>OX328113.1:10889900-11519900 GCA_946811185.2 Hippopus hippopus | reverse complement strand
ATTCGATAATATTAAAAAAATAAACTATATTGCACAATAGATAGATCTGTTATTTCGAGTCTCGATAATCGAATAATTCTAACAGAAAATACAAGCACTAGGGTCCGTATTCTTCAATTATCTTTAAAAAAGTTTTTGTCCTATTCTCCAGAATTTTCTAAATTTGAAAGTAACACAACTTCTAATTGGCTAAACCATATGGTTTAGCCAATCAGAAGTTGTGTTACTTTCAAATTTAGAAAACATGGTTTAGCCAATTAGAAGTTGTGTTACTTTCAAATTTAGAAAATTTGGTAGAATTATCGTAAGAGTGTTCTTAAGAATGATTGGTGAATACAAGCAGCAGGAAAGTCACTACAATATGATATTTGGTCATAAGCTATGGTTTAGCCAATCAGAAGTTTTTGTCCTATTCTCCAGAATTTTCTAAATTTGAAAGTAACACAACTTCTAATTGGCTAAACCATGGTTTAGCCAATCAGAAGTTGTGTTACTTTCAAATTTAGAAAATATGGTTTAGCCAATTAGAAGTTGTGTTACTTTCAAATTTAGAAAATTTGGGAGAATTATCGTAAGAGTGTTCTTAAGAATGATTGGTGAATACAAGCAGCAGGAAAGTCACTACAATATGATATTTGGTCATAAGCTATGGTTTAGCCAATCAGAAGTTTTTGTCCTATTCTCCAGAATTTTCTAAATTTGAAAGTAACACAACTTCTAATTGGCTAAACCATGGTTTAGCCAATCAGAAGTTGTGTTACTTTCAAATTTAGAAAATATGGTTTAGCCAATTAGAAGTTGTGTTACTTTCAAATTTAGAAAATTTGGGAGAATTATCGTAAGAGTGTTCTTAAGAATGACTGGTGAATACAAGCAGCAGGAAAGTCACTACAATATGATATTTGGTCATAAGCTATGGTTTATTCAATCAGAAGTTGTGTTTCTTTCAAATTCAGAAAATCTTGGAGAATGAGACTAAGAATGTTCTTAAAAATGGTTGGTGAATATAAGCACCAGGAAAGTCACTACAAGATGATATACCGTATGACCAATCCAACCGGAAACAAAGCGGAAAGCAGTACCACACGTGGGGTTACATTATAACATATTGGAGATCCAGAACTGACACCTTAGAGACTTTTTGTCATTTTTCCGTTGTGTCTTTTTTATCCGCGTTCGATGCATGTATAAATTTGAGTCGAAAATTTTTAAGGTATATAATAAATGTAGATTGCTGTATCCAATATTGAGACGTAAAAAAGGAGTTATTCGTAAACTTGTGTAAGATTAATGTCCAGATTGTATCAAAGTTGTTGTACCAAAGTTATGCACTAAAGCATCAATTTATTCCTTTCGTTTTACACGATGAAGCTGGATTATTGAGAGATTATCTCGGCACGTGACCAGTCTCGGCAAACTTTTTTAGCCTAATGGCTTCGACAGCCTTGAGACCAAAATCTTGTTTAAGATCATTTTTATCCAGTTCCAGGAGAATAGAACCGTCGACCAACTGTTCTTTGAATTTATCAACATATTGACCAAGGTTAAGTTCTTTTAAGTATTCAATGACTTCATCAATTGTAAGCCTAGCTACGTCTAAAGCCTTTTCTGATGGTTTAACTATCTCTATTGTGTCAGCTATAGGATTAGACTTTTCAGAGGTGACCGTTGTTTGACGAGGAATCGGTCCCAGAAATGGTGGTGCTTTGGGAACTCGGTCTCGCTCTGTTGCAATGAACTTTGTGGCGACATTCGAGTAATTATTTTCATGTACGGGCGTTCGCTGTACGGTGTTTGCTGAGACAGCGATCGGTTTTCTGTCAGGTACCGAAGGTGCTTCCATACTAGTTGTGGCGTGTTTTATGACCGGTTTAGGGGCCACTGGAGGGGCTACAGGCGGAGCGACAGCAATAGCTCGCTTTGCTGTTTGTGGAGCGATCTGTCCAGTTTCATTGACGTGTGTAAGCTCGCTGTATTTCAAGCCCAGTTTACTCTGACTAATAAGCCTTGCTTCTCCAATTTCTTCGTAAATATCGACTCTATTTCCGCTTCCTCCCTCATGTTCCTCTGTGACTGTGTAAGTCGGGTTTCTCAATCCGGGTCTTTTAAAGAAGGAGTGCATTGGTGAATATATGGTGGGTGCTATGTAAGAGTATGTGGCATCTGTATAGTTGGCTGATGGGTCGTACACCGCCACTTCTGTAGAAGAAGAAAAAGCATAAAATTGTTTTTCTTTTCAAATGCATTTTCTCAAACTTTCATGATGTTTTTGAAAAGAAATTGGTATCCATTTTGAACTGTTTTAGTGAATAGTGAAGGAATGGAGTGAGGTGGAATTTTATTACATTTATCCGTTATTTTATAACAAATGCTGTTCTTCGTTCCAACCACTTTTGTGAGAAACGGCCTTTTGAAAAAAAAAAAAAAAAAAAAAAAAAAAAAAATTCAAATGCGATTTTTTCCATCTTTCATGATGTTTCTGTAAAGTTTTGGATAAAAAACATCCATATATATCCATTTTGAAGTACATAGGTGAATACTAATGGAATATAGAGAAGTTGAAAATTTTGTTACAAATATCCGTTTTCTTGTTTAATTTTATTACATATTTCCACAAGAACCGGCCTTTTGAAATAAAGTTTTCAAATGCGATTTTTTCCATCTTTCATGATGTTTCTGTAAAGTTTTGGATAAAAATCATCCATATATATCCATTTTGAAGTACATGGGTGAATACTAATGAAATTTAGCGAAGCTGAAAATTTTGTGACAAAAAGCCATTTTATTGGCAGCGGGATTACCCCGCTGTCATAGTTCCCACATCACGTGTGCATGTATATACTGGTTTTTGAAGCCTACTATATTTATCTAGGTCAGATTTTTGCTTCCGGCAGGTTTTGCCTGGATACGCTTGTAAACAAAACCAGTTTCGTACACTAACAAAATAGTTCTGCCAATGATATTCAAACAAAGCAGTTCAACTTGATACTGCATGTTCTCTGAAAAAAGTTAAAACATCATGTTTCAGTTGTCTTTTTAATTTAAGATAACAAAAGATTTTCGGCTTAAATAAAACAAAAACCGTGCTGGCTTTAATACCTCTCCACCATCTGGCACATTTATACAATAACATACCTCGTTGCTGGAGAACTCGGACCCTGGTGAACTCGTACCCTAATCTCAAGGGTAAGAGTTCTCTGGAGAACTTTCCGTTTTGATTTATATTAGTTTACGAGGAAAAAGATCATTGAAAACACTAATTAGTAGCATGTATTGGGAGCCAGAAAAGAAATCCGCTGCCTTCAGTGCGTTAGCGCTTTGTTTACAAAAGTGGTTCTAACCGAGCTATGCTCAAGCTACTGGAGACCTAACCCTTTTCTTGCCGAATAAAAATTGTCGACGATTGCACAAAAATGTTTTGCTAAATCTACGAGTATTGGGCTGGGCTTATATGACCCAAACTACCGATTAAGCAGCGGAGGGTGTTGAGCAAGATCAGAATGCACGTATGTGCAGGCTGATTTTGCTCTACACTCTCCGCAAAAGTGTTCCATGGTCGCAAACGGCAGGATTGGAGTTAACTCTTTACCCAACGACAAAATTTTAGACTGGATTAAATTGATGGCAGTTGCAGAAGACAAATTAAATGACGCTCAACTGATGATTTTTGTCTTTGATAGGGTAGAAAACACGGTTGGAAAAGTAGTAAATGCTGGATACCAGCATTTTCTCCTTTTCCAACAGTGTTTTCAAATAGCCTTTTCCCTTAGGGTCTTCAGAATTCAGTATTGTGTTAAAGGACTTATGCTTCTCTATGATGCATTATACCAAGCACTTGATCACATAATTCGGGATCCATGAATCCATTTTGTCCAACAACCGACTGAATCTTGCGGTAGAATGGTCCACGGGCATGCAGAAAATTTATACATAACAAAAAACTTCGACCCATGTCAGCCTTGAAAGCATTTGTAGATGCATTAAGCCCCCTTTTCACAGAACATGTCTCAATTAAACATGTACATAGGACCGAATAAGTGTGCGCCGGGGAATGGTGGGGTTGGGGGATGTTGGAAGGGAAGAGGGATATCGATAATGGAATTCTAATATATTATTATTCCAACGTGGGTTTTGAGCTCAATAGAATTGTCTAGTATGGTATGGTTATTGTTGATAAATAGATATAGTATACGGTTATCATTGATGAATGCATTGATGGATGGACAGACGGACGGACGGACGGACGAACTGACGGACGGACGGACTGGCGAGCAGACGGACGGACAGACAGACAGATAGATAGGTAGATAGATAGATAGATAGGTAGGAAGGAAGGAAGGAAGGAAGGAAGGAAGGAAAGAAGGATGGAAGGAAGGAAGAAAGAAGGAAAGAAAGCAAGAAAGAAAGAAAGAAAGAAAGAGAGAGAGAGAGATAGATAGATAGATAGATAGATAGATAGATAGATAGGCTGGCTAATAAATAGACGGACAGACAAACAGACCGGTGGGCGGGGGGACGGACATGCAGACGGACGGACGCACGGGCGGACGGACGGACGCACAGGCGGACGGAAGGTAGGACGGACGGACCGACGAAAGGACCGACGAACGGGCAGACAGACAGACAGACAGATAGACAGGGCCATCAGCAGTACCTGAATTTCCAAACCCAATATCGTAGTGTAGATTTTGACAGGCTACATGTAACTGTTCACAGAAACTGTCCCACTTTTCCTTTGGTTGCCCTTGTATACCGGTTACCTCTACTAGCCGTAACTGTTTTAGATAGAGAGGTACGGGGGTCACCTCTGTTGCTAGGACACCTGCCGTATAGAAATAGTATTTCACGAATATGGATAATAAACAGTTTTTGCGATTATCGTGATTGGCCACGATTGCCTTCCCCTCGTACGCCGTCTTTATATTTTTTAAATGATCTCCCTTGTTTTTAACCAATGGGCTGCTAAGCGCGACTCACTGACCTTTTGCGCACAGTGTAGATCAAGATCAGACTGCACAGAACGTGCAGTCTGATCTTTGATCTTCACTGTCCGATAAGGATATAGTTTTTCCCCCAAAAAATGACTTTGAAATAGCAGAATTTGGGTCTTTACTATCTGCTTCAAAGTATCACTTCACTTTCTTTTTTAGCGGGATAGGGTTAATGTTACCTATGTGAAGCATCGCATTTGGAGACTCTTTAGCCCCGGGATTCATAAGTAAGACTTCCGGTCTGTACCGGAAGTCTTACTTATGAATCTCGCGTCTAAAGAGTTACCAAATGCGATAATATCTAATCCTTTACCAAACAACGACCCTAAGGAGGAAGGCTGCTGAAACCAGTGTTTCCAGACAAATAAGATAACGCAGGAAAAAAAAAAGCATTTTCTCCGTTTCACACAGTACTTTCTACCTTTTCAAAGGCATCTTCCAGTATTTTGAGTTGCATTTGATTTGTGATATGTGAATACTTTCCGTATTAAAGAGTGTAGAAATTTTAGCGCGGGGGAACAGAGTTAATAAAGGGACATAACTCTTTTCGGACGGGCCTTCAGTAATATACGTACCGTCAATGATGAAGTTGGATAGAAAATACATCTCGTCAAAAGTTTGTACAAGTTCCATTTTTGGTATCCAGTTGGAACTTATATTCTGGCTAGCAACAGAAATGGTCTGGTCCGGCAAGAATTGAACATGTACTGGAAGTATGTTTTGTTTCACAATGGCCGCCAAAGTTTGTTCTGCACCCGCTGAAGTCACAAAAAATTCAAAAAAAGTACGTGAAAAGTACTGTTAGTTATGTAAAAAATATATGAAGAGAGTAGGTTAAATATGTGAAAATTCCGCGGAAGGGGGGAGGGTTGGGGGCCGAAAATTAGGCCCCCATTCACATACATGCACAAAATTTGCATCCGTATGTGTTTTGCGGTTTGGAGTACATTTAACCATACGTATAAGTAGACCTGTACAACCATCAGATAGCATTCTGTACACATATTGATAAAATCTAATTTAAAGTAATCTGAAATGATATTGCTGTTTTAAACTAAATTACTATACACTGTATAATTATTTTGGTAAGAACAATGGTTTTTAACTGCAGTATCTAATATCTGCCGGTATGTAAATAAAATGTCATCAGATTGCTGTACGGCAATACATAGAGGATATTTGGGGGTTTTCTTTCGGTGAAAGATAGAAATTTATTTCATCGAGTGAACATCATCGGTAATATTTTCATGAGTGGCGCAGCCAATCTTAAAAATATTACCGATGGTGTTCACGTGATGAAATAAAATTCAAGTATTATATTTATTTCATGCTGCTAACCCCTTTTTGTTGGGACTTTCATCAAAATCCAGTACACATATTTTCGGTAATTCCCGCTGGTGTACCATTAAACGTTTTGATTATACATGTAGGAGCATTATAAGAGCTGAGACTACACCGAAAGTTAAGTTCCATGTCAAAATTTGAATGGGAGACAAAATACAGTTACTTCCCTTGATACGAGCTCTCCACTACTAACTCCTGAATAAAGTGTTACTTGGTTTTTATCCTTGATATCCTTTGAAATATTTAGGAATGTTCAAGTTTAAATATCCCCTTCAAAATTTATCAAACCACAAATTTGATTTATTTGATGCATTTCAGTGGTACTAGTGTGTGAAATTCGATTTGCAAATATTATGAAGACCTTACATATACATCATAAATCAAATTATAATAATCATGGCTAACTTTACCATGCAAATCAAACCCGATAACTGCTATTTGACCGCTATGTAAGCCAACTAAATTATAAGAGTATGATCCCTTTGGGCCGTGAAATCGATCACATACGGATTGGTATACTGACTGGCGATCTCTGCAAACCCTTTGCACTAATAACCCGAATATCGCGCTTCGAGTGCAAAGGGTTTCAATTTATTGGAAAACAACTGTGCGGGATATATCTGGGGTTGTAAATTACTGGGGTACCAAAACTTATAGAATTCATTTTCCTTTCAGGTCTTACAATTTGACCTACCCCAAATTTTACCGAAAGAAAGCGTTTGAAAATTTATCGTCAAAGATAGAAATACTGGTGACCAGCATATGCTGTTTTTCCAACCATGTTTTCACGCCTCAACTGATACAAATTCCATAATTTGAGCCATATTTATTGTGTTGTCTACAAATGCTTTTAAACTGGGGAAGTCATACATTGCCAGTTCCTAAAATGTTTGAAAAAATATTACCGCGTAGGACAAGTGTCTAATGATGGGACAAAAGCTGGGGGGGAGGGGACGAACGCTTGAAATATAATAGTATGTAAATATATTTATTACATCTTTGGAATTCATTCCCTGTTTTTTTTTTTTATCATTATATTAAATTCAATCTCTGATTTTTTCATAGTTTTATGAACAAAAATGGTACAATAGTAAGAATACTTCGGTTGGATACATTTTTGAAAAGCTACCCACAAAGCTAGGGAAAGTATGAAGAAGTTTCTCTTATTACAATGTTTTTGAAAACATTAATCTCTAACCTGCAGCACAGAGCCATTACTCAGCATTTCTCAGCAGACAGCATTTTATTGTAATGGTTTTGTATGGCATCGTCACAAATGTATATTAGGCGTGGGAAAGTGAGGTGGTAGACCAGACCACACGGGTATCGTCTGATCTATCATGAACATCACAACCGAATACAAATTTTACTTATTAACCTGTATTTTCGACAGGTCAATTCTGTTTTAAATAATTTCGTCACTTTTTGAAAAAAAGTCAGTGGTTTTGTGAGCACACGGTAGACAGAAATGAGTCTGCACAACGTGTTGAAAAGTCAAAATTATCTCCAGTGAAGTCAGAAAACTTATTTATTGTTTTTGTGGCATTTGTCGAAGACAATGCCACTATGAGATCAATAATAAATGTTCAGTATTGAATTTTGAAGACCATGTATGGTATTTTGTCCAAAACCGAAGGAAGTAAACCCAATTAAACTCAATTTTTCAAGACAAATGAGTTTTTCAATAGCACTCAGATATATAATTGGAAATGGCGTATTGAAATAAACTGCAAAAGGCTATCGATCGTGGAAATACTTCTTTTTGAGTAAAAATAGCTTCACCTCTTCATAGCCTTCTATTGGCGCAATGATATGCACAAAATTTGTCTTCTGACCGCTTTGCTTCCGGGGTTGTTCGTTCCAAAACCAGTTCGTCCCTGGGCTTGTTCGTCCCATGATTGCACGCTACTCATTTGATTGTGCATGAATATTTACAGGAAGAAAACTTTATTGTAATGTTGGGAATTAGGTCCTGACGGCCAAAGATATCTCAAAATCATAGTATTCAGGTATAAACTTAATTGAATTCAATATATTTACATGGCTTCTCTCTCTACCCATCGTGCATCCTTCCGTCAAGGGACGTTACTCCTGACTCCTCTTGAAAGATCAAAGGGAGACCACCAATACACAGATAACGCAAACTTAGGCACCAGTAATCTCCCTTTAACCAAAGAGACGTATTAATTTGCTTAGGAGGTTGATTTTCAAGTTAATATTTAAATAATATTTCTCTTTTTTTTTTGTTTAGCTCACCTGAGCACGAAGTGCTAAGGTGAGGTATTGTGATCGGTCATTATCCGGCGTCCATCTGTCCACAATTCCTTTAAACATCTTTTTCTCCTAAACCGCTGGGCCAATCTTGGTGAAATCTGGCAGGGATGTTCCTTGGGTGAAGCTCTACCAAAGTTGTTCAAGAGATTGAATTCCACCCTTAACTCTGGTTGCTATGGCAACAGAAAGGAAAAAAATAGCAAAATCTTTGAAAATCTTCTTATCTGACATTAAAAGGCGTAGAGCTTTGATATTTGGCATGTAGCATCTCCTAGTGGACCTCTACCAAGTTTGTTCATATGATGCCCCTGGGGTTAAAACTGGCCCCGCCCCGGGGGTCACAAGTTCGAACATAGGAACAAAGAAAGAAAACTTTAAAATTCTTTTTCTCTGAAACTGGAAGGCATGGAGCTGTGATATTTGGCATCTAGCATCTCCTAGTGGACCTCTACCAATTTTGTTCATATGATGCCCCTGGGGTCAAAACTGGCCCCGCCCCAGGGGTCACAATTTCGAACATAGGAACAAAGAAGGAAAACTTCTTCTTCCCTAAAACTGGAAGGTGTGGAGCTTTGATATTTGGTATGTAGCAATTCTTAGTGGACCTCTACCAAGTTTGTTCAATGATGCCGCTGGGGTCAAAACTGGCCCTGCCCCGGGGGGTCACAAGTTCGAACAAAGGAACAAAGAAGGAAAACTTTAAAATTCTTCTTTTCTAAAACTGGAAAGCATAGAGCTTTGTTATTTGGTATGTAGTGAACCTGTTCTAAGTTTGTTAGCCCACCTGAGCACAACGTGTTCAGTCAGTTCAAAATTGGGTCACCTGGGGTCATAAACTAGGTCTCAAGGTTAAATTAAACTAATACTTTGTGGGCACTCTAGAGGCCATATTTTTTGCTCAATTGAC
Source organism: Hippopus hippopus (assembly GCA_946811185.2). NCBI lineage: Eukaryota > Metazoa > Mollusca > Bivalvia > Cardiida > Cardiidae > Hippopus > Hippopus hippopus. Next base: position 11,510,384 of record OX328113.1, on the reverse strand, counting down.
TTGAAAATTGGTCAGAATGTTTGTCTTGATGAAATATTGGGTGAGTTTGGAATTGGGTCACCTGGGGTCATGAACTAGGTCACTTGGTAAATTTAAGAAATACTTTGTGGGCACTCTAGAGGCCACATTTATTGCTGAATTAACTTGAAAACTGTTCAGAATGTTTGTCTTGATAAATGTTTTGACGAGTTCTAAATTGGGTCACATCGGGTGATAAATTAGGTCACTAGGTCAACTTCAGGAAATTCCTTGTGGACGCTCCAGAGGCCACATTTTAAGCTCGATTGACCAGACAATTGGTCAGAAATTGAATTACGCACGTGGAGTGAATTTCGCCTATTGACTCAGGTGAGCGATCCAGGGCCATCATGGCCCTCCTGTTTTCAAATTATTAAATCTACACAGTGGCTTCCTTGACAAATGCCACATCAGCGTTCTCAACGCTTTGATTTAATTTGGTATAATTTTCAGTCATTTAGAAAATAAACTTTTGGCCCTTTTTACAGTTTTTTAAAGCAGCTATCCTATTTTTTTCTTTTTCCCTGATTGTTCGGATTGTGCCGGAGTTCCCCGATGATGACCGAGTCTCACTGTTAGATAAGACGCCTATCGGGTATCTTGATTGTGTTACGTAATGTTATACAATAACATACGGACCCCATGCTATGTTTAAGATACAATGTATACAAATACCTACATAGTAATGGACTGGAGTTTGTAGGTGGACGGACGTTTTGGCCACGGACGTTTTGGCCACGGGCGTTTTGGCCAGCTAAATGTGCAAAGTAGGAGGTTTTGGCCAAATGCTTTTTAACTTACACAAATCCAATAAATGAACTTTCTATGCTTAAGTATACATTTTTTGAAGCAAAAAATCATATTAAGTTCATTTCATGCATTTTTTGCTTTAAAATAAGATTTGGCCAAAACATACTTTGACTCTGACTTACTATCTTCTATAGAAAAATGCTTAGATTTTTTACACTTTGTTGCCAACTACTTTTGCAAATAGAAATATTAAGTTATTGTTCAATCATTATTAACTGACAGAGTTGATAATTGGCAACTAAAGCAATCATCAAATACAGCTGCGTCCTTAGTTGAGTATAAAAGCAAAATAACACTTGAAAAGAAAAGAAGTACATGTAATTCTATTCTGTAACACCAATCAATAAAAAAATGAAGAAGTTAACAATTTGTAATTTCAATAATAATCTTAAAAAGACATTAACCCAATACTCCATATTACATGTATGTCAGATATATTAATTTCTCATTGTCCTACAGTGTTTTTTAAATGTTAAATGGGGCAAAAATTCACAAAATTAACATTTGGCCAAAACGTCCTACTTTGTACTTTTAGCCGGCCAAAACGTCCGTGGCCAAAACATCCTGGCCAAAACGTCCGTGGCCAAAACGTTCTACATTCGAGTTTATACCCGGGTTGTTTGATCATGACAGTATCCCTGTGAAATATGTATTAAGTATCCTATAGATCTCGGGGTCGGAAAACCATGGGATAATTTGCTAAGGTTCTTGACTGCCAAATCAATCGAATTTTCCCGTCAATAATTTAAAACTTTTTACAATATGGATCCATCCATCCAAATGCTTTTTAACCTAGACAAATCCAATAAATGAATTTTCTATGCTTAACTCTTTACCAAACGACAAAATTTTAGGTTTGTCCAATTCGAAAGCATTTGCAGACGACAAAATAAAAGTCACTGAAAATTTGAAATTTGTTTTGTGAAGGGTAGAAAATATTGTGGGAAAAGGAGAAAATGCTGGTTACCAGCATTTTCTCCTTTTCCCACAATGTTTTCCATAGGCTTCTTTCTCAGGGTCGTCATCCATCCATCCATCCATCCATCAGACTGTCTAAATCTTTGATATCCGCCATTACCCATGAAATGTAAAAGTTGTATATTTATACTGTAATTATTTTCAAAAGTGACATATAGGCCCATGGGGCCGGGTGTTTTTGATTTTACCATTTATTTGTAAAATTGAATTGCTTATACACATGTCACTATAATAAAATATTTACTTACTTACTTATGGAGAACTTTTTGACTTCACCAAATTAAAACCAATTTTAGACAATGAATTAAATATAGCTCAAATGATATTCTTGACTTTGAAAGAATAGAAAACATTGTGGGAAAAGAAGAAAATGCTGTTAAACATTGTGGGAAAAGGAAACAATGCTGGCTACTGGCACTTTCTCCTTTTCTCACAATGTTTTCAAAAGCCTTTATATCAGGACCGTTAAAACTCGGGAGTGTGTGGTACGGGTTAAATCGATACTCCCAAAACGCTGAATTTTCTGCTGATTTCAGTCACCCAGGGATCCTATATATACATGTATATACGATCCCTGAGTCACCTGTTGATATTGCAATATCAAGGATTTTTTTTTAACCAAAAGAATTTCGACGTATTAAACCATTTCGACCCAAGATTATACTGCTTGTTTTGTACAGTTTGTTATTGATCTATTGACTGCGTTTTTGGCGGAGTTTATTATTGGTCTATTATTATACCACTTTCTCTGATCAATAGTGCAACAATCTCAATCTTCTTAGAAAATAAAGAATAAAAAAAATTCAATTTAAAAAAAAAAAAGTAACATAATCAATCTTTAAAAGATAATATTAATGATAATAATATAATAATGAAATTATTTAAAAAAAAAAAAAAAAAAAAAAAAAAAAAAAACTGGGAGAATAACAGTTTTTACAAATCTCTTAAAAAGTTTTAACAGATGCAAATAATATACACGTACATGTATAAAAACGATAAATATATTATAACATTGGACAATGTGTTAAAACAGGACCCAAGTCCAACAAAACAATAGACAAGGTTGTCATGTCATCTGTTTCTATCTTTCTTTTATCCGCTGCACAATCCTTTCATCCAGTCTTAAAATCTCACTTAACTCGATACAGCATTTTTTATACAAAAATTAACGATAGTGCCGTTTTTAAACTAAAATGGACGCAAGTTCCCGTTGTAACAAATGTAAACGAGTACTTAGATCGTAATCACAACAAAACAGAGAATACTTCAAGACGTTATAGATTTTTTTCTAGAAATTTGTTTGTAAGTTATTTAGCTTCAAAAAGGACGCAAGAGCAAATTTCTTAAACCTATCTATAGATATAAGAAGGAGAATGGGTCAGTGACTTTAAATCAAAATGGACGTAATTTCCCATTTTGCTACAGTAATGAAAATTATATTGAAGTGAAGTAGAGATATTAAAGAACACTTCAAGACGTTATAGATTTTAATCATTTTAGACTAAAAACGTGTTTTAGTCGATCAAAAATTTTTCCCTTCTGAAATCCTATATGACAGGCCCTTAATGGAAATCCTTTGGGATCATATTATCGATAAATTCCAAGGGGAGTAATTCTTGCTATCTCTTAGTAAAGCAAGGATAAAAAACAGAGGAAATCAAACAAAAGGACCTGGTTGCAATTTAGTTACCTTGGATTTTGTCTAATAAGGGAGATAATTTGAATTTCACTTTTTTCTCTCAAAGCATTATATTGGGATTACATCTGTATCAGCAGGTTTAATTGTTACTTCAACGCAGACATTAACCTTGATGCATTCGCCTAATGAAACTCGCAAGGGGTCGAAATAGCTGTTAAAAGATCTTTTTTTTTCTCTTGCGTTTTTTTCCCCTTTTTCGTATATTTAAATTGCAAAACTTCTTGACCAAAACGACTGAAATCTGACACCAAATGCGCCCTTTATTCATAGAAAACGCACAAAGAGGCGCCCATAAATCAAACATTTTCTAGGGGAAGACTTCCTGATCCCATCTTACAATAGGACAATAGGAGTGAATCCCCCCTCTCGTGCTTTCCCTACCACCTCTCTCTCTCTCTCTCTCTCTTTCGACACTCTCTGCCACCTTCCGCCGGACTTCTTTCCGCCACATCGGGACGGGGCTGCTTTATCAGAAAATTAATTTTAGTCGTGTCTAAATTGAAAGCATTTACATGTAGCACATTAAATTTTGTCCAGCCGATGGGACCTATCTTTAAAAAAGCCAGAAAAAAAAAAAATGTGGAAAATGGAAGAAAAGCTGGTTACCAGCATTTTCACTTTTTCCTACAACTCGAGATTGTTTGGTTACTAGTATAAGGTAGTTACCAGCATTTTTCTTCTTTTCCTACAATGTTTTTCTCGGGGACGTAAACATCGGGGATTGTTTGGTAAAGGAGTAGTTACATGATCGATTAAAAGACAACAACAATCCCATTGAAAATCATCGTTGAGCGACCCCTCCCCCCTGCCAAAAAATAGTCAGTAGACAAAAGATATGAGTCATGCACTGCGAAAAGGGGGCTTAATGCATCTGCGAAATGTTTCGACCCAGGTCAGCCTGCGCAGTCCGCGCAGGCTGACCTTGGCCGAAACTTTTCGCTATTGGTCAATTTTCTGCATGTCGAAGGACCAGTCTACCTCATGATTAAGTCGGTTGTTAAAAAAAAATTGGCTGTTATGGATCCATAAGTACGTGATGACTTGCTTGGTATCATGGATCACGGAGATGCATTAAGCCCCCTTTTGCCAGAGCACGGCTCAAATGTGTCATGCTCTGCCGAAATGGAATTTAATGTATCTCCGTGATGCATTATTCCTAGCAAGACATCCTGTAACTGAGAAATTCTCTGGCAAAAGGGGGCTTAATGTATCTCCGTAGTGCATTATAGCAATCAAGCCATCAGATAATCATGGAGTCATAACAGCAACTTATTTTTAACAACCGACTTAATCATAAGGTAGACTGGTCCTCGGACATACAGAAAATTGACCCATAGCGAAAAGTTTCAGCTCAGGTCAGCCTGCGCGGATTGCGCAGGCTGACCTGGGTTGATACTTTTCGCAGATGCATTAAGTCTCCTTTTCACAGAGCATAGATCCATAAAATCCAACAACCGACTAACATGAGGTAGACAGGTACTTTGACATGCAGAAAATTGACCAATAGCGAAAAAATTTCAACCTTTTTCAACCAGCGCGGAATGCGCAGGGTGACATGGGTCGATACTTTTTGCAAATGCATTAAACTCCCTTTTCAAGTGTACGGCCCCTAACTCATCGGTAAACATCGACGTTTTCGTAAAGGCTATTCGGCCAATCTCGGCAGCTTTCGTCTTTTAATATGAGAGGTAGGGGCCGTAGACTCACTAACTCATTGGTAAATATCGTGTAACATCGACGTTTTCGTAAAGGCTATTCGGCCAATCTCGGCAGCTTCCGTCTTTTGATATGAGAGTTAGGGACCGTAGACCTTAACAGAGGATGACTCATTTTGATCGATAGAGAAAATTAGCCCGCTTGGAGAAAGTGAGCCTGCTTGAAGAGTTTTTTTTTTATATAATTGAGCCATGCTCTGGCAATAGAGGGTTTAATGCATTTCCATATTTCATAATACCAAACAAACCATCACATACTCATGGATCCATAATATCCACTCTTTTCAAACAACTGACTTAATCATGAGGTATACTGGGGCTTGGACATACAGAAAATTGACCAACAGCGAAAAGTTCCGGCCCAGGTCAGCCTGCGCGGAGTGCGCAGGCTGACCTGAGTCGATACTTTTCGCAGATCTTTTTCATAGAGAATGACTTAGTTATTTAATGAATGAAATATGTCGCTTAACTAGGAATGCAGTATAGATAAAACCTAATTCATTTCAGCTGTTCCTTATTTTCTTTTCTTCTTTACACGTTTATCCTTAAGTAAAATTAATTTTAATACCTAGATCTACCTAGAGGGTAAGGAGGAAGGAAGGAAGGAAGGAAGGAAGGAAGGAAGGAGGAAGGAAGGAAGGAAGGAAGGAAGGAAGGAAGGAAGGATAAATCAAAGCACCGGGGTAGCTATTAGCGGTAGCAATATAGTGGTTTCATAAATGTGCGAGCAAAGATGCCAGCAGGGGCCCGCCGAATAAACATGTGCACATTTTTGACCAATCGCAAATTACCATCTATTCGTTCTTTATCAGTACTAAGAAGAAGGTCAAAAGCGCATTCAGCTGCGCAAAAAAAAACCCGAAGAATCCACCTACGTTTTCCTTTCTTGTCAAGAACACACATTTTCATGGCATACGAGACTGGAATACTGACTAACTTTCTCTGTCCTGAGACCACAAATTTCGCAATGACACGCTTCTGTTTGGAAACTGTGTGAAGCCGCATGACCTGAAGAATAAAATGAGCCCTGCTCTAGCGAAACGGGGCCTAATGCATCTCCGTAATGCATTGTACCAAGCAAGATATCACCTATAATGAGGGATCCATAACATTCACTTTTTAATACAAATGACCGAATTATGAGTTAGACTGGTCCTTCGACATGTAGAAAATTGACGGATAGCAAAAAGTTTCGGCCCAGATCAGCCTGCGCGGACTGCGCAGGCTGATCTGGGTCGATACTTTTTGCAGATGCATCAAGCCCGCTTTTTCACAGAGCATGCTTCAAATATAGACCGACCTGGATTAACCCTGCAGCAAATTATCTAAAGTTTTAACGCCCCTGAAAAGAATGGCCCCGGAAAACATTGTGTAAAAAGAACTTTTCAAAAGGGCTCTTGAAAACATTGTGGGAAAAGGAGAAATGCTGGTAACGCTCTGAGAAAGGAGGTCTTATGCATCTTTATATAGCGTTATACCAAGCAAGTCATCTCATAAGTACGGTTCCATGAAATTCCTTTTTATCTAACAACCAACTGAATCTGAAGGTAGAATGGTCCCTGGACATGCATAGAATTTACAAATAGCAAAAAGGTTCGACCCATGTACTTTTTGCGGATGTATGAAGCCCCCTTTTCAAAGAGCATGACTCCTATACTTTTTTTCGTCTCAGTTACATTATTAAATCTGCAAAACCTGACACTGGGCCAGATAAATAATACCAGGGTTTATTCCTTTCCAACCCCGGACCACTGTGTCAACGATATTTATGTTAGGAAACAGTAAGTGACCTAAAATGAATGTTTTGGGAAATGACACTCCAGAAAAGCATAGATAGGTGCTGTGGTCGCCGCGATATAACTGCATAACTTTGAGATAGCGTTAAAACCACTCCAACAACTTGAAAAAGGAAGGAAGAAAGGAGGGAGGGAGGGAGGAAAGGAAGGAAGAAAGGAGGGAGGGAGGGAGGGAAGGAAGGAAGGAAGAAAAGGAGGAAGGTGGGAGGGAGGGAGGGAAGGAAGGAAGGAAGGAAGGAAGGAAAGGAACAAACAAACAAACAAACAACGCAAAGCAAAGAAACGAACAATGTACCTCCTGACGATCAAAGGTATCCCCCACGATTTCGCCACAGAAGCCTTGGTTGACCATAACAATCCGCGGCAAGGTATGTCCAAAGTTGTCGTGATATTCAGCCACGTTATAATCCTGTTCAGTAACACTAAATTCCATCCTGTATTCCCGCCAAGGTCTCGGGGGCTTCACCTTTCGAGGAAAAATATACGGTCTTTTATTCATAATGTGTCGATGTATTGTATACTGAAGTAAATGACACCCGGAACAAGAACTGGAACGTTTGACAATTATTTTACAACCGTATTTCATACTACGGCAGCGTAGAGCGACCATACGATTTTTTTTTGTGCGTAGCTAAATGTCCTGGTTTTGGACCTACCTTTTGGTACTGATAACAAACGAATGAATAGAAATTTATGATTGGCCAGATATGTGGGCATGTTTATTCTAAGGGCCCCTGCCTATTTCCTGGCAAATTTACGCCGTATATTTTTTTTAAAAGTTATTTCTTGTTAAATATTATCTCGTTATCAGAATGAATTATTTCTTCCGCACAAGATAATTTATTTTTTAACTTTGATATGAACTGGCGTTCGCTCGAGTTAACTTTTTCCGCCAAATGTATTAACGTGACCTCTGACGACAGCTTTTTTTTTTAAATTTATCTCGTTATCACAATGAATTGTTTCGTTCGCACAAGATAATTTATTTTGTAACTGTGATATGAAATGGCGTTCGCACGAGTTAACTCTCACCGCCAAATGTATTAACGTGACCTCTGACTACGGCTTTTAGCCCCCATCTAGCTAAATAAGTTAAATGAAACTTTCAAGCCGATAGTAAAAACTCGAATGATGCTATTTCAAATTTATTTTTCGAAAAAAAAAAAAATCTCCTTATCGGACAGTGTAGATCCAAGATCAGACTGCACGTTTTGATCTTGATCTACACTGTCCGCAAAACGGTCAGTGAGTGGCAATTAGCAGTCTATGGATTTATAAAACTCCCTGAAACGTAGAAAAGTTTTTATCTTATAGGTTTGACTAAACAAGCGGATGGTATAGATCCAAGATCCAAGATCAGACTGCACGTTCTGTGCAGTCTGATCTTGATCTATATCGTCCGAAAAAGTTTCTTGTTTTCGCCTATGATGCCCAGAGTTGATTATCCAATGAACTAAAAATTTATGGAGGGCCCCATTTTCATTGATAATCTCCTAGGATTACTTGTTTTTTGTGTTTAACGCCGATTTCAACCTTATTTAAGTTATAGGCCCTATCATGACGGCCAGGGGACCCAATTATGCGTTCTTTGAGTTTCTTTCACCATTACTTCGCACGACATTCTTTCCAAGCCACTGGCTGTTTCCCCACATCGGCATCAGTGGTGAGAAAGGAATAATTCCTGTCTAAGTGATTATTTTCAGTCCCGGAAAGAAGTTTGCCAAGCTGGAGAATCGAACCAGCGACCCCTGAATTTTAACCGTCTACAACACGATTCCAAGTTTAAATGACCCTGGGTAAGAAAGCTTTTCAAAAAAACATTGCGAGCCGGAGAATCGAACCAGTGACCCCTGAATTTTAACCCTCTACAACACAGTCCCGTGTTTAAATTACCTTGAGTCAGAAAGCTTTACAAAAAAAAAAAACATTGCGGGAAAAAGAAGAAAATGCTAGTAACTAGCATTTCCTTCTTTTTCCACGATGTTTTCTACCCCATTAATATAAGCCCTGTGCGTTATCGACTGAGCTACCGTGGGATATTGTGAAAAATCGATACTTTGTCGATATCAAGATAACATATGTAACAGAGTATTTTTTTTTCCTTTTATCGCTTCTTTTTTTTATGCATCCGTACTTTATGGTTTAAAGGGACAGTAGCACCCAAAAGTAAACAATGCAGTTATTAAAATGCATTTGAATTTAAATCATACCATTTCAAAATGTGGAAATTATTGTGAAGAAGACAATCTGTTATTATATGATCGGTCAAAGTGTTATAGTCGTTGACAGAAAAATTGATTTTAAAACTACATATAGGTTAAAAGTTATTAAGTCGCTCTATCTTTTGTTTACTTTTTTTTCCTGGTTTAAAGTACCGGTGCATTTTTCTACCAGCGACAGAGTCATCACACGAGTCCCGTATGGCCTGCAACACGTGAAAAAGGACATTCGGACATTTGCGTAAAGTGTCGCCTCGGATCAGCCTGCGCAGTCCGCGCAGGCTAATCCGAAACGACTCTTTCCGTTTTTATGTAATTTTCTGTTTCACACAAGTCTACTGTAGGACAAAATCTAATGTTGTCGTAAAGTGCCGTCTCGGATTAGCCTGCGCGGACTGCGCAGGCTGATCCGAGACAACACTTTACGCAAATGTCCCTTTTCGCATGTTGCAGGCCGTATAGTGTAATAATTTGACCGGTCCTTTGATCGAAAATCTTTTATAATAATGGCCAATGTGGATTTTAGATCATACTGTAAGCGATGTATTCAATCTGATCTCAATTTACACCGAAAAAGAAACATTTTGAATTTCCCTAGCACAGACTGAATCGAATCTAGTGGATAACATTGGGGAAAAATAATTATGTCACTATACAAATATTCATTACGTTTTCGGAGTGCATAGATCAAGATGAACATACACAAAGCTGTTTGTTGGTCTTGATCTATACAGGCTGAACATTGTGACACAATTATATTATTGCACCGAAGCGTGATTTCCGCAAATATATTATTATTATATTGTATTTTTTCAATGTCAGCTATTGTTACATGTATGTACATCCTACTCTTATATTTGTATTAAGCTTTGTAATGACGATGAAAATAGTTCAAGTCATTTGGAAATAAAGTTCTGTTCTGTTCTGTATATCATCAGATAATAAAAATCATCGGCGTAGAAAGTTTTATATATAAAGGGGGTGGGCGACTTTTTTAAAAACCCTTTACCAAATAATCCAGTATTTAACGACCCTGAGAAGGACGGTTTTAAAAACATTATGGGAAAAGGAGAAGATGTTGGTTACCGCTTTTCACTAAACTGCGTAAGCACAAAATTTGAGTACGCAGTTTTTATAAGCAAGCATCAAGTCCCAAAACAAGTTTTTATTGAACTGCATAATTGCAGATATTTGCACAACTTTACGCCAGATCATACCTTTGGGTAAAGCAGGGATCGTACGTGTGTATATTAAATCGCAAAAACAAAACAACAACAACAAAAAAAAAAAAGCATAAATCTACGCAGTTTAGTAAAAGGTAGCTGGTGATTGGCCAGCTTTTATTCAGTGATAAACACTGTTTAAGTTTAGTTAGATTTTAACAAACTGAATAGTCCTCTTAAGCACACACACAAAGAAAAATGATCATAAAACAATCAAATATGTATTGGGGCATATATAGCTGCCCCCTCCCCCTGCTGGTTACCAGCCTTTTCTCCTTTTCCCACAATGTTTTCAAAAGCTTTCTTTCTAAGGATCTTTAAAACTCGGGGTTGTGTGGTAAAGGGTTTGAACAAGGAAGTTTGCGGCATGTTTGTTATATATACATGTAAATATACCTTTGGTGATATGGTAGTGTAGAGTGCCGAACGCTTTTCAATACAAAATCCAATGTTAGGATTATTTTACTGAGACGAGCGCACCTGTCCATGTAACCCATGATGTTCCTATAAAGGAGCTCAATAAAGTCTTTTTTTAAATTTTTTCCCCACCATTAATCTGTTTCCTTTTTTTGAAATAGCAACATTTGGGGTTTTCACTATCGACGTGAAAGTTTCATTTAATCCTTTCCCGCACAGCAAAACTTAGACCTATCCAAATTGAAAGCATTTGCAGACAACAATTTCAAAGTGGCGCAAATGAGGCAAATTTTCTTTGATAGGATAGAAAACTTTGTGGGAAAAGGAGAAAATGCTGGTTACCAGCATTTTCTCCTTTTCTCACAATGTTTTCAAAGGGCTTTTTCCCCAGGGTCGTCAAAAGTCGTCATTGTATGGTAAAGGGTTAACTTATTTAACAGGCTAAGGATTAACAGACTTTCTCTAGATTTTCTAAGGCCGGAAGCTTTGGGAATTATGGTATAACTCTTTGCCAGACGACAAAATTAGAGACCTGTCTTAATTGAAAGCATTTGCAGAAAAAGTAGATGTGATCCCATGGTGCCATATTTCTGCCACGAGATACGAGATAGCTATCATTATAATTTTTGAAAACTATCGCGATGAATCGAAGTTTCCTGGAATTTTAATCGAGATAGTGAAAAGTTTCCTGATTGCATAATTCCATATTTTTCTTTATATCTGTCTCCAAAATGCAATTCATCTGTTCAATCTGCTACGTACTCATTCAGTGCGCTATTTACAGGTTCAGTGTGCTATTTACACGTTCAATGTGCCATTTACACTTTAGATGTGCTATTCGCGTATTCAGTGTCCCATTTACATGTTCAGTGTGCTATTTTCACATGCAATGTGCTATTTACAATTTAAATGCGTCTTTTACACGTTCAATGTGTCATTTCCACATTCATTGTTCAATTTACAAGTTCAAAGTGCCATTTACACGTTCAATGTGCCATTTACACTTTCTTGTGCGTTTAATCCCAAGATATGCCAGTATTATCGCTTTAACAGGTAAGTTCGACTTGCAAGGCATTTGTGGACAGTGCGTGTAGCGCGAAGTCTGATCTTTGATCCATACTGTTCGATATGCTGATACTTTTAACAGCGAATATAACATTGTGGTTGCAGCGTTTGAGATTTTACCAACAGCTGAGAACTTTTATCAAAATTATTTAGTATTCTAAGACTCCATGTTATCGAACATTCGACTAAATCATGAGGTAAAGTGGTCCTTTGACATTCAGAAAATGGACAAATAGCAAAAAGTTTCGGCTCAGGTCAGCCTGCGCGGACTGCGCAGGCTGACATGGGTCGATACTTTTTGTAGATGCATTAAGCCCCCTTTTTAGGCGAGCATGACTCAATTACAATCAAAGTTATCGACTCTAGGGTTCAATGCGTAAAAAAACTGAAGAATGTTTATGAAAGCTCTGTTGGAAAAGGAGAAAATGTTGGTTACCAGGACTTCCCCATATTCCCTCAAACTCTGATGCATGTGAGAAAAGTAGTCAATGGCTTTGGAAAGAAAGTTGTGTCAGTACTGGTGTGAGAAAGACAGGAAACACATAGTTGCGTCACTGACAGCCATGATATGACCTAAGCTGTTTAAATGGCGGTAAAATCCAATACAAACAAACAAACAAACAAACAAACAAATTCCCTCAATCTCAAATGCCTCTCTTCTTTGGTCCTTAAAACACGAGAATGTATGGTAGTAGGTAAAAAGGTTAGGATACGGTGTGTAAACTCTTCCGCGATGAGACGAAACATGTTTATGTATATTCAAATTTTTGGTTTCCTTCTTCCTACCATTGTCTTTACATTCGACGCCGTTTTACTAGACGACACATTTTTAGCCTCGTCCTTATTCAAAGAATTTGCAGACGGGAAAACAAAAGCAGCATATATGATAAGGGTTGTCTTGGAAAGGGCAGAAAACATTTTTGGGAAAGGAGAAGATGATGGCTATCAAGCATTCTCTCCATTTCTTAATGATATCTTACAAGCCTGCCTCCAAAGAATCATATTGATCGATTGATTGGTGTTTTACGCTGCTTTCAACATTATTTCAGTCATATCACGGCGATAGCCCACATATTCATGTATTTCCTGGGTTTCACCAGTACAAGGCTAGGGTTCTGAATTGTCTTGCCCAAGGGAACTCCCACGGAGAGCCCAGTGGACCCAGCAAGGGACGAACCAAGGGCCTCCAGATCACGAGTCCTGCACTTTACCACTGAGCCACGCCTGACTCCTCCAAGAATCATAAAAACTCACGACTGTTTTGTAAATGGTTGGCTGTGTACCAAACAACACAATTTTGGACTGGACGAAATTGAAAGCATTTGCAGACGACAAAAATTAATTAAATGTCGCTAAACTGATGACTTCTCTCTTCGACAGGGTAGAAAACATTGTGGGAAAAGGAGAAAATGCTGGTTACCAGCATTTTCTCCTTTTTCCACAATATTTTCTAAAGCCGTCTTCCATAGGATCGTCAAAAGTTGAGATTTTGAAAACATTGTGGGAAAAGGAGAAAACGCTAGTTATCCGGATATTTTGGGACAAAGAGAAAATGCTTGTAGTCAGCAAGATTAAAACTAACCATTTAAGCCAACACCGGTTTGTCGTCTGCAAATGCTCTCAATTTGGACCAATCTAAAATTTGGTCGTTTGGTTTTAAAGCGTTCAAAAGGGAACGTTATAAATACCCAGTACCAAAATGCGTCTATCTTATCAAGCACCAAGTGCGATCAAATTGTCATTGAAATGCAAAGCACGACAAGAAGCCGGAAGTATTAAGTTTCTTTGAATAATATTACAGAGGCCGGTAAGGCTAAAAAAAAAAAAATACCCGTGTGTTTCAGGTGACCCGACCGTCTCTACCCAATGGCCGCCTCTTTTCTTTTTAACTTTTCTTTTTCGATTTTTGCTAATTTCACGCTATTTGCTTCATCCCAATTCGTTTTCGGTTTCATTTCGGTAAATAACGTTAGGTGTGAACGACGCCTATGTCTTTCAGACAGTAGGCCTAAAATAGCACTGGAAATTTTTCGCTCAACCGTCAGTTTCAGACCATGACCATGACGATTTCCATTTCGTCAAATGATTTCCCTTTCGTTAAATGATTTCCCTTTCGTCCATTTCATCCAATTCATCAGCGTATGCGAGATTGTTGACTCCCTCCAGTAATTAACGTATGGGACTAGTGAATACTGGAGCCATTAGCTTGTCTCATTTCGAGGATTGATAATATAGACATTGCAATAAAACTGGACCATGCGCTGTGAAAGGGGAGCTTAATACATCTCCGTGATGCATTATACTAAGCAAAACATCACAATAATAATAAGGGATCCTTAAAATCAATTTTTGTCTAACAACCCGCTGGACCTCGAGGTAGATTAGTCCTTGGACATGCATGAAATTGACCAGTTCTAGTAGTAAAAGGTTTCGGCCAAGATCAGCCTGCGCAGTCCGCGCAGGCTGATCTTGGTCAATACCTTTTGCAGAAGCATGGCTTAAGTCATTTTTTTTTTCATAGCTGAATATTGTTTCGATCGGTTATGATTATACGGAAACTCAGCCAGTGGTTCGGAAAGCACACTTTAGCAATTATCTTTTAGATAAAGGAAGTAAAATTAAGACTAGGAAGAATAAATTGAGATGGTGAGCGAGTTAGCGAGTAAGACAAGGGGAGAGAGGGAGGAGAAATGGGGGTGTTAGAGAGAGAGAGAGAGAGAGAGAGAGAGAGAGAGAGGGAGGGAGAGAGAGGGAGGGGGGGTAAGATCGATTGATTGTTCGGTGTTTAACGCCGTTTTCAACATTATTTCAGTTATGTCGAGGCGGCCAGTGCACCCATGCATGCTTTCCTGGAGTTTTTTTTACCAGTACTCCGTACAATATTCTCTCTAAGCAACTGAATGCTTTCCCACATAGCCTTTGTCGAAACAATGGTCAGTAGTGAGAAAGGAATTAATCCTGTAGCAATGACCATCATCAATCCTCGGAGGGAAATTGGCCAAGCCGGGGATCGAGCCAGCGACCCCTGTTCTCAAGTCCTCTGTGCTACCGATTGCGCTCCCGGGGCTCTATGGAGAGGTAAGAAAGCTGAGCAGGTGAGAGCCCAGGGAAATCTTTACATTTATTCATCACTGCAGAGGTGGAGAAGAAAAAAAACTTTTGTTGAATTGTGTGGAATTTATCCACAGATAAAGGGCATGCGAACAATAATTTTACTACACCATTTTCTACAATGTTTTCCAGCCATCCTTTGCAGAGGTGTTGAAAGTCATATTTGAGGGGGGAAATGTTAACACATTACCACCTGCAGATGAAGTTTTCTATTTATAGCAGATGATACTAGAAATCATAGTGACAACGGGAGAAATTAAAGTTTTTCATGGAATAAGCCTAGACTCTTTTCCAAATGAAAAATTCCAAACTCTTCCAAATTGAAAGCATCTGCGGACGAAAGATTTTCAAGTGATACAAATGCCTAGAAGCTTTTGACAGGTTAGAAAACATTGTGGGAAAAGGAGAAAGTGATGGTTACCAGCAAACTACATTCGAAAACATTATTGCAGATGGAAAAATTGCATGTCTTTATTTAAAAATCCTTCATACCAACAGAAAAGCTCGACTGTATCTGGTTCAAATGATAGGATTTACCTTTAAAAGGGCAAAAATACTGTGGTTAAAGGAGAAAAATAGTGGCAACCACCATTTTCCCTTTTTTCTACGATGTTTCAAAAAGCCTTCGCCTTTAGAGTCGAGGTTTAAAAGAAATCTGACATTCGTTTAATTATCTATACGTGTATTCAACAAAGATGTCGTATTTTCATTCGTTTGATATGGCACTTTTTTATTTTGCTCAGGTTTTCAAAAATTGTTATCTAAGGGAGGCAGAGAAAAGTATTCTTTAATATTCTTGAAATATAATGATATTTGCAGCTAAAAAAAAAAGTGTCTTACCTTAAGTTAATGTCTAAATATTTTTCAAGAATTCAAGCTATGTAAAGTTAGAACAAACTTGCGTGATTCAGTTTCAGGTTATGTGTGATGTGCCGATACTGTAACCACCAAATTATGTTCCTTGTGCAAAATATACATGAAGGAGTTCACTACAATAAACATGTATATCATATTTCTAAAATCACCACTTCCGGTAGATAGCATTTTGCCTTAACCCGATATCATATAGTCCCGACTTTAAACGACCCTAAACTGAGAGAACCCTTTTAAAAACTTTGTGGGAAAAGGAGAAAATGCTGGTAACCAGCATTTTCTCCCTTTTCCCACAATGTTTTTTTTTTAATCCTATTTAAGACAGAAATCATCATTTAAAGTACATTTGATTTTTCGTCTGGAAATGATTTCAATTTGGTCGAGAAGTCTTTTGAAAACTGCCGGTGACCAGCGTTTATTCCTTTACTCCACAATGGTTTCTACCCTATCAAAGACAATAACTATCATTTAAAACATATTTAGTCTGTCGTCTGAAAATGATTTCAATTTAATCTTTTAAAAACATTGTGGGGAAAAAAGGCGAAATGCTGGTAAAGAGCATTTTCTCCTTTTCCCACATTGTTTTCTACCCTATCAAAGACAGAAATCATCATTTGAAATATATTTCGTTTGTCGTCTGCAAATGTTTTCAATTCAGCAGAGTTCAAAATGTTATCATTTGGTAAAGAGTTAAACAACAAACAGCCACTTTTTAAGGATGGGGCACTCTAATGCGGATTCCTGTAACATCGCCTTTCATCGCCGAAAAACGTACGGATTCGACTAAGACTCGGGTGATCCGTAATCGATCGGCCGATAGACGCTGGTTCCCCGCATCGATTACGGATTACCCGAGTCTTAGCCGAATCCGTGCGATGAAAGGCGATGTTACACGAATCCCATTAGGACGCCCTATCCTTAACTCTCTATTAGAACTTTCCACACTGAGAAGTTCTGCGTGGATTCAGCGATCAAGTGTAGGATTCGTAACCTGGAGACCCCTAGTTCGAGCCTCACTGGAAGCACTGAGTTTTTCGTGGGAGTGTCCATGAGCAAGGCCCGTCAGAGCCCTTTCCTAGTACCGGTGCAACCCAGGACATTCATAAAAATGCGAACTGTCGACGTAATATGACTGAAATAATGTTGAAAGCAGCGTAAAAACACCATTTACTAAATCAATTAATCAATCATCCACATTAAAGACAATTACACCAGACAAGTCAACTGGAATCCAAATGATATACTATATCTTTCTAACCATTAGGCAGCTGAGCGCAACTCACTGACCTTTTGCGGACAGTGTAGATCAAGATCAGACTGCACAGAACGTGCAGTCTGATCTTGAATCTACACTATCCGATAAGAAGACATTTTTCTCTACAAATAAGTTTAAAATAACCTTTTTTTCGGGGTTTTTACTATCCGCCAATAGTTTTATTTCAGTTATTTAGCTGAATAAGGGTTGATGGTAGAAAACATCATGGGAAAATGAAGAAAACGCTGGTTATTAGCATTTTCTCCTTTTCACGTAAATGTTTTTAAAGTGTTCTTCTTCAGGATCGTAAAATATGAAATTAGTTAGTAACAGATTACAATATTTTAAAGTAAAAGGACGAATCTTGAATTATTATTATTATTTTTTTTTATCTCGCACTAGTGAGTAAGCAGGGAATGGCAAGCAAGGTACGTAAGCATTTATCAAACAGTCCGGTGTTTTAACCCTTTACCACACAATGACGCCTTTTGATGCCCCTCAAAAAGAGGCCTTTTGAAAACATTGTGGGAAAAGGACAAAATGCTGGTAACCAGCATTTTCTCCTTTTCCCACAAAGTTTTCTACCCTATCAAAGAAAAGTTGCGTCATTTGAGCCACTATGAAATTGTCGTCTGCAAATGCTTTCAATTTGGATTGGTCTTAAATTTTGCCGTGTGGTAAAGGGTTAAAGACCCTCTAGAACAAAACTTTTGAAAAAATTGTTGGAAAAGACAGAATTACTGGATACCAGAATTTTCTCTGATCCCCCAGTGTTTTCTAGTGTATCAGAGACAAACCCCATTATTCAAGAAAAATTTTGGTTTGCTCGAGAAAGTCCGTGTATTCGCCGATCTTCAACGGAATGCAATTTTGTCTTCAATAACCCTTCGGAAAGGGCAAGCATCGCGATGATAAGCATCTTCGCAAGCCAAGGTGACGATTACTACGTGGATCTTACCCCGTGGTTGATCAGCCAAGGTGATAAGATCCATTTAGGGATCGTCACCTTGGCTTGTAAACATGGATTATAAAGTATTTCGCTTATATAAATTCCTCTTGGACCTCGGACTATCGCGATTTTACAATACTTATGCAGAAAAAAAGGTAAAAATGTCGGTTACTTCTTAAGAGTGGCGTACTCTCTGTGTAGAGATTCACAAGCGTCGCCGGCGAGGCTTGAACGCAGAGCCTTGAACTGAAGCACCTGGGTCCGTATTCATCAACAGCCGAGCCCCGGTAGCGCAGTCGGTAGCCTACAAGACTTGAGAACAGGGAGTCGCTGGTTCGATCCCCGGCTCGACCAATTTCTTTCCGAGGATTGATGACAGTCATTGCGACAGGATTCCTACCTGGGAAAGCAGCCAGTGGCTTTGAAAGAATACTGTGCGGAGTACTGGTTAAAGAAACTCCAGGAAAGCATGGATCGATTTACTGGCCGCCGCGATATAACTGAAATGATGTTGAAAACGGCGTAAAACACCTCACAATCAATCAATCACCAACAACTCTTAAAAAGATTCTCAGTATACTTCTCAAGATTTTTTTTTAATTTGAAAGTAATGCAATTTCTAATTGGCTAAACCATACGGTTTAGCCAATTAGAAATTGCGTTACTTTTTTTTTATCTATTACAAGACTAGTCCACTGTAGAATGGTTAGTGAATACGGACCCTATTCTGTGGAAGACTGACTCATTTGTAAGCAAGTTGTACTTTATAGGTAAACCAAGAATTTGTGCACTCTTTCCGTATTGAGGTTGTAACCTTTTCAGTACCATAGGCGAAAACAGGCTCTTGCGATCGACATAGATCAAGATCAGACTACACAGAATATGATGATCTGATCTTAAATCTAAAGTGTTTGCATGCTTATTAATTCAAGCCTACAAGTTACATGTAAAAACGTTTGTTATTTTCAGTGGATTAATATTTCAGCCGTCGAGTTATACATGTCAGCCATACTCGGACTGCGAAAGGTGACTTAGATCAATACTTTATTTAGATGCATAAAGCCTTCTTTTCATAGAGCATGGCTTGTGTAAACAGTATATTTGGCTGAAAGAGTTAGATCAGCTCAGACTGTCACTCGTGATGAGTACTGGGATAAGGGAGACAAATCCAGGTGTTGATTTACGCCAATAGTGAATAAAGAGTTATTTACCTTACATGGCTGTGAGGTTCTGTTTGCTAATTACTAGGACAAAGTGCTGGACAATAAATCTTCACCGCATAAAGTACCCAAATCTTCCGGATACGATAATGCTTAACCTTTTACCACATAATCTTGAGTTTTAACAACCCTGATAGAGACGAGTCTTGAAAAAAAATGTGGGAAAAGGAGAATTTTTTTTTGTATTAAGGACCCTGATGGAGAAAACTTTTGAAAACATTGTAGGACAGTGAGAAAATGCTGGTAACCAGCATTTTCTCTTTTTTCCACAATGTTTTCTACTCATTTGCAGACAAATCTCATAGTTTGAGTCACACTCAATTTGTCATCCACTATTCAGTCTAGTGCCTTCACTGAAGACAAGTGTAGAAAATCTTTTACTCTTTAACACGCAACAAAATCTTAGACTTCTCTAAATTAAAAGCATTTGCAAACGACAATTTACAATGTGGTTCAAATGATACAAGTTGTCTTTGATGGAGTACAAAAGGTTGTGGGTAAAGGAGAAAATGCTGGGTACCAGCATTTTCTCCTTTTCCCACGACGTTTTCAAAAGGTTTCTTCCTCAGGGTTGTTAAAACTCGGGATTGTGTGGTAAAGGGTTAATAAATCCTATAATAAAGAGTTAAATTCAGTGAAGAGACACAATAGTATACTGTGCTGTGGCTGTAATACAAATGCAACACTTTTGCAAATTGTGTACAACCCCATTTAAATTAAATCAAATAAACAAACAAACATAATGCTTGAAACTGAATACTGTAAAATACAACAATCTGTGGTTTTATGTGGACCTTTATTTTCAGAATTCATTTTCATATCTAGATAGATCTAGAGGATTTTCTATGTGTATATTTACAAAAAGATAACCAAACAAAACTAAAGTGAACAGAATATTAAATAATCAAATCAGGATTTTACATAGTAACACTTTGAGCTGCCTGATCTTAACTTTCTTTTGGTGTTTAATACCATGAAAAATTACAATTACTGAGGCAGCTGTTGGCTATGACTATAATGTTTATGAACTCAAACTTTGCAGACCTGTGTAACAAGTCTTCAAAATAAGTACTTGTAGTTGTAACAGGATAACACTTTTGTATTCATAAAATCTTTGCATTTTAATTTTTTACCAAACAATCCCATGTTTTCACAACCCTAGTTCCTAAGGAAGAAGCCTTTTGAAAACATTATGGGGAAAGGAGAAAATGTTTGTAACCAGAATTTCCTCTTTTACCCTTAATGTTTTCTGTACTGTCTGAGAACTTCTGTTTATTTATACCATTTCCTTATTGGTCATTTGCAGACCCTTTCAGTTCTGCAGGTTCTAAAATTCAAATAATCCTCTGAAAAAACTGTGTGCAGGATCACTTTCAAAAGATATGGATAACCACCATCAGATAGGTTAGAGGAGTGCAAAATACACCGCAGTATAAGGTTAAACCACATCATCACGAGCAACTTCTCCTTTTGTCAAAATGTTTTCCATACTGGACCGCTGAATGACAAAAAAAAAATGAAGGCAATATGGGAGGTTCATAACTTGCCAATTCCAACTGAAACTTGCCATATATTCAAGTAAAATATTAATTCAATCATGGTATTCACCATCACACCATCTGGATGTTATATGAGATTTAAGATTTTCTTCTTTGAGAAAAACTTAATGTTGTACTATTTCAGAATTAAGAATTATGAGTGTCACTTAAATGAACAGTCATTAAGTTTGTTTCAAATACTGACTTTGATCTTCACAAAGGCCATTTGTTGGCTCCCTACCTCCTCCACTTTATAGCTATTTTCCATGTATAATCTATAACGATCTATGATTCTGCCTAAGAATCCACTTGCCGCCCTTCACGCTGCTTCTCGCTCCTGACGACTGAGTGGATTGCGACAGAATTCATTGCTGGCCAGTAGTGGTGAAACGGTTTACCGATTTACCAATTAACCGCAGTCTGTTCAAAGAAAAAACCAAAACTGGTTCAAATTTTACCGTATCGGTATTTCTGCAATATGGCAACTTCTCTTTATTGCATCAGAAAGTCCAGTTTTCCCAAAAATTCTGTCAGAAATCAATCGTTTTTCAACTTACTGAAAGATTTCTGAAAGTGAAAGTTGTTTATTTTTTCCACAGGCGATGTCACCGGTGTTAAGGTAAAACTATGACCACCTCAAATTCGCGACACGAACTCCAAATAACCGTCGACCGTTTGTTATTCATTTCTTATAACTTACACTTATTTTGTGTTTTTTTCCGGTAGATAAGCGGGAAAGTACTAGTGTTAGTTGAGCAAATGAGTAAGTTAGTGCATCGCACTGTCTACACTCTTGAGCTCCTGAAGTTTGGTATAGTAGGGCTGGTTTTTATACATAAACAAGTGCGCCCTTGAAGAAAAAAAAATGACAGACGAAAATCGTCAGGAGAGCGAGTTTGACTTTGTCGAATATCATTTGTTCATGCAAAAGAATTGCTTTTTAGTTCATTATCTTGAAAGAATGGAAGAATTCCAAGCAGATGTACTAGTTTTCTTTATCACCTTTTGAGCATATGCTACCCTAACAGTAACTACAAGTGGTCAGATATGCTAAATGTCAGCATATACAGCATATTGCAATACATATTACAATACGGGTCAGCCGTATTGCAATATATTGCAATACTGTTTTTACCATATTGTTTCAACCCTACTGGCCAGCATTTTAAATCCATGTCCATGTCAACTCTTGGAACGCTTAACGGTTATCCAAATGTTACTAGCTGTTGTAGACACAGTAAAATAGGACATGGCACAGAACATGCAGCCTGATCTTGCATCTATATTGTTTGCTAGCTAGTTGGACATGATGACAAAAAAAAAAAAAAATAGTCTTGCAATTGTTAGATCTCATTCAGCATCTTTTGTACTGATTTAAACTGTTGGTCACTTGATCAGTATCAGCAGAATGGTTACGTTGCCGTCTCCCCAATTTCCTCCAATTTGTGTACATCACCAAACAATCAGCTGATTATAAATCTAGAATGGCATGGCTACATTGAGAAGTTAAGCCGGCTTTGGAGGTCAATACTAGCCAAATTTTTTAAACCTATGCCTACTTAATGACTGTAGTTTCATAAGTTTGTCCCACAAAGCCGCCATTAAAACTGAATGGAATTGTTACATATAAGATCAGATTGGCAATTTTTTTCCTCCTTCTGAGCTTGTGGTCATCACTAGGGTGCTTGTTTTCTAGCCAATTTTCTTAAATTCGTAAACACGTCCAACACACAGCCGATATTAAAAATCCAGAATGGTATCATTACATAGAGAAGACGCAGATGTTGAAAATATTCCATACGTAAACAAATCAACACTTGAAATAAAACTTTCATTAGCATTCCAGTCATGCACCATATTTTTCTCTTCCACGTTGTTTCGTGATAATCTATGTTTCTACAGCGCATTACCATCTTCATCAGGATGTAAACGATGACAACAGAGTCGAACACCCACATCGGAATAAAAACTATAAACCAGTTCCATTCCCGAATTCGTTTTTCTAGTTTGAGTGTAAATAGAATGATAAATCCCAATACCAAAAACCATAGAAATAGTGCTCTGTGAATAAACGCCATTGAGGACTGACTGTCAAATTGACATTGTGGACTTTCTTTTCCTGAAACGAAATCTAATGACAATTTTCATCGGTGTGCGATAAAATCGCACTTATCGTAACGTTCACTTTAAACTGAAGCAAAGCACAACGAGTACTAAATCTGTTTGTCATAAAATTTACATAGTTCCTCAGTAGTACTCATTCCGCCAAAATTACTAGCTTATTTATATAGATATCAAATAATGTGTTGTGGAAAACATTTTTTTCCTTTTCCACACTGGTTTAAATAACAATTTCCGAGGCCAGATGGTAAAAACATGGGGATCGTTTTGTAATTCGTTAAAATTAATTTTAAATGTCGTCACGGAAAAAGGAGCAAATACTGGTTTTAGACCTTCAGTGTGACGCAAAGGACTATTTGAGGGAAAATGAGAAATACCGTCTTCTAGGTACATTTAGGTCTATATGGAAACTTTCATGGTTGGGAATGGAGCGTTGGCGTCAAACACAAATGTTCCATTATCACCGAGATTGTGGTTTTTCAGACATGATTTAAAGATACATCTACACGCGTTTTCAGCCAGCTTTTAACACATTCCATCCTTAATTTATGAAACTGTAATAATTCTTCTATCTTCATGCCAAATGTTGCCCTTGATGGCTGCAAGATTGCATAGATTGCGACAGACAGAAAATACATTTCATGTTTTGGAGCCGAGCACAGGTAGCTCAGCCGGTATCGTACAGGACTTCCACTGACTGGAGCCGAGCCCCGATAGCTCAGTCGGTAGCATACAGGACCTGAGAATAGGTGGTCGCTTGTTCGATCCCCGGCTCGACCAATTTCTTTCCGAGGATTGTTGATAGTCATTGTGACAGGATTCATTCCTCTCTCACCGCTGACCATTGTTTCGACGATGGTCATGTTGGAAAGCAGCCAGTGGCTTGGAAAGAATATTGTGCTGAGTACTGTTAAAAGAAAATTCAGGAAAGTATAGATAGGTGCACTGGCCTCCGCGATATAACTAATTGAGCGCTCTATGATGTTGAAAACGGCGTTAAACACCACACAATCAATCGATCGATCGATCGATCGATCGATCAATCAATCAATCAATCAATCAATCATGTTTTGGAGGCCTTCAAAGCAATCGCTGTTATCGTTTCCGGTATTAAATGACGACAATTTCCTTGTGTTTATCTATCCCTTACACCATATATATTGGTAATTTATGCATGTTTACACGACTGAGCCATTCTACACACTTTCAAGCTTTAACAAACTCACGGTGTTTGTCTACCATGTCGTAAGGGTTAAATTCCCGGAAGAAGGATAGCTCGTTAAGTAAATGTTGTTCTTGATATTCAGACTATGCGTATGATGCTAGTAAATGTTGTTCTTTTTTCGTAGATTAACAGTGATTCAGTTAACATCAGACAGCGTCATTTGAAAACGAACATTTTAGACTTTGCCACAAAAAAAAAAAAAAAAAAATCGAAGTTTCAACGACGCTAAAAGAGAAGGCTTTTGAAAACCTTTCGGAGAAAGGAGAAAATTTCTCCTTCTTCCACAATTTTTTCAACCCTATCCGACATATCAGGATTTCTTGAATTTGGAAGAGTGTAAAATTTGGAAAAGGTTTAACTAAAGGGCCCCTAAATACGTAGAACGGTATTCTTTACATGCCACTGGCTGCTTTCTTATTAAACCATCGTCGAAACAACGACCAGGGGTGAGAGAGGAATGAATCCTGAGGTAACGACTATCATCAGTCCTTGGGAAGAAATTCGTCCAGCTGGGGATTTGAACCAACGACTCCCCTGATCGAGTTATTAGGCTCGGCCCCAAGGGGTCAAAGACAGCATTGATACTCATCTAAAACTTGAGATAATCGTTGTGCAAACATTCCATAGCCCTCTTCTTTTTGCCGGACGAACCTGTGGAAAAGTACTTTGAATACATAGTGATAAAAGGAGAACATGCGAGTAGCAGGGAATTTCTCCTTTTCAGCCGTTACCAAGAAAATCTCATAATCTTAGACCTATCTAAAACTAAAAGGTCGTCTGCAAATGCTTTCAATTTGAATTAGCCTGAAATAGTGTCGTCTGGTACAGGGTTAATAATTGAGTGCATTGTGTTTTAAGCAGCTTTCAACATTATTTAAGTCATGACACGGCTACAGCTCACATATTCAGGTACGTCCTGGGTTTTTCAACAGTAGGCTAGGGCTCTGAAGTGTACTCCCTCAAAAAGCTAATGTACGAGTGAGCATCAAACCCGGGGCTTCCAGGTTGCGAATCATACACTTTACCACTGAGCCACGCATGACTCCGGTAAAGGGTAAATATTAACTACATGTATTTGGATACATTTTTAAACGGCGATGATTTAATGTATATTAGCCTTGCTCTGGCAAAAGGGGGCTTAATGGATCTCTGTGAACCGTGATACTGGGCAAGTCATCACATAATTATGGATCCATAAAATCAAATTTTTTTATAACAACCAACTGAATTATAAGCGACACTGGTCTTGATATGCAGAAAACTGACCAACAGCTAAATGTTTTTACCTAGCTTAGGATGCGGGAACTACGTAAGCTTTCCTAGGTCGATACTTTTCAAAGAAGATTGCCCATTTTTATGAGGCGATAGCGTAATATATAATTAGTTCATCAGCGTCCTTGATTAAACCCCGAACGTGACTACTATCTGTTTTTTGACGACCCAGAGATACACATTGAGGGAAAAGGAGAAAATGCTGGTAACCAGCATTTTCTCCATTTCCCGCAATGTATTCTACCCATTCTGAGACAAATCTTATCATGTGAACCACCTTTAATTAGTGACAGGAAAAAATGGGCCGGTGTAAAATTTGCTTTCAGATTTTGTGTTTCAGGTCGATCAACGCTGTTCCCTCTGTTTCCTTGATATCTTTTCACTTTATATCAAGACGTACTTTGAGAGAGAGAGAGAGAGAGAGAGAGAGAGACAGACAGACAGACAGACAGAGACGCAGAGAGAGAGAGAGAGACAGACAGACAGACAGACAGACAGACAGACAGACAGACAGAGGAAAATAGAGGTAAGGATGGAGGAAGGGCGGAAGAGAGAAGAAAGGAGAGAAGGAGAGAATCGTCATAATCATCATCACCATCATCATCATCATCATTATCATCATCATTGAAGAATGAAGACCCAGCTTTGTCTGTGTACACGTGTGACGCATTAAAAGCTGAACAGAGAGATTTGGAAAAAGTCATTTAATTTTTAGATCTATCCTTTTCTATGGTGACATATTTCTGCCACGAGATACGAGATAGCTATCATGATAATTTTACAAAACTATCGCGATAAATTAAAGTTTCCTGGAAATTTTATCGAGATAGTGAAAAGTTTCCTGAAAAAAATATCACGATAAACTTAATATTTTAACGCAAAATTTTTCAATCGTGCACGAAGCTGACATGCAAGATAAAATTATTGTGATAGTTCTACCTGTTTCTCGATATCTATAAATATAAAATTTATCATTTGGATGAACACGGTAGTTTTTGACTTCACAAGATTGCAGTAAGTAAAAGTTCGAATAATTAATCATTGTAGCTTAATTGGTATATTTTGACAAGACTCGAAATGAACAGAAACCTGTAAAATCACAAAGACGACTCGAAATGCCTCCTACGAACACTTTAAAACCATTCAGGGAAAAGGAGAATTCATAAGGTTGTAGACAAAGATGTTCCGAAACCGTATCTAATTATAGATACCGTGAATGTCAGTTGTGGGTACTAAAGCAAAAAAAAAAAAAATCATGATAACAGGTAGAATTATCGCGATATTTTTATCGTGAAAATTTTTATTATCTAGATAATATTTCCAGGAAACTTTGTTTTATCACGATAGTTTTCTAAAATTATCATGATAGCTATCTCGTATCTCGCGGCAGAAATATGCCACCATACTTTTCTCAGAGTTTATTCACTTCCACTACTTTACTTTTGATTTACATATACTTTTCATGGCGTAAGTACATTTACTTGACACCAAATTGATTCATCTCGAACATTAGGTGTGACACCAGAACGGACTGCTTCCGGGTCGTACTACGGCTGTAGTACCCGAAAGTAGTCCTACTTGAAAATTTGATATGAAGCACTCTTTTTTTTGCCACGCTGTTTAATCATGAAAGATGAGAGGACAGGTATAAAATGTGTTCTGAAGTTGATTTAATTATTTCTTCAGAGAACAGCTCATTTTTGCATAACTTTTAGGACTATTTTTTGTGACCTGGTGAAGAGGCATGGTCTATCACCAGTAAGGGTCTTGACTCAATGCGATTTCTGAGGGTCGATGTGTTTGAAGAGGAATAGCAATAGAATTCATTGCTCGTGAAGCCATTTGTGCTGCAGCCGAGCCCCGGTAGCTCAGTCGGTAGCGTGCAGGACTTGAGAACGCAGGGTCCAGGGTTCGATCCCTGGCTACGACCCCTGGCTCGGCCAATTTCTTTCCGAGGATTGATGATAGTCACTGCGACATGATTCATTCCTCTCCCACCGCTGACCATTGTTTCGACGATGATTATGTGGGAAAGCAGGCGGTGGCTTGGAAAGAAAATTGTGCGAAGTACTGGTAAAAGAGACTCCAGGAACGCATGGGTAGGTGCACTGGCCGCCGCGATATAACTGAAATAATGTTGAAAAAGGCGTTAAACACCATACAATCAATCAATCAATCATTTGTGCTGCACCTTTGTGTGAAGGATATTAGACATATTTGAGCCATGATCTGTGAATAGGGGGCTTAATGCATCTGCGAAAAGTATCGACCCAGGTCAGCCTGCGCAGTTCGCGCAGGCTTACCTGGGCCGAAACTTTTCGCTATTGGTCAATTTTCTGTAGGACTATGTCCAAATACCGGTCTACCTCATGATTCAGTCGGTTGTTTTAAAAGGTGGCTATTATGGCTATTATGAATCCATAATTATGTGATAACTTAATTGGTATAAAGCATCACAGAGATGCAGTAAGACCCCTTTTGCCAGAGCATGGCACATATGAATTTTGGGGGGGGGGGGGGGGGGAAACTGCAAAGCTACCGCTTCGTCAGGGAATCAGCAGCAGCCAGTCGAAGATACAGTTTATTTTCACTCTATTGTCAATGAGCCAAAAAGTTACCGGTGTGACACCGAGTGTTCTTGACGCCAAATTAATGCGCCAAATAAATCTAACATCATAGTCAATCCGGTAATAATACTTGGAGAAAGCCTGGCTAGAAATAATAACTACAAACAGCGAACTATTTTCTCTTTCATCATGATCTCTTTTATTTCTAATTTATGACATTCCGTAAAGAGAACTTAATACTACATACAAGTAACAGTGGGTGGGGTAAACCTTTAACAGCTCTTTACTAAATGACTAAATTTCATACTCGTCCAATTTGAAACCACCCACAGATGACAAATAAACGGTGGCTCAAAATGTTGAAATTTGTCTTTGGTAAGACAGGAAAAAATGTGGGAAAAGGAGAAAATGCTGGTTACCAGCATTTTCTCTTTTTCCCACAAAATTTTTTATAGCCTTTTTCCCCAGGGTTAATGAAATTCATGCTTGTTTGGTTAAGGATTGAAAATCTATCCCATACTTTTATTGCCCGTAGGATAATGGGTTTTAAAAACATTGTTAAAAAAGGACAAAAAAACAAAAAACTGTAAATCAGCATTATAGATCTTTTTCCCACGATGCTTTCCACCCTTACCTGGCAAAATTATTTAGCCACATGTCATGTCTCGTCTGCAAGTGCTTTCGATAAAGACAGTCGAAGTAACTGTTGTCTGGTAGAGAATATTTCTATTTCCTATTTATAACATTCCGATTGATTGATTGATTGATTGATTGATTGGTTGATCGGTTGATTGATTGATTTGTTGGTTGGTTTGTTGTTTGGTTGGTTTTTTTTATTGGTTTGTTTGTTTGTTGTCAGGTTGGTTCGTTGGTTGCCTGATGGATTGATGGATGGATGGATGGATGGATTGATTAATTGATTGATTGTGTTTGATTGATTGATTGAACTGAATAATAGCTTCATGTTAGCCAGATTTGACTTATCGTATGTAAATGCTTTCAATATGGACGTCACGGTTATGATCAGCTAGTTGCAACAAAATAATGATAATGATAATAATAATAATAATAATAATAATAGCCTGGGTTTCAGTCTGATCGCTTTTTCCTTTTATATTATTCTCATATTAATTCGTCGAAAGAAAAAAAAGGCAGGTAATACTAAAGAAACGGGTATATATAACAGTTTATTGCCACAGAACTTTAAAGACAGTGATATGGGGACCGTGATAAGGAGTGATAATGAAATCAGCCATGTTCTGTGAAAAGGTGGTTTAATGCATTTGCAAAAAGTATCGACCAGGTCAGCCTGCGCAGTCCGCGCAGGCTGACCTGGGTCGAAACTTTTTGCTACTGGTCAATTTTCTGCATGTCAGAGGACCATTCTACCTCGTGATTTAATCGGTTGTCGGACGAAATGCATTTTATGGATCCATAATTATGTGATGACTTACTTATATATGGCTTGAAACACACGAAAAGGGACATTTGGACATTTGCGTAAAGTGTCGTCTCGGATCAGCCAGCGCAGTCCGCGCAGGCTAAATCGAGACAACACTTTACGACTACATCAGATTTTCTGCTACAGTAGACTTGCGCAAAACACAAAATTACATAAAAACGGAATGTGTCGTTTCGGCTTAGCCTGCGCGGTCTCTGCAGGCTGATCCAAGACGACACTTTACGCAAGTGTTCGAATGCACCTTTAGCGTGTTGCAGGCCATATTGTATACGATGCATTACTGAGATGCATTAAACCTCTTTTTGCCAGAGCGTGGCTCAAATAGTTTATCTTCTTGTAAAAAACTTAAACATTATCGATCACCCCAAAACCGTAAAGGCGCGGTTTTTCTACGTCTATGTTATTCTTATCATCATTACAATTAAACTCAACAAAAACGTCTAAATATAACTTCAGCGAAATGTACCCTGGTTTAATCTGCGGATACGCTTCCATATACGTCTTGTTATAATTCTTAAATTCGGTACTCTTCGCCATGATCTCAAACTCTCTCTCGGAAATCATCTGATCTTTGTTCACATCAACAATCTCCATTATTAAGGAAAATAAACGTCTGGCATCTTCCCTGAACTTTGTTTTGTCTGTAAGATAGGCCGACTCCATGTTTTTAAGAAAGGTGTCTTCGTCGGCCTGGTCCAGCCCCTTGAGAAGCCATTCTTTCCAGTAGGTTCGAGCATTGGTTTTGGCTTTCTCCGCGTCCTCGGCGCTTAATTGGTGGTAGTTGGCAAAGTTACCTCTACAACATA
Organism: Hippopus hippopus; assembly: GCA_946811185.2. NCBI lineage: Eukaryota > Metazoa > Mollusca > Bivalvia > Cardiida > Cardiidae > Hippopus > Hippopus hippopus. The sequence goes on along the minus strand of OX328113.1, from coordinate 11,480,045 downwards.
AAAGAACAGAATAATTGTTGTATATCTTTAAACCTTCAATAAATAACCCCATGTTTTTCAAGTAGACTTAAGAAGAAGGCTTTTGAAAACATTGTGGGAAAAAGAAGGAAATGCTTGTAACCAGCATTTATTCTTTCTACCACAATGTTTTCGAACCTTAAAAAAAAAAAAAAAAAAAATCCAAGCGTTTGAGTAACAATAGATTTATGGTCTGCATAACGGTCGTTTCCATTTTAACTGCCAATCACATGGTGGAGCCACTGTAAGTCGTTTAGCAACGATATAAACAACCTCGATGAAGTTACTCATATCTATCTATCTATCTGTCGGTGAAAACTTTAATCGGAATTGATAAACCACGTTAAAAAATGAATGTGCAAACTGTTTGTCAAATGAAATATAGTTAGAAAGATTTCGATAGAAAATTGAGACTCAAGTTATCTTTTTTAAGAGGAGCTTTTCAATTTTCAGAACGGTAAACCGGCGTATTTCCGGCGAAGAATTGTACCGTGTAGGTGCATATCAAACTACCAGATACAGCCGAGGGATTTGACGACCGCATCCTCCGATGTATGCCGAATGCTTATATCAGTCTCTCGATGATTGCTTACTCAAAACCTGAGTTGTTGTATAAATGTTGAGTGGCTCTGTGGTGAAGTAAAGAACTTGTACCCTGGGAGTCTCCGGTTTAAGTCTTACTTGAGGCATACGGTTTTTCGCGGAAGTGTCCTGGGCAAAGCACTATAGAGCTCCAGTTTTGTAGACTATACAGAAATGGATTATAAGGTAATACTCTATGGATAGAAGTATAAAATTACCAAATAGTACAAGAAAATGATTTTTTTGCCAGATCCTATAGATCCCCTATCATATCCGTATGTTAAGGTATGAATAAGCCCCGCGGGGTAGCAGTTAACGATAGCAATCCTGATCTTGATGTCATAAATGAATCCGGAAACAGGCTCAGAAAAAAGACCCTCGGTAGCCGACAGAGGCCCGCGCATTAAACATGCCCACATCGCAAATTACTGTCTATTTGAGGCTGATACAAAAGAGGACGTAAAAAACTATGGTGGCATATTTCTGCCGCGAGATACGAGATAGCTATCATGATAATTTAAGAGAAGTATCGTGTTAAAACAAAAATTTTCATGATAAAAATATCGCGATAATTCTTATGGTGGCATATTTCTGCCACGAGATACGAGATAGCTATCATGATAATTTTACAAAACTATCGCGATAAATTAAAGTTTCCTGGAAATTTTATCGAGATAGTGAAAAGTTTCCTGAAAAAAATATCACGATAAACTTAATATTTTAACGCAAAATTTCTCAATCGTGCACGAAGCTGACATGCAAGATAAAATTATCGTGATAGTTCTACCTGTTTCTCGATATCTATAAATAGAAAATTTATCATTTGGATGAACTTGGTAGTTTTTGACTTCACAATATTGCAGTAAGTAAAAGTTCGAATAATTGATAATTGTAGCTTAATTGGTAAATTTTGACAAGACTCGAAATGAACAGAAGTCTGTAAAATCACAAAAACGACTCGGAATGCCTCCTACAAACACTTTAAAACCATTCAGGGAAAAGGAGGATTCATAAGGTTGTAGACGAAGATGTTCCGAAACCGTATCTAATTATAGATACCGTGAATGTCAGTTATGGGCACGAAAGTATGGTGGCATATTTCTGCCGCGAGATACGAGATAGCTATCATGATAATTTAAGAGAATTATCGTGATAAAACAGAAAAATTCACGATAAAAATATCGCAATAATGCTAACTCTTATCATGATTTTTTTTGCTTTCGTGCCCACAACTGACATTCATGATATCTATAATTAGATACGGTTTCGGAATACCTTCGTATACAACCTTATGAATTCTCCTTTTCCCTGTACGGTTTCAAAGTTGTTCGTAGGAGGTATTTCGAGTCGTCTTTGTGATTTTACAGACCTCTGTCATTCGGGCATTGTCAAAATTTACCGATTAAGCTACAATTGTTAATTAATGATTCGAAATTTTACTGACTGCAATCTTATTAAAGGGCAACTCCACACCAAAATTTTCATTTCAAAATCGGATAATTCGACACTAGAGTATGTTAACAAAAATCTTGTTAGCGTTCTGTGATGTTTACTCCACGAGATATAGAGGTTTAAACTTTCGGATTTTCACCTGTGTGAAAGTCGCTAATTGAAAAAACCGTGACTTCCGGTAGTTTGCCGTATCTCACAAGTGTGAGAAGATAATTATAGTCGCTATATATGAACTAACACAGAAAATTGAGAAAACTGCATGATATTTATAAAGATATAAATCGCTACTTCACGTTTCAATCACTTGTGTACTTCAGAGTTTCAATCTCTATAGACCCGTCACACCAAACTAGGTCTTACAACGTCTTAACCTGTCCTGACATAATCGGAAAACGGGTTACGGTCGGGGATGAACGTACAATTTTGGCCTGATAATGGCTGAAGCCCCTATCTCACCAAACCTATTCCCAGAAAGTCTTAACCCGGTCAACAAAATCGAAAAACTGGCTGGGATAGGACATGTAATTTCGGTCGGTAAAATGCAAACGCACTGCAGGTTATTGCCCGACCGCACTGCGTCTCTAATAGGATCGAAGTATAGCAGTTCCGTTCGTAGTACGTCCATCTCACTTTAAGTACGTTGTTACTCCGTCTAATCACAGGACGGGATGGATGGCAAAAAATTTTGGGCAGGCTCAAAGTTCTGGAGCACCCTTCGTAAAAGGATACTAATACGTCCACTTCGTCTGAAGACAGTTTCAGTCCGATCAGCAAAAAAATTCGGAACAGAGTGAGAACGAGTTTGGCGTGACGGGGGTATATCGCTCTTACATCTACAATCATAGGAAAGAAATTTTGAATGAATTAGCTTAGTGGAGAAAGTACTTATAAAAAAGTGAATAGTTATTCTTCTGGTAACGAACATAAATATTTTGAAATTTATTTCTTGATGTTATTTCAATTGTACCACTACCTAATCAACGAGTTGTAATAGATAAATATAAAAAAAGAAATAATAAATCAAGATATTTGAATCATGCCAAAATTCTCTTCTACTAGGTCGTAGAAGGAACATTGCAATGTGAAAAGGAAATCACTCGAGTTAATTTCTAAGGCTGTTTCTACCAAATATAGGACACCGTTGACCATTTAACGGTCTACAAATCCTGCGCAGTCTGACCTGGATCTACACCATCAGTGTCTCCTTCAGCTTGGAAAGAATTAAAAGCCTTGATCTGCCTTAGAAATCTTATCCTCTATTTAACATTCACGAACAACATTAAATCCAGCACACATCCTGAATTTGCTGTTAAAGTTAAAAAAAAAATTTTTTTCACTCGATCTTCATTTATTTTCCTACGTGCTTTTTTTTTCATAATCTCAAATTTGTTTCTTTCATCAACAACAACGTTAAAAGATTGTCTGAATTGCCTCCTGCCTTCCTGTCCTCCATATCATGCAGTAAACATTTTTAATCGTCTGCAAAATACAGGGTCAGTCCATTTCCTAAATACTGAGACATGTAAGGCGTACAATTTAAAAGGAAATACCAACGTGGACAAAAACTGTTTAACTGTCTTCTCCCGTGTTTCTCCCTGTAATCATATACGAGATAAGAGATGCTGACCATGAAAATGCAGCGTAAATTAAAAATTTATAACTGCGTACAAACTTTACACAAAATTTTAGTGCGCCAACCTTTTATTTTGAGAAAAGAATTGTGTGTTCCATCCATGTACAAGGACAAAGTGTTAATTCGGTGCCTCTTTTGTGATGATATCGCACCGTTGTGGTCTGACATATTTTCTTTTTACCCGGCTTGCAGCTTGATTGGTTGGTTGGTTGGTTGTATTGGGGTTTAACGCCACTTTAACAGCTAAGGACATATCATGGCGGTCGGTGACGCACATGTGTTTCCTGGCTTTCTCACACCAGTACTAACACAACTTTCTTTCCAAAGCCACCGACTACTTTTCTCACATGCTTCAGCAGAGGTGAGAGGCGAAAATACGCCGGAAAGAAAGTTCGCCTCAACTGGGTATCGAACTCACAACCACCAGGTCATGAGTCCGACATGCTCACCACTGAGCCACCCGGGCGGGGCGCTTGCAGCCTGAGGTTAACAAGCACTTGTCATAAACATGTCATGTACAAATTTACTCTTTTGTTTTCACGACCATATTGAACCCTTTGTCGTAAATAATGTAAATGGAATTTGGAATTTTACACAGGTTAAATGGGTAAGTCGAACGTCATAACTTTTGTATTTTCCTCATTCATACGATCTTAAAAAAAAAACAAAAAAAAAACGCATAATCTGCTTGTCGAATTTCTTTTCTAACTACTCTCTCTCTCTCTCTTTCTCTCTCTCTCTCTCTTTCTCTCTCTCTCTCTCTCTCTCTCTCTCTCTCTCTCATGAAAGAGATGGATAATCAACAGTGAATTTACCATTTATTGTTTGCCTCATTTAAATTTCTGTGGGGCCCCAAGGCTGCTGAGCGCGACTCAATGACCTTTTCCGAACAGTGTATATTAAGATCAGACTGCACAGAACATGCAATCTGATCTTATGTACAGTGTCCAATGCGGAAACATCTATTTTTGTTTCTTCAAAAACTAGCACTATTCAAAATTTTGCAATCGGCATGAAGGTTTATTTAACCTTTTGAGGATTAATGGTAGATCTGATATTAAGCCATGTCATTTAGTTCAGACAGACAGACAGACAGCAGACTAACAAATAAATAGTCATCTCCTGGCTCGAAATAGGGCTTAAACTGGGCACCCGGCATACGATAGGGATTTTTGTGACGAAAAAAGTCGCCTCCTGACATGAGGGAGGATAAGGCTGAGAAAAAAAAAAAAAAAAGTACACAGAAGCCGAAATAAGAGTGGCATCACATCCGGTTTATCGAACATTTCACAAACTCGCACAGGTGTGCAAACCACATCTTCGCTTAAAATTCTCTTTCTACGATAGACATTGAAATGCGGTTTTTCTATTTTAAGATGGTTTTCATTTAAGGATTCATATATCCAAAAAAGAGATTTTGGCTGTAGTTGCCCTTTAAGTCAAAACCTACCGAGTTCATCCAAATGATGAATTTTCTATTTATAGATATCGAGAAACGGATAAAACTATCACAATAATTTTATCTCGCATGTCAGCTCCGAGCACGGTGGAGAAATTTTGCGATAAAATATTAAGTTTATCGTGATATTTTTATCATGAAACTTTTCACGATCTTGATAAGATTTCCAGGAAACTTTTAATTTATCGCGATAATTTACCAAAATTATCATGATAGCTATCTCGTATCTCGTGGCAGAAATATGCCACCATACGAAAGCAAAGAAAATCATGATAACAGGTAGAATTATCGCGATATTTTTATCATGAAATTTTTTATAATCTAGATAATATTTCCAGGAAACTTTGTTTTATCACGCTAGTTTTCTAAAATTATCATGATAGCTATCTCGTATCTCGCGGCAGAAATATGCCACCATAAATTCTAACTCTTATCATGATTTTTTCTGCTTTCGTGCCTACAACTGACATTCATGGTACCTATAATTAGATACGGTTTCGGAACACCTTCGTCTACAACTTTATGAATTCTCCTTTTCCATGGATGGTTTTAAAGTTGTTCGTAGGAGGCATTTCGAGTCGTCTTTGTGATTTTACAGACCTCTGTTCATTTCGAGTATTGTCAAAATTTACCAATTAAGGTAAAAAAAAAAATTGTTTATGATTCGAAATTTTACTTACTGCAATCTTATTAAAGGGTAACTCCAGACCAAAGTTTTTATTTCCAAATCGGATAAAACTATACTAGAGTATGTTAACAATTTTAGCGTTCTGTGATGCTTACTTCACGAGATATAGAGGTTTAAACTTCGGATTTTCACCTGTCTGACAGTCGCTAATTGAAAAAATCGTGACTTCCGGCAGTTTGCCGTGACGTTACAAGTGTCACGGAGAAGATATGGTCGCTATATATGAACTAAGGCAGAAAACTGAAAAAACTGCATGAAATTCGTAAAGATATAAATCGCTTTATCACGTTTAAATCACTTGTGCACTGCAGAATTTTCACCTCTATCGCTCTTACATCTTACTACAATCATAGGAAAGAAATTTTGAATGAATTAGCCTAGTGGAGATAGTACTTATGAAAAGGAAAAGTTATTCTTCTGGTGGGAAACAAAACTATTTTGAAATTTATTTCTTGAAGTTATTTCAATTATACCACTGCCTAATCAACGAATTTTAATAGATAAAAAGAAAAAAGAAATAATTACTCAAGATAGTTGAAACATGCCAAAATTCTCTTCTACTAGGTGGTAGAAGGAAGAAGGTACGTTGCAATGTGTAAAGTAAGTCATTCGAGTACAGTTCTAAGGCTGTTTCTACCAAATATAGGACACCGTCGACCATTGAACGGTCTACAAATCCTGCGCAGTCTGATCTTGATCTACACCATCAGTGTCAGCATTTTACATGTCTCCTTCAGCTTGGGAAGAATTAAAAGCCTTTATCTACCTCAGAAATCGTATCCTCTCTTTAACATTCACGAACAATGTCAAATCCAGCACACATCCTGAATTTGCTATTAAAGTTAAATCCATTTTTTATTTTTTCACTTGATCTTCATTTATTTTCCTACGTGGTTTTTTTTCACAATTTCAAATTTGTTTCTTTCATCAGCAACAACGTTAAAAGATTGTCTGAATTGCCTCCTGCCTTTCTGCCCTCCATATCATGCAGTAAACGTTTTTGATCGTCTGTAAAATACAGGGTCAGTCCATTTCCTACATACTGAGACATGAAAGGCGTAAAATTTAAGTGGAAATACCAACGTGGACAAAAATTATTTAACTCTCTTCTTCCGTATTTCTCGCTGTAATCATGTACCAGATAACAGATGCAGATTGCTGACCATAAAAATGCAGCGTAAATTAAAAATTTATAACTGCATACAAACTTTACACAAGATTTTAGTGCGCCAACTTTTTATTTTGCGAAAAGAATCGTGTGTTCCATCAATGCAAAGGGTTAATTCGGCGCCTCTTTGATGTTGGTATCGCACCGTTGTGGTCTCACATATTTTTTTTTGCCCGGTTTGCAGCTGGGGGTTAACAAGCACTTGTCCTAAACATGTCATGTACAAAGTTACTCTTTTTTTTTCACGACCATATTGAGCCCTTTTTTTTTATAAAATGTGAATGGAATTTGCAATTTTACACAGGTTAAATGGGTAAGTCTAACGTCATAACTTTTGTATTTTCCTCATTCATACGATCTTAAATAAAAAAAAAAAAAAAAAAATCCCATAATCTGCTTGTCGAATTTCTATTCTAACTACCCTCCAACTCTCTCTCTCCCTCTCTCTCTCTCTCTCTCTCTCTCTCTCTCTTGCGCGCGCGCTCGCTCGCTCGCTCGCTCTCATATGAAAGAGATGGATAATCAACAGTGAATTCATCATTGATTTCTTGCCTCATTAAAATTTCTGTGGGGCCCCAAGGCTGCTGAGCGCGACTCAGTGATCTTTTCCGAACAGTGTATATTAAGATCAGACTGCACAGAACGTGCAATCTGATCTTATGTACAGTGTCCAATACGGAGATATCTATTTTTGTATCTCCAAAAACTAGCACTATTCGAAATTTTGCAATCGGCATGAAGGTTTATTTAACCTGTTGAGGATTAATGGTAAATCTGATATTAAGCCACGTCATTCGGTTCAGACAGACAGACAGCAAACTGGCGAATAAATAGTCATCTCCTGGCTCGAAATAGTGCTTAAACTCGGCACCCGGCATACGACAGTCGTCTCCCGACATGAGGGAAGATAAGGCTGTGAGAAAAAAAGTCAGTATCAGAGCAAATTAATAGTAAACAGAAGCCGAAATAAGTGTGGCGTCACATCCGGTTTATCGCAGATTTCACAAACTCCCACAGGTGTGCAACCACATTTTCGCTTATAACATTGAAATAAGGTTTTCAATTTTAAGATTGTTTTCATTAAAGGATTCATATATCCAAAATGAGATTTTGGCTGTAGTTGCCCTTTAAGTCAAAACTACCGAGTTCATCCAAATGATGCATTTTCTATTTATAGATATCACAATAGTTTTATCTCGCATGTCAGCTTCGAGCACGGTTGAGAAATTTTGCGATAAAATATTAGTTTATCGTGATACTTTTATCAAGAAACTTTTCACTTTCTTGATAAGATTTCCAGGAAACTTTTAATTTATCGCGATAGTTTACTAAAATTATCATGATAGCTATCTCGTATCTCGTGGCAGAAATATGCCACCATAAAAAACAGCTCATTCAGCTGTGGAAAAAAAATGCCGGCGGTTCAGCAGGAGACAACATTTCTTTCTGATTGTAATTCAGTGTTAATGGCTTATGAATTCAAAGAATGGCGGCATGTTGTACCTTTTCCTGGTTAATATCGTCCTATAATGGCGCCCTCAACCGTTTGTTGGGGGAAAAAAACAGAAATGAACGTCACTTTGCCAAAAGTCATCTCATGAAAAAAGCTTTATTTATTTCTCAGATATAACATTTTTTCCAGAATCTCTACCAATAAGCTCTCGCTTATTGTGCGCTGCTCGCTATTAAAAAGAAGCGTCGCTCTGACAAAAAAAAAAAAGGGGGGGGGTTAATGCATATCCGTGCTACATTATACAAGGCAAGTTTCCGCACAATTATGGATCCGTAAAGTCTAATAGCCGACTAAATCATGAGGTAGACTTTTAAATGCTAAAAATTAACCAATAGGAAAAAGTTTCGACTCAGGTCAGCCTGCGCGGGCTGCGCAGGCTGACTTAAGTCGATACTTTTTGCAGATGCATGAAACCCCCGTCTAACAGAACACGACTCAAACATATCTTTATCCATGTTAAACTGTTTTTTTAAAATTAAAGTTTCTTTCATAAAAGTCTGGTTTCGATGTTTTTTTCTGCGATAATTTTTAGACAAAATGGAACATTAGTAATGCCTATAAATGTGTAGAAATCCATGGGTCTATTTCTGTCATAGACGAAATGCAATTATTAAACAACATTTCTCATTTCTATGAGGCTTGCTTCTTTCAGAACTCGGCAAAGAGGTTTGCATGTTTATTTGTTTCTATGGTTTTTAACGTCGTTTTAGTTATATCGCAACGGCAAGTGCACCTATCCATGCCTTCATGCAGTTTCTTTAACCAGTACTTTGAACAATATTTTTCCCAAACCACCGGCTTTCCCATGTAACCATCGTCGAAATACTGATCAGCCATGAAAGAATATTGTATTCTATCGCCAGAATATCATCGATCCTCGAAAAGAAATCGGCCCAGCTAGGGATTCAAACCAGCGACTCTCTGGTTTCAAGCCCCATACATTATCAACTGAGCCACTTGGTCCGGCGATATACGAAGAGAAGCTTTGACCATTTTAATGCTCCAGCAGGTAGCAGATAGCATGTCGAGAGAGGAAGGGTGCGGGGGGGGGGGGGGGGGCAAGACTAGATCAATTTAGACACGAAGGCGTCAAAAGTAGACAGAAAATTAAGCAACAACAACATAAAAAACACCGAATAAATAATTAAAACTTACGAAAATATGTCCGCATCTTCAACAGTCAGAACATTGTCTTTGTTGATATCGTGTGTGTGAAATGTTTTCTTCCATTTCATCTTCAAAAAGTCAGTCGCCATGATGATTTGGTTTAGTTTGTTTGTTTCCTACATTAATGAAGTAGAAAATCATCTCCAATATAGAGCGAACATTTAAACCGCCTTTCACTACTTTCATCGCAGTTGCCTTTGCGGCCACTGTAGATAAAGATCAGACTGCATGAAAGGTACGTTATAGGTCTGTATTCACCAACCATTCTTAGGGTGTTCTTGGTCTTATTCTCCAGAATTGTCCAAACTTGAAAGCAACACATCTTCTAGTTGGCTAAACCATTTGGTTTAGCCAATCAGAAGTAGTGTTGCTTTCACATGTAGAAAATCTTGAAGAATAAGACTAAGAATATTCTTAAGAATGGTTGGTGAATAAGGGCCCTGGACCCAAATTCGTCAACCATTCTTAAAAAGAATTCTAAATTTGAAAGTAATAGAACTTCTGATTGGCTAAACCAAAACACTGGCCCAGTACTGGTGAAATCCATGATAAACATGAACAAATAAGCTATTGCCGTGCTATGGCAGAAATAATGTTGAAAGCGGCATTAACATCCATCCATCCATCGATCCTTCGATCCCTGTCATTAGGCTGGCTGATCGGCCAGTCGATCGGTCAGTCAGTCGGCAAGTCACACATAACCATGTTTCGACCCAATTTTCGACTGAATTGATACTTTTTACTGATACATTAAACCACCTTTTCACATATCATAGCTCTTTTGTATTACCCGTTATCCGTAGATACGAGATATGTTTAACAAGTTTTCAAAAGACATTATTTCTATTTTCTGGGTAAAGAAAACGGTCCTATTTGCCGCGATTTTAATTCGGTTTAATCTAACAACTTTCAAATGGTTAAACTTTTGATTTTGTCTGCAAAGAGGAGAAATTTTTAAACGATTAAGCTTTTGATTTTGTCGGCAAAAAAGAGAAAATAGAAAATTAAAATCGTCAGAAAAATCTAGCTCCCTCACAAATGAAAGGAAGATATAAATGTAGTTGGGGTGGAGGGGGCGAAGGAAGAATTAAAATTAAAAATACTCACAATTACTCGAGTGACTTACTCTTGTATCTTCAAATAAGCCCGTCTCAGACTTTCAGAATTTTTCGAAAAACTGGTTTTTTATTTCAGTGAATACAAGAGTTTTTTTTTAATTCTGTACCTCTTGAAGTAAATTCACAGCAAACGAATTCAAAAATTCTTCACAACAGATAATTTAAAAAAATTCTTGAATCCTTTACCACACAATCCCGAGTTTTAACGAGCCTGAGGAAGAAGCATTTTGAAAACATTGTGGGAAAAGGAGAAAATGCTGGTAACCAGCATTTTCTCCTTTTCCCGCAATATTTTCCACCCTTTCAAAGAAAAATGCAATCATGTGAGCCATACATAAATTATCGGCTGCAACTGCTTTGAATTTAGGCAGCACTTTGAATGTTTACAAGCATATTCTCCTTTTCCCACATTGTTTTCTACTCTATGAAATACAAATTCCATTATTTTAGCCACATATAAATTGTCGTCTGCAACTGCTTTGAATTTAGGCAAGTCGAAGATTTTGTCGTCTGTTAAAGTGTTAAAATGTTCACATTCAGCATGGGTTCATATCTAAAACAAGACAGCATCTTAAAGCATTGCGTTAAAATGAAAAATTGCTGGCTAAGCAGTTTCTCCTTCTGTCACGATATTTTCAAAAGTAGCCTTCAGATGGGAAATAATGATTTTAACCCTTTACCAAACGACAAAATTTTGGACTGTACCAAATTCAAAGGAATTGCAGACGACAAATCAAATGCAGCTGAACGATCTTTTTCTTTCTTTGATAGGGTAAAAACATTGTGGGAAAAGGAGAAAATGTTGATTACCATTATTTTCTCCTTTTTCTACAATATTTTCAAAAGACTTCTTCATCTAGGTCTTCAAAATTCGGCATCGTGTGGTAAAAGGCTCTTTAAAAATATCTACTATATATATATATCTAACTTGCTCCGCACTAATAGCACACAAAGTCAGTTCCTAAATAAGCGAAAATTTTCATTTCTAGAAGCGGTTTCTAGTCACGTGATCAATATTACCCCGGAATTATTTACCCATAATCCCGCGCGTGTCACAATCTTCGAATTCTTTTGCAAAGGTATTGCATATAAGATCAGGTCGGTCGTAAGTGGTCTAAATGTCTTTTATACCTGTGGCAAGGTTGTATTCACGAAGTACTTAAGTACTTTGATCCCCTTTCATTCCTTTTGTTACTTTCCGTTGATTTCCTTTGCCTTTCTGTGAGTTTCGCTAACATAAATTTCGCAGAACGGCATCTGGAGTCAGAAGAGACTGACGTAATGAAAATTTGATCCTTTTTTTAAATTTCTTACTTTAAAATTTACTCATTCGGATTTCATTAGCGTCTAACTGGTAACCCAGCACAGAGTGGTCTTGGATAGTCAGCTATTTAATCAGTTCCATAAACCGACAAAACTCCTTGTTACAGTTATTAACTCTTTACCAAACGACAAAATTTTAGACTTGTCCAAATTGAAAGCATTTGCAGACAACAAAATAAATGCTACTCAAAAATTGAAACAGGTTTTTGGTTAGGGTAAAAAACAATTGTGGGAAAAGGAGAAAATGCTGGTTACCAGCATTTTCTCCTTTTGACACAATGTTTTCAAAAGCTTTTCTTTTCCAGGGTCCTAAGAACTTAGGATTGTGTGATAAGGAGATTAACCAGTAGATCTAACTGCAAGTGCTTGTGGTTCTAAGTCCACAGTCGAAGAACTTTACTTTGACATTTTATTGTACAAACTAGCCAGAGCTTTCGTGCTCAACAACCTCTTACTTAGTAACTTCTTACAAAGATATGATTTGGACCTACAACCCCTGCCTTAGAAGTCCTGTACATGACTACACAGGTGTCGGGAAACTCCTTCTAATATTTACCTTTATCTATCCAGATTTCTACTGTTAACTATCACATAGATGTATGTGAGCCATGCTCTGTGAAAAGGGGACGCTAATGCAACTGCAAAAGGTATCGACCCATGTCAGCCTGCGCAGTACGCGCAGGCTGACCTGGGTCGATACATTTTGCTTTCGGTAAATTCTGTGCGTCACCAAGAACATCCTACGTCACTATTCAGCCAGTTTGTTAGACAAACTAAATTTCATAGATCCATAATTATGAAATGACTTGCTTGGTATAATGCATCACCGAGATGCATTAAAGCCCCTTTTGCCAGAGTATGGCACGGTAGATTTTGTCGGGTTTTTTGGCTTTAGATTTGAAGACCGAAACTTTTGGCAGAAGAGCAGAAAATGTAGGTCAAGATCAGACTCCATGAAGAACTTTACTTTTTCTGTATAAAATAGCGAGAGCTTTCGTGTTCAATAATCACTTACTTAGTAACCTATATTACAAAGACATGAGGCCGACCTGCACTTTCGTGCAGTGCATTTGAAAAAGGAATTCCTTAATCATTTCTGTTTTTCTGTGCTAATTATGAAAATCATTACATGTATGTGTATGTGTACCCTAAGCTATGTTAGTCTAATTACCCTAAATATTTAGATTTAGATCAGACGACAAAGTTGTTAGACTCGTCTGTATTGAAATTATCTTATGGCGACGGATCATTTATAACTCTTTGCCACACAATCCAAAAAGAAATCGGTCGAGTTGTAGATTCGAACCCGCAAATTCCTGGTTACAAGCCCCGAGTTTAGCGGCCCTAAAGAAGAAGCCTTTTGAAAACATTGTGGAAATAGAAGAAAATGCTGGTTACCGAGATTTTCTACTTTTGCCACATTGTTTTCTACCGAAATACAGACAAGTTCAATAACATGAATCAAACTTAAATTGTCGTCTGCAAATGTTTTCAATTTGGACAAGTTATATTGTCGTTTGGTAGTTTGTGGCTCACATCAAAGGACTCAAATCCAAAAAGCGTATTTATCATGGCGGTTACTATCAAATTCTCCTTTTTCACCAATGTTTTCAAAAGACTTCTTCCTGAATATCGTAAAAACACGGGAACATTTGGCGAAGGGGTTATTTCAGGGGAGATAAAGGTAAACCAACACTTTTTAACAAACAACAAAGTTTTAGGCTGGTCCAAATTGAAAGCATTTACAGACGACAAATTATATGTGGTTCAAATGATGAAATTTGTGTCTGAAAGAGTAGAAAAAATTGCGGGAAAAGGAGAAAATGCTGGTTATCAGCATTTTCTCCTTTTCCCACAAAGTTTTCAAAAGTCCTCTTTTTTTCAGGGTTGTTGTAAGTCAGGATTTTGCGGTTAAGAGTTAAAAGATGTCGTAAAAGTACAACTATGTGAATAACAATTTCAAGAACAAACGCGGATAAATACTTGAAGCTTAAATAAAGAATATCATAAAACTTAGCCGATTAACAGCATTTTCTCCTTTTCCAGCAATATTCTCAAAAAGACTGCTTTCTGAAGGCCGTAACACATGGAATCGTTCGGTAAGGGAAAATTCGTGGGGGGGGGGGGGGGGGGGGGGCGTGAAAGGTAAGCTCAACTTCAAAGACGTCATAAAATGACTGAACATTCGTTATCAATTATATGAATTACGGTCTCAAGAACAAACGCGGATGTATCTTAATTCTTTACCAAACGACAAAATTATGGACTTATCCAAATTCAAAGCATTTGCAGACGACATTCTTTATGAGACACGAAAACTGAAATTTGCCGGAGTTACAATTCAAAGGGCTTAAAACATTGTGGAAAAAGGTGAAAATGCTGGTTACCAACATTTTCTCCTTTTCCTATAATGTTTTCAAAAGCCTATTACCTCAGGATCGTTAAAAGTCGGAATGGTGTGGAAATGCGCTGTGATATAACGGAAATAATGGCATTAAACAACATACAATCAGCCATACAATCAGAATTTTTGATGAACTTTTGTCCGATGAATTTAATAGGATACAAACAATGTGTCCGAAGGAATTTCTCTTGTATGAATTCAGAGTGGCGGGAAAAAGCCTCGAAAAACATAATGCTTTTCCACAGTATTGTTTAAAAAGAGGGCCACGATGGCCCTGTATCGCTCCACTACCTTTTTAAATTGTATTATTCATACCAGCTATCAATGCACTTTTACAAAGAATACTAGTACTGTGACAAGATTATTACCGTAACTCCACAGAAAAAAATTGCATGAATGAGTTTTGGAACAAAATTTCGAATGATACAAATGTCACTCCATGTTAAAAACTCATCTCAGGATTACCATTAAAACCAGAATAAACAGCTGTCACTTAAAATAAATATTTTCTATCCAAGGCCCTAAATACACGATACTAATTATATTACAGTGCAGCCTTTATCTTTCCCTAGGTGGCATTTTTCAAATACAGTACTGACCTATCTGATTTGGGCATTCCGGGTATAGAACCGGACAACTTTTCAAAACGACAACCCTTACTTCGAATTTCAAAATAAAATAATCGTTTACTCAATAAACCGCTACCTGGTATGATTCATTTAGCTTCTATACAGCAAGGATGTAACCTATGCACCAGTCATTTATAAAAACAGCTTCTACAGACTTGGGTAATAGCTTCGGTATAAGCCCAGACACTTCTTGTTGATAAGTCTGTGGAAAAACCGTGCACGAATCCTAGTTTCCCTAAAGTCTATATTCAAAGATGTGCTGTAAAACAATAGTATTTAAAGACGATCGCTACAGTTTCACCATTTTTTCAAAACATTCAGAATTTCATAAAACTTTGTTTGGTGATAGTTTATTATCTGATCTACAAAAATAAGAGATAAAAAGAGGGGGGGTCACCAGCTTTGAGAAAATTCTATGAATATTTCTTTTAGTACACCCTGCATTGCGGCAGTTCAGGATGAAATTTCACCTATGAAAACTAAGTCTATGTATATTTTTTTTAAATGACAACAATTATAAGCAAATTTTATGTCATTGTATTGGTGAAACATCAAATTTAATGAAAAAAATAATTTAGAGTATACTGAGTATCAACATAAAAAAAAAAACCTTATGTTTATTTTGGAAAAAACCAAAAAAACCAAAGAGTATCTTTTAAAGTTATTTTTTTAAATGTTCTAACATTCAGATTTTTCTTATTTTCTATAAATAATATTCAGGTACTAAACTAAAAGAATCAGGCTTAAAACAAATCGGTCACCAGCCTTATTTCTTAAAAAAATACATTTTAAGTTTGTGGGTGGGGCACTAACTAATGAGTAAATGTAGGGTTTGTCAAAGACAAAGACATTATATGGAGTAAATTATCTCATTTTTTTCAATAATACAACAATATTTATAAGAATCAAGTTTGTTGGTCATAACAAACCAATTCATAGCATACAAATGTAATACTGATGTTAGCATCTAACCCATTTCCAAACGACTAATTTTACACTCTTCTAAATTTGACGCGTTTGCAGACGCTAAACCAAAACCTGGTATTCATGTATCACACTTCTTTGATGGGTCAGAAATCATTGTGAGAAAGAGAAAAATCAATCGTTAGGAGCAATTTCTCCTTTTGACATCAATGTTTTCTAATGTTGTCTGCTGCAGACTCATTAAGCTAAGGGACAACCTGGTAAAGGAGAAAGAGTTATGTACAGCCCCTCGTTTTCTGCAAGTCTTTACCAAGTGATATGATTTTGGACTAGACCAAACTGAAAGCATCTGCATCTAAAAGGATGTTTTAGATCGACGATACGTCTGCCAGATAGAGCGCTAGTAGTAGCATCTGTGTCCGTATTTCCGTTGTTAGGTGATTCACTTTGACTTTCAGTCCGATCTTTTGAAAGCGTAATTTTGGATTCTTGCCTCGCATATAATTATTTGGCTTGATTCAAATACTTTTTTCTTCATTTTGCTGACATGAAACGACCCGTTTTAGTACTTGGTTTATCCGTTCTGCAGACATTGACAAGTGTGGCAGGATCAATTGTGTTAGGTGCTCACCGTTTTTCGAGTAAAAGGTAAGCGTGATAATTACACGAAGCGTGAAAATGGAAACTGTCGTGAACGTCGTTAATAAAAAAAACACCTGTTTTGCCCGTTTGAAATCATGAATTAGTTCTAAATTTTTCAGAAATTTGTAGCGAAAACCTGGCTAGATTTTTCCACAGAGGTGTTGTTTATAGCCATTTTCTCCTTTGCTACTTTATTAGCGGCGAGTTTTAGTTTTACACCTCACGTATTAATATGTATCCTGTAGTGATTCGTCATAGCAGAAAGGGCGAATCTTCGAAGAATATGACATGCGCAGACAACGCAGTGAAGGCTGATAAACAAAGGAGATAAATGGTGACAACCTACAATGTATCTGTTGGTAAGATAGGAGTTGTTTCTCTTGTTCAGTATAAAAATTTGTCCATGAGGTTTCTTATAACTATAGGACACGAAGAAAATATTTGAAGAAAAAGTTTTTTTATTCTAAAACTTTAACCACACAATCTCGAGTTTTCATAACACTGAGGACGAGGGCTTTTGAAAACATAGTGGGAAATGGAGAAAATGCTGGTAATCAGCATTTTCTCCTTTTCCCACCATGTTTTCTACCCTATCAGAGAACTATAGCTCATTTGTACAGATTTCGAATTTGTCTTCTGCAGTAACTTTCAAGCCGGGATGAAGGCTTTTAAAAACATTCTAGGAACAGGAGAAAATGCTGGTAACCAGCATTTCCTCACAATGGTTTCTATCCTGTGAGTGACCTACAGCTTATTTGTACCAAGTTCAAATTTGCCATTTGTAGTTACTTTCAAACAGGGGAGACCAGCATTTTCTCCTTTTCCCAACATGTTTTCTACCCTGTCAGGGAACAGGTTATTTGTACCGATTTCGAGTTTGTCTTTCGCTGTTACTTTCAAATCGAAGACTCAAAAGTTTGCTCATTGTGAAAGGAATATATAAAATGGACAACGATGTCGAAATGATTTATGGGTTACTCTCAAGATTTGAAATTTCAGAAGAATCAGAATTTGCTTGCTTGCTTGATTGAACAGTGTATTTTGCTGCTTTCAACATTGCTTCAGTCATGTAACAGCCACATCTCACTTATTCATGTGATTCTGGGTTTCTCAAATACTAAGCTGTAGCTCTGAAGTGTCTTGCGCAAGGGCACTCCCACAAAAAAATTAATATGTCCAGCGGGGCTTGAACCTTGGGCCTCCATGATGTGAGTCCTACACTTTACCATTGAGCTATGAAGGACCCTGAATTAATCTTTTGAATACTCTCAGACTTGAAATTTTTAGGAGAAATAAGAATGTGCTTGCTTGAACAGTGTAATTTGTTGCTTTCAACATTATTTCAGTCATATCACAGCAACATCTCACTTATTCATGTGTGTCTGGATTTCACCAGTCTAAGACTGGGGCTCTGAAGTGTCTTGCCCAGGGACACTCCCATGAAAAGCTTGGTGTGTCCAGTGAGGCCTGAATCTAGGGCCTCCATGATACGAGTGCTACACTTTACCATTGAAGGACCTTGAATAAATCTTTTGAATACTCTCGGATTTAAAATTTTCAGGAGAAATCAGAATGTGCTTGCTTGATTAATTGAATGGTGTATTTTGCTGCTTTCAATATTATTTCAGTCACATCACAGCGACAGCTCGCCAATTCATGTATGTTTGGGTTTCGTCAGTACTAGGCTACATCTCTGAAATATATTGCTATAGGACACGCTCACAAAAAACACAGCCCATGCTCTTACAGTATTCAAACCTTATTCAATCATCACCAAGCCAAACAGGACCCATCCTATTCTGAAAGTGGGAAAAAATAAGTTTACACATTTGTTGTAAAAAAAATTTAATTAAAATATTTACACTATGAATTTACATCATTGAGACCTTGGTATTTCAAACAGAGAACAATGATTGTGAAACAATTATTTCCAGAACTGAAAAAATTGTGGCAAAAGTAGAAACTGTTAAGTACAAGAAATTGCTCTTTAAGCCCTAACAATATTGTCTCCTCTAACCACAATATTTTCCACACTTTCAAATTTTGCCGCAGTAAATTTGCCATCTGCAATTCTTTTAATTGGGACAGAAGTAAAATTTTGATGCATGTAAACCCCTTACCAAACAATCCCCACTTCTTATGACCCTGAATAAAAAGCATTCTAAAAACATAGTGGGAAAACGAAAAAATGCTGGTAACCAGCATTTTCTCCTTTTACTACAATGTTTTCCACACTTTCAAATTTTGACACAGTAATTTTACCATCTGCAAACTCTTTTAATTGGGACAAAAGTAAAATTTTGATGTATGTGACCACTAACCAAACAATCTCCACTTCTAACAACGCTGAGGAAAAAGCCTTCTGAAAACATTGTGGAATAGGGAAAAATGCTGTTAACCAGCATTTTTCCTTTTCCCACAATATCTTCTACCCTATCAAACACAATTCCATCATTTGAGCAACATGTAAATTGTTGTCTGCAAGTGCTTCCAAATTGGACAAGTCTAAATTTTTGTTGTCTTGTACAGAGTTAAAGTAAATGAGGCTACTTTTGTTGGTGTTTTAGGATTTTTCCTAGTCCTTACAATATCCATCATTTTTTCCATTTTTCATGATGAAGATACTGTGTCATGGGTCTCCCTGATTTTCCACAAGTTCCAACCCCAACTTTTCCCTCCACTGTCTCTGGGGTGGCAAATATACTCTTCTTTACTCGCCCTTTGTTTGTCTTAGAAAATACCTGGAAAATTAGAGTGGACAAGCATAAGTTTATTTTTCTCTGAGAAAAAACAAGCAAAATAAATAAAGGTCTTATCTGCAAAATAATTACAAAAGAATGCTGTCCTTCTACCAAAAGATTTCTCCTTTTCCCACAATGTTTTCTATCATAGTTGTGGACTTAAACTTGTTTGTACCAAATTTTGAAATCGCTATAAGCAATTTCTGTCAGTTTGGAAGCTTCTATAATTTGCTTTTAGAAAAAATGTTAACCCTTTACCAAGCAATCATGTCTTTTAATAAACCTGATGATTGATTGATTAATTGAATGGTGTTTAACGCCGTTTTCAACATTATTTCAGTTGTAACACGGCAGCCAGTGCAACTATCCATGCTTTCCCGGAGTCTCTTTTACCAGTGCTTTGCACAATTTTCTTTCCAAGCCACTGGCTGCTTTCCCACATAATCGTCGAGTTTTAACGACCTTAAGCAAGAACACTTTTGAAAACACCGTGGGAATAGGAGAAAATGCTGGTAACCAGCCTTTTCTCCTTTTCCCAAAACGTTTTCTATCTTATCAAAGAAAAGTTCCATTATTTGAGTCAGAGTTAGATTGTCCTCTACCAATGCTTTCAATTTCGGTAAGTCTACATTTTCATTGAGTGGTAAATACTTAATATGATCTAGTCTAAAATTTTGTTGTCTTGCAAAAAGAATTCATGTAAAAGCTCAATATTAAAACAAGAGCACTGCATGCGGGTGCCAATGCTTGGCTGCTAGTGCTTGATTTTACGTGAAAATTGTAAGTCTAAAAAGGGGCATAACTGTGTCAAAAGTATTTTGATGATTACCTGCTCTTGTCATATAGGTTCCCCTTTTGATATTTAACAACATGTCCAAGTTTGAAATAGATATCTTTAGTAATAACAGAGATATTACAAAATGTCAAAGTTTTGCAGAAGCAGATGACGACAATATGACAATGCTACGATTATACCTCAACGTTTTCTTTGAAAACAGCCAACCTAATTAAGGTAAAACACTAAATCAATCAAAAACATAATCTTACTTTAGCATTAAAATCAAGCCATTTATTTTTCTCTGTTTCTCTCTCCTCTTCCAGCTGTTTCATTCTCTGGGCTTTCTTTTGTGATTTTTTACGTTTGTATTCTCTCTCCTGGGCCTGTTTGTCTCTCCTGAAAAATGATAGTAAAATTAAAACTGTCAAAGTATATCAAGAACATAGCATGCAGGTGCCAATGTTTCCTGCAGTTGCTTTATCAATGATATCTTAGTTTGAAAAGGAGCCCAGATGGGTAGCTCAGTGGTTCGTACATCTGACCTGTAACCTGGTGGTTGCGAGTTTGATACCTAGGCAGTTGAGGCAAACTTTCTTTTCGGCGATTTTTGCCTCTCACCTCTGATGCATGTGAAAAAGTAGTCACTGGCTTGGAAAGCAAGTTGTGCCCCCACTGTAAGAAAGGCAGGAAACACATGTGTAGGTGCACTGACCACTGTGATATGACCTAAGCTATACAGTAAAACAGCTTTAAGCTCAAATATAAAGAAAACTTTAAAAAGGGACATAACTGTGAAAACACTATTTCTATGCTTACCTGACATTTTGGTATGGCTTTTCCTTTCAATACCTTACAACTGGTTGGAAGTAAATACCTTCAGTACAGACAAAGACATCAGAAAACAATGAAGTTTTCCAATGGCTAAGACATTACCTTAATGTTTTCTTCAAAAACAGCAGAGTAAATAATTCTAATATGGTTTGCAACATGCAAAAAGGGGCTTTTGGACATTTGTGTAAAGTGTCATCTTGGATCAGCCTGCACAGTCCATGCAGGCCGATCTGACACGGCACTTTACGTCAACATTAGATTTTGTCCTACACTAAACTTGTGTGAAACAGAAAATCACACACAATAAAAAAAGTTTTGTCTCAGATCAGCCTGCGCGGACTGCATGACAATATAAATTCCAGCTTTGTTAATTATCTATGTGGGAAAGAGGCCAGTGACTTGAAGGGAGCATTATGCAAAGAACTGGTAGGCAAAAGTCTAGGATACATGAAGAGTATCCTTGCTGCGATACAAATGAAATGTTGAAAATGGCATTAAACATGTCACAAAAAGGCAAAGAAACATAAAAAGTACTTCTTTCACTTGTGATCACAGATCTTAGTTACAAATTATGATACTAACTTGGACATGGGCTTCTTTGCATCAGGTCCCCCATCCCCAGTGCCTGGTCTTTTTTTACCTGCTTCTGTATCAATAGGCTTTAATAGTGACACCTGTAAAACACCAGAAAGGCAATATTTATACCAGCTCAAAACACAAAAACAATTCATCACTTTAGCAAACAATCTTATATTCATGCAAAACTGGGATAGAAAGACTCTGAAAACACTGTTGGAATATCAGGAAATGCTGGTAACCAGCATTTTTCTCCTTTTCACAGAACAATTTCTACCCTTTTAACTCTTTTCCACACAATCTCGACTTTAAGGACACTGAAAAAGTAGGCTTTTGAAAACATCGTGGGAAAAGGAGAAAGGCCGATGTTCTACCTCATGACCATGGACACCATGTAAAATGTTATAAGGCATCTTATTTCATTAAGACACAGATGACAAATCTTGAAATGATGATAACATGTGAATATTCAACCCTTTACCACACAATGCCAACTTTCTACAACCCTGAGAAAGAAGCCTTTTGAAAACATTGTGGGAAAAGGAGAAAATGCTGGTAACCAGCATTTTCTCCTTTTCCCACAATGTTTTCTACCCTTCCCAAAACAAGTTTCAATTTTTCATTTACATTTATTTTGTCGTCTGCAAATTCTTTCAATTTGCACCTGTCCTAAATTTTGTCGTGTGGTAGACTTCTGAAAATGATCCAATGTTTTCACAACCCTGAAGAAGGCAGCTTTTCAATAAACTATGAAAAGGAGAAAATGCCAGTAAACTTTACATTTATTGTTTTCTACCCTTTCACAGACAAATTCCATCATTTAACCCTTTTTTTGCACAATCGTGGGTCTCAACTATCCTGAACAACAAGGCTTTTGAAAACACTGTGGGAAAAGAAGAAAATGCTGGAAACCAGCATTTTCTTCTTTTCCAACAAAGTTTTTAAAAGCCTCTTTCATCTGGGTCATTTAAACTCAGTATTGTGTGGTAAAAGGATAAAGATCAAACTGATTGACTGACTGAATGATTGAATGGTGCCTTATGCCACTTTCAACATTTTTTCAACCATATCATGGCACAATTCACGTATTCATGTTTTTCCTGGGTTTCACCAGGACTAGGCTAGGGCTCTGACATGCTTTGCCCAAGGACACTACCATGTAAAAAAACCCAGTAGATCCAGTGAATATCGAACCCAGAGCCTCCAGGTCATGAGTCCTACACTTTACCACTGAGCCAAGCAGGACCCCTTAAAATCAAAAGGTTAACACTAATTGAAGCTGTCACAAAAGATGACTTATACCCCCTCCATGTGCTTTGAAAGGGACGACACAAGTTTAAAACTAGGTATACAACACAAAAATGTATTGGTTCTTCAGCACCACAAAAGCCCAGCCGAGACCAAAAGTAAACACTGCAGGTGTTAAAATGCATTTAAAATTAAACCATACCTTTTCAAAGTATGGAAATTATTGTGAAGATGACAATTTGTTTTTGTTTGGTAGGTCCAAGTGTAAGTCTCCCGACAGAAAATGAAGTTTAAGACTAAGTAAAAAGTTGCTGTGAGGCTCTAGTTGACTTTTTACCTTAAGAAAGAGGCTTGCGTCTTCACTTTATATATTATTGTCAGCAAATACTTTCAATTTTGGAAAAGTCAAAATTTTATTGTGTTTAAGAACTAAACAGTACCTCAGAAACATCTGTATTTCCGTAATCTTCAAATGTCACTGTACAAGATCCATCTTCTAATATTTCATCCACTGTGGCTTCATAGTAACTGAAATTGAAATTTATGACAGGTCCATTTAACCCTTTACCACACGGCAAAATTTTAGACCTATCCAAATTGAAAGCATTTGCAGACGACAATTTCATAGTGGCTCAAATGACGCAACTTTTCTTTGATAGGGTAGAAAACTTTGTGGGAAAAGGAGAAAATGCTGGTTACCAGCATTTTCTCCTTTTCCCACAATGTTTTCAAAAGGCCTCTTTTTCAGGGGCGTCAAAAGGCGTCATTGTGTGGTAATGGGTTAATGGTCAAAATTTGTTTGGTTTTGGTCAGTACTCATGCCATTATCTCCTGCAGACAGCAATATTGCTTCTGTCTGCAAACCATACTAGAAACATTTTAGAAACAGGGGAAATTAATTGTAGCAAAAAAACTGGAAAGGGGTTGGGGCTGGAAGGGGAACAGGGCTCAAATCCACCAATTACATAAGCCATCATGCTTTAGCTTAGCAATCACAATTAATTTTTGAAACTTCATATCGAACAAAGATTTATTCTACACTCACCACTAGATGTTGTTTCCATCATGTTTCTATGGGAAAGTGGCTTTAAGCAACCAGTGACTGGGAAAGAATACTTAGCAAAGTACTGGTAAAAGAAACTACAGGAAAGCACGGACAGATGCAAAGGCTACCACAACAAAACTAAAATAATGATGAAAACAGTCTAAAACACCAGCCAAACAAATACTGTAAAATTAATGTAGCCATACCATTTGTCTTCAGAGTACATTGCCATACATTTATCGCCTGGTTTCCAGTCCCGCACAGGTATTTGCTGTTTTGATTCTTCTTGGCTGGCTCCCTGTTCTTCACCATCTTTGTCAGAGTTGCCCTGTTTTGTTCCAGCTAGATCTTGTGTTAACTGTATCACTTCCTAATTCAGAAATACACACAAAACAGAACCAAAACGTTAGAATACTACACTGAAGGACCCAATGTTCTATGCAAACCAAAGATTATTGTTGCATATGAGCAATACTTTGGCAAAAAGAGGTTTAACCCGTTAACACACTATCCCTACTTGACCCTGAGGAAAGAGGCTTTTGAAAACAATGTGGGAAAAGGAGAAAATGCTGGTAACCAGCATTTTCTCCTTTATCCCACACTGTTTTCTACATTTTCAAAAACAAATATCACCATATTAGCAATGTTTAGTTTCTCCTCTATGGATAAGTAAAAATTTGTTGTATGGTAAAAAGTTAATGCATCTCTGTGATGCATTTTACGAAGCAAGTTATCAAATAATTATGGATCCATGATTTTGTCTGAAAACTATCTCATGAGGTAGGACAGTCCTTGGACATGGAGAAAACTGATCAATAGCAAAAAGTATCAGCTCAGGTCAGCCTACTCTTTGCCATTGCATTAAGCCCCCTTGTCAAAAGGCATGGCTCACTTCTTGATATGATTCCTTTCCACTCAAAAAGAGGACAATGCAATGAGAATTGCTCCCTTTCTGCTCTATTTCAGAAATAACTGCTGCTCAAAAAGGTTTTTCTGTTCATAGACATTTTCACAAGTATTCAGTTTTCAAGAAAAAGAGACATATATAAGCAGCATTTACCTCAATTGACATCATTAGCATTAAGGTACATATACAACTATTATACTGATTTACAGTTGCACATTTTATTTACTTAGTTCTTTACCAAAATATCCTGTATTTTAATGGCCCTGAAGAAAAGGACCTTAAGAAGCATCACTATAACCAGCATTTTTTTTTCCTTTTTACTAAATGGTATCTACAGTCTTCAACACCAAGTTCTATTATCTGTTATATTCTTTCAGTTAACAAAATTTTGATATTCAGAAGTGTGTATGCTCTCTTTTAAATCATTATCTGAAATTTAAAGCCTATGTAGCTAAGTTCTTATTGAGATAGTTTAATTAACACCATTTCAATAAATACCTACAACATGGGCTATATTGAAGAACTTATGTGTTTTCAAAGTTATTCTGTGGCAGAAAAAAGGCCTTCAGGAGGTAATGTGTCAAACCATAAAATCTGCCTTCCCCACTAATGTTTAGCAGTTGGACAACATTTTAATACAAACAAGAGGGCTGCTGGCCCTATAGCGCACACCTGAGTAAAGTCATCTAGGTTTGATAAAGCTGAAGAGATCCTGATTTTAATGATGTAAAACACATGAGAGAAAGTGACCTCCTTTTTTACCCTACATGTACTTGAACAAATTTCAAACTTGCCCAAGATTTCAACAAGACAAACACTCTGCCCAAGTTTCAGAAGTATCAGGCCTCTAGACTGCACACTGGCTTTTCAAAGATTTGGCCCAGTGATCGACTTTTCCATCTGACCTGACCCAATTTCAAACTTGTCTGAGATATCATCAAGGCAACCCATCTGACCAAGTTGCATGAGTATCAGGCTGAAAATGTCGCCTCTATGGTGCACACAAGGTTTTTCTATGATTTGACCAAGTGACCTACTTTTTGACCCAACATGACCAATTTCAAATAAATCTGAGATATCATCAAGACACTATTCTGACTTAGTTTCAAGAGTATCAGGCTGAAAATGTGGCATCTAGAGTGCAGACAAGGGTTTTCTAAGATTTGGCCATGTGACCTACTTTTTTTAACCCAACATGACCCAATTTGCAACATATCTGAGATCACATCAAGACCACTAATCCGACTTAGTTTCAGGAGTATCAGGCTGAAAATGTGGCCTCTAGAAGGCAGACAAGCTTTTTCTAAGTTGTGGCCCAGTGACCTACTTTTTGACCCAATTCCATACATGTCTGAGATATCAAAGACAAACATTCTGACCAAGTTTCAAGTGTATCTGGGTGAAAATGTGGCCTCTAAAGTGCACACAAGGTTTTTCTATGATTTGGCCCAGTGGCCCACTTTTTGACTCCAGTTGACCCATTTTCCAAATGTATTAGATGTTATCAAGACAATCATTTTGACCATGTTTCATGAGCATTAGACAGAAAATGTGACCTCCTGGCTGCACACAAGGTAATGTTGACGACCGCATGATGAACGTCGCACCACATACGTCATTCACAGCAAGATCACAAAAGCTCATCTTGAGCACTTTGTGCTCGGGTGAGCTAAAAAGAAACCATACCCTTTATTGACTATCATGTCAACAGGACCCTATACTTACACATTAGAGACTGCTCTATCAAGGGATAGCGAATACATAATCATCGCTCATCTAGAAAATACAATCTAATAGCACATTAAACATATTCACTTTAAGAAAAGAAAAAAAAAAACCACTATTTAAAACTTCAGTCCTTTTTCCCTTAGGTTTCCAAATTTGGTTTGCTTTGTATTGATTAAAGATTTCAAATTTTCATCACTTCATTAGTATAGCTATCCATGTATTACTTGCAGACAATAAACTTTCTTTAAGTAGTACCAAATTCAACATTCTCTCCAAGGCAAAGGTTAAAACTGATGGCAATATTGCAATAGTAAAGTGATGTTGGTGTCACAATAGCTGACACTTTCCATTTACTGCTTGT
Organism: Hippopus hippopus; assembly: GCA_946811185.2. NCBI lineage: Eukaryota > Metazoa > Mollusca > Bivalvia > Cardiida > Cardiidae > Hippopus > Hippopus hippopus. The sequence continues at coordinate 11,453,110 of OX328113.1, read as the reverse complement.
ACATCAGAATATTTTATTTCTTTTTTGTAAACAAACATTGCAAAACTTAGGTACTAATTTGGAACAAGTGAAATCAGTAAGTCTTGCCTCAAAATGATGTGCACAATACTGCTACTCAGCTAATCAATAAAAAAAAAAAAAAAAAAAAAAGAGCTGTGCTATGGCAAAAGGAGTTTAATGCATCTCAGCAATGCATTATACCGAGCAAGTTATCACACAAGTATGGATCCTTAAAATCCATTAACTGGTATTTAGTCTTCCAATCGACTGGATCTGAAAGTAGAATGTCCTTTGACATGAAGAAAATTTACAAATAGCAAAATGTTTTTATTCATGTCAGCCTGGGTTGTAGCTTTTTGCAAATGCACTTAGCCCCTTTTCACAAAGCGTGGCTTATATTCATCATTTGAAGCACAAATTCTAAGGTTAGCCAAAATATTGTATTTAACATGAATTTTAAGAAGCAAACTGATCTCTGCGATCAGAAAAATTGCATATCTAAGTGAATCTCATCAGATGTATTTATGTTTCACATCATGTAAATTTCTATGTCGAAAACGTTTTCAAAAATCACCTGTAGGCTAATTACACACCTGTAAATCTCCTTTTAACTTTTTCAAGTCTTCATTGTCTGGGTCCAACAGTAAGGAATCTTCAACCTGAGGAAAAAAATGATCATAAAGACACAAAATGAATGCCTGATTCACAAATATATTTTCTGTAAAGAATGCCAGTCTTGATATTGCAGTATTGTGGGCTTGTGTTTTTTCTTAAGAAACAAATCAAAGCCAGGTATTGGTAGGACAATCATTAATGTACATAAAAAGTCATTACCGAAATCTTGAATCATTTTACTATGTACGTCCAGCTGAGCAGAGAAACAACAAAAATGATTTGAAATAACAACAGGGCTTCCTTTCGGATCAAACATAACTCGAGTCAGAATCCGAAAGGTTCCTATGCAATATTTGTAAAACATTATAGTTCATCATCAATCGAAAGGAATTCTGAATTCACCACTTTCGTAAAATTGGCTTAACATAAACTCCGCAGTATGATTCACTACATAAGTTAACACTTTCCTCAAACAGTTCGTAGAAAGCGAGATAACATCCGGGTATATGACATATCCGAAATGGCCCTTACTTCAATATCATTATGGTACACTGTAACTTAAAGACAATACCTGCTGCAGTTGTAATTTATACATTGCTAGGTTGCTCTCTAGTTCTTCTGCCATCTTTGGAGTTTATTGTTGAACTTAGTTCCTTCAGTCGAGGTTGTAATTATTGCTATCAAGTTCAGTTCGTTCTTCGTTCAACTTTCAGGCGTTTGAAATACTTATCATAAGAAATACATGGGAAAAATGTGTTATTCGTCCCTCTCCCACTTCGAAGTCTTCAGTGACGATTCAGGCGGTTGATACTTTGGCAAATCTTTAGGGGAAAAACAAGTTAAACCTTTACCCATCGATCGCGCGTTTTAACAGCTATCAGGAAGACGGCTTTTAAATACATTGTTAGAATACATTGTTAAGAAAGTAGAAAATGCTGGTAACTGGCATTATCTTCAACTTTTTTAATTAAACGACAGAATTTAACCAAATTGAAAGCATTTCCAGATGGAAAATTGAAGGTAGCTCAAATAGTGATTTCTGTCTTTGATAGGGTAGAAAACATAGTAAGAAAAGGATAAAATGGTGGCTATCAGCATTTTCTCCTTTTTCCCCACAATATTATCAATAGACTTATTATCCAGGGTTGTTGAAACTTGGGATTGTGTGGTCAGAGGATAATATCTACATTTTTTTTTTCAACTCTTCCAAAGACAAATCCCATCATTTGATCTTCATTATTCATTGTCTACAAATGCTTTCAATATGAAAAAGTCAAATCAATTTTGTTGTCTAGTTAGTACTTGAGCTTCTTTTCCGGCGTAATTACTACCTTCCAGATGTTGGTTTCAGGATGAATTGTTCATATTTGTTATCCCAAAAATGATTTGAGAAATAAAACACTCTAGATTTAACTCTTTACCAGACAAAAAAATTTTAGCTTAGTCCAAAATTGAGAGCATTTACAGACAATTTCTATGTGGCTCAAGTGGGGCAGTCTTTCTTTGATAGGATAGTAAACGTGGGAAAAGGAGGAAATGCTGGTTACCAGCATTTTCTCCTTTTCCCACAATGTTTTTAAAAGGCTTCTTTCCCAGGGTTGTTAGAACATCATGCAGTAAAGGGTTAACTCTTTACAAAGCAACATATTCTTAGACTTAACCAAATTGAAAGTGTTTGCAGAGCACAAACATATGGTTGAATAATGAGAGTCACCTGTAACAAGATAGAAGACTTTTTGGAAAAAGGAGAAAATGCTGGTGATCAGCATTTTCTCATTTACCCACTCTAACTTTGAAAAAAGCCTTCCAACTGCAGGTTTTTAAATCGCAGGATTGTTTCACTATGCTTTATCAAACTCAGATAGCCCTTTTTTCTATCACATTTCACTCATGAATGAGAATTTTTGAAAGATTCGGTATCTCCACTGCTGAAATCTGAAATTTTATCACGCAGTCTAGGTAATTTGTGTAGAGTAGATCATGATAAGCCTGCACAAAGTGTGGTCATTAGACAGCTTAATCTGTGCAGTCTGGTCCTGAATCTACATCGTCTGACATCCTGAGGAATATCCAGGCCTAAAAACTTTTAGGCTAGTCCATTATGAAAGTATAAATGATAAATTATGTATTTACCACACACCAAAAAGGTTGACAAATCAAAATTGAAAGCATTTGCAGGTAACAATTTAAATGTGGCTCAAATGATGAAATTCTTCTCTAATAGGGTAAAAATAATGTATGAAAAGAAAATACTGGTTACCCACATTTTCTTCTTTTCCCACAATGCTCTCAAAAGCTTTTTCTTTAAGGTGGTCAAATCTCAGTAATGTGTGGTAAAGGGTTGACTTTGAGATTTGTCCTTGAAATGTTCCAACACATTATAGGTAAGAGAGCCAAGCCCTGGTAGCTCAGTTGGTAGCGTATGGGACTTGAGAACGGGCTGGCTGGTTCGATGTGAGGATTGATGATAGTCATTGCCGTAGCATTCATTCCTATCTCACCACTGAAGCCGTGGTCACACCTTACCGAGTTGACCATAGTGGGGAATGGCCATAGTTGAACGTATTAAACAGAACATAGTTAAACATAGATAACTGTAGTTCAACGTAGAAATGAACATAGTTTGGTCTTATGATTTGCCCGTAGTAAGCGCATAATGTTTTAACATGTTCAAAAATTTGTTATGGTTAACTACGATGTTGTGACCCTACTGTGACCGTAGTTTGAATGTAGTTGACTTTAGTTAACCGTAATTGACCCTACTTAACTGTAGTGTGTTTAATACGTTCAACTACGACCGACTACGGAAATTTCCCATCACGGTCAACTATGTAAGGTGTGACAGCGGTTAAAGTACAATGACTGCAGCTTACCCATACTGAGCAGGTACAACCAAAACGTTTTATCGTACCTTAATGCATTTGACCTTAATTTACCATAGTTGTACGTACTTTGGACGTAGTTTATCGTAGTTGGACATAGTAATACCTTAGTTAACCCTAGCCACTTTCCACGCAGTTGAATGGAGTTAACTGTACTTACACGTAGTTCAACCTACTTAGACTTTCTGTATTTCGTCTTATTGCCAAGTTTGAACTTAATTTGAAATTACTTCAACCTAATTGACCGTAGTAACACTACGGCAGACTATGTTTGAAATTAACTACAGACAACTATGTGCATGAGCGTAAATGTGACCATGGCTTGACAGTTGTTTGGATGATGGTTATGTGGGGAAGCAACCAGTGGCTTGGAAAGAATATTGTGCAGAGTACTGGTAAAAGAAACTCCAGGAAAGCATGGATAAGTGTACTGGCAGTTGCGATATAACTGAAATAATGTTGAAATGGAGTTAAACACCATACAATCAATCCATTCTGCTAAGAGCTTATTTAACCCTGTACAAATATTCCTGAGTTTTTACAGCCAGGAGGAAGAAGGCTTTTGAAAAAATTGTGGGAAAAGGTGAAAATACTTGAAACCAGCATTTTCTTATTTTCCCATTATGTTTTTTTTCCTTTTAAGGGTTACGACCTCTAACTCATCGGTTAATATCGGTAAATATATATATTTTCATAAAGGCTATTCGGCCAATCTTGGCAGCTTCTGTCTTTCAATATGACAGTTAGGGGCCGTAGACTCACTAACTCATCGGTACATGTTGTGTAACATTGACGTTTTCATAAAAGCTATTTGGCCAATCTTGGCAGCTTCTGTCCTTCAATATGAGAGTTAAGGGCCGTAGACTCACTAACTCATCGGTAAAATAATGTCGTGTAACATCGACGTTTTCATAAAGGCTATTCTGCCAATCTTGGCAGTTTCCGTCATTTAACCCTTTCCCAAACAACAAATTTTAGACTCTTGTATTCAAAACATCTGCAGACGACAAATTCAAAATAGGTACAAATTAGCTTAAGCTATCTGATAGGGTAAAAAACATTGTGGGAAAAGGAGAAAATGCTGGTTACCAGCATTTTCTCCTTTTCCCACAATGTTTTCAAAAGTCTTCTTTCCTAGAGTCGTGAAAACCCGGGATTGTTTGGTAAAGGGTTAATACGAGAGTTAGTGAACAGTAGACCTTAAGAGCAGCACTAAACTTAACTGTTAATTTTAAGCGCTGAAAGTTGTCTGTAGATTCATTTAATCCTTTATCACATAATTCTGAATTTTAACGACTCTCAAGAGGAAGGCTTTTGAAAACAATTTGGGAAAAGGACAAAATGCTGGTAATAAGCATTTGTCCCTTCATTTCCGTTTTCTACCCAATCAAGGACAAATTTCTTCATTTTGATCACCTTTGATTTGTCATCTGCAAATGCTTTCAACTTGGATCAGTCTAAAACTTTTGCCATTTGGTAAGGAATTAATTAGATTTGACTTTCCCCGCTTTATACTTAGTCTCACTTAAGTGCGACAAACGTTATCTTCAAAGTGATATGGCAATACCAACACTTACAGGACTTTTTGTGCTGGTCTAATTGATGCTTTGGATAGAAGATCGACTTTGTTTATGGAAAATCACACGGACTCTCACATACACTCTCTATTTCGTGTTGTAGAATCCATTCTGCAACCAGGGGGTAGCTAAAACAGCCTGTCTTCAGAGCAAAATGACTTGTTTCGGGGACTGTAATCATTCAGGATAACAAAGGACCACATTTTTATATTAATCCGATCTCATATATGTCTCTAAAATAGTTTAAGACAAAAGAATTGAATGTGACATTTGGAGTGGAGAGAACCAGCGCCATATCATAGTGTCTTCAAGATTTGAACCAGTTACAAGACATCACCTAATTTCGACAACAAATTTAACATACAATTTCAAATCACAAATACAAACAGCAGTTTTTAACAATTAAGGTCGTATGTCTGTGTAGGCCTATACAATGCAGAAGTTTTCGCCACTTTTTTACAACCAGAAAGCATCAAAGTATTTTACTGCATAGCGTAATTTTTAAGAAACCATTTACGAGACAATTTTCTCATGGAACATTATACCGTACTATGAACACTTGAAACTAAACAGTTAATTTCTACCAAAACTACCGTGTTCCTACAAGATAAAAATCATGATTTCGTCAAAAGATCCATAATGTGCTTGACACAAGGGCGGCTTTACGAGATTTTGAAGCCATTTACGAGTCACCATTTACGGGACAGAGAGTACAGTTTTTCTAGATTTTATAAACTCCTATTCGTCTTTTACACTCATTTTGTCATGTTTTCACTAGATAAAGGGTATTTGCAACAAAGTAATACAGCTGCTATGTTTGAAACTGAATAACTGTAAACATAATGTAAATCCACACAACTGCCCAGGTAAGTGACTTGAACAAATGTTTATTTTCTTTTTACTCTGCTTTTATAACACTTTCAATTGCTGAATTCTGTATTGACTGATCAATGCTGCATGTCAAACACAATAAAAAGAAAATAGAGAAATCACGTCTTTCAATTTATATGGGCAATGATCTTGTCCCGTAACTGAACTTTTAGTCCCGTAAATGGTTAGTTTTGGTGGTACAGAAATCGTGCTTACTTGCAACGTCAGAAAACTGAAGTAAGCATATTAAAGCACATTCAAGTACTGTATACACCCTAATAAACTCTTAAAACAGTACGGTTACTTAAGATGTCTTCTGTTTATTATTTTCATGTTAAGTGTAAGTTTTTGCTAATATAAAAACAAAATTAAAATGTGAAACACATTACATTTCAAATAATATATTTTTTACTTTGTGAGGTATTCTCTCCTAATCTGACGATTTAAAAACGTTTTTTTTTTCTCTATAAGCAGATGAGCTTTGCTAGCAAACAATTCTGCATAGGAAGTTTTGTCGCAATTTCGAAAATTGTCCCGTAACCGGTTTGAAAATAATTAGCCTCTGTTGCAGAATTACATAATCACAATTGCAATTAAGAATTAGAATTGGTTAAAAGCCAAATAGTGGAAAAAAGTAAAATATGCATGTCTATACCACACTATTTAACAGAATGGAAATTATTGCTAAGATGACAATCTATCATTGTACAGTTGGTCTATGTGTTAGTCGCTGGCAGAAAAATGAATTTTAAAACAAGGTAAAGAATAAACAACAGATGGAGTGACCTAGAAACTTTTGACCTAGTTTTAAAATTCATCTTTCTGCCAGCAACGAACACATGGCTCAACCGTACAATAACAAAGTGTAATCTTCACAATAATTTCAATCTTGCTAAATGGTAGAATAAAAATTCAAATACATAGTTTACTTTTGAACACAGCTTGGGCTTTAACATAACTCTGTGTATTAAAAAGAAATCGCTTAATTGCTTTAGGAAAAACATATCTACCGCATATGTCTTCCCATTCATCTGTCTGTCATTGTTTATAAACGTATGTACATTCTTTATGATGTCAGCATGGCAAAGTCAAAGGCCCAGAGAATGCGTGAGTACAGAGGGAAGAAGAAACAGCTACATGTTTCATTATATAGAAGAATGGATTAAAAAATCAAATCAGAGTCAAAAGTTATTTTATGTTTATTGCTGAACTTAATGCAGAGCGACAGCAGCAAAAGCCGAAACTGAACAAAATACACTGTGTAACCTTTCCTAAGATAAGGAAATCGCACGCCGTCAAAGATAAAGAAGCACAGTCACTGAAAAAGGTAGCCATTAATTAATGCTTTGACATCACATTAATTTTTCAGTTATTTTTCCGATGATTAAACTTTTTAGATTTCTTGTATGTTAGCAATGACAGAAAGTATTATAATCATGTATGTAATGTCTGCAAGGTTAGCGGTTTCAAAGTTACTATTATTTTTATAAATCTGTGATTTCCTGTTAATCTTGACCCCCAAAAAAGTTGTATCATTTTGTCTTGAATTTAACCCTTTACCACACAATTCCAACTTTTAACGACTTTGTCTTGAATTTAAAGCAGTGCATGCGTGTCTTTATTTAATGAGGATAGCATTTTACATTTTTAATATGACTGATGGTGTATGTCACAATAGAATTTTCTTAGAATCATTTACGGGACAACGATGGACCATTTATGAGCCAATATTTCGAATACAGTCTACAGATACAGAGCAAGTACGCCGTCATTTATAAGTGATGATTTAATATTGCGAGTCTTGTCAAAGGCAGACAATGCCTAAATTGTTTTCTTTGCTTCGTTTTAAATGGAGTTATATAATTTGTTTGTGTTTGTGTTCTGATACACACCCCAAGTTTACAACAAACATGTAGTTTTGCTTTGATTTTTTACACTTGCATATGATTCCAAAGTCAAACCAACAACTGATTCAGAAATGAATGGGTTTATTTCATTAGTAAAAGCTATGACGGGTCATATATAGGCCTCAACACATTCAGTAGTTCTTGTTAAAGTTAAAGGACGTGTCTTGTAAATGGCTTTCTAAAATAACAGCAGTGGTATTACTGACACCTGAATATCTGGAAAAGTATTATAGTTGTACTTGTAGTAACTCTGCTTTATCTCCCCCATATGCTATCCTTCCGAAAAATTAAAGTCAAAGTCCCATTTTCAAAACTTCAAAAATCATTTATTTTCCATCGACTTTGTCGCACTTAAGGGAGACTGAGTGTTTAACCCTTTATCAAACAGTCCTGGATTCTAACCACCCTGAAGAAATTATCTTTTGAAAACCTTTTGGGAAAAGCAGAAAATGCTTTCCAATTGCCATCATTTTTACTGAATTCAACATTTTGTCTGCAAATGGATTCAATTTGGACAAGTCTTATCATTTTCTGGTCTGCTAAAGAGTTAACAGAATGTTTTCAAAAGGTAATGATGCATCTGTACAGCTACATGTATCATTAGCTAATTTTAGATCAGCCAGGAAATATTATACCAGTTAAAGAAACGACAAATTCAAAACAAGAAAGGAAAATTATCTTTAATAATAATGGAATCTTTATGGTAACATAGGAATTAATATTTACAGGAAACTGCTGCTTCTCTTACAACATTTTTAGAAGTTGCCCTGTACAACATGGTGTTGTGTAAACCCTGTGCCAGTTAATCCCAGGTTTTTTAAAACCTGAAAAAGGCTTGAGAAAACACTGTGGTGAAAGAAGAAAATACTGGTAACCACCATTTTCTCCCTTTCCCACAGTGTTTTCTGTTCTTTTAAAGACAATCCTCACTATTTTAGTGATATTTAACACTTAACCACTGTACGGAGTTTCCACACGACGATGGGAAAAAGAGAAAATGCTGGTGTCCTGTTTATTATGTTGTATGCATGTTAGCCATGCTCTGGGAAAAGCGGGTTTAATGCATCTCGATGATCCGTTGCACCGTGCAAATCATTACATAATTAATGGATCTGACAGCTGACTGAATCATCTGGTAGAATGGTCATTTGACATTCATGAAGAAAGTTTAGCAACAGCATAAAGCAAAAAGTATCAACCTATGTCAGCCTGCGCGGACTGCGCAGGCTGACATGGGTTGATACTTTTTGCAGATACATTAAAAACCTTTTTCACAGAGCATGGCTCATACGTTTTCAATATGGACAAAGCTACTATCATATCATCAGCACAGAACCTGAATCCATAAAACTATTTCTTTTTCTTCATTTTTCCAGACATTTTTGATAGATCCATATCTGCATCGGGTTGTGAAGTGTCCTTGGATTTACAGAAGGAGTCCAATCTCTCCATGATTTCAGACATTTTCAGATTTTCTGTTTTAAATATAAGCTTGTGGCCGTCAGCTGTAAAATATATATATAAAATGATTTAACTTCAAACACTGCCTTTTACACCAAACAATCCCGTGTTTCATTGGCCAAGCCCCAGTAGCTCAGTCAGTAGCGTGCAGGACTTGAGAACAGCGGGTCGTGGTTTCGATCCCTGGCTCAGCCAGTTTCTTTCCAAGGACAGATGATAGTCATTTTGACAGGATTCATTCTTCTCCCACCGCTAATCATTGTCTCGACGATGGTTATGTGGGGAAGCAGCCAGTGGCTTGGAAAGAAAATTGTGCAGGAAAGCATGGACAGGTGCACTGGCTGTCGCAATATATCTGAAATAATGTTGAAAACGGCATTAAACACCATACAATCAATCAATGTGTTTCAATGAACTGAAGGATGAAGGTTTATGAAAACATCATGGGTTACCAGCATTTTCACCTTTTTCCATACTCTCTTCTCCTGTTTCAAGGACAATTTCAGTTATTTGAAACACCTTTGATTTGTCACCAGCAAATACCTTTAATTCTGACCAGTCTATAATCTAGTCAAATAATCAAATCTATTCTATAATCTTATCAAAGTTAATTACTTCCCACACAACGTAATAGAATTACCCAAATTGACAGCTTTCACAGACAGACAACAAAATTTAATGTGGCTCAAATGACAAGGTTTTCTTTCTTGAAGATGTTTTAAAAAGCTCTATTCCTAATTGTATGGTTAATGTTTTCTACCCTATCAAAGACATCTTCCACAATTTTAGCAATGGTAAATTTTGTGTCTGCAAATGCTTTGGATTCAGACAGGTCTAAAATTTTGTCGTGTGGTAAAGAATTAAAGATAAACTACACATATTTAAACATAGACTGTTGGGGAAATCCTGCATCATATGTGAGCCATGATAGGACTGAAATTACGTTGAAAGCAGCACAAAATTCAATCATTAAATCAAATTAATATAGACTTGCCCCAGTTGTTTTAGTTTCTTTATTCCACTTAAGTTGGGTAGCTTACAGGACTTGAGACCAGGGCGTTGCTGGTTCAAGTCCCAAGCCAGGCCAATTTTCTTCTGAGAATGATGATATAAATTGCGACAGGATTCCAGGTTGCCTTTCTGGTCAGTTTTGAACAAAAGCAGACTGCACAAAATGTGCAGTATGATCTTAATCTATACTGTCCGTGTCGCTAACATTCTGGACGATAACAACCTTGAAATTGGCCTTATTGAGTTTATATTTTTAGAATGAAAACGTCAGTCCAGTTTATTTGATGCTCAAAGAGTTAATAGTAGATGAACAAAAAAAAGAGGGCCATGATTGCCTTGTATCGCTCCACTGGCTTTTTAACCCTTTACCACACAAATCGAAGTTTTAATGACCCTGAAAGAGAAGGCTTTCAAAAACATCGTCAGAAAAGGACAACATGTTGTCAGCCAGTATTTTCTCCTTTTCCCACAACATTTCCTAACCTATCAAAGACAGAAATAGTCATTTAAGCTACATTCAATTTGTCTTTTTGCAATGGCTTTAAACTTGGTACAGTAAAAAAAAATTGTCATTTCTTAAAGTGTAAAATTAACGTATCCTGCACTTAATTGGCATTGACAGAGACATACAGCATAAAAAGTCTGTATGATAATAAACTTATTTTGAAAACATAACCTCCACCCCGCCTGCCAAACAAAAACAGTCATATCTTTTTAAATGCAAAGATAATGTCAGTGAATACAAGCAGGTTTATTCATTAGCATTAAAGGTAAAGTTCTGAAAAAATTTGAGTGATAGAGACCTTACTTTAAATCAAACATTGCATTCATGTGAGCACAACCATTAGCATCAAAATAAATCACTCTCCCTTAAAACAGAACATTTCCTCTCCAAAAAACTTGAATACCATACTCCAATAATGCATAACTGCAGTTTGATAATCAAGGGAGGTAAATAGTAACAAACTTTATCTTGTATAACAGGAGTTATTTCCCTTGATTACTATTTTAAATTACAGTCACTGTATAAGCCCATGTTAAACTTGTGATCTCCGGGGCAGAGCCAATTTTGACCCCAGGGCTATAATATGAAGGAATTTGATAGAGGTCCATTAGATAAAGCTACATGTCAAAAATGGTAGCCCTGGGCCTTATGGTTTCAGACAAGAAGCTTTTCAAAGATGTTCAATATTTTTCAGTTTTGTTGTCATGGCAACCAGAGTTTTTGAAGGAATCAAATTCTTTCAAGAAATTCTAAAGGGGACCATGGCAGGATAATTTCTGTGAAGTTTCATCAAATTTGGATGGGCAGTTTCAGAGAAGAAGTTTGAAAAAAAAGTTAACACATGCACGGACAGACGGACGGACGCACGACGGACACCGGGCCATGGCATAAGCCTGCTGGCCTTCGGCCAGTGGAGCTAAAAATACTACCAAATGTGACATCAATCTGTGGTGGACATTGGTCATCCTTCACATCAATTTTTGTTCTTGCTGATGAGGTCTTTAACACTCTCTTGGAATTGAGAACTGACATCACAGAGCTTGTGAAGAATAGAAATAGAAGTAATAAATGTTTAGCATGCTATGTGGAAAACACAAAAAGCTTTGCTAACAGCGTAGATCAAGATCAGAAATCACATTCATAGTACTGTCACGGAGAGATGTTAAATATGAGTCATACTCTGACAAAAGGGGGCTTAATGCATCTCCGAAATGCATGATACCAAGCAAATCATCACATAATTATAGATCCATAACAGCAATTTTTTTAACAACCGTCTTAATCTTGAGATAGACTGGTTCTTGGAGATACAGAAAATTGAATAATAGCAAAAAGTTTCGGCCCAGGTCAGCCTCCGTGGATTGCGCAGGCTGACCTGGGTAGATACTTTATGCAGATGCCAGAGTACAGCTCATATATAAGCACCTTCTACTTTACCCCAAATGTTTTCTATCCTTTTAGAGACGCTTTCTATGGTTTCAGTCACATCTAGCTTGCTGTCTGCAACTTTTGGACTATGTATTTTATTTCTGATTGGTAAAGATTTAAATTTTAATGAATTGGTTTTGTCAACAGATTGTAAAGTGAACTTTTATTACTAAGCAGACTACACAGGGGTGTAGAAATCCTACATCCGACTTGGAAAATTTGGCTTCGGACAAGTGACTTTTTCTAATCTAGTTGTCCGCTGACAAGTACAATTTTCCTGTAAAAAGATTCCTGTGGTTGTGCCATTTAAGATTGTTTTGTTTTGGACAAGTAAGCGGCACTGGCCTACAAGTGGATTTTTTTTCAATTTACTTGTTCCTGGACAAGAAGAAATTTCTAAGACTTCCACACCCCTGGACTAAAAATTAAAAAAATTTTGACATGTCCAAATTGAAAGCATTTGCAGATGACAAAATAAATTGAAAATTGATGTTTTATTTAAAGGGTAGAAAACATTCTAAATGGAGAAAATGCTGTTTACCAGAATTTTCTCCTTTTCCTTCAATGTTTTCAATGGCACTCTTCTCAAGGGTTGTTAAAACTTGGAATTGTTTGGTAAAGGGATAACTCCTTACTAAATGATCAAGTGTTTTCATGAAGAGAAGAAGAAGCTTTTTGAAAACATTGTACACAGTACCCAGCATTTTAGTCTATTCCAACTACCATATTTCACCTGATGAACACACTGGGGCGCTCTTATTTCACAGCCTTTTTTTTCAGAAATTAAAGTGCTGTCATTTAGTAGAGTATGTAAGGTACTTTATTAAGAGCACAAACTAGGATAAAAGTCAGACATTTATTGATCCTGTTTTAGTCAGTTGCAACCTAATGTGGTAGGTCTTTATACCTTTTCAAAGAGGAATCCCGTCATTTTGCACTTTACCACACAGTCCTATGTTTTATGACCCTGAAGAAGAAAACTTTTGAAAACATTTCATGAAAAGGACAAAAATGTTGGTAACACTTGTTACCATAGTAATAGGTTAAATTCAATATTTACCAGACAACAAAACTAGCAGATTTTCGGGGAGGGGGGATTTACTGATCACCATTTTTCATTCTTACGACTGGAGGAACTGTTTCAAGTTACAAATTCATAAGCGGACCAAGATGTCAAATTAGAGTGAGAAGAGTGAATTTGGACAAGTTTTAAACGTGGGACGAGGGTTAAATAGGGCAAAAGGAGGAGGTTTGACAGCTCGCGAAAACCCATTTCAAACTTAGAATCTGTGACTTACCGCAAAGAATTAGTTTTATTTGTATACGGATCGAATGTGTATTTGATTGATTTTACTGGTCGTAAATGAAATGTCTTAAGAATCGAAGATAATTTCTTTATTTCGTTTACATATGTCGGTCTGAAAACGGCTTGACGCATTTTGCTAGAAGGTTAGCTCTACTGGGTCTATTTGTTTCTTAGGCGAAGCGTACTATCTGCGAATATGAAATAATCCAAAGCATTGTTCGTCCCAAAACCAGTTCGTCCAATTTCTTCTCAAAACCGAACCACCAAATAAGATAGCATACTAATGTTTTCCCCTTTACTTATGGGCGCCAGTTATTGGAAAGTTTGAAATTACATTGTTGCAGACCTGTCAAATCTATGATAAACAACTTATATCCGCCATTAACGCCTTTGATTGGCAGACTTTACAAATACATTACAAACTGACATCAACTGTTTACCCTTTACTATAAAAAAGATAATAACAATACGAACCTACTTTATATTTTTCACTTATAGTAATGAAATAAGACGAAGTTGATTCGATTGCTTATAAATAAATAAACGAAAAAGCTCGTTACCCAAAGCACGACAGGGTACCCACCGTCAAGTGTGTAAAATGGTATAAACAGGTTGTCCCATTAAATATATGTCTAATTTTGAAGGGATTTTGTATGAGAGCATGAATAGGACCCAATTAGTATTGCTTTAGATTTCTTGTGATGGCACCTTGAGACGAATTATGGACATTTCGTGCCATAACCATTTTGTACCAGTCATTTCGTACCATAGGATTGGTCATTTCGTACCATAGGATTGGTCATTTCGTACCATGAAATTACCATTTCGTACCATAGGATTGGTCATTTCGTACCATGATATTACCATTTCGTACCATAAGTGTGGTCATTTTGTATCATGATTTCACCGAGAAAATCTATTTAAATAATAGAAAATAACAGTCAAACTTGGATGTAAAAAAGTCTATTTGATTAATAATACTCGCAATATAAGACAAGATTATAATAGATATAAACGAAACATAATGGATGAATGTATGGATGAATGATGCTATGGTGATTTTTTCGCTTTTGCATTCGACATTTCTATTTCAACTATGGAAACAATTCGATGGTTATATATACTTTAAAAATTATGTCGTGATTTACTCAATTAGCAAACACGGATGATCAGATATCACTCGACATTCTATAATTAAAGGCAAACACCAAACAAATTATTTTCAAATTGTAATTACCAATCTTGTAACAAACATTAACCAAACAATGTAATTATCTATCAACTGTATCAAACATCGATTGCTTCCTTTAATTGATTAACGAATATTTACTTTATACGTATGCAACAAATGCAGCTATTAAAACTTTTTGCAATTATAAAAGCAACATTTTTTAAAAAATTCATCGAAAAATACATTTTAATAATCGTTAGGTAAATAAACTATCAATTTGGTATGAATTCGTAAGTTATGGTACGAAATTGTAATATTATGGTACGAAATGGTCAATGCATGGTACGAAATGGTAATTCTTTGGTACGAAATGGTAATATAATATATGGTACGAAATGGTTATGGTACGAAATGACTGTATACCCCTTGAGACAAGAATACATGGAGCTGTCAGGATGGACCCAGACGCACCCCTGGAATGGAAGATTGTGACTTACTCAAGTGAAAATGCATCAATAAAACTATACAATACTAATATGATATATAACTGTTGTTTTAAATAGAAATTACATGATTGAAACAGATCACTTATTTTTAAACGATAAATCATGCAAAATCTTTTTTATTACTTTTTTTTATTTTCTTTCAATTTCAAACCTCCATTAGGGAAAATCTATGGACTTTTAGAAATAGGATGTGAATCGACTCAAAACAGTGATTGCGTAATGAAAATTTCCTTCATTTACTGTTGCCCGTAATTGAAAAACCCTCACTAGCCTAAACAAACGCGTCAAATCGCTTGTACTACGCTTTCTACTACACATACTATCAATAATAGAGTAAAATGAGAGTACCAGGTATATGTTTGTCAAGTTTTTTATTTGGTAGCACTAAAACAAATCTTCAGAAATAAATTTCTGTTGTTAATCTTACTGTAAAAATCTATATAGCGTACATGTAAAACCAGAAATTTACATCTTTAAATAAAGATTGATGGCGTATAAGGTTCTCGAATATGAATACCGAAACCTTTTTGCGGTGCAATGTAAATTATAAATAGATATGATAATGAAAAGTAACCTCCCCAGAGTTGCCTCTCTTCCTTTATTGTTTCGCATTATGTTCGAAAGTTGAGTTTTAAACTAGATCTAATTGAAAACTTAATATATCTATAAGTAATTTTAGATCGCCAGCCGTGGGGATCGAACCCATACCATAGGTGACTCAAGACTTAATGTTTAAAAGTCTTACGGACTACCACTTGAGCTACACAGGCTAGTTAACAGGTAACTGAGGTACAGATAACGTCTGTAAATACATACATTACTAGTATTCAGCTTATCGGGGGATTTTAATTACTATAATCTACACGAGCCTTCGACGGTACAACCGCCTTCCTCAAGTGTAATCCTGTGATACAATCATGGGAGGTAACCAACCTAACCACCGCGAAACAGATTCAAAACTTGTTTTATCCTGACCATGTAGGATATAAACACACGCTGGACATGTTGTTTACTTGGTATCCATGCAAGAATTTCAAGAACGCTTATGAATTCGTCTAAAAAAAACTTGTTCTTGTACGTGCTTAATCGCATGAAATTCCAACTCTTTTTTCAACTCTCTCTCCAGTCTCTCTTTAAGTCTTTCATCCAGTTCATCCCTGGGCCTATTTGCCCGGGCTTGTTCGTCCCACACTACCTTATCGATCATATTGGAATGAACAGTGCTATGTGTCTTCTAAAACGAATTGTCATTTTACACATTAAAGTAGTTTGAATAAAACGTTTTCTTGGTAGTTTATTGAACTATCTTCTCTTCTCCAAGACACACTGATAATTGTTGCCTTTTGTTGGCGAAATAACATTTTCCATGGGGTTGTTTAAACATGACTGTATGGTAAAAGCTACTATGATAAGGAACACAGAAGTTGTTTGTTTGTTTTTGTTGTTCAACGCCATATTCATCGCCATTTTCAGTAATATTGCAGTTATATCGTAGCTGCCAGTACTACACCGCCTCTTGCCTACGGCTTACCTTCCATGACACACTATAAATTGAAAATTCATGTCAATATCCATAAATATTTTTCTTTACTTTGATTTCATCCTGAAGCGTAATGATGGGGATGACTATTTTTGCACAGTTATATATCTTAAGTTGAGTAAAATGATCGGGGATTATATGTGTAGTTAACACCTTTTCATATATACCCGTCAAAATCAGTGAAGTATGCGCTATTAACACCTTTGTTTGGCAGGTGCATAAGTTGGGACGAACAAGCCCAGACCAACAGAAAATAAGTTGGGCGAACAAGCCCGGACAAACGAGCCTGGATGAACAGGCCCGGGCGAACAAGCCTAGGGACGAAAAAGCCCGTTACCCCGGTCTGTGTCTCTCTTGAGCAATTTTGTAAAACCTCCATTCAGTGACTAGCTCCTACGTTCTTTTTATGATTGTGTATCAGCTAGGGTGTGGAGACACAATCACAATAATAAAATCGCAGCAACCCTTCAGACTGAAGGTATCTCTGTCTCTCTCAGTCTTAGGGTGTCCCTACCGTCTCTCCTTCTCTCTTCTTCTCACTTTCATTCTCCTCTCCTCTCTCCCCCCTCTCTCATTCTCTCTGACCTCCCCCCTCTCTCTTTCTGTATGTCCCCTCTCTCTCTACCCCATCTCTCTCTCTCTCTCTCTCTCTCTCTCTCTCTCTCTCTCTCTCTCTCTCTCTCTCTCTCTTTCTTTCTTCTTCCTCCCAATCTCCTTGTCAGTCTGTCTGTCTGTCATTGTTTCTCTGTTAGTGTCTGTCTGCTGTTTCTCACCTCTTTCTCATCTTTCTCTTTCTCACTTTCTGTCTCTCCACTCTCACTCTCTCTTTCCCCTCCCTCCTCTCTGTCTCTCCCACTCTCTCTTTCTCCTTCTGTCTCCCCCTCTCTCTGTAGCACTCCCCATTTCTGTCAGTCTGTCTGTCTCAATTGAAAGTTGTCAAAGTTCAAAATAGTGGACTCTTATGTAAAGCATTTGGTGGCTTAATACAGGTAAAGTCTAAGAAACAGCAAACCTTTGGACCTTTCTAAATTGAATTTATTTGCAGGTGACAAATTAGGCTCAAATGACTTGGTTTCTATCAGAAAGAGTGGAAAACAATGTTTGAAGAGTCTTTGCACGGTGTTTTAAAAAAACCTTAATTATGTCCTGTGGTCATTGCATTGTCAGAGCTCCAGATAGAGGGAGTGATTTTGATTTCAAAATTGAAAATATTAATTATTCTCCACTAAACCCTATGTTGTGGGTACTCATTAGAATCGTCTCATTGACACGATTCTAATGAGTACCCACAACATAGGGTTTCAAAGAGATATAATGGATTTAGAATACCATCACTCCCTCTGATCTGGAGCTGTGATTGTGTATGTATTTGGTAAAAGGCTTAGCTTTATTCTTTTACAGTGTATCTAAGGCTTTTTTTTCTTTCATTGTAGAATGTTGTCATTATCACAGTCAGCGTTAACGTTTTTGCATGGGTTCATGTTTGTCTAAATCTGTAAAAATAGACGTAGCTTCACCAGAGACTAAGAAAACATTTTCTGCCGATACACCAAAAAATATGGATGCTGAGGAAAACTGTTCCAATTTGGATGAGTTGGAAACAACAGAAAAAGAATTTCAAGATGACCTTGCAGATGTAAATGAGACAGAAAAAGAGAATAAAGATAATGACATTTCAGGAAAAAAGGAAAGTGAAAAAATTCTATCTCCACAACAGATTGAGGAACTGGCGGAGGCAACCCTTGAAGGAATTCGAAATAAAATTAATAAAGTTTATACAACAGAGAACTATGATAAAGTTACAGAGGATGGGCATTTTCCTGTGACGACCAGAAATCTCACCATACTGGTTGTTAACTCATATTTTGCTTTGAAGGGTGTGCCTTTGCACAGAGTAATACTATTTAGAAAGACAATTGCTAACATACTGATAGAGACAAAAGCCATCGAACTGATTTGTGAAATATATAAATATTATGTCAAAGCTGGTTGGAAATCTGAGGAGAATGGTGCGGATAAGCCAGACAAAACTAAATGGACGCCTTTCCTGCATTCTGGTCTTACATTGCTGAATTACAGTGACGCATCTGATGAGTTTGCATTATACATTGCGAACTATCCAGGCTTACTCAATGCTATCAGATATGTATTGGTGGAAAGGAAAGAAGCTCATCTGAAGGGGGAGCAGAAGGTTTGTTTATATTATGTTTATCTCATTAACGGACAACAAAATTTTAGACTGACCCAAATTGAAAGCATTTGCAGCCAATGAACTACATGCGATTCAAAAATTGAAATTTGCTAAAATGAAACGGTACAAAACATGGAGCAAAAGGGAGAATTGGTTTCCAGTATTTTCTCCTTTATTTCTTATTGTTTTAAAAGCTTTTTTTTTTCTGAGGGTTGTTAAAAGTCAGGATTGTGTCTTAACCCTTTACCACACAATCCCGACTTTTAACGACCCTAACAAAGAAGCTTTTTGAAAACATTGTAGGAAAAGGAGAAAATGCTGGTAACCAGCATTTTCTCCTTTTCCCACAATGTTTTCTTCCCTTCCTAAAACATATTTCGATTTTTTAGTCACATTTATTTTGTCGTCTGCAAATGCTCTCAATTTGGACCAGTCTAAAATTTTGTCGCTTGGTAAATCCAGCACACACGGAAAAGAGTTTTAACCCTTTAGTTAACTCTTTACCAAGCGACAGAATTTTAGACTGGTCCAAATTGAGAGCATTTGCAGATGACAAAATAAATGTGACTAAAAAATTGAAATATGTTTTAGGAAGGGCAGAAAACATTGTGGGAAAAGGAGTAATTTTAGACTCAATCCATTTGAAAGCACTTAAAGAAGACAAATTAAATGTGGATTTAATGATAGGAATTGTCTTAGGAAGGCTAGAAAACATCATGGGAAAAAGAGAAAATGCTGGTTATCAGCATTTTCTTCTTTTCTCACAATTTTTCAAAAGCTTTCTTCAGTATGGTTGTAAAAATTCAAGATTGTTTGGTAAAAGGTTTTAAACTGTAGGCACTTGTCTTTTGACTAAACTGTGACCTCTTAACTTGATGTACGAGACAAGGGGTACCTTTCTCTAAACTGGGTAAGCATGAAATTTGTGTACATAGTTTAGGTAAGCAAGCATCAAGTCTGACAACAAATTATTTCACCGAGTTGCATAACTTCATGATTTGAGAAAGTAGTTGCATAACTTTATGATTTGAGAAAAGAGTTGCATAACTTTATGATTTTAGAAAAGAGTTGCATAACTTTATGATTTGAGAAAAGAGTTGCATAACTTTATGTTTTGAGAAAGTAGTTGCATAACTTTATGATTTGAGAAAAGAGTTGCATAACTTTATGTTTTGAGAAAATAGTTGCCAAACGACAAAATTTTAGAATGGTCCAAATTGAAAGCATTTGCAGACGACAAAATTAATGTCACACAAAAATTGAAATTTGTTCTGGGAGGGTAGAAAACATTGTGGAAAAAGGAGAAAATGCTGGTTACCAGCATTTTCTCCTTTTCCCACGATGTTTTCAAAAGCCTTCTTTTTCAGGGCCGTGAAAACCAGGGATTGTTTGGAAAAGGGATAACTTTATGCCAGCTCATACATTTGATTACAGGGATCGTATGTGTGTATATTCAATCCCAAAATATTCACGTTAATCTACACAGTTTAGTTAAAGGTACCCATGGTGTCTAACAGTATAATTGCTGAACACTAACCCAGTTTATTTTTCAGTAAATTTCACATTGAGACATGCTCTGTGAAAAGGGGGCTTAATGTATCTGCATACAATATCGACCCAGTTCAGCTTGTGCAGTCAGTACAGGCTGATCTTGGCTGAAAATTTTTGCCATTGATCAATTTTCTGCAGCTCAGTTGACTGGTGTATCTCATAATTTAGTGGGTTGTTTTACAAATGGACTTTATGGATCTATAACAATGAAACTGAAACTGATTAACTTGATTAAACGCCTAATTTTACGCAAAGCATATTCACTGGCGTTGTACAACGTTTAAATCTAAAGCATATTTATGACATGATATAAAATACAACAAATAAATCACACTAAGTTTGATCAGAACCATGAATGGAAGTCTCTGAAAAACATTGTTTTAAGACCTTTCTTGAATGCTTCTACTGAGTCACAGTTTCTTAGGTCTAGCGGTAATCTATTCCATAACCTTGGGCCTACTGTCTTAAAACCTCTGTCTCCGAAAGTCTTACTTTTATTGAAAGGTATGTTGTAGCAACCTGCCATTGTGTCAGAAGACCTCAACCTACGTTTTGGCACCAGTTCTGTAAATAGTTCAGTCAGGTAGGCCGGTGCATGGCCCTTTGTACAACTGAACATAACAGTCAAGATTAGGACTGCTATACTTGTTTTGTCTCAGAACGAGCTTGGCACACATATTTTGTATTCTCTGCATTTTTCGTATGTCGCATTGGGAAATACCATAAAGAATCCCGTTACAATAATCCAGATGTGATATGACGAGAGATAGTAACAGAGTTTCGGTTGCATCATTAGAGAGATATTTTCTGATGTTTTTAATCCTTAGATAATTGAACATTGCAGTCTGACATTTTCTTTTGACATGGTCATTAAAATTTAATTGTTCATCTAGGAAGGCGCCCAAGTACCTAATGCATTTGACAGATTTAGCTTTATCACCAGCGATGTCTATTTCTTTGGTTGTACACTTTTCACGTTGTTGTCTACTACCGAAAATGATGAATTCTGTTTTCGCAGACTTCATTTTGAGTTTGTTATGTTTCATCCAGTTATCAATGGTTAAAGCACAATTTTCTAATTCTTTGATGGCCAATTTCTCATTTTCTGAAGATGGTCTAAATTTTTTAGATGCAATATGGTCATCTGCAAAACCGTAAACTGATACTGATTCCGGAATAACATCGAACAAGGTTCCTGCGTATGTAAGATATAACCATTGGCCTAAACAGCTGCCTTGAGGGACACTACACTGTAAAGGGCGTGGTGAAGAGAATGCTGAATCTACATTAACACTACAGCTGCGTGGTCTAAGATATGAGTCAATCCAGTTAATGGCTGTGCCACACAGTCCATATTGGGATTGTAACACTTGAATGAGGATATCATGGTCCACCGTATCAAAAGCGGCACTTAGGTCCAGTGCAATAAGGGAATCATTAAGCCCTCTTTTGCCAAAGCATGGCTCATGTAAACTAGAACTTGAAAAGGTCAGTAGTTTGATCTTGTAATTTACCCTTTACCACACAATACTGACTTTTAACAACCCTGTGAAAAAAGCCTTTTGAAAACATTGTGGGAAAAGGAGAAAATGCTGGTAACCAGCATTTTCTCCTTTTCCCACAATGTTTTCCACCCTATCAAAGAGAATAATTATCATTTTAGCAACTTCTAAAATTGTCATCTGCAAATGCTTTCAATTTGGTCCAGTCCAAAATTTTGTCGTTTGGAAAAGAGTTAATCTTTAGAATAGTACATGTAACTGCGCAAATGGATGAATATTAAAAGAGTAGTTGAGACTCTAAACTTCCTTGTAAAGATATTGTGGTTGAGCAGCATTGTCTGCTCATGTCATATTCTTCGAAGATTTGACTTGTCTGCTATGATGCATCACTATCCTGTACAGGATAAATATTAATACGTGGTGTGTAAGCTAAAACTCACCACTAATAAAGTAGCAATAGAGAAAGTGGCTATAAACAATACCTTTGTGGAAAAATCTAGCCTGGTTTTCGCTCCAAATTTCTTAAGAATGTAATTATTGCAAACGGGAAAAATAGTTTTTAAAAATACTATTGTTTTACTGCACATCTTTGAATAAAGTTTCTAAATATAGACTTTAGGGAAACCAGGCTTCTAGCAGCATTTTTCCACAGACTTATCAACAAGAAGTGTCAGTGTTTATACTGAAGCTATTACCCAAGCTTGTAGGGACTGTTTTTATAAATGAATGGTGCATAGGTTACATGCTAGCTAACCATAGCTTATTGAATCATACCAGGTAGCGTTTTATTGAGAAATTGTTTATTTTGAAATAGGAAGAAACAGTTGTTGTTTTGAAAAGTAGTCCTGTTATGTACCAAGACTGCCCAAATCAGATTGGTCTGTAGTTGAAAAATGCCACCTAGCGGAAGATAATGGGTTGAACACTACAAAATGAGGTTTGGTACATGGATTCATGTAAAAGCTATTTGGCAAAAGATAGAATTACTTGTTTCGAGTATTTGCTCTGTCCGTCACTGTTTTCTAAACTTGTCTGCTGGAGTGAGGAAAAAAAAATGTGTTCAGATTGTAATTTGTTAATCCATTAGTTTGCACTCAGCATCAAGACTTCAAAGCACAAAGTAAACTGGAGGTGAAAGATGAATTATACAATATCCAACGTAATTGTAATCAACAAAAAGATGTGAACAGGTTAATGAATTAATGCTCACTTAATTTTGATGACTGATTCTATCAGCAAACAATGGCACTACTTGGGATGGCAGTCATGTACTGTTCAACTCAGTGCCTCTTGTAACAGATTTTTAACTCTTTACCAAATGACAAAATTAAGTACTTGTCCAAATTGAAAGGATTTGCAGATGACAATGCTCAAATGAAGGAGTTTGCCTTCGATGTGGTAGAAAACATTGTTGGAAAAGGAGAAAATGCTGGTTACCAACATTTTCTCCTTTTACAACAATGTTTTCAATGGGCATCTTTCTTGTGGTTGTTAAGAGTTGGGATTTTGTATAAAAGGGTTAAGGAGATATCCTTTCACCCTTTAAAACAGCCAAACTGTTGCTATTTCAAGGTTTGTTTTTTTGCCAGAAAATGAAACAAAGTAACAGAAATTGTAGAACAAGGTCTAATTGCATGTTCTGTGCAGTCTGATTTTAATCTTCCCTGAGAGCAAAAGTGTCTTAAACTGGTTCCAGGTTAACCACACCATCTCAATTTCTAACGACCTTGAGGAAGAGCGCTCCTTTTTTCCCCGCATTGTCCTTTTTTACCGTCAATGTTTTCTACTCTTATAAAGAAAAATAAAATATCATCAACCGAGCCACATTTGATTTGTTGTCTGCAATCCAAAAGTTTTTTTCATTTGTGAAGAGTTGTGAAGATTTAAACTTTAACTTTCAGCAAAGAGCTGCCAAAGTTTCTGAGCACAGCGTATCACTGTGTCACAATATTTCCATGAGGGATGCTAACGTAACTATCCTTCGTGACCTTGACTTTACGTCTGCCGTACAACCCTACCTGGAGTCCCCAGTACAGATGACAAGACTGAATGCCCTTGCCACCCTCGCAAGCATTGTAGATGAGAAAGAGAGTGAGGTTATCAATGCAAACCAGGGTTCCGTGAAAATATTACTGCAGTGTCTAGAGAAAGGTTCAGAGAATCCATTACGGAGACATAACAGATGGTCTTGCAAGGAATCTGCTTTTAGTAAGTTGGATTGTTTCTATGTCTATACCACCATCTGAATATAACAGTAGTCATACTGCAGTTGTTTAAGTGATTAAGGAAAACTTAAGGGCATTTAAGTGTTTAAAATCTTTAGGAGTTTCTTATTATTTCATGCTTTTTGGTAGTTTATCAAGAAATAGTAGTGGACTTTGGTTTGATATTTCATGGTTACGGAAAAAATGCTGATTTCATATTTTCTAACTCTTCAATTGAAGAGGAAAACAGTAGTTCCCATGCACTAGTTGCCTATATAAACAACACATGTCAATCAGAGGAAAATATGACATAATTTATGCACATTTACCCTATATTTCTTGTGCTTGACATATTGTAATGTGTTTTTATGTGATTGGGGATACGTCAGGGGCTAGAAGCATGAAATAAATGGGATATTTTTCTTTTTTTTTTGTGAAAGATTGAAATTTATTTCATCTTGTGAACATCATTAGCAATATTTTCACTTGTGGCTGCACCATTCATGAAATATTATCAATAATGTTCACTTAAAATAAATGTTGATCTTTCACTGAAAAAAAAAAAAAAACCAAACAAATATCCTCCATATATAAATTTGTGATAATGTATTGGTATTCTAGCTGTGTAGGAGAGACCACAATTGATTTATATGTATATATAATAACAAGAATAACATTACATGGGAATATTTGTATTTCAGCTGTGCGTATGCTTGCACGTAATGATGCCAACAAAAAGATGCTGAGTGATCTAGGAGCCATAAAAATTCTTGTTAAAGTAGGACAGACAGGAAATGAAGAGGAAATATATGGTGTGTGATTTTTATTCATACCTAGCCGGTGTTGCATCTATGATTTTCATTTGATAGGAAAATTGAGCTTGCCCTGGAATAATTTGGGGGGGGGGGGGGGGAACATACTATTTTGGCAAGGTTCATACATTGAAGTTCACAGAATTGATGATTAAATTCTAAACACCTGCAATCAAACTCTTTTTTGAATTGTATACAACCATAATTCATTGATCTAAAGCCTGCATGGAATTTTTTTTCCATGATGTTTGTGTCGCATCTAAATTTAGGTCTGAATTGAGCACAAAATCTCTGTTTTGAGAATGACAAACACAAGAAATTAACAATAAGTTGTCTTATTTGCTATGCTTTGGTGATAACGACTTGTGTATGACATGTTTGTTTATTAGCCCTTTACCATACATCTTTAGTTTTAACGACCCTAAAAATAAAACTTGTGAAAACATTGTAGGAAAAGGAGAAAATGCTGGTAACCAGCATTTTCTCCTTTTCCTATTATGTTTTCTTCCTTTCAGACACAAGTACCAACATCTGTGCCTCATTTAATCTATTGTCAGCAAAATGCTTTCAGTTTGGACCGTTGTAAAATTTCATGGTTTGGTAAAGAGTAAAATGTGCTGTATTTAGATCAATAAAGTTAAATGTTTCAGATTCAGTCGGTGCAACATTAATTCACACCCCCTCCTCCTCCCCTGCATGTACAAAATACTAATCTCATAGTTACTATCATAGGCTAAAATCACAGTGTGTATGTAGGAATACATATATGATTCTGTTAACCAACCTAAGGTTTGTTTTATTCGAGCCTGCTTGCAATGAGTGAGACATAGTTGTCACAGTGTTGCTTCGGTGTAAAAGCATCCATCTGTGCTTTGGTGCGTCAGTCCTTTTGAATTGTCAGAACCAGAACTTCTACATTTATAGACTGATTTCAGAACAATTTGGCACAATTTTTCTCCTATGTGAGTAGAAGTACCACTTGAAACGTTTGTTCAGGTCGGTCCAAGTTCAAGGTCACACTTGAATGATGAAATTGTCATTAATGGCGTTTGTCCGAGCTACAACTGCTACATTTACTGATAAATTGTCAAAATAATTTTACACAAGTGTTCTCCTTTACCAGTAGAAGGACTGTTTGAATAATTTGGTCGGGTAGGTCCAAGGTCAAGGTCACACTTACAGGTCAAATGCTGGGAATGTCATAAATAGAGCGTTTCTGAGCTAGACCTTCTACATTTATCAATGGATTTAAAAATAATTTTACACAAGGGTTCTCCTTTACCAGTAGAAGTATCATTTGAATTATTTGTTCTGTTAGGTCCAAGGTCAAGGTCACACTTAAAGGTCAAATGATAGAAATGTCTTAAATGGAGCTTGTCCAAGCTACAACTTATACATTTATCAATGGATTTAAAAATAAGTTTATACAAGCGCTCTCCTTTACTAGCAGAAGTGTCATTTGAATCATTTGTTCAGGTAGGTCAAATGATAAAGTTGTCATTAATAGACCATGTTTTAGCATGTTTTAGTCATTAATTCTATGTTTTGGATAGATTTCAGTGTAGTCTGGCACATTTATTCTCCTTCATGAATAGATGTGCTATTTAAAATCCCCCATTGTGGGCTCGACATGTTGCCCCATGGCAATCTTTTAGTTGGAGTTTTGGACTTAATTTTGATTTTGCCAGTTAGGCACAATTGTTTCATGCCAAGGGACAATATGCAGCTAATTTATTTGTGGATTTGTTCAATGCAGAAGCAACACTGTTAACTCTTTTGGCCGAAGGCAAATGACTAGTCTTGTAATATAGAATCTGGACTTTGTTTGTAAAAACAGGCTTTGTTGTTTATTTGGGATTGGGTCATGTGAGTGCTTTATAAACACATAAAGATTTTCTGTTGGAATATCTTTTAAGATGAAGGCCTGGTTGAACAAAAAATAATTTAGGTCAAATCTTCTTCCCTGACTTAATTGCTTACTTAGCTTGGGTTTCTTATTTGAGATGCATTTCACTAACATTTACAGACTTTAGTAACTTCTGATCCTGAGCTGTCACAATGTTTCAGACTCAACTCGGCAAAGAAATGGACTTAAATGTTATCCTGAATCATGTCTGTTTATTTTGCTGAGTTGAATATAAAAGGCTGTGTCAACTCAGAATTTGAGAATGTCACATAGTCTGTTAATGTCATTGAATTATGTCCCAGTTAACCAACACAGCTGAAGTCAGAAACTGAGTCAGCTGATTTTGAGTAAAACAAGAGATTTAAGTTTTTTTCTGTGAAACAGGGCCTGATGATTACTTCAACACTTCAAAGGGGTCCTGTGTGGCTCACTGGTAAGGTGTAAAACTTACAACCTGGAGGCACCATGTTCGAGCTTAGGTTGATGTACTGGATTTTTGTGGGAGTGCCCTTGGGCAAGATACTTCTCAGCCCCAGCCTAGTACTGATGAAACCTTGGACATGAATGAATATGCAAACTGTGGCTGTGATATGACTAAAATGATGTTAAAAGCGTTGTAAATACCCTTTAATCAATGAATCAGTCAACACTTCAATGTATATTTCAGAAATTATACATGCAATATGGACACTGGCCTTTGACCCAGACATTCGTAAAGGGATGGTGGAGAATGAGGAGATTGGACTTGTAGAGTTACTACAACACATAGAGGACTCTAGTCATACACCTGCTATCAAAAAAGCATGCAGCGGAGCTTTGTGGACCATTAGAGAGGAACTGAAATCCTCCACAAATGAGAAATATAAGCAACTAGGTGAATATTTGTATCACATAATCCTACCCAAATAGTCCTTTAAACTGTTTTTTGCCCCACTGGCCGAAGACCAGTGAGCTTATGTTATGGCCCTGTGTCTGTCGTGCGTTCATGCGTGTGTGGGTGTGCGTCCATCCATGTGTCTGTTCTTGTGTTAACTCTTAGTTCAAACATCTCTGAAACTACCCATGAAATTTTTATGAAACTTCACAGAAATGATCCTGCCATGGCCCTCTACAGAATTCCTTAAAAAAGTTTGATTCCAATAAAAACTCTGGTTGCCATGGAAACAAAACTGAAAAAGTTTGAATACCTTTAAAAGTCTTCTTGTTTGAAACCATATGGCTGCCAAATTTGGCATGTAGCTTCACCTAATAGACCTCTAAAAAATATGTTGAAATTATAGCCCTGTGGTCAAAATTTGGCCTGCCCTGGGGGTCACAAATTTTACATTGGCTTTTATAGTGAAAACTTTTAAACGTCTTCTCTGTTCTAAACCATAAAGCATAGGGCTAACGAATTTGTATGTAGTTTCATCTGGTGGACCCCACTAGTATTATTCATGTCATAGCCTAGGGGTCAAAACTGGCCCACACCAAGTTTTTCATGGGCTTATATTGTAAATACTTCAGAATCCTTTTTAATCTAACCTTTAGGCCTAGGGCTACCAAGTTTTGCATGCTGCTTCATATAGTAGACCTTCTCCAAGATTTTCCCATTTATAGCCCTGGGGATCAAAACTGGCCCCAGCCTTGGGGCCACAAGTTTTACAGGGGCTTATAAACTGAAAAATTCAAAAAGAAATCAAATGAAAATAATTGTCTGGTTCCTAACCGTAAGGTCTAGGCTTACCAAGTCTTGCTTGTAGCTTCATCTAGTGTACCTGTAGTGAAATTGTTAAAACGTAGGCATTAGCGGTAGCACATTTTACAGAGGCTGAAATAGTGAAAGCCTTACAATCTTCATGAATTCACTTTGACTTAAACTTAC
Organism: Hippopus hippopus; assembly: GCA_946811185.2. Classification (NCBI taxonomy): domain Eukaryota; kingdom Metazoa; phylum Mollusca; class Bivalvia; order Cardiida; family Cardiidae; genus Hippopus; species Hippopus hippopus. The sequence continues at coordinate 11,424,301 of OX328113.1, read as the reverse complement.
ATGGGGCAGGAGGCAAGGGAAATAAGTCCTGTTGTAACTGATATATAGTTTGTTACCATATACCTCCCTTGATCCCCAAACTGCAATATTATATGATTGATATAGCTGTTTTTGGAAGGGGGGGGCTAAGATACTTTTTTCTATAAAAGTTTTATTTTTTCTTCTAGTAAAGAGTTATAAAGTTAGTTTTATACAACATACAGACAAAGATCACACTGAAGAATAAGATAGATCGAGGTTATGGCTGCAAGGTCATGGAGGTTATGGCTGCAAGGTTATTTCTGCTCTTATTACTAGCTGTTGTTTTAATTTTGGCTAAGGAAAGTTTTACAAATAAAAATAATTAAATCTGAACCAAGAAATTCAATTTTTAGCTCACCTAAGCACAAAGTGCTCAAGGTGAGCTTTTGGGATTGTGCTGTGTCCCTTGTCTGTTGTGTTTCGTGCGTCGCCTGTCTTACATTGTCCAGGAGTCAACATTTACCTTGTGTGCACTCTTGAGGCCACATTTTCAGTCATTTACTCATGAAACGTGGTCAGAATGTTTGTCTTGATGATATCTTTGACAAGTTTAAAATTTGGTCACAAGGAGTCAAACAGTAGGTCAGAGGGTTAAATCGTAGAAAAAGTTTGTATGCACTCTAGAGGTCACATTTTCAGTGGTACACTCTTGAAACTTGGTCAGAATATTTGTCTTGATGATATATCGGACAACTTAAAAAAATGGGTCATGTAGAGTCAAAAAGTAGGTCACTGGGCTAAATCTTAGAAAACCTTTTGTGCACTTTAGAGGCCACATTTTCAGCCTGAAACTCATGAAACTTGGTCAGAATGTTTGTCTTGATGATATCTCTGACAATTAGAAAACTGGGTTATATGGGGGTCAAAAGGTACATCACAGGGCTAAATCTTACAAAAGGCTTGTGTGGACTCTAGAGGCCACATTTTCAGCCTGATTCTCATGCAAATTGGTCAGAATGTTTTTCTTGATGATATCTTGGACAAATTTGAAATTGAATCATATTGGGTCAAAAATAGGTCACATGGCTAACTAATAGAAAAAGCTTGTATGCTCTCCAGAGGCTACATTTTCAGCCAGATACTCTTGAAACTTGGTCAGAATGTTTATCTTGATGATATCTCAGACAAGTTTGAAATTGGGTTATCTTCGGTCAAAAAGTAGGTCACAGGGTCAAATCTGAGAAAAACCTTGTGTGCACTCTAGAGGTCATATTTTTAGCCTGATATTCACTAAACTTGGTTAGAATGTTTTTCTTGATGATATCTGGGACAAGATTTAAATTGTGTTATGTCAGGTCAAAAAGTAAGTCATTGGGCTAAATCTTAGGTAAACCTTTTGTGCAATGTAGAGGCCACATTTTCACCCCAATACTCATGAAACTTGGTCGGAACATTTGTCTTGATGATATCTTGGACAGGTTTGATATTGGGTCATGTTACGTCAAAAAGTAGGTCACTGGGCTGACAAAAACCTTGTTTGCACTCTAGAGGCCACATTTTCAGTCTGATACTCATGAAACTAGATCAGAAAGGTCATCTTTTTGAAATCTCAGACAAGTTTTAAACAGGGTCACAATAGATCTAAAAGTAGGTCACTTTGCCAAATCTTACAAAAAGCTTGTGTGCAGTCTAGAGGCCACATTTTCAGTCTGATACTCATAAAACATAATCAGAATGTTACTTTGTCTTGATGATATCTCTGACAAGTTAAAAAGTAGGTCAAGTTGGTAAAAAAGTATATCACATACACACATACATTTTACTTCATTAAACCAGGATCTCTTCAGCTTTATCAACCATAGATGACTTTACACAAGTGAGCCGTTTAGGGCCAATGGCCCTCTTGTTTAATTACCCATAAGGAGAAGGCTTTTGGAAACATTGCTTGAAAAGGGAGAAAATGCCAGTAGCCAGCATTTTTCCCTTTTTCCACAACATTTTGTATTGTATCAAAGATTAATCCCAGGAGTTTAGTCACATTTAACCTTGTGGACAGCAAATGCTTTCAAAATAGATGAGATTAAAATAAAGTAATTTGGAAAAAGGTTAAAGAAACACAATGCATGGATAGATGCACCGGCTGCAGTGATTTATCTGAAATATGTCGAAAGTTGTAGGTGATCGCTGAACTTTTTACCAAACAACGAAATTGAAGGCTTGTCCAGATTAAAAGCAGACAACAAATTAATTGTGGCTTAAATGATGCTGATTAGAAAACATTGTGTGAAAAGAATAAATTGCAGGTAATCACAATCTTTTCAAAAGGTTTTCTACTTGGGGTAGTGAAACTCAGAACTGAGTGGCGGACATGCAATGTTTACTCTATGTAGGTCATCTTCAAGAAAGGGATTCTACTCAACAAGATCTCAAACCTAAAAGAAAAAAGAAGGCAGCTGGTAAGCCAGAACGTCAGGAAGGGGCAGAGCATAAACACATTATGATATCATATCAGTGGGCAGATCAGAAAATGCTAATACAGATCAGGGACAGGCTAAAAGCCAGTGGCTTAAAGGTGAGAATAATATGTATGATTAGTTCTGTTCTATGCAATATTTATCATCTGTATTTTAGCCTTTAACTGTATTTAAAATTGTTAGCTAATAATTCAGCTCACCTGATTACACCTGAGCACAAATTGCTCAGGGTGAGATGTAGTGATTTCTAAATCTCCAATGTCCAACCAGTGTCTGTATGTTAGTCAATGTCACTGAAGGAATATGATCATACAGAAAAGTAGCTGATAATACATAGCAAGACAAAGAAGCTTTTGAGTAAGACAAATCAACCTTTGAGTAGCATGTGACAAATACCAATTATGGTTAATAATCATGTGCGAAATACCTATGAAGCTTGAATATCATTTGACAAATACCAATGATGCTTAATTTTCATGTGACATGTACCAATGATGCTTGATTTTCATATGACATATACCAATGACACCTGATTTTTATGTGACAAATACTAGTGACCCTTGATTATCATGTAACAAATACCAATGATGGTAGATTATCACTAGACAAATACCAATGATGGTAGATTATTACTTGACAAATACCAATGATGGTAGATTATCACTTGACAAATACAAATGATACTAAATTTTCATGCAACAAATACCAGTGACACTTGATTTTCATGTGACAAATACCAATGATGCGTGATTCTCATGTGACAAATACAGTGCACTTGCCATGAAGTGTCAAGAAATCACCCATCATGTGTGATATTTTTTCCTTGCATCTTATCCATGGAATTCAGGGGAAATTTCCAAGATATTTTGAAAGTTGTGCGAAGTTTTTAATGTCTCCTCGTATGAATTCTGAAAATTTGGGCAAACTACAGGTTGACTGACTGGTGTCGATGGCTATGTTTATCATGTAAAATGTCCACCCACAATGCGGGTCATAAATGTTCCTCTCCTTATTTGTGTTGAACTGTGTGATGAAATATGTTATGAATAATACAACAGAAAGTGCTTAAGATGTGTTACCTTTGTTTTAGAATTACCGGTATTATTGTCCTTGATGAATGTACAGTCTTCCTGTGTCCCTCTCTTTCTATCATTTTCTTCCCTCAAAAATAATATTCCCATATCCATAACAATATTCAGATATGAAAAAGTTATCGTACATCCTGTCACTACGTAGCATATCAAGAAAACAAAGAATGAAGAAAGGTAAAACAGTGAAGAGAATCTGGTGTAAGGTTGACAAATACAGGATAGGTACAAATGACCCTTGATTACCATTTGACAAATAGCGATGATACTGGATTATCATGTGACAAATACCAGTGGTGCTTGATTATCATGTGATAAATTCCAATCACACTTGATTATCATGTAACAAATACAGGTGCATGAAGTGGAGACTGGATCTGGATCAGAAGTCAGCTTCAACTCAAGGATGAAAAGTGTGTTTTCACAAAAGAATCTTACTTTAGCATTTTTGATTGGAGTAATCGTCCAAATACCATGTTACTGAAAGAAAAGGAAAAAATCAATAAACAAACTATTGTCAATTCAATTGTATGCTGCGTTAAGTAGAGAAAGAGTCTTGCATGGATGTTTTTCAGGTTTGGATGGACATAGATCAGATGGCTGGATCCACACTACAGGCAATGGCAGATGCTGTTGAGAATGCTGACATATTTTTGATGGCCATGTCACATAAATATAAAGATAGTCCAAACTGCAGAGCAGGTTAGATTGACTTTTTACTGTTGTTTTTACAACTCTGAGGAAGAAGACTGTTGAAGACACTGTGAGAAAAGGAGGAAATGCCGGAAAACAGCATTTTATCCTTTTCTGACTATATTTTCTACCCTTTTAAGGGCAAACAAATTTTAGAAACTGACAAGAGTGACAGACTGAGAAATTATCCCCTGCTGTGAGTAATATACTATTGAAGGATGCGTTGAACACCATTAGTTCTGTAAAAGATAACACAGGTTCATCTTATGGATGACTTCTGACTTTGTTCAAAATTTAGCAATTGGATCAAAATAAGCCTTGCCTCAGGTGTCTTATGTTTTATGCAGGCTTTATGTGCACAAACCAACTTTTGAAAATCTTCTTGTTTATAACCAAGTGGCTTAGACCTGTATTATTTTGTATGTGTCTTTAATTTGTGATAAAAAACAAACCTCGCCCTTGAGACACAACTTTCACACTGGGTTTTTTAGAGAAAACTTAAACTTCTTCTTCGAAACCATTTGTCCTAATACTGTAATCTTTGGAATGAATGATTTGTACTTATTAGTCAGTGCAGCGATACAGGGCCATCATGACCTTCTTGTTTTCAGTGTAATACACCCATACACCCATTACAGATTTTCTTATCTTACACATGTATACTTTAAGCACTCTGTGAAGTCATATGAGACATCATCTTATACATCTTTCAAAGAGGTGAGTTTGCTTTTTATCTTAAATTCCCATGTGTCCATAAGTGATCTTGTGTATTTAACTTATCCATGATATATATGTGATAAAAAAAAATCTGGTATTCATTGGCATTTGAGATAAAATTTTATCAAACCCATCAACAAAATAATAAAAAAAATAGATATTAATCTCATCAGAGGCTTGCTTATTAAATTTTTTAAAAACGTTTTAGTAAAATTTTATCTTAAATGCCAACTTACATCTGATTCTTTATATCTAAGAGTCACCGTGACAGATTTTATATTTAATCCATTTTAGAAGCAGAATATGCATTCACAAAACATAAGAAAATAATTCCGTTAAAAATGGAAAGAGGATACAATGCAGATGGCTGGCTGGGGTTCATCCTGGGGGCAAAGCTTTTCTATGAATTCAGCGGGAAATATCCGTTTGAAATCAAAATGGAGGAGTTGCTTAAAGAAATCAAAGTGTTCAGGGAAAACATAGAAGGCCAGACAGTGGAAGACAGAGTAAATCAAACAAGTGTTCAACAGGTTAGTTTAACTGACCCTTTACCATACCAACCCAAATATCATTTGACCCTGAGGAAGAGGCCTTTTTTAAAACATTGTGGGGAAAAGGAGAAAATGCTGGTTACCAGCATTTTCTCTTTTTCCCCAAATGTTTTCTAAACTTTAAAATACAAATCCAATTATTTGAGCCACTTTTATGTTGTTTTCTGCAATTACTCTCATTTTGTATAAATGTAAAAATTTGTTGTTTGGAAAAGGGTTAAAGGTCAAATGTAAATTTTTTGTCTGGTTCCAAAGGGACATATTTAGATTTTGTACCAGAAAATCAAACAAACCTTATATATTTGCTTTAACCCTTTAGCCTTCCCTATTAGCACAAATGATATCATATAGGTCTTGAGACCAGGGCGTGGCTGGTTTGAATTCCAAGCATGATTGATGATGGTCAGTGGGACAGGATTCTTTCCTGTCTGACTGCTGATCGTTGTTTTGACAATGGTTATGCAGGAAAGCACCCAGTGGCTTGGGAAGAATGTGGTGCAAAGTTATGGCATAATAAACTCAGGAAAGCTTGGATAGGTGCACTGGCCGCTGCGATATATCTGAAATAAAATAATCAAACCTCAATTTTGGAAGGGTAGAAGAAATTGTGGAAAAAGGAGAAAATACTGATATTTTTGCTCTAGAATTGTTAAAATTTAGGACTTTTCGGTTAAGAGTGAAAGAGAGAAGTACTTCCTCGTGCACTTTTGTCTCATTACTTTCTGAAACTGATGTAATGTTGAAGGACTTTTGCCATACTTTTATGTTGTGCACTTCTCTTTTACTTTGAAAGGTTACAAGACAACCGGTTGATATTGTTGACTCCCAACCAGTATTTCATCCTGTGACAGTGCCTGCATCTGTCTCAAAGGCAACAATTTCCAAAATAAGAGGATGGAAGTCATCAGATGTACAGAATTGGATCAATAAAAATGATTTGAATAGGTAGGAGTTTTCTCATTGTGTGACCTAGGCTAGTGTACCATGTTTAAGAAATGTCATAGCTTTGGTTCAAGGTGCTGGTTTTATACAAAATACATTGCTATTGTTTAAAAGAGTAACTGACTGAAATGACCAAATTATTGTAATAAAAGTCTTTATACTCATTTTGTACAAGTACACGTACTAGTGACAGAATACTTGAATCCCAGTGACAGGAAATAAGAACGTTGAAAGAAAGCAATTGTGTTTGTACAATTTAAAGGAAGACTGTGAGAAAAGATGTTATTGCTTATTACATGCAGTAGTTACATGCTGTTATTCATTTTTTGCACAATGGTTTGGACTGTGTACAAAAGAAACATAACAAAAATTGTTTATGGGGGGGGGGGAGAAGGTTGATAATTTTTAGGAAAAAAATCATTAGGTTGTGACAGTATACCTCCTTAATTTTGAAAAAACAATAACTAAAAAAAAAAAAAAAAATGCTGAAGAAGGCATTGTCTCTTGTGGGACTCAAACCAACAAACTTCAAAATCATAGTTGGCCACTCTACCAAATTAGCTATAGAGCCAACCTATAAAGTAAAGTGTTGAAAATATATTTATCTCTTGGTATGTAATAATGGTGGTACCGTCATTGAGGAAGTAGGTTTTTTTACAGTAAAAGAAAAATTCTGTAATTCCTTGTGTTATGTTCATGTTTTTCTTTGTTTTAATTTTAAAGCTATCTTCCCATGTGTAGACCAAGATCATACCATAAAAATGTGCAATCTTATCTTAGATCTATAATGTTTGCTGCCCCGTCCTGAAACAATAGAAACAAAAGCAAAGATGATATTGTAATTATTTTAGTCTTATTTTTAGATTGATTAGTGTTTTATGCCACTTTCAACATTAAGTCAGTTATATCACGGCGAATTATTTGTGATTTATTCATGTTTTACTCCACTTTCAACATTATGCCATTTATAACAGAGCAAGTTATTTGTGGACTTTAAATGTATGTCGGGTTTATTTGGCGATCTAAGAATTAATTATAAAAAGAATTACTTTATTTCTACACAGGTGTGGAATGTCAAATTTAACCGGAGCAGAGGTAGCTCTACTGTTAACAATGCGGCAAGAGGCTCCTGAATTTTTCTACAAGTGTCTACAGAGCATGTTGAATGTGACTGACTTGTTGACCATGTCCAAAATTGTGTGGGCTTTGACTGACCTAGTGGAGTAAAGGTTGATTGATTAACCAGATACATGTACCAAAACTATAGTTAATCTGATTAAATATTTTACATAGCAATGGCAGTGTCAAAGTTTAAGCTCATGACATAGTTGAAAAGATTTTGGACACATTCCACAGACAGCACAAAATGTGTTGTCTGATTTTGATCTATGCTTTCTTCTATAGCGGGATAATTTGTGCTTGGCACTCTAAGGGTCAGATAGTTGTTCAAATATTGACCAGAGATTTTTATGTGGATTTTTTGCATAAGTATTTATGAGGGAATGATATTATCAGTATTATGAGGGAATGATAGTATCACTATTTGAGATTTTAATATAGTCTTACATGATAAATCACTGTATTATCTTAACCCACTTACCTGTCAGAATTACCCTTATTCTGTTCTAAAATGCATTTCTGGAAGGTGTAGACTGAGATCAGAAAGTCAATATTTTGTAAGGAAAACATGAGGATGTGTCTGTTTACTCTTATGTGGATGGTGGAATGCTGGTAAAAATGCGTCCAGACAGACTTGAACCTACAACCTTAAAAACAATAGTTGGTTACTGCACTGAGCTATGGAGCTAAAGAATATTTTACCTTAATTGTTGAAAATGTAACTATATCATGTTCCTTGTTATGTAATGGCTGTTATAATTATAAATGTAATGAACAGAAAAGGAAATTTACAGTAGAAATACAAAAAACTCTGTAATTCACCATGTTTTCTACATTTAAAGATTTCTTTAACATTTGCAAAACAAAGTTTGGTTTAATGCCCCTTTTACAAAGTCTGTGATATTGGATATTCATCAATATTGATTGGGCAGGAAAATGGCTTTTATTACAAAGCTTTTAATTCATTATTAATATGGCTTTTACATTTTTCCCTTTTTTTATACGCCTGTCAAAGATGGGACGTATTATGGGATCACCCATGGCGTACGGGCGTCTGGCGTCAGGGCGTCTGGACGGGCGTTTGGGTGGGCGACGTCCAGTTCTATGTCTGGAGCATAACTGTGTCATCTCCAGTCTGATTGACTTGAAACTTGGCATTTGTGTTTGTTGCAATAATATGGAGTGCAGTGCAAAAGAATCATAACTCTACCTTGTGCCGTCTTTGAGTTATTTCCCTTTGATCATCATTTTTACAGCATTTTCTGCTTGTCTGGAATATAACTTTGTCTTCTCTACTCTGAACATCTTCAAATTTGGTATGCATGATGGTTGAAAAATTACGGAGTGCAGTGCACAAGAACCATAACTCTTGCAAGCACGAATTTTGAGTTATTCCCCTTTGATTTTATTTTTATAGCATTTCTTACTTGTCCGGAGCATAACTTTGTCATCTTAAGTAGGAATGACTTGAAATATGGTATGCTTATTTGTTGCAATATTTGGAGGTGTAGTGCGAAAGAATTGTAACTCTACCTCGTGCTATCTTTGAATTATTTCCCTTTGATCGCCATTTTTACAGCATTTAGTGCTTGTCTGGAATATAACTTTGTCATCTCAAGTCAGAACGACTTCAAACTTGGTATGCATGTTTGTTGCAATATTACGGAGTACAGTGAGCAAAAACAGTAACTCTACCTAGCGCAGATTTTGAGTAATTCCACTTTGATCTTCATTTTTACAGTGTTTCTTGCTTGTCCGGAATGGAACTTTGTCACTTCAAGTCAAATTGACTTGAGACTTGGTAAACATGTTTGTTGCATTTACAAAAAGTGCAATGCACTGGAGCCGTAACCTTACCTAATGCCCTTTTGGAATTATTTCTTATTCATTTTTTTTTTTTACAGCTTTTCATGCTTCTCTACAATATAACTTTGTTTTTTCATGTATAACTTTGTTTTTTCATGTTGGAATGACCTGAAACTTTATATGCATGTTTCCTTAACATTAGAGGAGACATTCATGCCTATTTCAATCAATTACATGATTTGTGCTGCACTACTATTTTCCTCTACCTACCCTTTACGATTATTATCCCCCCTCGACAACTGGTGGTGGGACGGGCATATCTTGCGACAATTTGCCACTCTTGTTTTAAACCCTGTTATGTATATAGTATGAATTGATAATCATTTTTGATGCCTTATCTGTACTTAATTTTTCAAAACATTATCATACAAGGTTCTTAACTTACATGTATCTGTTACTGCCAATGTTAGAAAACTTTGACAGAAAAATAGCCATTTCTTTTCTTTTTTTTCTCTCTAGTCAATGTTTTCAAAACAGTTAACTCTTTACCTGACAATAAATTTGTAGCCTTGTCCAGTTGAAAGCATTTCACCACAGGTTAAATTTGGCTTGAAATGAATTGATAGAAAATATATTAGGAATGGGAGAAATTGCTGGTTACCAGCATTTTCTCTCATTCCCACGATGTTATCAAAAGCCTTCTCATTCAGGGTTATCAAAACACAGGATTGTTTGGTAAAGGATTAAAGAAAACTTTTTTTACAGTCTTTTTCCCCTTTTTTTCTATGCCTTCTGTACTAATTAAAAAGTAGGTTAAACAATTTATTTGTATTGGATTAACAGACTTGATCTCAAACTTACATTTTTATATTTCTTGGTCTAATTTACTCTCTCTGCCATATTTTTAGCTTGGCAGTCTTCCAAGAAAATATTGAGGTATTGTCATAGCCCTGTTGTCAGTGACAATGGTGTCATCTGTGTTGCCAAGTGAAAACTTGGCCAATTTCTCATATCTCTGTTAGTGCTGAAGATATTTACTTCAAACTTGTGCTAGGTGTTTTCTATCAAAAGGGGAACCAATACTGGAAGTGGAAATAACTCTCAACACGTCTTTGGCTCACTTATGCCCCTTTTGTGACTTGGAATTTTCAAGGAAAAAGCATCTGAAGCCAAGTATTGGTACCTGCATGTGGTTTTCTTGTTTTGTGTGTATGATGAGTCTTTGAACACTGAATTTTGATACTTGTTAATATTTGTTGTTCTTTATTTGCTCTTTATTTGCCATTCATTATTTAACCCTTCAAATGAAAAAAAAAAAAAAAAAAAAAAAGGACAGCAAGCACTTTCATCGTAGTGGTAAGATCCTAACATGAGGTAAATTTCAAGGTTTAACTTGTTTCAGCAAAGTGGACAGTGTAGGTCTAAGATCAGACTGCACATTTTATGCAGTCTGATCTTAGTCTAAACTGGCCACAGTGGCAACCAAAATTGTCGAAGGCAGTTTAAAGCTTAACATTTTGTGTTACAAAACTAATATTTTGATAAATGAGAAAGTCAACAGAAAAAGAAAATAATTAATGTTCTATAATAAATGAATGATTTGTACTCTTCTGAAGTTTTTATCCTTCCTTTTGGAACCTATGCACCTTCATTTTGTGGTTTATGAACTCTCAGTTAGCCATTACACTTTTCTCAGTGTGAAAGTTTTAAAATTTCAGTCAGCCTTTGGGACTCGATTATGATATTTTTGAAGACTCAAGTAGCCTATGCATCTTCGTTATGTGATATCTCTGAAACCCTACCAGCATATTCTTTGTCATTGTGTGTTTTGTTCTGTAGACACTATTATCTGAAATCCATGTTAGTCTATGCACCCACAGTGCATATAACATGAAAATTGTAAATTGCCTCTGCTGCTTATTTATGTCATACGGTGGAAACATCAGTTTTCCTATGCACCTCAATTATGTGATAAGATCAAAACATCAGCCTAAGTGCCTCAATTATGTTTGAGATGGAAACCTTTGTTTAGCCTCCACATGTATGTGATAATATGGATACTGTATTTAGCCCATGAACCCCAATTGTATGGTATCATGGAAATCCCATTTAGCATGTGTACCTCGATTATGTGATGAGATAGAAATCAGAGTTCGCCTATGTGCCTTAATTTTGCAGCATCCTGGAAACCTCAGTTAAATGTAGCTTGTGTAACTCCATTATGCAATACAATGAAAACAGTTATCATATGCACCTTTTTGTGATATCATAGAAGCCTCAGTTCACCTTTGCACCTTAATTATGCAATATCCAGGCAACCCAAGTTAGCCTATGCACATCTATCATAGAAACCTTAGTTAGCCTAAATGCATCTTAATTTTGTGATGTCATGGAAAACAAAGCCAACGCAACTCCTCTTTGTGATATCATGGGAATTACAGTGATGTAATGCATACATTTTGCGATATTCTGGAAACCTCAGTTACACGTAGCTTGAGCACTTTGATTATGCGATATCATGGAAATCTCAGCCTATGTATCTCTAGTGTGTGACATGGAAACCATTAGATTAGACTCCATACCTTATTCCGAAAACCTGGTTAACTTTTCACTGCTTTACCAAACAACCCTGTTGTTTTTACAACTCTGAGGAAGAAGACTGTTGAAGACATTGTGAGAAAAGAAGAAAATGCCGGAAAACAGCATTTTATCCTTTTCTGACTATATTTTCTACCCTTTTAAGGGCAAACAAATTTTAGAAATTGACAAGAGTGACAGACTGAGAAATTATCCCCTGCTGTGAGTAATATACTATTGAAGGATGCGTTGAACACCATTAGTTCTGTAAAAGATAACACAGGTTCATCTTGTGGATGACTTCTGACTTTGTTCAAAATTTAGCAGTTGGATCAAAATAAGCCTTGGCTCAGGGGTCTTATGTTTTATGCAGGCTTTATATGCACAAACCAACCTTTGAAAATCTTCTTGTTTGTAACCAAGTGGCTTAGACCTGTATTATTTTGTATGTGTCTTTAACCCTTTACCAAACAATCCCTGGTTTTAATGACCCTGAGGACGAAGCCTTCTGAAAACACTGTGGGAAAAGGAGAAAATGCTGGTAACCAGCATTTTCTCCTTTTCCCACAATGTTTTCTATTTTTCCAAAGTAAAGTTTTGATTTTTGGTCACATTTATATTGTTGTTTGCAAATGCTCTCAATTTGGACAAGTCTAAGATTTTGTCGTTTGGTCTCTGTCAGGAATCCAGTAATTATAGCTCTGTGACGAAAAAAACAAACCTCGCCCTTGAGACACAACTTTCACACTGAGTTTTTTAGAGAAAACTTAAACATCTTCCTTTTGTCCTAATACTGTAATCTTTGGAATGAATGATTTGTACTTATTAGTCAGTGGAGCAATACAGGGCCATCATGGCCTTCTTGTTTTCAGTGTAATACACCCGTTACAGATTTTTTTATCTTACACATGTATGCTGTGAACACTGTGAAGTCATATGAGACATCATCTTATACATCTTTCAAAGAGGTGAGTTTGCTTTTTATCTTAAATTCCCATGTGTCCATAAGTGGTCTTGTGTATTTAACTTATCCATGATATATATGTGATAAAAAAAAATCTGGTATTCATTGGCATTTGAGATAAAATTTTATCAAACCCATTAACAAAATAAAAAAAAAAGATATTAATCTCATCAGGGGCTTGCTCATTAAATTTTTTAAAAACAATTTAGTAAAATTTTATCTCAAATGCCAACTTACATCCGACTCTTTATATCCAAGAGTCACCGTGACAGATTTTATCTTTAATCCGTTTTAGAAACAGAATATGCATTCACAAAACATAAGAAAATAATTCCGTTAAAAATGGAAAGAGGATACAATGCAGATGGCAGGCTGGGGTTCATCCTGGGGGCAAAGCTTTTCTATGAATTCAGCGGGAAATATCTGTTTGAAATCAAAATGGAGGAGTTGCTTAAAGAAATCAAAGTGTTCAAAGAAAACATAGAAGGCCAGACAGTGGAAGACAGAGTAAATCAAACAAGTGTTTAACAGGTTAGTTTAACTGACCCTTTACCATACCAACCCAAATATCATGACCCTGCGGAAGAGGCCTTTTTGAAAACATTGTGGGGAAAAGGAAAAATGCTGGTTACCAGCATTTTCTCTTTTTCCCCCAAATGTTTTCTAAACTTCAAAATACAAATCCAATTATTTGAGCCACTTTTATGTTGTTTTCTGCAATTACTCTCAATTTGTATAAATGTACAATTTTGTTGTTTGGAAAAGGGTTAAAGGTCAAACGTAAATTTTTTGTCTGGTTCCAAAGGGACATAGTTAGATTTTGTACCAGAAAATCAAACAAACCTTATATATTTGCTTTAACCCTTTAGCCTTCCCTAGTAGCACAAATGATATCATATAGGTCTTGAGACCAGGGCGTGGCTGGTTTGAATTCCAAGCATGATTGATGATGGTCAACGGGACAGGATTCATTCCTCTCTGACTGCTGATCGTTGTTTTGACAATGGTTATGCAGGAAAGCACCCAGTGGCTTGGCAAGAATGCTGTGCAAATTAATGGTTAAAAAACTCCAGGAAAGTATGGATAGATGCACTGCTGACCCTGTTATAACTGAAATGAAAAAAAAAAAAAATAAAATAAAACTCAATTTTGGAAGGGTAGAATGTGTAGTGGAAAAAGGAGAAAATGCTGGTGTTTTTACTCTAAGATCATGAAAGATTAGGACTGTCTGGCTAAGGGTGAAAGAGATAAGTACTTCCTCATACACTGTTGTCTCGTAACATCCTGAAACTGATAAAATGTGGAAGGACTCATGCCATACTTTCCTGTTGTACACTTCTCTTTTACTTTGAAAGGTTACAAGACAACTGGTTGATATTGTCGACTCTCAACCAGTATTTCATCCTGTGACAGTGCCTGCATCTGTCTCGAAGGCAACAATTTCAAAAATAAGAGGATGGAAGCCATCAGATGTACAGAATTGGATGAATAAAAATGATTTGAATAGGTAGAAGTATTCTAATTGTGTGACCTAGGCTAGTGTATTATGTCTAAGAAATGTCATAGCTTTTGTTCCAGGTTGTGGTTTTTAGCTCACCTGAGCACAAAGTGCTCAAGGTGAGCTTTTGTGATCGTGCTGTGCCCATCGTGCATCTTGTGTCGTGCATCGTGTGTCATAAACTTGCCTTGTGTACGCTTTAGAGGAAACATCTTCAGTCCAATACACATGAAACTTAGTCAGAATGTTTGCCATGATGATATCTTGGACGAGTTCGAAAATAGGTCATGATGGGTCCAAAACTAGGTCACTAGGTCAGATTATAGAAAAACCCTGTGTATGCTCTAGAGGCCACATTTTCAGTCCAAAACTCTTGAAAGTTGGTCAGAATGTTTGTCACGATAATATCTCGGACGAGTTTAAAAAGGGGTGATGTCAGGTCAAAAACTAGGTCACTAGGTAAAATCTTAGAAAAACCTTTTGCACTCTCTAGAGGCCAGTTTGAAACTCTTGAAAGTTGGTCAGAATGTTAGTCTTGATGGTACCTCGAACGAGTTTGAAAATGGGTCATGTAGGGTCAAAAACTACGTCACTAGGTCAAATCTTAGAAAAACCTTGTGTACACTGTAGAGGCCACATTTTCAGTTTGAAATTCTTGAAAGTTGGTCAGAATGTTAGCCTTGATGGTATCTCGAACGAGTTTGAAAATTGGTCATGTAGGATCAAAAACTAGGTCACTAGGTCAAATCTAAGGAAAAGTTGTGTACGCTGTAGAGGCCACATCTTCAGTCCAAAAGTCTTGAAAAATGGTCAGAATGTTTGTCGTGATAATATCTCAGACGAGTTAAAAAAGGGGTGATGTCAGGTCAAAAACTAGGTCACTAGGTCAAATCTTAGAAAAACCTTTTGCACTCTCTAGAGGCCACATTTTCAGTCCAAATTCTTGAAAGTTGGTCAGAATGTTTGTCCTGATGATATCTCGGACGAGTTCGAAAATAGGTCATGTTGGGTCCAAAACTAGGTCACTAGGTCGGATCTTAGAAAAACCTTGTGTACGCTCTAGAGGCCACATTTTCAGTCCAAAACTCTTGAAAGTTGGTCGGAATGTTTGTCTTGATAATATCTCAGATGAGTTCGAAAAAAGGTCATGTTGGGTCAAAAACTAGGTCACTAGGTCATATCTTAGAAACACCTTGTGTATGCATTAGAGGCCATATTTTAAGTGCAATAATCATGAATCTTGGTCAGAATGTTTGTCTTGATGATTTCTCTGACGAGTTTGCAAATGGGTCATGTGGGGTCAAAAACTAGGTCACTGGTCTCTTTGTTTTGTACTGTGTTTGGCTAAAAAGTAGGTCACGGAGAGAAATTCTAGAAAAAGCTTGTGCATTTGCTAGGGGCCAAATTTTCAGTCTAATAATTTTGAAAGCTTGGTAGAATGTTTTTCATAATATCTCGAAAGAGATTGAAAATTGGTCATGTTTGGTCAAAAGACTAAGTTGAGCGACTTCAGGGCCATCATGGCCCTCTTGTATACAAAATATATTGCTATTGTTTAAAAAAAAAAAAAACTTACTGACATGACCAAATTATTGTAATAGGGTGAAAACGTGTTTATACTCAATTTGTACAATTACTAGTTACAAAATACTTGCAATCCAATGACAGGAAAATAAGAACCTAGAATGAAAGCAAATGTGTTGGTACAATTGAATGGAAGACACTGTAAAAAAATGACGCTATTGCTTATTAAATGCAGTAGTTACTTGCTGTTACTTATTTTTTGCACAATGTTTTTGACAGTATACTGTCTACAAAAGAAACATAACAAAAAGTGTTTATGTGGTAAATGTTAAACTTTGTGCTATACTGAACCATCTTTTGATTTAAAATGGCAGTAAATCAGATCTTGAATTCAGTTTTTTCTTGGGGGGGGGGGGGGGGAAGAAAGAGAAGGTTGATAATTTTTAGGGAAAAATCATTAGGCTGTGGCTGTATACCCCTTAATTTGGGAACAAGAGGGCCATGATGGCCCTGAAGCCACTCACCTGAGTCATTTGACCATACATGACCCATTTCCAATCTTTCCAGAGATATTATGACAACTATTCTAAAGGATACACAAGGTGTTTCAAAGATTTTACCTGGTGACCTAGTTTTTGACCTAATGTGACCCATTTTCAAACATGATCGAGCCATCATCAAGACTAACATTCTGACCAACTTTCATAAGTATTGGACTCAAAATGTGGCCTCTAGAGTGTATACAAGTTTTTTCTAAGATTTGACCTAGTGACTTAGTTTTTGACCAGACATGACTCATTTTCAAATACTTTTAAGATCTCATCAGTACCGAGATTTTGACCAACTTTAAGGGGTATTGGACTGAAAATGTGCCCTCAAGAGCATACAGATGTTTTTTTCAAAGATTTGAACTAGTGATCTAGTTTTTTACCAGTCATGACCCATTTTCTAAGTCATCAAAGATGACATTAAGACAAACATTCTGACCAATTTTTAAATAGTATTGAACTGAAAATGTGGCCTCTAGGAGGTACACAAGGTTTTTCTAAGATTTGACCTTGTGACCTAGTTTTTGACCCAACATGACCCATTTTGTCACTCGTCCAAGATATCAACAAGACAAACAATCTGACCAAGTTTCATGAGTATTGGACTCAAAATGTTGCCTATAGAGCCTTCACAAGGTTTTCTAAGATTTGACTTAGTGACCCAGTTTTTGACCCGACATGACCCATTTTCAAACTTGTTTGAGATAATGTCAAGACATATATTTTGACCAAGTTTCATGACTATTGGACTCATAATGTGGCCTTAAGAGCATACACAAGGTTTTTCTAAGATTTGACCTAGTGACCTAGTTTTTGACCTGACATGACCCACTTTCAAACTTGTATGAGATATTATCAAGACGAATATTGTGACAAACTTTAAAAGAGTATTGGGCTGAACATGTGACCTCTAGAGTGTATACAAGGTTATTCTAAGATTTGACCTAGTGACCTAGTTTTTGACACAACATGAACCATTTTTGAACTCGTCTGAGATATCATCAGGATAAACAATCTGACCAAGTTTCATTAGTATTGGACAAAAAATGTGGCCTCTAGAGCATACACAAGGTAAAAATTGACGACGCACGATGGACACAGCACGATCACAAAAGCTCATCATGAGCACTTCATGCTCAGGTGAGAGCTAAAAACAAAACAAAGCAAAAAAAAAAAACAAAAGAAACGCCGAAAAAAGCATTGTCTCTTGTGGGACTCAAACCCTCAAACTTCAAAACCGTAATTGGCCACTCTACCAAGTTAGCTATGGAGCCATCCTATAAATTAGTGTGATGAAAATAATATTATATTTATTTCTTGGTATGTAATATTGGTGGTACTGTCATTGAGGAAGTAGAAAGTTTTACAGTAAAAGAAAATCACTATAAATCCTTGTGTTATGTTCATGTTTTTCTTTGTTTTAAATTTAAAGCTATCTTCCCATGTGTAGACCAAGATCAGACTATAAAATGTGCAGTCTTATCTTAGATCAATAATGTTTGCTTCCCTGAAACCACAGACACAAAGCAAAGATGATATTATAATTATTTTAGTCTTACTTTTAGACTGATTTAGGCCACTTTCAACATTAACACTTTACCAAAAAATCCCTGGTTTTTACGACCCTGAGATAGAAGGCTTTTGAAAACATTGCTGGAAACAAATTTCAATTTTTGAGTTGCCTTTATTTTGTCGTCAGCAAGTGCTTTCAATTTGGACCAGTCTAAAATTTTGTCGTTTGGTAAAGAGTTAAGTCAGTTATATCAGAGTGAGTTATTTTACTCCACTTTCAACATTATGTCATTTACCGTATATCAGAGCGAGTTATTTGTGGATTTTAAAGGTCTGTCGCGTTTATTTGGCAATCATATTGTTAATTATGAAAAGAATTATTTTATTTCTGCACAGGTGTGGTGTGTCCAATTTAACCGGAGGAGAGGTGGCGCTACTGTTAACAATGCGGCAGGAGGCTCCAGAATTTTTCTACAAGTGTCTACAGAGCATGTTGAATGTGACTGACTTGTTGACCATGTCCAAAATTGTGTTGGCTTTGACTGACCTAGTGGAGTAAAGGTCGATTGATTAACCTTTTCTGATTAAATATTTTACATTGCAATGACAGTGTCAAAGTTTAGGCTTATGCCATAGTTGAAAAGATTTTGGACACATTCCACAGTCTGCACAAAATGTGTCATCTGATTCTGATCTATGCTTTCTATTGTAACGGGGTAATTTGGGCTAAGCACTCAAAGGGTCAAGTAATTGTTCAAATATTGACCAGAGATGGTTATATAGAATTTTGCATGAATACTTACGAGGAAATGATATTATTTGAGATTTTAATATACTCTTATGTGATAAATTACTGTATCATCTTAATCCGTGAATTACATGTACCTATATTCTGCAATAAAATAATAAAATGCATTACAGTAGAAATAAAAAAAAAAAAAAAAAACTTCTTTAGTTCATCATGTTTTCTACATGTATTTCATTCTATGCTTGCACATGAAAATTGTTAGTCTTTGTAAAGAAATTTTAAAAAATTGCAAAACAACGTCTGGTTTAACTCATTACCAAACAACAAAATTTTGGACTTGTCCTAATTGAAAGCAATTGCAGATGACAAAGGTGGGAAAAATGACACAATTTTTCCTTGATAGAGCAGAAAACATTGTGGGAAAAGGAGAAAATGTTGGTTACCAGCATTTTCTCCTTTTCTCACAAAGTTTCCTAAAGGCTTCTTCCTCAGGGACGTTAAAAGTCCGGACTGAGTGGTAAACAGCTAATGCCTCTTTTACAAAGTCTGTGGTTTTGGATATTCAGCCATATTGATTTGGCAGGAGAATGGTTATTATTACAAAAAAGTATATTTCATTATTAATATGGTTCTTACATTTTCACCCTGTTTTAATTCTTTTTATGTATATACTACGGATTGATAATCATTTCTGATGCCTTATCTTTACTTAATTGTCTTTTATAGTATCATACAAGGTTCTTAACTTACGTGTTATTGCCAATGTTAGAAAATTTTGACAGAAAAGTAGCCATTACTTTTCTTTTTTTCTCTCAAGTCAGTGTTTTCAAAACAGTTAACTCTTTACTAGACAACAAACTTGTAGCCTTGACCAGTTGAAAGCATTTCACCACAAGTTAAATTTGGTTTGAAATGAATTGATAGAAAATATATTGGGAATGGGAGAAAATGCTGGTTACTAGCATTTTCTCTTTTTCCCACGATGTTTTTAAAAGCCTTCCTATTCAGGGCTATCAAACACAGGATTGTTTGGTAAAGGATTAAAGAAAACTTTTTTTACAGTCTTGTTCACCTTTTTTTCTTTGTCTTTTGTACTAATTAAAAAGTAAGTTAAACAATTTATTTGTAATGGATTAACAGATTTGATCTCAAACTTATGTAGGTATTTATATTTTTATATTTCCTGGTCTAATTTAATCTCTCAGCCATAATTTTAGCTTGGCAGTTTTCGAAGAAAATGTCAAACAGGGATTGTCATAGCCCTGTTGTCAGTGACAATGGTGTCATCTGTGGTGTCATGTGAAAACCTAGCCATTTTCACATAACTCTGTTATTGCTGAAGAATTTTATTTCAAACTTGAGCTAGATGTTTACGTTCAAAAGGGGGAAACAACACCTTAAATGCAGATAACTCCCGACACATCTTTGGGTCAGTTATTTCCCGTTTTTGACTGATTTTTTTAAGGAAAAAGCTTCTGGAGCCGAATATGGGCACCTGGATATGATGCTCTTGTTTTATGTCTGTGAGGTTTCTTCACTGTAATTTAAAACTTGTTGATATTTGTTGTTCTTTAAGTTTTCTTTATTTGCCATGTATTGTTAACCCTTAGTGTGCCGAAGTAAGATCCTAATACGAGGTTAATTTCAAGACAGAACTTCTCCAGATTGTTTCAGCAAAGTGGGCCGTGTAGATCTAGAATCAGACTGCACATTTCGTGCAGTCGGATCTTGGTCCAAACTGGCCACATGGCGGCCAAAACAGTGAAAGGCAGTTTAAGGCTTAACATTTCGTGTTACAAAACTAATATTTTGATAAATGCGAAAGTTAACAGAAAATAAAAAATATTGATCTTGAATGATTTGTACTCTGTTGAAGTTTTTATTGTTCCTTTTGCACATTCATTTTGTGATTTATGGATTCTCAGTTAACCACTACACTTTTCTCAGTGTGAAAGTTTTAAATTTCAGTCAGCCTTTGGGACTCGATTATGATATTTTTGCAGACTCAAGTAGCCTATGCATCTTCGATAAGTGATATCTCTGAAACTCTAGCAGCATATTCTATGTCATTGTGTGTTTGTTCTTGAGACACTACTATCTGAAGTCCATGTTAGTCAATGCACCCACAGTGCATATAATATGAAAATTGCAATTTGCCTTTGCTGCTTATTCATGTCATACGGTGGAAACATCAGTTTTCCTATGCACCTCAATTATGTGGTAAGATCAAAACATCAGCCTAAGTGCCTCAATTATGTTTGTGATAGAAACCTTGGTTAGCCTGCACGTGTATGTGATGATATGGATACTGTATTTAGCCCATGAACCCCAATTGTATATCGTGGAAATCCCATTTAGCATGTGTACCTCGATTATGTGATGAGATGGAAATCGGAGTTCGCCCATGCACCTTAATTTTGCAGCATCCAGGAAACCTCAGTTAAGGTATTACCATCCTAACGCTTCTAGTGCAACATGGAATAAAATTTCTTCTTAGTTGATAAATAAGGATTTATACTGATATATTTTTGCACATTTCTAACCGACCAGAAATTTCTTTGATATCTATCTTGAAATTATTTGTTGATACTTTTGTTAGTTTCCTGAAAAGGGAGGTAATTATTATCTCCCTTTGTAATGAGAATATAGTGGTTTTAGATTTATAAAGGATAATTCTAAGAAGGAAAAAAAAAAAAGGAAAAGTGGCTCGATTAAAGTAGTACAATAATATTCATTTTTAACCATAGCCAATTTTGTAGGATAATATTATAGTGGAAATAGCTGTTTTCCATTAGGAGGGTACTATCTTAAATGTAGCTTATGTAACTCCATTATGCAATACAATGGAAACATCAGTTATCCTATGCACCTTTATTTTGTGAAATCATGGAAAGCTCAGTTCGCTCATGCACCTTAATTTTGTAATATCCAGGCAACCAAAGTTAGCCTATGCACATCTGCTTTGCAATATAATGGAAACATCAGTTCGCATATGCACCTTGATTTTGTGATGTCATAGAAACATTAGCCTGTGCATCTTAATTTTGTGATGTCATGGAAAACACAGCCAACTCAACTCCACTTTGTGATATCATGGGAATTACAGTGATGCATTGCATACATTTTGCGATATTCTGGAAACCTCAGTTAAATGTAGCTTTTAAAAAAAGCACTTTGATTATGCGATATCATGGGAAGGTCAGTGATTCATTGCAGACATTTTTCGATATTCTGGAAACCTCAGTTACGTATACATGTATTTATCCTGTCGCACACTGTAATAGAACAAAAAATAAATAAATAAATAAATAGAGATAAACCGTACATTTAATAAATTTCCGAATCCGAGCCTGATAGGCTTTCCCAATCCAAGACACCAACCGTCTATTTTATTTATCCTTTTTCTCAACTGTAATCCGACTAAATTGAACATTTCGCTCGAAATAACGCACATATTGATATCTTTCTCATCTTTCTGAGAAAATTTAGAAAATGAAGAACCGTGTAAAGCCCTTTCAATATGCAGCAGCAAAAATGACGATGATGATATTTGCTACGTCATAAACGTGACGTAATCCGCAGAAAAATGTTTTGGCGAAGAAGACAAGATATTATAACATTTATAACAGACTATAAAAATATTCGCTAACGATTGATTAATTCATTACGTCGGTACTTACGTGGTTGAAAATAGTCCCAGTTTGCAGGTACGCACTTGGCGGTCACGTGACCAACCGACGGATAACAAAAAAATATACGGCACCCTGTTATCGGGTCGAAATTAGGGAGGGTGACAGGATAAAATAAAATTCTAACTAAATGCAATTTAACTCTATTTTGTAATGTATGCTTGCCTAATAGATCTAAATCATGTATAGAAACCTTTTTTCCCCATTCCTTGCCATGTGTGTTCCATGATGTTTGACTAGCATCAAAATTCAGGTCTGATATGAGAACAAACTTTCTATCTTGAGATTGGCAGAAACAAAAAAGTTACAAGTTGTCTGCTCTGCTATGCTTTTGCGATAAAGACTAGTTAATGGTACTTTCTTTCACCAAAGTGTGCTGTCTTCAGATCGGTAACAAGCAGTGTTTCAGGTCCAGTCAGTGCTAAAACCATAATGTTTATGTAAGAAAACACTGTAAACCAACTGAAGTTTTTTTTGTTTTTTTTTTGTCTTTTTTCTTTTTTAAATTTTGGATTTGGTTTTTATTTTGCCAATTGTGCACATTTATTTTTATTCTGAGGGAAAACAGCTCATTTAATTTTGGATATGTGCAATCAAATTGCAACAGTGTAAACACTGAGCAAAGACTAATTGCTGGTCTTGGAATATAGAACTAGGATTCATTTGGGATTCTGCCATATTAGTACCATGCAAACACATAAAAAAGTTGCTATATCTTCTAAGACCAGGGTCGCGGTATTCAGCGACCATTCTTAAGAACATTCTTATTCTCAAGGACTTTTCAGATTCGAGAGTAACAAAAAACTGATTGGCTAAAACAAATGGTTTTGCCCATCAGAAATTATGTTACTTTCTAAAACAAGAACGGTACTAGGAATGGAATTGAGAACGGTTAGTGAAATACAGACCCAGATGATTTTTGGCAGCGGGTTTAGCCCGCTGTCATAGTTTCCACATCACGTGTGCATGTATATACTGATTTCTGAAGCCTACTATCTTTATCTAGGTCAGATTTTTGCTTCCGGCAGGTTTTGCCTGGATACGTGTGTAAACAAAACCAGTTTCGTACACAAACAAAATAGTTCTGCCAATGATATTTAAACAAAGCAGTTCAACTTGATACTGTATGTTCTCTGAAAAAAAAAATTAAAACACCATGTTTCAGTTGTCTTTTTAATTTTAGGTAACAAAAGATTTTCAAGCTTAAATAAAACAAAAACCGTGCCGGGTTTTAACACCTCTCCACCATCTGGCACATTTATACAATAACATACCTCGTTGCTGGAGAACTCGGACCATGGTGAACTCGTACCCTAATCTCAAGGGTAAGAGTTCTATGGAGAACTTTCCGTTTTGATTTATATTATTTTACGAGGGAAAAAAAACAAAAAAAAAACAGAACACACCAATTAGTAGCATGTATTCGGAGCCTGAAAAGAAATCCGCTGCCTTCAGTGCGTTAGCGCTTTGATTAACACTATAATATACATTTCAGAGGTTATACATGCATTATGGGCGCTAGCTTTTGACCCTGACATTCGGAAGATGATGGTGAAGAATGAGGAGATTAGACTTGTAGAGTTACTACAAAACATTCAGGACTCTAGACAAATACCAGTTACCAAAAAAGCATGCAGTGGAGCTTTGTGGACCATTATAGAGGAACTGAAATCCTCCACGAATGAGAAATATAAGCAGCTAGGTGAATATCTTTATTACACCAAGCCTTTGCTAAGAGCGTTTCAAACCCAAGACCTATTATAAGATCTGCTGTTTCAAAGAAAATGTTGAGATATTGTCATATCCTATTCGTCGTATGGGTCGTCGTCGTGCGGAAACTTTGAGATTTTCTCATATCTTTCTTACTACTGAAGATATTTACTTCAGACTATGGGTACTTGACGCTGAAAAGGATTTTTGATTTTAGAAGGACAGATAACTTTTGACACATTTTTGACAAATTCATGCCCCTTTTTTGACTTGGAATTTTCAGGGAAGAGCACCTGCAACGGGGCATTGGCACTCGCATGTCGTGCTCTTGTCATTACAATACACTTATGCATTAATTTGGTTAGGATGATGGTTTTTGTTTATTTGTACTTAAGAATGTGTCAGGTTGAAGGTACCAAAACACTATGTGTTAACTCTTTCAATATTTCGTCTTTTGTCTTTATCAAGAAATTAAACGTGAAATTGATGTCTTCTACATTTTGTGACTCTTATGAGACTAACACTAGTGATTCCTTGTTTCTATGTGACAAATACTATGGATTCTTGATTATCATGTAATAAATACTAATGATACTTGATCAATTACATGACAAATGTCAACGATACATCATAATTGTGTGAAAAATTTCAATGACGCTCGTTTATCGTATGATAAATACCTATGACACCTTATTATCATGTGACAAAAACAAATACCACTAGATTGTCATATGACAAATATAAATGGCACTTGATAATCATGTTACAAATACCAATGGCCCAAGATGGTGTTTTATAATCATGTGACAAATACCAGTGACGCTTTTTTATAATGTGATAAATACTAAGAACACTTGATTACCGTGTGACAAGTTCTAAAGACGCAATGTTATCATATGACAAACACTAGTGATGTGTGACAAACCCAAAGATAAAAACAAATGTCACTTGATTATCATGTGACAAAATTGATACTAAAGATACTTGACAATATTTTGAAAAGTACCAATTTCACTTAATTATCATATAACAAATACTTATAACACTTGATTATCAATTTAGAAATACCAATGACGCTTGATTATTATGTGATAAATACCAATGACACCTAATGAGTATGTAACATAATGAAATGCTGGTCAATGAAACTTGACAACTTCCAATGACGCTTACTTATCACGTGATAAATGGAAATGGCCCATGAGTTTCACGTGACTAACATGTGATAAAAACCAATGACAACTGGTTTTAATATGACAATTCCAATGAGGCTGGATAATCATGTGACAAATACCAATGACGCTTGTGTATCCAGTGACACTTACAAATGATGCCATTACCATGATTATCATGTGACAAATACCAAAGACACATGAATTTCACGTGACAAGACAAATGCCACTTGATTATCATGTAGCAAAAAAGGTTCGTGCAAGACAGTCTTCATCAGTATCAGATATCAGATTCAACTCAAGGATGAAAAGAAAGTTTTCACCAAAGAAAGAATCTTTATTGAGCATTATTTTTCTTTAGCTATCGTCCAAATACTATAATGTTGAAGGAAAAGGATTAAAAGCAATACATAAATGTTGTCAATCCACTTGTATGCTTTTTGAATTAGGGAAAGTTTTCCGTGAATGTTTTGCAGGTGTGGATGGATATAGATGAGATGGCTGGATCTACAATACAGGCAATGGCAGAGGCTGTTGAGAATGCAGACATATTTGTGATGGCCATGTCGCATAAATATAAAGATAGTCCAAACTGCAGAGCAGGCTAGATTTATATTTTACCACTTTTACCTAACAATCCTGTTATTTTTACAACTCTGACGAAGAACATTGTTAGAAAAGGAGGAAATGCTGGTAACTAGTATTTTCTCCATTTCTCGCTATGTTTTCCACCCTTTACAAGGGGGGGCCTATCTAGTTTTTGCGCCATAAATCAGAATTCCTTGTAAAATAAATACTAAATATAAATACTAAATATATTTCTCTTTGTAATGGTTTAAAAACTTTTAAATTACCTTCAGAAAAAGTATGCAGTTTTGGGGGATTTATCGTCTCCCCCACAATTCTGAGTTTTAAAGACCCTGAGAAAGATAGCTATTAAAGACATTGTGAGATAAGGAGAAAATACTGGTAACAAGCAATTTTAGTTTTTGAGCAACATAGATATTTTGTGTGCAAGCGCTTTCAATTTGAAGGAGTCTAAAATAAAATGAACTTAGAAAAATGAAAAACAACGGAGAATATTTTATTCTTACTCTTTTTTATTTTCTTCTAATGATTTTCCTGCAACTGCCTAACTTTATTCTGGGATGAATCTCTTTTTATGTTTGGTAAGATAATCTGAATAGGTCACTTTGAGGGAAAACAATTATCACATAATAATATTAGTAACAGATTTAGACATTTTTACCCTGGTATGACCCTGGGTTAAACCCTTTTCCTTCGCTAACAATTCCGAATCTTAACTACCCTGAGAAAAAAGGCTTTTGAAAATTTTGTGGGAAAAGGAGAAAATGCTGGAAAGCAGCATGTTCTCCATGAAGCACAATGTTTTCTACCCTGTCTAACTCAACAATTGAGCTACATTTATTTTGTCGTCTGCAAATGCTTTCAGTTCGAACAACTGTAAAATTTTGTCGTTTGGTATAGGACTTCAACGTCGGGCACGCTTTTCTCCCTTGATTTACTTCATTGGCGACGAGGCCAATTGCTTAGCGCGGGTAGGCGGCACCGGCGGTCCATGTGGACCGAAGGGCAGGGAGTTGGTGATTCCCGGAAAAATCAGGAGGGGGAGGAGTGTTGTAGTTGACGTTGGATGGACTCACGACCAGTTGCCCGGCTAGCTCAGTTGGTAGAGCTGCGGTACTAGTGTTCCGGGGGTTGTGGGTTTGGGTCCCACGTTGGACACGCTTTTCTCCCTTAATTTATTTCATTGGCTCAGTACTTTTTACTTACTTCTAAAATTTTGTTCTGTGGAAAAGAATTAACTTATTACCGAGCAATCTAGATTTTTTTGCAATAATGAAGAAAAATTGTGAGGGATATTTTAAACCTTGATGTTTTCAAAAGCCTTTACACTCAGGACTGTAAAACCATGAGACAATTTGGAACTGAGGTAATTGTTCTGTAAAACAAAGTTTGTGATTAAAAAGATGCTGTTTTACATGTTTTTCTTATACATGAAAAAAAGATTGGTAGAATTCCGTTTTCTTTTTATCGACAAAACAAAAATTCAGTTTTGCCCAACTAGAATGCATTTGCAGACGAAAAGTATGGAACAAAAAAGAGTTTTTAACTTTAAAACTTTAAAAGGATAGGAAACATTGTGGGAAAAGGAGAAAATGCTGGTTACCAACATTTTCTTCTTTTCCCACAGTGTTTCAAAAACTGCCTTCAACAGGGTCATTAAAACTCGGATTGTGTGATTTAGGTTTGAAACGTCTGATTTTTGCCTATGAAAAATGATTTAGTCATTTTGCAACCCAAGACCTTTATTTGAGACTTATTGTAGTATCAAAATTACATAATCAATTCCTGCCATTAAACATTTGCAATTGTCATTGAGTTTTACAGCCTTTTAGTGTAAAATTTATAGGTGAAGTAACTTCGAGTGCGAAATCTATAGGTAAGTTAACTCTTTACTGCACAATCCCGAGTTTAAATGACCCCTGAGAAAGAAGCCTTTTGAAAACCTATTGGGAAAAGGAGCAGATGCTAGTACGCAGTTTGTTTTTTTCCCACAGTGTTTTCTACTCCATCAAAGAAAAGTTTTATTATTTGAACCAAATTCAATTTGTTGTCCACAGATGCTTTCAGTATGGACCGGCCAAATCTTTTGTTTTGTGTTAAAGGTTAACTTTTTACCAACTTGTGTACTGAAAAGGTAGAAAACTTTGAAAAGGAGAGAATGCTGCTCACCAGCATTTTTTTCCGTTCTTCATCTTCAAAAGTCTTCTTCTGTAGTGTCATTAAAATACAAGACTGTTTAGCAAAGGATTAAGCCTTAGAATGTAGAATAAATCTAGAATTAGGACCTAAGGAATTAAATTTCAAGGTTACTGTTGTCCAGAATGTCTCAACATAGTTAACAGTGTAGATCACAGATCAGACATTACGTTTTGGGCAGTCTGGTCTTGTTCTAAGATAGCTGGAATCACAGCCCTCCTTTACATAGACGCTCCTTGGTTTATCTATAAACAATCATGTGTTTTCACAACCTTTAGAAAGGAGGCTTCAATAAACCTAATAGGAAAAGGAGGAAGTACTATTTCCTACTTCTTTTTTTTTTTTCATTTCCCACAGCATAGTGTAGCCTTTTCAAAGACTTTCTCCCACCATTTAAGCCAAATTTACTTAATTTTGCTGTTTACAACTGCTCTTACTACAAATGAGTCTTGAACTTTGTCATCTGGTAAAATAAAGTATAAAATGGAGTTTTACCACATGATTTCGGGACCTCGTTTTCAGTGTGAAACATCCATTTCTTACCTTACACAATTTAGGGATAAAGTTTATGTTACGTCATTTTATAGTAAGTCTGGTTTTACTCATGGGAATTTCCAGAGTAGTGTGAGTAGTTTTGTACTTTTTGACATATAGTTTGTGAGAAATCATGATGTGATAAAAAGCATATATCATTTGTTAGCATTTACGATAAATATTATCAAATTCATTTACAAAAAATGTGAATTAGCTTGGAAAATACTCTCTTGTTAACATTTTTTCTAGACTTCTTCCTAAAATTTTATCTAAAATGCCAACTTCTATCAGATCCTCTATATTCTAGATTCATTTTGCCAGATTTTATCTTTAATCTATTTCAGAAGCAGAATATGCATTCGCAAAACATAAGAAAATAATCCCGTTAAAAATGGAAAGTGAATACAATGCAGATGGTTGGCTGGGATTAATACTGGGGACAAAGCTTTACTTTGAATTCAGCGGAAAATATCCCTTTGAAAACAAAATGGGGGAGTTGCTCAAGGAAATCAAAATGTTCAAGGTACAAGGCCAGAAAGTTAAGGACCAGGTAATTCGAACAAATGTTCAACAGGTTAGTTTAATTGATTATCCCATAATTGAAACATATATTTGGATGGTCTCCAAAGGGAGGTATTTAGTTTTTGTACCGGGACATGAAGCAAAACAATGATATCTTTGCTTTATTCTTTTAGTCCAGCCCAGTAACACAGTTTGTAGCGTACAGGATTTAAGACCAGGGGGTCGTTGGTTTAAATCCTAAGCTCAGCTTATTTCTTTCTAAGGATAAATGATAATTATTAGATTAGATCCATTCGTTTCTCACCGCTGATCAATATTGTGCAAAGCATTCCCTTTTTTCATCTCTTCGTGAACCTGACCAGTACGATGGCATCGAAAAGACAAACATGGCAAAGATTTGTTGTAGTCCTATTAATAGACAGGGAAAGTCAGAATTCATTTTTTTGACTCGGAAAGGATAGTGAACCTGTTTGTCGTAGGGAACTTATCTTAAAATAAACATTTGATTACTCGCGGGAGTTGACACGATGCTATCCTAGTATTTTGTGAATGATTTTTTTTAAAAAAAGAAACCAGAGTCATTCCAAAGGTTGTCAAATGACGTCATACAGGGAGTATTCCTAAAGGTCACAGCCTCAAAATTTACGTGTACATTTTTACTTCTAAATAACTGGAACTTAAATAAATGTTGGATTGTAGAGATAACTGCTGAATTATGGGAACACCTATGTGCCCTTTTTAATTACTATTCTGTTTTTGACACTTTCTATGGTGCAAAGAGCTTCTATGTAATGTTTACGCCTGAATAGTTTGACAGGAAGCACAAAGACAGAGTGTGCAACACATATGGCTAGCAATCGTAGATTCAAGAAGATATGAGAATTCACCAAGTAATGGGAATCGACTAAACCGGTAAAAGAAACTCCAGGAAAGCATTTATAGTTGCTCTTGCCTCTGCGGTATAATCAAAATTATGTTAAGAGCAACGTTAAACACCATACAAACAAATTTTTATCCTTACCACACAATCCCCCTTTTTTTTTAACGAGCGAATGGAGAAAGCTTTGGAAAGCGTTTCTGGAAAAGGGGAAACTGTTTTTGTTTCTCGCTTTCCTACCCTTCCAAAAATTAATTTTAGATTTGGAGTCACATTTATTTCAACACCTGCAAATACCTTCGGTATGGACATGTCTAATTCTGTTTCATGTTTTAAAAGAGTGAAAATGCATTTTTCTAAACCCTTAAAGTGCCCTTTACAACTATAGTTTGCATTTGCAGCCAGTGTAGATCAAGGTCATGCCACACATAATGTGCAGTCTGATCTTTGATCTGCACCATCTGCTTTGCAAAGATATTTAGGCTATGCAACCGTTAAATTCCAGTTATTTGCTTCTTTTTACTGGACTAAAAAGTAGAAAGGTCTTCTGAAATATTTCAAGGTTTCAGGTGCATGAAGGATTTTGAGAACAATCCATGGTTAAATGTTTGAGTGGGTTGTTGAAAAAGATATCAGGGATTTTTCCTGATCCATGATTTTTGTGAGGTTGAACCCTAAAATTGTTTAATGTCCTCAGCAAATTAAATGTCAGCCTTTCTTTATATTTTTTGATAGGGGACAAATGACCCCCATAATAAAGTGTGAAAACCCTGGGCATAGAAAGGCTGCATAAGGGAACTTCCTCTATTTCAATGGGATTGAGAATTGCAGCAATGCACTGGTTTGCTCAGGACTTGGCATAATCTATGCATGACCATGGTTATGTTATGTTCACAAAGGCCTTTGAAAGGTCCTATACTTTGGAAAACTCTAATCATTTGAACCATATTTAACTCTTTACCAGATGACAAAATTTTAGACTACACTGTAATGAAAGCATTGCAGAGGAGGAATAGTATGTTGCTTGAATGATGTAACCTTCATGTGAAAAAAATGCTGGTTAGCATTTCCTCCTTTTCCCACAATCATATTCTTACCCTTCCAAACGTTAATTTCAGATTTGGAGTCACATTAATTTTAACGCCTGCAAATACCTTCAGTTTGGACATATCTAATTCTGTTTCATGTTTCAAAAGAGTTAAATGCTTTTTTCTTAACCCTTGAAGTGTCTTTGCAGCCATCTGAGCCCCGGTAGCTCAAAAGGTAGCGTGCAGGACTTGAGAACAAGGGGTCGTGGTTTCGATCCCTGGCTACAACCCCTTGCTCGGCAAATTTCTTTCCGAGGATTGCTGATAGTCATTGCGACAGGATTCATTCCTTTCCCACCGCTGACCGTTGTTGGATGATGATCATGTGGGAAAGCAGCTAGTGGCTGAAGAAGATTGTGCGGAGTACTGGTAAAAGAGACTCCAGGAAAGCACGGATAGATGCACTAGCTGCTGCGATATAACTGAAATAATGTTGAAAATGGCGTTAAACACCATACAATCAATCAGTCAATCACTGCATTTGCAGCCACTGTCGATCAAGATAAGGCCACATAGAATCTGCAGTCTAATTTTTATTCTGCACCGTCTGCTTTGCCAAAATATTCAGAATATATGCAACCGTTATATTCCAATTATTTGGTACCTTTTACTGGACTAAAAAAGTAGAAAGGTGTTCTGAGATATTTCGCCCTCTAAGGGTTCAGGTACATGAAGAATTTTGACAGTAACCAATGGTAAAATGTTGGAGTGGATTGTTGAAAAAGATATCAGGGATTTTTCCTGATCCATGCCTTTTATGAGGTTGAACCCAAACATTGTTTAAATGTCCCCAGGAAATTAGATGTTAGCCTTTCTTTATATTTTTAGATGGGGTCAAATGACCCCCATATTAAAATGTCAAAACCCTGGGCATAGAAAGACTGCATAAGGGGAGGTCCTCTATTTCAACGGGACTGAGAATTGCAGCAATGCACTGGTTTGCTCGGGACTGGGCATAATCTATGACCATGTTTATGCTATGTTAAAAAAGGTCTTTGCAAGGTCCAGTAGGGAAATCAACTCTAATCATTTGAATCGCATTTAACTCTTTACCAGATGACACAATTTTAGACTAAACTGTATTGAAAGCATTGCAGAGGACCAATAGTATGTTGCTTAAATGATGTAACCTTCCTTTTAAAGAGAAAATGCTGGCTAGCACTTTCTCCTTTTCCACAAATGTTATCAAAAGTTCTCTATTTTCAGAGTCGTTAAAAATCTGGATTGTGTGGTAAACGGTTAATGAGTTGTCTGCAAATGTCTTTATAGTTTGGGTGAGTCAAATGCAACAAACAACAAAATTTTAGAATTTTCCAAACTGGAAGCATTTGCAGACAACAAAATAAATGTAAAACTCAACTTTGAATGGGTAAAAAACTTTGTTGGAAGAGAAGAAACCAATTTGGTATCCAACAGTTTGTCTTGTATGAAGAATGTTTTCAAAAAGTCTATTTCTTTATGGTCATCGAAATTCAGCATTGTTTGGTTAATGGATAAAGACTTAAATACTTCTCATGCGCTGCTGTCTCATAACATCCTTAAACTGATAAATGTGGTTGGACTTTTGACACAATTTCATGTTGTGTACCTGATTTTCGCTTAAAAAGGTTACGAGGCAACCAGTTGATACTGTCGACTCTCCACAAGTATTTCATCCTGTGACAGTGCCTGGACCTGTCTCCAAGACAGCCATTTCCAAAATAAGAGGATGGAAGCCATCAGATGTACAGGATTGGATCAATAAAAATGATTTGAATAGGTAGAAGTTTTCTCGCTATGTAATTTACGCTAATGTATCATGTCTAGGAATTGCTAGGAAATGTATTACATCCCCTTTTCAAGAGCATGGCTTAAATACATTGCTATTGTTAACATGTAACTGACCAAAATGACCAGAATATCATAAGGTAAAAATCTCTTTATATTCAATTTGTACAAAATAGAAGGGAAAAATACTTGTAACCCAATGGCACGAAATAATAACACCTAATGGCACGAAATAACAACATAGAAAGAAAGCAAATAAGCCATGCTCTTGCAAAAGGGAGTTTAATGCATCTCCGTGATGCATTCTATCAAGCATTTCATGATTATGAAGGTCTGTTTTGTCTCACAACGACTGAATCCTAAGATAGAGTGGTCATTCGACAAGCAGAAAAAAGCAAAAGGTTCCAACCGAGGTTTGGTTGCAAGCTGACCTGACTTTTCCAGACGCATTGAACCCCCTCTTCTCAGAAAATGGCTCAAATGTATTTGTAGAACTGAATGGAAGACACGATGGGGAAAAAAGGTAATTGCATGGTACATAAAGTGGTTTCAACATACAGTTGTATCTGTATACAGTTGATAGTTGTTATATGCAGATATCAATACATTGAGTGTTTCAATAAGCAGTTGTTACAACATGTAGTTGTTACATACAGTTGTTACTACATGCACTCGCTATATGCAGTTGTTACTGCATGTACTAGTAGTTGTTACAACATTATTTGAACTGCATTTATTTTGTCCTCTGCAATTGCTTTCAATAGGAACAAGTGTATAATTGTTCCATTTGATAGAGATTTAACTTATTGTTTTCTCTTAATAATATACTTGTTTAAGTTATAAAAAAGATTAACTTTCAATTTGCACAGGTGCGGGGTGTCCAATTTAACTGCAGGAGAGGTGGTGCTACTGATAACAATGCGAAAGGAGGCTCCAGAATTTTTCTACAAGTGTCTACAGAGCATGTTAAATGTGAATGACTTGTTGACAATGTCCAAAATTGTGTTGGCTTTGACTGACCTGGTGGAGTAAAGGTTGATTGATTATCCTTTTAACAAAACTATAGTTAATCTGAGTAAAATTATCTTACATTGAAATGGTAGTGTCAAGGTTTAAGCTTATGACGTAGTTGAAAAGATTTTGGACACTTTCCACAAAGTGTGCCGTCTGGTCTTGCTCTATGCCATCTGCTATAATAGGATTAAATATGCCTTGCACTCTAAGGTCTAAGATCAGATAGTTGATGTTCGCTAGAGACGTTTATGTAGATTTTTGCATCAATCCTTATCAATCAATGATATTATGTCCTTATATGATATATTGCCGTGTTATTGTAATCTTTTTTTCTGCCATAACTACCGTTATTCTACTATAAAATGTATTTTTGGAGGGTGTAGATTGAGATCAGAAAGTCGATATTTCTAAGAAAAAATATGAAGAAGAGACTGTTTACGCTTTGATAGAGGGGAAAAGAATGCTGGGAAAAATGCGTATTGTGGGGCTTGAGCCCAAAACCTTTAGCACAAAAGTTTGCAACTGCATTTACTGAGGTATGGAGCCGAACAATAGTTTAGATTAATTGTTAAAAATGTAATTGTCCCATGCTTCTTGTTATGCAATAAATTCTTGTACATGTAATTCAGAGAAAAGGAATTCTACAGTAAAAACTCTGTTAATTTACGTTGTGTTTTACATGTACAGGTATTTCTATCTCTGTGTATTTTTAAAACCATCTTTGCTCGTACATGAAAATTGTAAGTCTTTCTTAAGATTTTTTTAATTTGCAAACCAAAGTCTGGTTTATTGCCCCTTTATCAAGGACTGTTGTATTATATATTTGACAGGAGAATGATTGGTATTACAAAAAAATCTCATTTTTAATATTGTTT
Source organism: Hippopus hippopus (assembly GCA_946811185.2). Classification (NCBI taxonomy): domain Eukaryota; kingdom Metazoa; phylum Mollusca; class Bivalvia; order Cardiida; family Cardiidae; genus Hippopus; species Hippopus hippopus. The sequence goes on along the minus strand of OX328113.1, from coordinate 11,389,547 downwards.
TTTTCATTTTTACCTTTTTTAATCCTTTTTAGCTTCACTAGCCGATGGCCAGCGAGCTAATGTCATAGCCAAGTGTCTGATGTCCGTCCGTCCGCCCCTGCGTCCCTGCGTGTGCGTGCGTGCATGTCTTAACTTTTATTCCAAATTTCTTCCTCTCTGAATCTACCCATCTACTTTGATTGAACTTCATAGAAATCCTGTTATGGCCCTCTTCAGAAATTGTTCAAAGCGTTTGCTTCCAATGGAAAATCTGGTTGCCATGGTGACAAAACCGAAAAATACTGAAATCCTTTAAAGGTCTTCGTGTCTAAAACCATAAGGCCTAGGGCTGCTAAATTTGGCATGTAATTTTATCTAATAGACCTATGCCAAATCTGTTCAAATCATAACCTTAGCAAGGGGCTACCAAATTTGACACGAAGCTTCATCTAGTGGACTTTAACTGACTCAACTATGACTATTCAGATTATAGCACTGGGGTCAAAATTAATCCCAACCCAAAAGTCAAAAGTTTTACATGGATTTATGTTGTGAAAAGTTCAAAATCTTTTTGATCCTTACTGTAAGGCCGAGAGCTACTAAATTTGGCATGCCGCTGCATATTGTAGACCTATACGAAGATCGTTACATTAACAGCCCTGGGGTCTTAATTGGCCCCATCCCGGAGTTAACAAGTTTTACATGGGCTTATTACCTGATAACCAGAAAAGTTGTCTATTTCTTAACCGTACGGTCTTGGTTTACCAAATTTTGCATGTAGCTTTATCTAGTAAATGGAAATAATCTCCTGTGTAACATATATGTCGTTTATTACCATTTACCTCCCTTGATTATAAAACTGCACTATCACATGTTTGATGTTCGGTATTCAAGTTTTTTATAGAAAAAAAAAAAGTTTTCAAGGACAGTGATTGATTTTGATGTTAACAGCTATGCTCAGATTAATATTTGGAGCAAAGTAAAAGTTGTATCATTCAGTTCTCTGTTCAAGAACTTTACCATTGTCATTCATGCCATTGAAAAAAAAATAAGCAATCATTGTTAGAGTTCATAGATACTTGGTATAAATGATATTTGAATAGAACCCGCGTAAATTCACTGACATAATCTTTGCATTTGAAAAAGATTTGACTTTTTTGGGGGGCTGGGGATCAGGGGCACCAGGCAAATTTTTTCTATGTTAGTTTATTGACATACAGACTTTTTTTTATAATTGAGGTTTCTGTCAGTGTCTATTAAGTGCATGATACATTTACCTGAAAGCCACTGGAGCGATACAGGACCAACATGGCCCTCTTGTTAACTTTTTTTTTTATCCTTTTTATGTATATACTATGAATTGATAGCCATTTTGTGCCTTATCTTTACTTAATTTTTAATACATTATTACACATAGGTTTTTTATTTACCTTTTTTTGCCAATCTTTGAAAAGTTTGACAGAGAAGGAGCCATTGCTTGTCATTTTTTTCTCTTCAGCCAATGTTTTCAAACCAGTTAACTCTTTACCAGAGAAAAAAAGTGTAGCGTTGTCCGTTTGAAAGCATTTGCATACCATTTTGGTTAAATGTGGCTTGAAATAAATGGATTGAAATAAAATATATTAGGAAATGGAGAAAATGTAAGTTTACAGCACTTTCTCTTTTTTCCATAGTGTTTTTAAAGCCTTTCGATGTAGGACTGTAGACACAGAATTGTTCGGTAAAGGGTTAAAGAAAGCTTTTTTCCTTCCGTATACACCTTTCTTTGTCTGTGCCTTTTGTACCTATTAAAAATAGATTAAACAATTTTATTCCTGTAATGGATTAAAGATACATTCTTACAACTAGACAGAAAAATCGCTGTTAAAACTTGAAAGTGTCTATAATGGCTCAGTTGTGTAAACATAGATAAATTACTAACATATATAGTGAGAGGATAGAAAAACACAAAGAATTTGTCCTCATTGAAAACCGTAAACAACAATAGCGATAGCTTTGAATGCCTCCTAAACCGAAACAGTATTTTCTATCTTTAGCAATCTGTGCAGTCTTGCAGCTGTCAGGGGCAACATTTGGCATGAAGATACAAGAATGATTGTAGTTTCATAAAATAAGGATGAAACGGCTTAAAAACTGTCTGAAAACTGCCTGAAATCGAGTAAAGATATATCTTTAACAGCCTTGATATGAAATTTTTGTAATTATTCAGATTTAATATTTCTTTGTTTAATTTACTTTTTAAGGCGTATTTTAAGCTTAACAGTCTTGGAAAAAACGTCAAGATATTGCCATAGCCCTGTCATCGGTGACAGCAGCCTAATCTATGTTGTCACTTGAAAACTTAGCCATTTTTACATATCCCTGTTGTTGCTGAAGATATTTACTTCAAACTTGAGCTAGATGTTATCTAACAAAAAGGGAACCAATACCGGAAATGACAGTAATTTTTGACACATCTATGGCTCAGTTATGCCCCTTCTTCGACTTAGAAATTACAAGGAAAAAGTATCTGAAGCCGAGTATTGGAGCCCGCATCTCGTGCTCTTGTTTTATGTTTGTGTTGATTCTTCTTTTCATTTTGAACTTGTTTGTAGACTTTTCTTTAACTTTTTATCGTACTTTTCCATTTTTGATGACCCTTAAGGAGATAGCTTTTGGAAAAATTGTGGGAAAAGTAAAAGATGCTAGAATCCAGTGTTTTCTTTTTTCCACAATGTTTTCTAAATAATCAAAGACAAACTTCATCATTTTAGCCAAGTTGAAATTGTCATCTGCAAATGCTTTCAATTTGGACAAGTCTACCTTTATAACGTTTGGAACAGAGTTAGTTTCTCTTTACTTGTCATCCAGTAACTAACCCTTGGAGTGCAAATAGCCCGCGGGCATTTTCGTTGTAGAAGTGAAATCCTAAGATGTTACTTTCAAGGTTTAACTTCTCCAGAGTGTCTCAGCAAAGTGGACGGTGTAGATCTGAGATCAGACGGCACAAGATGTGCAGTCTGATCTCGGACCTATACCGGCCACATAAGTAACCAAAATAGTGAAAGTCACTTTAAGGCTTAGTAATTCATGTAAAACTAATATTTTGATAAATGAGATAGTTAACAGAAAAAATAATAAATCATATTATCTTGAATAATTTTTACTGTTTTAAAGTTATCATCATTTCTGTTTGAAACCTATGTGCCTTCATTTTGTGATTTATGAAACCCCAGTTAGCATCAGCACCTTTCTTATGTGATCGTGTTTAAATCTTAGGTAGCGTATACAACTCGAGTATATGATATTTTGGAAGCCTCGTTATATGATATCTCTTGAACCTTATTCACATATGCTATGTCATTATGTGTTTGTTTTAGAAGATAATATATATCTCTGAAAACCTAATGAGCCTATGCATCCTATTATGTTTCATAATATATGTTACACTTTCAAATATGCCCAAAGTACATTGTTTATAAATATAACACAACGAAATTCATACCATTTAATTTAGTTTAAACATATTTATTTTACATCGATTGAGAAACAACTTCTTGCAACTTATACTACTCTCTCTCGATTCTGCTTCCTGGGAACTACACCAGTACTCGCGCCGAATGTGTAGGCCAATGAAAAATCCCAAAGTTGACACCCGCTCCTGGGTATCGAACTCGGAACCCTATGGTTACGAGGCCGACGCTCTACCTCGCAACCACGGACGCCACATACCATTTAATAAGTTTAAGAATATAGTTTTATCAAGTGTCCAGTATGTAAGGTAACAATAAAAAATAACTGCATCTAGCCCCTTTCAAAACATACATTGGTTTAAATCAAATGTTTAAAATGACGTCTATTCAAAGGACATCGCGGTGTATTCAGTCTCTCTATGAAACTCGATTTCATTGATCTGAACGTCTAGGTTTTGACCAGTCTCATCTCTGGAACTATTAATGCCTTAAACTCATCTTTTGTCTGAAACTGGATTTTATGCTTATTATATCGAATGCCTTGAGTGTGAGTGGTGTATTTGGGTCTTTTTTTCTTTTAAGACAGTAATGTAAATGCTGCAACAATTACAGGAAACAATTCTTGCATCTCTATTGTTGAAGAAAAATTTAAACTGGTTAGCACTTAGTGGAAAAGTATCTAGTAGTAGAGGAAATTGGGTTTCAACAAGATGGTACAACACCACAAACAGCCCACAGTAAATTAAAATGGTTGGAAAGCAAGTTAATTTGAGTGATCTCGTTCTGTGATGTCATGAAAACCCTTTTTGGCATGTCTACTTTAATTATGTGATGAAATGGAAACTTCAACCTAATGTCAAAATATCGAGCAAACCCCAGTTATAGTATGCTCCTCCATTATGCGATATAGTGGAAACTGTATCGTGATATCATAAAACCCCAGTTAGCCGATGTATCCTTACTTTGTGACATATCATTAAAAACACAGCCTATGCAACTCCAATTAGTCAAATTATAGGAATTTAGTCATCGAATAATGCATACATTTATCGCTATTCTGGAAACGTCAGTTAGCCTATACACCTCTTTTTTCTGACATGGAAACCATCAGATTGGCACCTCAATTATGCGATATTCTGAAAACCATATTTACCTAGTGCACCTCCAATATTTGATGTGAAATCTGATTTCGCCTATGAAACCCCCCCGCCAGTTTGTGATATCGTGATAGCATGAAAACCTCAGCCCAAGCACTTCAATTATGCGATAAGATACAGACCTCAGTTAGCATATACACATCCATAGTCCGACATGGAAATCGTCTGATTGTAACTAAGTTTTGGACATTCTGGAAGCCTCAATTACTACTAGCACATGCACCTATATAACCGTAGTCAGCCTGTGCACTTCCACGATACAATTTCAGTAAGGCTGTCATGCTCATCTAATTATACCCTGGAAACCTCAATCAGCCTATGCAACTTCATTATGTCATATCCTGGAAACACAGTCTATGTACCTCCTACGCATCATGAGTAGTATTCTGTCCTTAATAGTCCTTAGTCTACGCACCTCCATTATGTGATCTTCTTGAAACCCCACTTAGCCTAAGGAAACCTCAATAGTAAAAAAGTAAGTTAGAAAGTTAGACGACAATATAACTTGTTTTTCCTTTGTGTATTCATCCTTTACCAACGATCCTAAATTTCTACGACCCTCAGTAAAAAAGGCCTTGAAATTATCCTGAAATAGAAGGAAACAATGGTTGTAACCACTTTTTTCTCTTCGTCTCACGATTTTATCTGTACTTCCTTTACGAAGAAAGACAAGTAACATTCCAGCCGCAGTCGATATGCCGTCTTAAAGTGCTTGTAATATCACTCCAAATCTAGCAATCTTTAGCAATTGGGCAACAACACTGAATCCTGTGATAACAAATACGTTAGAGTTGTTTTTGTCTCAGTAAATTTTATCGATTTTATCGCTCTACACTACGAAAGTGTGAAAAACATTTGATTTAAAGAAAAACAAAAATGAAAATTACTGACGTTTTATTTCATATTTGACATTTTGGTGTACAAAGGTAAAGAGGACATTTAGCTTTATCACAATAATACCGGCACCACATATTGGCCAGCTCTGAGCCCAGAAAACGTTTCCAAACGGGCGTTGCCATGCACGTTAATATGCGAGTTTTTATATCTGATATACCCATTGGTACATAACCTGTGACGTTAAAAACGTCCTTGACACTTGGCGCAGGTGTTTCCAGTTGTTTAGCGATGATTGGTATGAATTGATCTGGAAGTAAAGGACCTAAAGTCGCTGATTGGTTGAAAATCTGATTTAATATTGAGGGCTCAATGCTCACATCGGCACAGTTTACGAATTCTTCCTGAATACCACATCCCTCGCAGCAGTTTTCTTTAGTTATGGTGTTACACCTATTGCTCGAATCTGAAAAAAAAAAGATAGTCATGTCTCTCTCCCAAACAATCCAGTGTTTTAACGACCCTGAGTAAGAAAACTTTTTAAAACAGTCGTGGGTAAAAGGAACAGTGAATAACAATTTCTCCGTATCCTACATTTCTTTTCTACCTGCTCAAAGAGTTTAATCTCATCATAATATGATGAACCCATAGAATACGAGTATATCGTCTGCAATAACTTCCAATATGATCCAGACAATTTTGTGTCGTCTAGTACTAGGTAAGAGTGTATGAGTCTATAAGTACACAATATGGTGCCTGAGGCAGGCGTTTCATTAAGGAACAGGCCATTCTCCTGTAATTTTTAGACGGGGAACGGCTCAACACTCCCTCACCGCCATCAAAGCTGCAATAAAAGACACAGAGCTTTCCATCAACTATGTTATTTTCGGAGAAAATATCCCCAACACTTCATCCGAACTTCAGGACACGGAAAATCAAACGACTAAAATGAAAGCATTGAAGAATGCAAAATCTCCCCCTCTTTGCAATACCTTGAGAAATAAAGGGCAGTTTCACATTGAGGCCAATGTTCGCTTGCAAAAGGTGACAATCTATTCAGTAGAGAAAGAAGTGATTGTCATATACACCTGGCTAGCGAAAATGGTATAGGCCAGTTCCTATGTCATGTAATAGCGTTCGCCTTCGTTTCGTTTGTACATGTAAGAGATATTTCTACAAAAGCCTTTGTTGAATTAAGTGTTTCAATTCCCATGGCAGACTACTTTTTGCGTCTTGCAACATAGATCATTTGAAAACAATGTGGCGAAAGGAGATGTTGTTCTGTATGAAAGATTTCTCCTTTTACCATGTCTTCATTTGTATTTATGTGTACCGAAATTCATCTCAGTGACATTGAAGTGATTTTTTACAATAAATAAAGATATTTTCAAAAGTCTTCTAATTTTTCAAGATGGTCACACGGGGTTCTCCGTGGCTCAGACGTCCAGGTGATAGTTTCGTATTTGAGAGGTTTTGAGATCTAGGTTCTATCCTCACTTGGGTCGGGTCATTACTTGGGATTGTCCTTGGGCAAGACATAGTAGTCAAGTACTTGAGAAACCTAGCCTGAACACCCGAATAGGTGAGTTATTGCTCTGGTATGACTAAACATTTTTGAAAGTAGCCTAATTCTTTACCACACAATTCCGAGTTTTAATGACCCTGACAAAAGAAAGCTTTGAAAACATTATTGGAAGAGGAGGAAATGCTAATAACCAGCATTTTCTCCTTTTCCCAAATTGTTTTCTACTCAAAAGCAACTTTCATCATTCCAGCTACATATGTTTTGTCATCTGCAAATGCTTTGAATTTGGGTAAACCTAAACTTTTGTCGAGTGGTAAAGAGTTAAAACATCATTCAAACAATTATATGAAAACGAATACCTGTTTTCCATCGCCACTGGAGCACACATTGTGAGCACGTAAGACCCCGGGGCAACTCTACGTATACAGGCACGATACCCGTGACACGGCGATGGTAAAACCTTCTTCCACTTCCGGTTATCTTCAGCTGATGCTTATCCAGGCACTCTTGCGTCACCACCCGATGTATATCATTATTCGGACATATCTTAAACTCAGACCAGCCTCCGTGTGCCACTGTGATTTCTGTGGATAAAAAAGCAATATGTGAATTTTGTTTTAAACAGCAAGAAATGTTAAAAGGGGGTTATGATGTCTTTTATTGTGTCAATCGGAGAAAATGGTTCTAAAAAGAAAAAGAGGAATTCAGTCATTTGAGACAAAACCGAATTGTCGTCTAAGTGCTTTGAATTCAGACTTGTCTAAAATTTTGCCATCTTGTAAATAAAATAAATCTGGTTTGTTCACATCTGTTTTTCTAGACAAGCAAAAATGCAAACATTTTCTAGTCGACCTATTTGGCAAAGAGAGAAACTCGAAATTTTCGTTTTTTGTTAGGGCAAGAATTGTAAATCGTCCTGTTTTGCCAGGGCGAGAATTGAAAATTGTTCTGTTTTGCGAGGGCGAAAATAGAGCTTGCCCTGCTTTGCAAGGGCGAGAATTGAAAATTGTCCTGTCTTGCAAGGATGAGAATTAAAAATGGAGGTAACTGAGTGTAGACATCGTGTAAACATTGTAATTGCGCTTTACCTAATAACACCTTAATGGTCTGCCCTTCTTTGTAATTGCGGGAAATGATGCCTAGACCATATTTCCCACCAGCCTCATTTTGGCGTGGCTGTGCCATGTCAAATCTGTCTCCACAAACACCACACCTTCCTTTATTCATTGGTGAGTATAAAACCTATAGGAGGAGAATCATGATGATCAAATAAATAAATAAATAAATAGATAAATAAATAAACTATTTAACAAGACCAGCACCTAATGGTAGATCTTGCTCTCTTAACCATACAATCTTTTACCACACAATCCCGAGTTTTAATGACCCTAAGAATGTTGGTTTTGAAAACACTGTAGTAAACCAGCATTTTCTCCTCGTATACAATGTTTTCAACCTTTCTAAAGCAACTTAGCCTATTTGCGCTGTCATATGTGAAGCTGTTAATGAAGACGGTTGAAAATATTATCTCCAGGTAAAGTTTCAAAAGCCAAAATATACGAAGTAAAAACGTGACAGGTGGTTTATGCATCAGCAAAAGGTATCGAAACAGGTCAGCCTGCGCAGTCTGCGCAGGCTGACCTGTTCCGAAACTTTTTTGCTGTAGGTCGATTTTCTGCATGTCAAAGAACCAGTCTACCTCATCCTTTAGTAAATTAGATTTTATGTATCCAAAATTATGTGATGACTTGTTTGGTATAGTCTAACACGGAGATTCACTGACCCCTTTTGGCACAGCCTGGCCCAAATATATCTAAATCATGAAACAGTACTTACGCCCATTCCCCCGCAATTTATTGAATGATCGTCCGTGTTTACTGGTGCGTCAAATCCAAATCTCCATAGTGATGACCGCTGTGGTGGCTCTATCATACGGCCATGACCTTCACATTCCGTTGTCAAGGAGAGCAAGAGTAAACATGCGAAAAGCATCATCCTGATAATAAAAGTGTACATGTACCTAAAATTTGCCGTCTGTATTTCTTAACCCTTTAATAAACAATCCCGAGTTTAAACGACCTTCTGGAAGTAGGTCTTTTTTTTTTTTAAACATTGAGGGAAAAGGTAACCAGCATTTGAGCAACATTTAATCTGTCGTCGGATAGTTTTGAATTTGGTAAAGTTCTAAATGTTGGCAAGCTAACAGAAAAAAAACTTTGATCTTTCATAAATTGAAAGTATTTATAGACAGCAAACTGAAAGTCTAGTTCTGCATCAAGGTTTTTACATGTTTCATGAGTTAAGCCAAACTCCGGTACCGTTCAGGACTTAAGAACAGGGGGTAGCTGGTTCGACCCACTGCTCGGCCAATTTCTTTTCGAGGATTGATGATAGTCATTGCGACAGGATTCATTCCTCTCTCATTGTTTTGACGATGGTTATGTGCGAAAGCAGTCAGTGGCATTGAAAGAATATTGTGCGGAGTGTTAGTAAAAGAGACTCCAGAAAAGCATGGATAGGCGCACTGGCAGCAGCGATGTAACTGAAATAATATTGAAAACTGCGTTAAACAACATACAACTAATTACACGAGTTAAACCTTACGTCTTCATGTTGATTCTCCGAATAGTACGTGAATAATTTGAAAGTCTGTTGCAAATTTGTTTCCGGGGATGTGTGTGTGTGGGGGGGGGGGGGGGGAATGGTATTTACCTTAGTACTTAGAGCGCCGAATTAACCTATCTGACAATGCATCCTGGAAATACAACCCAAATAATTGCAATTTCATGTTTGCTTTTATCTACAGTGTTTCAGCATCAGTAGTGTGGGGTGTTTTGGGGTGTTTTTCTTACTGATTCATCCACGACGTAGACTTTGTGAACTAGGTTATGTCAAAGCTGCGAAACGAGGCTAATTTCAAACCTAGAGCTATTTTTAGAACACAGAACTCTGAAATTAAGGGTGGGGCACCCTAATGGGATTCTTGTACCATCATCTTTCATCGCCGAAAAAACGTACGGATTCGGCTAAGACTCGGGTAATCCGTAATCGATCGGCCGATAGACGCTGCTTCCCCGCATCGATTACGGATTACCCGAGTCTTAGCCGAATCCGTACGATTTTGGCGATGAAAGGCGATGTTACACGAATCTCATTAGGACGCCTTAATGGTTTGTGAAATTGGCCTGGCAGAATTTAAATTCTCCTAATATTTTTACATATCAAATGAAACAGATGCGACTGTTCAATGATATACGAAGACCTATTTTTTCTTGAATATTAGGTGTGATTCGTACCCGCGGGATTTCAATCTGGCGGTTACCATAAAGAAGGTGAGACCTGAAGGTCGTCGCCTTCTAAAAATAACAGTCTCTCCTCATTGACTCTTTCAGCGCCAAATAAATAAAATCAATCTTTTACAATGCCTAAAAATAGAATCCACTGAGACAAAGAAGAATTTTTGTCTCATAGGCTTGACTAAACAAGCGGACGGAATAGATCCAAGATCAGACTGCACGTTCTGTGCAGTCTGATCTTCATCTATGCCGTCCGCAAAAGTCCTTATTTTCACCTATGGCACCGATAGGGTTAAACGTTAATGCTTAAATACACGTAACGTCATTCAAGTTGTTTGTATGGCATTAAAGTCGTTACTAAACGACAGAATTTTAAACTTGTTATCATTTAAAGAAATTGCAGATGAAAATGTCGATGTCCGTGGCTCAAAGCTAGGACTTGTCTTTGTTATAAAAGAAAACAATGTGGAAAAAGGAGAAAATGCTGGTTACTGCAGGTTGTTAAACTTTGGATTGTGTGGTAAAGGGTTAGCACCGTTTTTAACATCACTTTGGATATATCGCAGCAGCCAGTGCATCCATTCATGTTCTATGGGATTTTCTTTCACCAGCGCTTAGCCTAATATTCTTTCCAAGTAACAATGGCTACTTTCTTTTCCACATGACCGTCGTCGAAACAATGCCAAACGTATCTTCATTTAAATTAGAAAAGTTCGTTTTTCTTTCCGTCAAAAAAATCAAAATCAGGACTTTAATTTTTATAAAACATCGATTGTATATCATTCAGACTTAAATCTATTCGATCACAGATCGGACGTTGTTTAAACAAGGCGTGCATTTATTAAAAATGTTTTGCATTCATTCTCTCAAATTTGTGAGAGAGAGAGAGACAGACAGACAGACAGACAGACAGACACAGACAGACAGACAGAGAAAATCAACTTTAAAGCAAACCTGTATGAGCGTACCACCCGTTCAAACCCAAAAGTAAGCACGAATAGGAAACAGGAACGAAACACGAAAACAGAGCAATTTTAAGTTGCATGACGTATGGCGTATTTATTCGTATTTCAAGCCTCCACTTAGCCTAAGTTTAAATAGACAAAGCTATTAATACACATAAAAATTGACTCCCTTGCGTTAGAAATGCCATTTCCTACAATGTGACACTACGATTACATAAAGAATCAGGGTGACGCAGGATTTTGAATGTATAAATATTTTCAGTTTGGACCTTTTTGTTTCTTCGAACGTTTTTTTGTCTCTGTATATCCCGCTCTTATCAAAATTTAAGCTTTTTGTTTTGGTGAAAAAATTTCGGTTGAAGCTGAGAATTTAATCCCCCCCCCCCCGAACAATTTTGCATCAGTCATCTTTTAAAACACCCTTATAGAAATATAGATAGTTAACTAATATATGAGCCTTTCCCTGTAAAGAGGGGGGTTTCATGCATCTGTAAAAGTTACGTGGCATAAGAATCCTCCCTAAATAATTTTGCAGCTGGCATCTTTTTAAACACCCTGATAGAAATATAGATAGTTAATTAATATATAAACCAAGCTCTGTAGAAAGGGGGGGGGGGATTTTATGCATCTGCAAAAAGTATCGACCCATGTCAGCCTACGCAATCCACGCAGGCTGATAATTTGGTAAGGATGTAAGTTGCACTTAATCAGGTGCGTAGCAAGAGATGTAGGAAAGATGAAGCCCAATCTATCATAAATTTTATTCTCTCTCTCTCTCTTTTTTTTTTCTTTTTTCTATCTTTCTTTCGTCGTTTTTTTTCCTCTGGCAAAATACATGTTAGCACCTTAACGAGCAATGCACAACTTTATAAATTTATTTTCGACAGTGTAAATCAAGTTTAGATTGTATTTTGCGAACAATGTAGATCAAGATCAGACTGCACTGACGTGCAGTCTTATCTTTGATCTACATCATCCTCGATTTAACTTTTATTTTTTGGCAAAAACAATTATGAAATTGAGACGAATTGCTCTCTTTTCTGATATGAGAAAGTGCATTTCGTTTATTTGATGTTTGCATTATTAATGTTGAAGACCGGGATTCCGGGCTTCCGTCTGGCTATGCGCCTGTAAATATTGTAAAGAGTAATGAATAGATAGACTATCAAATTACAACCTCATCAACAATATAAGTGAGCCATGCTCTGGCAAAGCGGGGTTTAATGCATCTCCGTGATGCGTGATACCAAGTAAGTCGTCATATTATAATCCTTTTTGTATATAACAACCGGCTGAATCATCGGAGGTACATTAATCATTTGACATGCAGAAAATTGACTAATAGCAAAATGTTTCGACCCAGATCAGCCTGCGCGGACTGCGCAGGCTGACCTGGGTCGATATTTTTTTGGTAAAAATATTCATTAGACCCCTTTTCACAGATCAAGGCTTACATGACACGTGAAATGGGTTCCATAAACATAGTGCAACGAAAGCGTGGTAAAATTAAGAAATAATCTTCTTTCTATTGTGGTTTATCGTTCAATAAACCACAGTTGTGAGTTATGAGGCACAATAAATAATCCACGAGGGCGATAGCCCGAGTGGATTATTCATTGCGCCTCATAACTCACAACGTGGTTTATTGAACGATAAACCACGATAGAAAGAAGATTATTTCGATTCTAACATGACCAACTCTTAATGAAAGGAAAACAAGTTCATACTTAGAGTAAAAACGCGGATGCAGATTATATTCCATTGAATAACTTACTTACTTACTTTATACAGAATGACGTCACTCTATACAGAATTACGTCACTCTACATAGAATAACATAGATTTTATCACGCTTTCGTTGCACTGTGTTTATAGAGCTGAATTCACGTGTCATGTTAGAATCTATGTTATTCTATGTGGAGTGACGTCATTCTGTATGGAGTGACGTCATTCTGTATAGAGTGACGTCATTCTGTATAAAGTAAGTAAGTAAGTTATTCAATGGAATATAATCTGCATCCGCGTTTTTACTCTAAGTATGAACTTGTTTTCCATTCATTAAGAGTTGGTCATGTTAGAATCCATCTTCGCAAGCCAAGGATACTAAGGTAGTACCCTTGGCCGCTCGCCTCTTTAAAAATCGAAGCTGCCGCTGCGCCATTTCATTTGATGCGATCAAAACCCATCGCGTCCAATCAAACCATCCGTAACAAGAAATCTTTCGCAAAACAGAAAACAATAATGGCGGCGCCCGTCAAAAACGAAAGTTGTCGTGTTTGTGACGAAAATTTGCTAAAAAAGAGTAGACGATCCATATTTAATGAGTTTTTTTTATAGTTTACAATCAATTATGTGAAATATTAGGACGGGTTCCACAGCCAAATGATTGCGAATCATCGTATGTCTGTTCGTCTTGTTTTGATGCATAGCCTAACAAATTTTATTACAAGCATTTTGATTGGTCAGAAATAACATCAGCAAAGGTTACGCAACTCGTGATATTCGATAGGTGGCGCAGCGGGAGTTTCGATTTTTAAAGAGGCGAGCGGCCAAGGGTACGTAACGAACAAAGTTAGTATCCTTGGCTTGCGAAGATGGTTAGAATCGAAATAATATTCTTTCTATCGTGGTTTATCGTTCAATAAACCACAGTTGTGAGTTATGAGGCACAATAAATAATCCACGAGCGCGATAGCTATAATCAATTAGTGCTTTAAAATTACCACGTATGAATCGGTTAAATATCAGTGAATGTCTGTTACATCACGATAAATTTTTCACGGCAATTAAAGTAGTAATGATGGTTATTATTCAAGAATACGAGGAAATATATTAACATGTTTAAATTGAAACAATCCATTAAATTGGATGTGATCACCAGCTTCATGGGCACTGCAAAGATAAAGACCCCCCCCCCCCGAAAAAAAAAAAATCAGGGAAAATATTCCGACATCTATGAAAAATGTATTATAAAGAGTTCATTAACTGGCAGGTGACCTCATAGGTTCGAAGTGGATCTTATTTGGAGGATTCTCGTAATTTATGACCCTGTTAACCCTTTACCACATGGCAAAATTTAAGACTTACCCAAATTGAAAGCATTTGCAGACGACAATTTCATAGTGGCTCAAATAACGCAACTTTTCTTTGATAGGGTAGAAAACTTTGTGGGAAAAGGAGAAAATGCTGGTTACCAGCATTTTCTCCTTTTCCCACAATGTTTTCAAAAGGCCTCTTCTTCAGGGGCGTTAATAGGCGTCATTGTGTGGTAAAGGGTTAACCCTTACAGCCCTAGACTGATAAAATGGGCGAGTCTCATTTCGGGTAAAAAGCTTAATTATTGCAATTCCAAATCTTTCTTGGTCGGATCTTTGCTAGGTAGCACACTATAGATCCAAGATAAGATTGCATACTGTGTGCAGACTGATCTTAGCCTTCAATGTTTGCAAAAGTGACAAACGTTCCACGTAGCGACCTAAGGGTTCAATGACATTTACACTTTTCCTTAATCCCAAGTAGCCGGAATTTATGTTGGACATGTCGGCAAACACGAAAAAAAAAAAAATGGTTGCCTACCCGTGAATTAATTGAGATACCCCGTTTGTTTGGCACAAATATATCATGCACTAAAAAGTTACACAAACATAGGATATAGGCCCTCGGTCTGTGTCCTGTAAAATCCATGAACATGTGCGGTGCATTCCAAATAATTAGGACAGGGTTATTCTCTGTGACAATGAAATTCGATTCTCGCGTTTTAGTTTGAATAGTGTATATGAAGGAAATTTATTAGAGGAATATAAATGGATTATGTCAGAAATATCACATTTTTAATGATGATGAAGGTGAGTGATTGTGTTTACAGTTCATTACAGTAAATTCCGTCAATCTTTTTATTTGACGACAAAATTTCAGACAGGTCCAAATTCAAGGCATTTACAGACGACAAATTGAAGCTGGCCAAAATGACGAAGTTTGTCCTTGATAGGCTGGAAAACATTGTGGAAAACGGAGAAACAATATCAATACTTTAGGCAGTGAGGGATTTGAAAAAAAGAAGCTACTCGTATATTTATATAGGTTTAAAATTTCAAGCTGGACTGAGATGGGCACGAAAAGAATTATATATAAACGTTTAACCAGGAAAAGCCGTTCGTACAACAAATTTGTAACTTGTTATTTCATTGGTCAAAGGCTCCGCAACGTTTTATAACGGAGCCAGTGAAACGCTTCTTAGTTCTTGATTCATAAAAACGTAGACTTTATCAGCCAAACATGAGATAGAGTAAAGGTTATGTTAAAAACAAATTTTATTGTATTTTGTCTTTGACATTTTGTTAGAATCAGTGGCTTAGAACAGACCGTTTGTAGTTAGAATGAGTCGTTACTTTCCCTCGTTGGCGGTGGGTGCTGAAACAGAAAGCATAACATCGTAATGATACTTTAACCCATTTAGAACAATAAAAAAGTACTTAGATGCCTTTGCAGCCTACAGCTATAGAAAACATTGCTGGAAGAAGCATTGCTTTTGCTCATCAATTGCTCCTTTAAAACATATTTTTTTTTTTTCTATTTGATTTACTACATGTAGAATTGCTTATCTGTTATATTCATATTGTATATGTTTCGTTTACTTTGCCATCTAATGATTACTTTAAAAATGGTAATAATAGTAATAATAGTAATAATAATTACAAATATAATAATTGACGATACATACAGGGGGTCCACAAAGACACACGTGCTTTGTTGTGTCACAGGATGGATGGGAACGCTCTGGGCACCCATCTTCCGCCGTGTTCGAACAGTCGGCCGCGGAGTTACAAGCTGGGGGAAAAAAACAACATAATAACATCAGGCGGTTTTGAGTTTCTGAGGTTGTGGTTAGCATAATTGCTTCCCTTTAATGTATGCAAATGAGATAGGCATGGTAAAGTATCATGGTGTTTTTGTAGGTATATAAGCTGAGGCTGAAGCGCCCCCATTGCAGTGTTGGATACCTCAAATTGTTTTTGGCTGCAATGCCCTTTTCTCACACAGTTTCGGATTTTAACGACCCTGAGAAAAAAGCCTTTTGAAAACATCGTGGGAAAAGGAGAAAATGCTGGTTACCAGTATTTTCTCCTTTGCCAACAATGTTTTCTTTCTGTTGTTACAAATTTGTTGTACGAACGGCTTTTCCTGGTTAAACGTTTATATATAATTCTTTTCGTGCCCATCTCAGTCCAGCAGATTGGAGCAACATTTCATTTATCGTCTTCAGATTCTTTGAAATTGGACCAGTCCAAAATTTTGTTGTCCGGTAAAAAGCTAAATCCCGCAGTTACCCGCCCTTGTCCCATTTTTTTCTAGGTTGTCTTTTGTCTTCTCTATTGTAGCTTTTTTCAGTTACTCTTTATTCTTACGATTCGTCAGCTTCACGACCAATTTTTTATCCGAATTTGAATTGAATTTGTGTTTATCTATCGTTGCCACCAGTTGCCCATAGAGGGGGACACTCCCTGACGGCTGTTGGGTTGTTTTTTTTTTACGGGGAACAGTGCAGATACAGGAGGAAACCCATCCTAAGTTACGTCTGAATCTTTATCGTGCTCGGTGTATACGAGTAGCTACGTCACACGGGACGTCGATTTAACGTCTCATCAAAAAGACTATTGGTAATGTTAGATGGCAAGCCGTGGAAATCGAATCCAAACCCTCAAGTGACACGAAACATCACTTTCACGAGACCTACGCTCAACCAACTGAGCTATGTGGGCTGATCATCCGGTAGTTTTCTTAGAATAAGATGTTTGTCTCCCTTTTCACCGTCAGAACGCCAAATGCTAAACTCGGAAGACCATTTTATTCTCAAAAAGACACCAGTATATGCAATTTCAAGTTTCTTTTGTCGATAGTGTCCTACAATAGCGGACAATGTAGATCAAAGATCAGTTTGCACGTTCTGTGCAGTCTGCTCTTGGTTTACACTGTCCGCAATGGCAACTAAAGTTGGGAAAGACTCCTAGGGAATTTTGAGTCCGTACCTTTATCGCATGTGCAAACCAAAAAATCGCCCCTCTCGACCCGGTAAGTGTTCACAGAAAGGGTCATATCCAGTGTAACATTTGATGTGGGATTCGGCACACGAGTTGTTTCGTCCAAAGCAGTCGAAAGCTGTAGCTGCTGCTTAAAGGCGAGAATGATGATAAAAATGATAATAATAACAATAACAATAATGATGATGGTAATGATAATAATGATGATGATGACGACGATCATCATCATCGTCATCGTAATCACCATCATCATTTTATTAAGTGGAATCTTTAATTAGATATATATTTCAAAATTCACACGTCGTTCCCAATAATCGTTGAAAAAGGAAAACAGTTAAAAGAATGTACAGACACACGTGTATACTGGTGTCATAATGTACGAACAAATAAGCCGGCAGGAACCAGCCGAGTAAACATGTGCACATTTTCTACCAATAGCAAATTACAATCTGTTTATTCGATTTCATTATTACAAAGAAGTAGGTCAAAATTTCAGCATTCAGCTATGTAAAAACAAAACTAATCTATACTTGATTGTGCGCCTATAGTATTCATGATACTATAACTATACAGAAGGTGGCCCTCCATTCCATAGTGGTAGGTGTGTTCTTGTGCATGCCACTACAAAGCCCCAGTGTAGTTTTAGTGAAACCCAGGGAAGTAATCAAAAAGTAAGCTGTTGTCTTGGTTTAGCAGCAATATTGTATGTAAACTGCAAAAAGCTCCATTTCAAATCAAAAGTCGAAAGTAAACAAAAACGAAAAAGCACTAAAATTACCAGCAAGAGTTGCTAACACAATGAAGACCTTCATGTTTTATCTGCAAGTTCACACCCAACAACGGTGGAACTGACCTGATTTAAAACTTTTCAACTGTTACTTATCTACTATATTCCCGTTACTTCTTGACACTAATTTGCACGGGACGATTTTGAATGCATTCTAGTAACGGAATGGATAATCAATAACACGAAAGGTTTGAAAACACGTAAAAACAATGTGACAAAAGAAGAAATTGTTAGTTACCAGTAATTTCTTCTTTTAGCACAATGTTTTCATTATTTTTCTGCTGCAAAACTAATATAAAGTAAGGGGGAAGTCTGCTTTATAATACAGTATATTTAGACGTCTGCAATATTTGCTCTATCTACAAGCTTTGCCTAGGCCGCCGATGTTTATCATATTGGTTACTTTATAAGTAAAATTCTGTAACCTATATCATAGATGGCATGGTTTCCACAGAAATCCCAACCCTGAGAGCGTAAAAAGCAGAACTTTATAGTTGTTTTTGCCTTTGTAAAAGCCGGCTAAGATCAGACTACACTGGATGTGCAGACTGTCTTAGATCTACATTGCTCTATATTTTGTGATAATCTCAGGCAAAACACAGTATCAATTTATTGACATTTGCTAGCTTAACTTCAACTCTTAAAGCACTAAATTGATAAAATTAACATTTTCAATCAGAAAAAAAAAAAAAAACAGCCAAAGTGCCGGTATTACTATATTAATGTTGTTTTGCTAAAAAATGTTACAAAGAAGCGGCCTGTGCTGATCCGAGATCTGACTGCAAGTTTGGCTCAGTCTAATCTTGATCAACACCGTCCACAACAACAGCTTAAGCTTGTTCTAGTGTTTCAATGGTTAAAAACCTGTATTGCACTGTTCGGTAGCTTATATGGAAAGTTGAATAACCTAACAACGCAACGCAAGGGAAGAAAGTGTGTCGACGATCACGAAAGAAGGATGTAGAATGGTGGACCACTGAAATATTAGACCTTTTATTACACATATTACACGTCTTTTTCTCGGCATCTTCGCTAGCAAAGGGTGACGATCATTAAATTGCTCTACATAGAGCAACTTAACGATCTTTATTATTGGCTAGCGAAAGATGTTACGATCGCCACCCTTGGCTAGCGTAATGACCGCCAACCTTGGCTAGCGAAAGACTTAATGATCAGCACCCTTGGCTAGCGAGAGACGTAATGATCGCCACCCTTGGCTAGCGAAAGGCGTAATGATCGCCACCCTTGGCTAGCGACAGGCGTAATGATCGCCAACCTTTGCTGGAGGAAGGTGTAATGGTCGCCACCTTTGGCTAGTGAAAAGGTGTAATGATCGCCACCCTTGACTAGCGACAGACGTATTCTCATAAGAACTTTGATTGTGTACTTAGGCGTCACACAACGCCGTAGAGTTATGGGATGTCGCACTACCGCTTTTTTGCTTTATTGAAAATATGATGAAAATAAGTAAGTTTGACTTTCTGCTACACTTTTGATGGAAAACCCAGAGCTCTTCTTTTTGTTTAGACTATCAGATATGGCGACATTTTCGGAACCCTCACAGCGGTGAACTGATAAAGTTAGTTAACATTTTCAGTCGGAAAATATTATTAAAAAAAAAAACGTTATTCTCTCTTGGTTGTTTTGCAAGAAAATATTACAAAGAAGCAGACGTAATGCTCGCCAACCTTGGCTGGCGAAAGGCGTGATGATCGCCACCCTTGGCTAGCGAAAGGCGTAATGATTGTCACATTCTGATAGCAGAAGACGTGATGATCGCCACCCTTGGCTAGCGAAAGGCGTAATGATCGCCACCTATTGATAGCAAAAGGCTTGATGATCCCCACCCTTGGCTAGCGAAAGGCATAATGATCGCCACCCTTGGCTAGCGAGAGACGTAATGATCGCCACCCTTGGCTAGTGAAAGGCGTAATGATCGCCAACCTTGCTTAGTGGGAGACGTAATGATCACCACCCTTGGCTAGCAAAAGGCGTAATGATCGCCACCTTTGGCTAGCGAAAGGCGTAATGATCGCCATCTTTGGCTAGCGAAAGGCGTAATGATCATCACCCTTGGCTAGCGAAAGACCTACTCTCGGAAGTACATAGGCATCACACAACGCCGTAGAATCATTATATGTTGCACCACTGCTTTTTTGCTGCATTCAATAGGGTGAAAAATCAATATCAATAAGTTTGAGTTTCTGTTACACTTTTTATGGCAAACCCAGAGCTTTCCTTTTTGTTTAGACTATCTGATATGACGACTTCTTTAGAACTCTTACAGCGGTGAACTGATAAGAGTAACATTTTAATTAAAAAAAAAAGCCAAAGTGTTATTCTCTCTAGGTTGTTTTATCAGAAAATGTTACAAAGAAGCGGACAGTGTTAATCCAAGATCTAACTGCACATTTGATTCATTCTGATCTTGATCAACACCGTTCGCAACTACAACTTAAGCTGATTCTAGTGGCTTAAAGGCCCAGTAAAGGCTAAAATATCAAAGCAGGTGTCATAATACATTTAAATTTAAATCATATCATTTAAAGTGTGGAAAATATTATGGAGATGACAGTCTGTTATCATGTGGTCAGGCCACATTTTAGTCACTGGCAGAAAAATGAATTATAAAATCAGGCAAAAAGTAAACAAAAGACGCAGCTACCTGGCAGGTTTTAGCCTAGTTTTTGAAATTAATTTCTCTGTCAGCGACTAACACTTGGAACGACCGTACAATGAGAGATTGTCATCTTCACAATAATTTCCATACTTTTAACTGGTATGATATAAATTCAAATGCATTTAAACACCCGCTTTGTTTTTATTTGGCCGTTATTGTTACTTGAATGGTTATAAAGCTGTATTTCTTTGTTTGGTAGCCAAATGGAAAGTTGAATAACTTAAAAATGCAACAACTGTCACTGCTATACTTTTAATGGCAAACCTAGAGCGTTGCTTCTGTTTAGACTACCGGATATATGTTCATAGTTGATATGTTGATTTGTCGACTTCTTTAGAATCTGCATGCAATTTTGCACGTCTTTCGGTGTTTTTGATTTTGCACAGAAATATGTTCCTGAACCAGCCGGGAGCTTTTTTATGGTGTATTTGTCTTTTAAGGGGTCAACTAAAATGCCAGTTTCAATATCTTTTTAAAGAGCCCAATGGACAAACACCTCACGGAAGTAACCAGCAAAACTCATCTTTGTTAGGGACAGACCACGGTCTGTATTCAACAATTATTCTAAATTGATTCTATTTCTAAATCTAAATCTAGAAAGTGATACAGTTTCAGATTGGCTTCAAACCGTTTGGTTTAGCCAATTATCTCTCTCTCTCTCTCTCTCTCTCTCTCTCTCTCTCACACACACACACACACACACACCCACACCCACACACACACACCTTAAAAATTAGACTAAGGGTGCAATTTAGAACGGTTAGTGAATACGAGCTCCGGAGAGGGCCAAAGGTAAATACTTGCCTTACGGAGAAAATTTAGTAGTGTGGCACCTTACCATTTACCTACCGTGGCAAGACTATCTGGAGTCTTATAGGAAGGCCACACTGCACTATTTTACGCACTGCACCATTTGACAGGCCGCCGTGGCTGAGATGTTTGCTAGGTGAAAGAACAAATGGAAACAAGAAATGTCTTTAAAAAAGATAGACGGCGTAACTTGAGATACTTAATATGAATATTGTAACGCTTTTGTGGCTCAATATGAAGTAAAATAACGAACAGTGACTTCACAAGCATTGCCTCTTTTTCCTCACTGTTTTCCATTTCGTTGAAAAGTAGTATTGGGTTTTAGGGTAACACTTATAAAAATATTAAATTTCCAAATAGCACAAGAAAAGAATCAATATGTACTTTATACATTAGTTTGCTATGGTATGAATCAAGGCCCCGAAGTATCGATTAGCGGTAGCAACACTCGTTAATAGTGGTTTCAAAAATGTGTGAGCAAATATGCCAGCAGAGGCCCGCCAAGTATCCATAAGAACATTTTTGACCAATGGCAAATTACCATCTATTCATTCTTTATCAGTACCAAGAAGTATGTCAAAAGCCAGTGCATTCAGCTACGCCGAAAAATACAATGTAGGTTAGTGTAAAGATTACAACAGCTTGTGTTGAAGAAGGTCAGTGTCGTGATGACATAAGATAAATTTAATTCTCTCGGTTCTAAATAGATAAATCCAACTGCTTGGAAGGCTTAAAGTACAAATGTCAGTGCAAGGTGGAGATAGGCGTCCGTAATGTTTTCTGTGCTTTATATAGATTAGAAGCGAACTAAAACGTGAGAAACATGAAAATTTGTTTTTTACCAAAAAAGAATTAAGTTTTTGTACCTCCACTTTAAATGCTACCACAAAATGAGATTGCCCAATCGGGTAGCTGAGTGGTTAGCGTATCTGACTCGTGGCCTGGTGGTTGTGAGTTCGATACCCGGTTGAGGCTGATGTTATTTCCGGCAATTACTTATGTCTCATCTCTGATGCATGTGAGAAAAGTAGTTAGTACTTGAAAAGAAAGTTGTGTCAGTAATGGTGTGAAAAAGCCAGGAAACACATGCGT
Organism: Hippopus hippopus; assembly: GCA_946811185.2. Lineage (NCBI taxonomy): Eukaryota > Metazoa > Mollusca > Bivalvia > Cardiida > Cardiidae > Hippopus > Hippopus hippopus. Next base: position 11,366,932 of record OX328113.1, on the reverse strand, counting down.
AGGTGCTATGACCGCCTTAATATGACCTTTGCTGTTAAAACGGCGTTAAACTCCAATACAATCAACAACATGAGTTGTCACTTTCTTTATTCTGTAGAAATCGGTTTTCACCTGTATTAGTTCTCTTTAGCAGGCAAAGTCTATCGAAGAATTTTTTTGCTTGTAACGCGATCCAGGAGGGACCCAGCACATTAAGTTTCAATTAAAGGGACAGCACTCGGTATGGCATTTTCCAAACAGGATGAATTTCTGGGCCGTTTACCCTGTCGTCGACCAAGGCGAATATCAGAGCTTTTGCGAACGACAAAGATCAAGATCAGACTGCACGTTCTGTGCAGTCTGATCTTGATCTATGCCGTCCGCTTGTTCAGTCAAGCCTGTAAATTAAAACTTATCTGAGCTTCAGCTGATTGTATCATACAGCCCTCGAAAGAGGCTGGAGTTACATATTAATTTTGTTGCAGAAAGAAATAAAAGCGAGGTACAAGTTCCGGTAACTGGTAATAATTATACAATGGACAAACAGAAAAGGCAAAAAAAAATTTTTTTTTCTTTTTAGAGCATGCACGAAAAACATTGTAGGAAAATGAACACAAGCTATTGTTACAAGCTATTGTCCTTTTGCTCTTACTCTTGATCTTTGATCTACACTGTCCGCCCCCCTCTTCCCCCCCCCCCCAAAAAAAAAAAAACTTAGAAATAACATTTTTTTTTTCCCTATCGGCTTAAAAGTTTCATTTTACTGATTTGGCAGGACAATGGTTAAACGATTTTAGATTTTAGATGGTATGAATGAAATGTGTGTTAGTGGTGTCCGTGGTTGTGAAGTATAGCGTGGGCCTCGTAACCATAAGGTCCCGATTTCGATACCCGGGAGCGTGTGTCGAATTCGGGATTTTTCATTGGCCCACACATTCGGTACGAGTACTGGTGTAGTACCCAGGAAGCAGAATCGAGAGATTAGTTTAAGTTGTAAGAACTTGTTTCTCAATCGATGTAAAATAGACATATTTAAACTTAACTAAATGTATTAGTATTTTATACACAGAATTTATTTGCCGCCATTGGGCCCATAATGAAGCAGGCCATTGTTAAGAAAACGTAGTTTTAAAAAATATATGTAAACCTGAAAAAAAAAAACGAAAAAAAAAAATATCTAAAAAGAGTAAAGACCAAAAGCAGACTACACGTCAGTGCAGTCTGATCTCGCTCTACACCTTTGCAGACGGAAGTATGGGGTCAAAAAGCACATTATATCGGTAATCGACTTTTACGGATATGATAAAGATAGTTCAAATGACTTGGCCATCTTTGCGATGATTATCCAATATACATGGTATATACTGTGACATATATTTTAGGTGATATCATTACTGGAGCATATTTATACCAAGAAGAGCTTTGACGGTATGTATTTATTCTGGTTGTCTTTCTATGCGATTTGAATGTGACTTTAATTTATTCAACATGTACCATTTGTCCACGGTAACTCGTACATACGCGAGAAAACGGTATGGTCTGTAAACAGAATGTATGACATAATCTTGAAGGGGTCAGTTTCGTTTTATGACATCAACATTCCTTGTAAAATACCGATAAATACATCGAATGGTGTTTTACGCCGCTTTCACCATCATTTCAGTTATATAACGGCGACAGCTCACATATTCATGTATTTCCTCTGTTTCAACAGTACGAGGCTTGAGTTCTGAAGTGTTTTGCCCAAGGACACTCCCACGAAAAACCCGATGGATCCAGTGCGACTCGAACCCGGGGCCTCCAGGTCACGAGTCCTACACTTTACCACTGAGCCACGCAGGATCCCTGTCCGATAAATACAACTAGATATTTGTCACCCTCTGTGAAAGGGGAACTTAGTGTATCTGCACAAAGTATCGATTCAGGTCAGCCTGCGCAATGCGCGCAGACTGACCTGGGTCGAAACTTTTTTTGTAACTGGTCAATTTTCTACATATCAAAGGACCAATGTACCTCATGGTTCAATCGATTGTTTAACAAAACAGATGTTATGGATCCATTATTTTGTGATGACTTGCTTGGTATAATTCATCATATAGTTACATTAAACCCCCTTTTTTCACAGAGCATGGCTCATACAGTTCAAACGACTTCGCTATCTTTGTGTTAATTATCTATTATAACATACTGTGACATATATTTTAGGTTCATATCAACACTTGAACACCCTTATCGCAAGAAGAGCTTTGGCGGTATGTACGAGAATTTTACTTGTCTATCTCTGCGATTTACTCATGACTGACTCTGATTTATTCTTATCTTTCCACGAATAAACTATAAATGGCACAGTCTATAAACAGTAGCCTGGGTTCCAGTCCGTTCATTTTTTCCTTTTCTATCATTCAGACGTCACTTTGTCAAAAATGAGGTAATACTTACGAAAGCGATGAATCGTTTTGCCACACATCTGTATAGACTGTCAAAGCGGACCTCGATAAGGGGTGAATATCTAATTTCAAATGAAATCGCTTAAATACTACCGCGTGAGTACATAATATCTGAATCCATAATGGACTCTGCAGGGTCCCGAATATGGATTTTTCAGAACGAGACAAGAGTCCCGAATATGGATCTTTCAAAACGAGGCTAGAGTCTCGAATATCGATTTTTGCCAAGAAGTGTAGCCTACCGAAGTCCGTAGTCATAAAGCAACTTTTAAAAATCCTCTTTTGCTTTGTGGTAAATATTTTCTTTTAATTGAAATGGCCAAATACTTGTCGTTTATTTCAAAATCATACGGAAGTGTGAAAAAAAAAAGTGTCGCCTCGTCCAAAATATAGACTGGTTCTGCAGCGTACTCATCCAATAGAATTCGGTATTGTACCCAAGCATGTTAAATAACCTCATATTACCGCCTGGACCCAGGCTAATAAACAGGGGTGTTAACATGATGTACGAAATTATCTCAATTGACGACAAAGATTTTTTATTCAAATGACTGATGGGACAGAGCTGTCAGAAATGAAGTCTGCTATTTCCGAACAAACTCATGCTTTGTGAAAGGGTGGCTTAATGCACCTGCAAAAAATATCGACCCACGTCAGCCTGCGCTGTCCGCGCAGGCTAACATGGGTCGAAACTTTTTGCTAGCTGTGAATTTTCTGCATGCCAAATGATCAGTCTACCTCACGATTCAGTCGGTTGTAAGACAAAATGGATTTCCTCGATCAATAACCACATGTATGTAATAACTTTCAAAGAACAGATGAGGCAGAACGTTTAGGTATGAGGACAGCTATTTCTGCACAGTTCATTTGATTTGATACAGAGAAGTTTTGCCGATCAGTAGTTTTGAAAAATTCAAATAACTTGCTATAATAACAGCCATTTATTAAACACAGCTGTATACAGAAACTCAAAATCCTTTCTAAATGGGCAATTCTGAATTCATGAATTTGTTTTGGTTATGAAATACAAGTAATGTATGGGGTAATACGATACTCTAGTCGGTCAGCATCTGACACTAATTGGCCTTTAAGAAATTTTAAAGTACACTTAGCCTCATTAGTAATGGACCAGCTGGTTGCTCTGCCCAATCAGCTTCTTAGGTTTCTCCCACACCAAAATAATTTAGGTATCATATATGGCCTGCAACACGCGAAAGGGGACAGTCGGACATTTGCGTAAAATGTCGTCTTGGATCAGCCTGCCTAGTCCGCGCAGGCTAGTCCGAAACGACACTTTCCGTTTTTATGCAATTCTCTGTTTTGCGCAAGTCTACTGTCTAATGTAGTCGTAAAGTGCCGTCTCGGATTAGCCTGCACGGACTGCGCAGGCTGATCCGAGACGACACTTTACGCAAATGTCCGAATGCCCCTTTTCGCGTGTTGCAAGCCATATATAGGCTGTAAGAACTGACCTGGCATGGCGGAGCTGTGTTACCGCTTATTTTAGATGCATTTTAGATTGAGGTAAAATAGGTAATTCGGAAATCATCGTGAGTAGCCGTATTCCATAAGGCAAAGGATCGATAAAGTATTGTGTTTACGTAGATTTAGAATGCCTAACTGGTTCGAGGCCACTAAAATGAAAAATAAACTGGTCGACTAATGTCAAACGTTTGCCACGCCCTGCTTGGTCAATTCTTATAACTCTAACTCGATAAACCTTTCATTAACAGTTTGTATTATTGTTTGTTTTTGGGAATACAGGTTTAAAACGACCTTGGCGAGATAATGTAAAGATTATCGAGTTGGGTGTATACAATATCTCATCACGGTACGTTATTTTCAACCTGTTATCGAAAACAAAACGATAATATAAACTGATACTGAAAGGTTTATCGAGTGAGAACTATACAGCCTATACCAAATATTGCACTCGCTTTGTCACAATTTTTCTGTGCTACTGAAACACTCACAGTTACATAATGTAGTGCTGATTTTCATTGAAAAGGGTGTAAATAAATACAGATTGTTAAGAAAAAGTATACTCGTCATGAAAAAAACACGAAACCCACAAAAACAAAATAGTTGCCAAATTTACATCGTCCGATCAGAGACTTTAAACCCGTTGCCTGTGACAATTTTTTTTTTTTTAAATATAGAAATATTTGAAGTATTTGCAGATAAAAAATTACATTTGGTTCCAATGATGAAACTTGTTCATAAGGGTAAAAGCGCTGATCTCCAGCATTTTCTCCTTTTCCCAGCATGTTTTCAAACGTCTTATTCCACAGGGTTGCTGAAGTATGGAATTGTGTTGTATAGGACTGAAGTTTCTTATGATTTTTTGATGATATGAATTTATTTTCATTACCTTCACAACACAGCTAGATCCTGGCCAGTTTATCATCCGGCACACATCCGCTTTTCTGGGCTGGTATTCGCCAGCAGTTCTTTTAAAAGTACTTTCTTAGTCTTTTCTCTCATAAATTTTCTGAATTTGAAAGTATCACAACTTCTGATTGGCTAAACCAAAAGGTTTAGCCAGTCAGAAGTTGTGTTACTTTCTAAATCTATTATTAGATTAAAAATGTCCTCAAGAATGGCTGGTGAATACGGACCAAGGACTTTGAGTCCTTTGATTCTAAATAAAAACTTAGTAACCTTGGCTTGGCTTGTTTGTTAACAAAACTTTTCAATCGATTTCGAGCAGCAAGTACTATTAAAACACTCTAACCCTTTTCGAGCCATAGGCAAAATCAGGGTCTATTGCGGACGGCATAGATCAAGATCAGACTGCACTGAACGTGCAGTCTGATCTTGGATCTATGCCATCCGCTTGTGTAGTCAAGCCTATAAGATAAATATCTCTCTGAGAATCAAATGATTGTATTTTCACCTGTCATTATGGGTCGAATTTATATGGTTGTCGCTGAAAGAGTTAAATTAATAAGCTTGCGTCAATATATGCGTCAGTCTCTTGCACCTCTCTTCTTCTTAAATTCTTAACTATTAGAGCAACTCCTTCCTTCTTCTCCTTAGAATAAGGTCTAATGTTTATTGTTTCAGTCTTAGAGCATTAATGAAATTCATAGTTGAGAACAAACAAACAACAAAACTCAGCTGAGAATGAAATCAAGTTTTATAAGTATGGCCCCTCAGGTCTCACAGTTTATTAGGCCAGAAAACCTCGCAATATAAATGGAACGTTGTAGATCCAAGACCAGAGATCGTATTTACCGATTTAGAAAATAAAACAATGTCTGATTGACTAAACCGTTTGGTTTAGACAATCAGATGTTGTATTACTTTGAAATTTAGAAAATCCCTGAAAATTTAACTGAGACTGCAATTTAGAATAATTAGTAAATACAAGCCCAGTTTGCACGTTGCATATGTTGGTTTACATGCGCCCTGACGCCCAGCTTCACAAGGGTGGGAAAGATACGGATCCCCAAGAAAAAAGATGAAAAACAAAGCACTTGACCCGTGCTCTACATTTTTTAATCTGAACTTTGACAAACACTTCTTCAGCTTCCGTAAATACTTAGAACAAAAATGTCAGAATAATATCGCTAGTTTTCTATAAGTTCATGTCGCCGAAGTGCACTTGAACCCAATAGAAATAATACTAATACAAATTCTTAAAGTGCCTTTCATAACTATAGTTACGTATTTTGCAGCCAATGTAGATCAAGATCAGACTGCACAAAACGTGCTGTCTGATCTTTGATCTACACTGTCCGTTTTGCAAAGAGACATTCTGGACAAAATCTACCTTGAGTTTACATTTATTTGGGTTTGATTAAATTTGCGTTTATTTATCGTCGCCACCGGTTGCCCATATGGGCGACGCCCCCTGAAAGCTGTTGGTGTTGTTACGGGGGATAGTGCAGATACAAGACGAAACCCATCCTAAGATACGCCCGGTTCTTTAACGTGCTCGGTGTATAGCAGCGTCACACGGGACCTCGGTTTAACGTCTCATCCGAAAGACTATTAGTAATTTTAGATGACCAGCCGTGGGAATCGAACCCACACCGTCAAGTGATCCGAAACATCGCGTTCACGAGTCCTACGCTCTACCAACTGAGCTATACGGGCTGGTCAAATTATTTGGATCTCATTTCTAGACTGAACACATACGTTTAGCTTATTCAGCGCTCTAGGGGTAAGTGCAATGGGTCCATAGCAGAGAGAATTACTGGTAGAGGTAACAGCTTCAATTTCGATTTCAGGTTTACAGTACCCATAATGCACCGGAAGTACATGCTGCTATTGGTTGCTTTCCTGGCAGTCCTCCAAGATAGTATCTGCTTCTACAGGCTGTGCAAAATGGTAGGACGTACTTGTACAGACAATCACGCCGTTGGGTCACGGGGCCATCATCTTGCATGTTCCGAGATTAGACCTGGTTACTCGTGCAAGATAACTGGAAGAAGAAGACCTACATGCAGATGTAGAAGGACTTTGAAGACTTTGCAAGAGTGCTATGGGGGGCACCATCTTACAAATGTGTCGTAAAAAAAGGAACCAGAAAACCGCTTTCTTTTCCTTCTTCCTCTTGAAATGTTCAAAAACGAAAAGAAATAATAAACTGTCTTTCATTTTCGTGTATAGATATTTCAGCTTGGTTGCAAACAACAGAGACAATAAGTCGCTTTTCGAGTTTTTGTCCTCGACCTTACAGATCTTGTCGTATACGACTGAGTCTTAAAACATTTTCATCTCCACCATTAAATACTGCGTAAATATTTGTGCCTAATACTTCACTCATTTCCTCCTATATCTTACAAATATGTCTTAACTCTTTACCAAACGACAAAAAAATTACACAGGTCCAAATATAAGGCATTTGTAGACGGCAAGTTAAAGGTGGCTTGTATGATGAAATTTACCCTTAAAAGTGAAGAAAACACTATGGAAAAAGAGAAAATGCTCGTGACCTGCATTTTCTCCTTTTCCGACAATGTTTTATTCTTCAGTGTCGTTGAAATCGGAATTGTGTGGTAAAGTGTAAAACACTGGTACTTAAAAATCATTTGAGCTATGCTCTGTGAATAGAGAGTTTAATGCATTTGCAAAAGGCATTGATCCATGTCAGATTGCGCTGTCCTCGCAGGCGGACCTGGGTCAAACTTCTGCTTATGTTACATTTTTTGCATGTACAAGGACCATTCTATCTCATAAACAAGTTGGCTATTAGACATAATTAATTTTATGAATCCATGATTATATGATTACTTAGTATTTTCGGTTTTGATGGCGTTGACATTATTAGTTGTACGGTCAGGTGGCAGGGGACTTGGAAAGTTGTTCACGGCTGTGGTGAATCATGTCGCCCCGAGCCGAAGGCGAGGTGGAGACATTATTCACCACAGCCGTGAACAAGTTTACAAGTCCCCTATTACCTGACCGTACAACGAATTTATTATACTGCAAAGTTTTACCATTCCAACGTGTGTTTAGCGAATTTTACCTGGTTTTTGGTTTCAAAAATTGAGTACGCTGACGAAGTAGAATTTCCCTTCTGAGTGCCCCAATTCAGTGAAACTCACGTCACTGGGAACTGACGTCACTAAAACCTTGGAAAAACGTGCAGTTTGGTGCATAATCTTGATGTTAATCTTGATCGACGCCGCCATTTTTTATGTCATGTTCAAAGCGTAGTCATGTATACGGGGCTCCCGAAAGGGAAACTGCTTTTACGTTGGCTTTTGCCAGTGTACATGATATATATGTTCGGGGCATATTATCCAATCAGATCACGAGAAAATTCTTTGCAGTATAATAATAGAAAATCAGCCATGTTGTGTGAAAAAGGGGCCTAATGTATCTGCAAAAAGTATTGCAGTCCGCGCAGACTGACCTGTGTCGAATCTTCTTCCTGTGTATTTGTAAATTTCATGCGCGTCAAAGGACCATGTTTCTTTATGTTCAAATCGATCATAAGATAAATCACTTTTTATGGGTCCATAATTCTATGAAGACTTGCTTCGTGTAATGCATCACAGAGATGCATTTAACCCTCTTTCTGGCAGAGCACAGCTCAGATAAATACATGCTGCATTATGTACAAGAATTACGCTAAATGATAATTGGCTTGCAACACGTGAAAAAGGGCATTCGGACATTTGCGTAAAGTGTCGTCTCGGGTCAGCCTGCGCATTCCGCTTAAGCTAATCTGGGAAGACACTTTCCATTTTTATGAAATGTTCTATTTTGCACAAGTCTTCTGTAGCACAAAATCTAATGTAGTCGTAAAGTGTCGTCTCTGATTAGCCTGCGCGGACTGCGCAGGCAGATCCGAGACGACACTTTACGCAAATGTCCGAATGTCCCTTTTTGCGTGTTGCAAGCCATATTATGACCAACGACAGTTCAGATCACAATGTTGTCAAATCAAATTTGATTTTTCTTTCCTGTTTTTCTTTTATGACGAAATACTAAAACAAAACCAATATGCTGAGTTGACTTGGTCCCGCCTGTCGAATGTGACCTTTACCACGCAATCCCGACCACGACCCTGAGAAAGAAAGCTTTTGAAACATCAAAGGAAACAGAGAAAATGCTGGTGAACAGGATTTTCTCCCATTTCTACAATGTTTTCTTTCCTTCTCAAATCAAACTGTACTTATGTAGTCACATTTATTTTGTTGTCTACCAATGCTTGCAGTTGGACAAGTCTAAAATTTTGTCGTTTGGTCGTAAAGTTATGCAGTTAAGTGAAACTTTTTTTCAGGTTTTATGCTTGCATACCGAAACTACCTACGCAAATTTCGTGCGTACACAGTTTAGTGAAATCCGGACTTGAAATCAGGGGGTCACCGGTTCGAATCCCAAGCTCGGTCAATTTCTTTCCGAGCATTGATGATAGACATTGCGACATGATTCATTACTTTTTCACCGCTGATCATTGTTTCTTTTTCGACGACGGTTATGTGGGAAAGCAGCCAGTGGCCTGGGAAACTGATATTGAGCCAAATACTAGTAATAAGAAACTCCAGGAAAGCATAGATAGGCGCACTGACCGCCGTCATATAACTCAAATAATGTTAATAACGGGGTTGAACACCACCCAATCAATCAATCAGTCTGTTAGTCAGTCAGTCAATCAATCAATCATTAAACTCGCCTTGTGGCTGAACTTTCTTTGATAAACGAAGAAGAGCGGTTTCAGGAGAAGGTCGATCTAATGAAGTTATAAATATGTATGGTATGAGATGAACAGCCATTATGCATTAGAGATGAGTTTATGATATAATGATCTAATCAAGTTATTTATTCATGAGCCTGGGAGTCTTGAACTTATCTTGCACGACATGTTACAGTACGGGACAGAATAGTACAGTTCGGACAGTAAAATACTGCTCAGTGCAGCAAGCATTTTCTAAAATGGAGTGAAATTTACCATATTTGCACCTTCACCGATCGCTTAATGGCAAACCTTTGGCTTTCACTCTAAAAAGTACATCCATAGTCTTTCAATAAAATCGAAAAAAAAAACCTCCAAACTGTCAACCGTTTGCGTTTTTTGCTGAATCCCAACCAACACAGGCACCCTGGAATTTGTTCTCTCAGGATCAGCTGCACACGACCATGATCCCCTAGTTTTTGTTCTTACAGTGACACAAAAAAGTCCTGTAAATATACAGTACAAACAACATCTAAGTGGTCCCCATAATGCCCAAATTTGAAGTAAATGTAAATTGCAATATACCAGCTAGCCTTCTCAGAAAGAAAACAGTACAACAGCAGTGCTACGGCACAATTTCATTACTCTTGCCCTGGACGAACCGGAGGTAATTTCGCGGTGGTGTGACACCATGCGCTTTTTCAATTTTAGATAACATATATGAGTTGTTTTCGTGATTTTCTTTAACGCCGCTTTCAACAGTTGTCCAGTCAAACTACGACGACAGCTTACTTACCCATGTCTGTCCGAGGTTTCTGTTGATTGAGACTGATGCTCTGCTGTGAATTGCCTAAGGACACATCCATCTGTCCGGGGCAGGGATAGGAATTGATTCTAGTTTTCTGGTTCCAAGTCTAACGTCTTAATCACTGTGTCATGAAGGAACCCATCAACAAATGCTCGACGATTATTCTGTGGAAGTTGAGTTGAATGGATGAATGGTGTTTTTACGCCGCTTTCCCTATCATTTCAGTCATGTCAGTAATCTTCGGATTGTGAGTTCAAGTCCTAACTAGGAGAAAACTATTTTCAATTACTAGTGAACGTAACCCTAAATCAACCGAACAAACGATCAATTTTCAGTCCTGTACCTAATCCTGGTCTTACTACAGGCCTTTGAAGCTCTATTGGTCTATCACGGAACAATAAAATTTTCCTTGGTTGATCATCGAGCACTTGTAGCACATTGGTGCATCGCCTGTTGATTACGGAATATACTCAAATTTTCATTAACACCGTTTCTATAAATAGCACACTGCCGACTCCCTCTATATCGCATAGAGTAAGTCTTATTATATACGATAAAGAGGGATCGCCAATGTGCTATTAATAGTAACAGTGTCCGATAATGAAAATGTTGTTATCCTTTGATAGACCAATGGAGTTTCAGAGGCCTATGGTCTCAATAACGATACTTAAACTAAGTTGCTTGTTTTCATACCCGGGCGTTTATTGTGCATCGTAGACTGCCGTCTTCAGTCAATTGTGAATTTTCCCTTGACAAAGTACTAATTATTAAACTTTCCATTACCTATTGAAGCGTTTATAACATATAAATCTCGTTGTCTTTTTTACGAAACGTAAATATCTCGAGTAAAAGATGAATTAAACAGCTTTTTTCTTATGTTCAGCGATAATGTTGAAAATATTTGTATAAGAAACGAAGGATAATTGAATTCGCAAGCAACAGGTATGTTCAAATTCTGGTTTTGTCTTCATTTAGTGAAAACACGAGAGTGTAAACGTGCGCACAAAATATGTGCGGAGATAATCGCCATTTTTTTTTCTTGCGATCGTCTCAGTACCCGAATGCGACCCGTCAAAACCTTACATCATATTCTGGGACAGCTATTTGTGCTATATCTAATTCAAAATGGCGTAAGATATTCTGAGACTATTTTCTTTATTAGATTTACCAGTAAATCCCTTCAACCTTTTACCAGACGGTCCGGCTACAATCCTGAAGGAGAAGGCGTTTGAAAATATGGTGGGAAAAGGAGAAAATGCTGGTTACCAGCATTTTCTCCTTTTCCCACAATATTTTCTATCCTAAAAGAAAAGTTAGGCTCACTGGTTCCAGTGTTTCCCTCTTAAAATTTAGCTTTCGATTTAGAAAATATAAAAATCTAAAAAAAATGTCCTTCCTCATGGAAAGTGTTAAAGCATTTGGCTTGCTTGCCTTCCGACCAGGAATATGCTTTCCATAATTAAGCGATGATAGGGATCGAATGAAATGAAAGATTACATATTAAGATTGACGTGATTTCGTACAAAACTCTACTGTGCTTAGATCTTAAGCCGCAATATAACCAATTACAAAACAGTCCAGGGTTTTTCCGTTTAGAAGATTTTCTTTTAACTCTTGGGCTGTTAAGCGCGACTCACGGACCTTTTGCGGACAGTGAAGATCAAGACCAGACTGCACAGAACGTGCAGTCTGATCTTGGATCTACACTGTCCGATAAGGAGACATTTCACAAAAAAAAAAAAAAATGATAGCAAAATTTGGGTTTTTTACTATCGGCTTGAACGTTTCATTTTAGTTATTTGGCAGGATGAGGGCTAACGAAAAATATTGCGGAAACGCAAGCAAATATCATTCTTCAACTTTTCACACAATGTTTTCCAAAACCGTTTTTCGAAACTTTTTTTTTGGGGGGGGGGGGGAAAGAGTGGATTGTTTGGTAAAAAGTTAAGACGTTTCTTCCTAAAACACTTTCTTCACCAGCAAACGATTTTGAGACCACCCTTTCAAGAATATGATTAATCAACATGCATTTAACCCTTGGTCTAGGAAATTGGAGTTTGATGCATCTCCGTATCGACTGGATCATGAGGTAGAAAGGTCCTTGGACATGCAGATAACTTACTAATAGCAAACCCATACCAAAATGTTTCTTTAAATGGCAGCCTTCCCGGACTCCGCAAGCTGACATGGGTAGATGTATCAAAAACCCTTTTACACCCTTACAGCAAGAGAGTAAACAAACGCTGTTACAACTTTACAATGTGTAGAATCTAGATAGCTGCGTAAACGTTGATAAAAAATCGATATAAGGTGTGTGTGATAAAGAGACGCCAGGGATTTGTCTTCGATTTAAACCGGAAACTGTGGTTGTTATGTCAATGGCTAGCCGCGATAGAATGAAATGCATTTTCTATCCGTCGTAATCTGTGCAACCTTGCAACCGTCAGGGGCAATATTTGGCAATAATTATTATAATTTCATAAAATAAAGATAAAATTGGTTACAAAACTAGATGAAAACGAGTGAAGATGCATCTTTAACAGAGCACTATTCATTGTGAAAACACTGTTGCACAAGCAGAAATTTTTCGGAAAGAGCAATAATTCCTTTTGCAGCAGAGTTTTCATAGGGGAAAAAAAAAACTTCTGCAGAGAAAACGTCTGCTTATCAGTAACTCTTCGATATAAACTTAAACCTTAGACGAAAAGAACCTTTTCAACGTTGAAAAACGTCTGAAATAATGTCATTTCTAAGTTGTTTTGGCCAGAATATATAATGGCGTAGCGGACTGAGTAGATTCAAGATCAGACTACACGTTCCGTGCAGTGTGATCTTGACCTACACTATCCGCAAAAATAACATAAGTCGGTTCCAGCACTTTAGGGTTAAAAAGAGAGAGAGAGAGAGAGAGAGAGAGAGAGAGAGACAGACAGAGAGAGAGAGAGAAAACGATTTAGTACACCTTGACTGTTTTAACCCTTTCCCAAACAATCCCTGGTTTTCACGACCCTGAGAAAAAAACCTTCTGAAAACATTGTGGGAAAAGGAGAAAATGCTGGTAACCAGCATTTTCTCCTTTTCCCACAACGTTTTCTTCCCTTCCCAAAACAAATTTCAATTTTTGAGTCACATTAATTTTGTCGTCTGCAAATGCTTCCAAATTGGACTAGTCTAAAATTATGTCGTTTGGTAAAGAGTTAAGCATGCTTAAGACTTGTCCTGCTCAATAAGTGAAACTAAAGCTTCAAGCCTAAAGTAAAACTCCAAATTTTTGCTATTTCAAAGGTAATTTTAGGAAGAAAATTTCTTCTTATCGGACAGTGTAGATCCAAGATCAGACTGCACGTTCTGTGCAGTCTGATCTTGATCTACACTGTCCGCAAAAGGTCCGTGAGTCGCGCTTAGCAGCCTGAGGATTAAAAATGGACAAAAAGAATCTTTTATTCGTGAAAGAGTTACTGTATTTTCCCAAAATTTCTTTCTCTGCTGTTTTCGTCGAAGAGAAAAAAAAGGACTATATTAATGTAAGGACTTTGTGATCCTTTACCCAAGATTCTCTTGTTTTAAAGACCCTGATGAAGAAGGAATTCGAAAACATTGTGGGAAAAGGGGAAAATGCTAGTTACAGCATTTTCTCCTTTTCCAACAATGGTTTCTACCCTTTCAAAGAAAAATCCCATCAGTTGAACCACATTTGATTGGTCGTCTGCGAATGTTTTCAATAACTATGAGCGAGTGTGTGTGCGTGTGTGTGTGTGTGTGTGTGTTTTTTTTTTTTGTCTTGGAAAGAGGTCGAACTAAGGGAAAAGCCTACTTAAATAGCTCATAAGAAATACCAGGCGGTCTACAACAATTGGATAACTAAGGAGAAACGGACGTGTTTTCTGACTTCAAGAGGAATAGAAGTGGTGAGATAGCGGTTACTTGGTCTGTGTGTCTGTGTGTCTGTCTTTCTGTCTGTCTGTCTGTCTGTCTCTCTCTCTCTCCTCTTCTTCGTCTTCTTCTTCCTCTTCTGTTTTCCCAAGTCAAGAGGGCTTCTTCTTTTTTCTCAAGTCAAGAGGGAAAGTCAGTCTCTCTCTCTCTCTCTCTCTCTCTCTCTCTCCTTCTTCTTCTTCTTCTTCGCCTTCTTCTTTCTCAAGTCAATGGGGCTTTTTCTTCTTCTTCTTCTTCGCCACTCTCCTTCTTTCTCAGGTCAAGAGGGAAAATCTCTCTCTCTCTCTCTCTCTCTCTCTCTCTCTTCTTTTTCTTCTTGTCTTTCTTCTTCTTCTTCCCTTCCTTCTCTTCTCCTTCTTCTTCTGTTTTCCTCCTCCTCCTCTTCTTTTTTCTTTTCTCCATGTAACACTGTCAATTTCTCCACAGTTTTTCCTAAATAGTATCTCCTTATTTCACGTTGTTTTCGTCTGCCTGCTTGTTTTAAGCCTTCAAAACTGATGCGGTTAATTTACAATGTTCAGCCTTGGCTAGGTCATCTTCTGTAGATTTAAGTCGAGAAAAGATGGGTCTGTGCATCTCGAATTTATTTGTGTGGTGTTTAGAATGGAGTAGATTATTCAGATTTTTAATCATCAAACAAAACTTTTTAATCTTTTACCAAACAATCCCGAGTTATAACGACCTTGAAGGAGAGAGCATTTGAAAACATTGTGGAAAAAGGAGAAATTGTTACTTTTGGCAATAAGTGGGCCTTTAACCCTTTACCACACAATTCAGACTTGTAAGAACCCTGAGAAAGAAACCTTTTGAAAAAATCATGGGAAAAGGAGAAAATGCTGGTAACCAGCCTTTTCTCCCTTTTCCCACAATGTTTTCTGCTATCTCAATGAATTTCTCTGCAATTGTACCACTTTCGAAATCTGTCGTCAATAGATGTAATTAATTTAGAATTGTCTTGAATTTTATTGTTTGGTAACGTTATAGATTTGAATGATTTATCAATGAATTTTGTAAGGTAATAGCTAAAAAACTATCAATGAATAACACTGAAAGTATAAGAAAAATATATTTTTGATGGTATTTCCTTCAAAGACGCCGAAGCTCCTTAACCTTTAACTTGACTTGCTAAATAAGTGGAATTAAACTTTCAAGCCGATAGTAAAAACCCAAATTTGTGTGCAGTCTGATCTTGATCTTCACTGTCTGCAAAGGTCCTGAGTCGCGGTTAGCAGCTTCATAGTTAAAGTATTCCAAATTTGCGTATTTCGCATTATGGAGCGTCTGGGAATGTCACATGATAAACAACACGCGTCGATTCATTCAGCATACTCGGGTGATCCGTTGATCAAGTCCCTCGGCTGTATCAAGCAGCTTGATATGCACCTAAACGGTGTATTTCTTCGCCGGGAATACGCCGTTTAACCGTTCTTAAAATTGTAAGGCTCCTCTTTAAAAAGGAAAACTTAAGTCACAATTTTTCGTCTTAACCTTTCTAAATATACTTCCGTTGACAAAGAGTTTGCACATTCATTTTTTAACGTGGTTTATCAATTCAGATTGAACTTTTCGTCGACAGATAGATAGATGTAAATAACTTCATCGTGGTTGTTTAAATCGTTGCTAATCGATTTACGAGGGCGCCGCCATGTTTCAGATCACGTGATTGGCAGTTCAAAATGGAAACCGCCTTTATACGGACGAGGTTAAATGTAGGAACGGAATCGGTGGAGTTGTGACTAGTGGCGTCGCTTATGTAGTATCGTATTCAAATAGGCCTAAGCATGATGACGTCACTTCTGATGTAACCAAATCGCGACTGTTCCGTTATTTCAGCACCAAAATTGCGCCGTTTTACTTAACGACGTTCGCGACAGTTTCCATTTTCACGCTTCGTGTAACTATCACGCTCACCTTTGACTCGAAAAACGGTGAGCACCTAACACAATTGATCTTGCCACACTTGTCAAAACCAAGAAATAAAACGGGTCGCTTCATGTCAGCAAAATGAAGAAAAAAGTATTTGAATCGAGCCAAATAATTATATACGAGGCAAGAATCCAAAATTACGCTTTCAAAAGATCGGACTGAAAGTCAAAGTGAATCACCTAACTACGTTACCTAACAAAGGAAATATGGACACAGATGCTAATGCTAGCGCTCTATCTGGCATACGTATCGTCGAGCTAAACATCCTTTCAGATGCAGATGCTTTCAGTTTGGTCTAGTCCAAAATTATGTCACTAGGTAAAGACTTGCAGAAAACGAGGGGCTGTACATAACTCTTTCTCCTTTACCAGGTTGTCACCTAGCTTGAAGAGTCTGCAGCAGACAACATTTTTTTCTTTTTGTTTTGGTTTTTTTTGTTTGTTTGTTTGTTTGTTTTTTTGTTTTTTTTTTTCCAAAATAAAGGTGTTTTAGCCATAAGTTAAGGTTTTTTTTTTTTTTTTAAATATTGATACTCAGTATACTCTAAATTATTTTTTTCATTAAATTTGATGTTTCACCAATACAATGACATAAAATTTGCTTATAATTGTTGTCATTTAAAAAGAATATACATAGACTTAGTTTTCATAGGTGAAATTTCATCCTGAACTGCTGCAATGCAGGGTGTACTAAAAGAAATATTCATAGAATTTTCCCAAAGCTGGTGACCCCCTCTTAATACCTCCTATTTTTGTAGATCAGATAATAAACTATCACCAAACAAAGTTTCATGAAATTCTGAATGTTTTGAAAAAAAATAGTGAAACTGTAGCGATCGTCTATAATGTAACTGCCAAGTTTCTTTACGCTTGCAGAGGAATATTGCTATTTTGTAGTATTTATCCGTGTTTTACCGAAAACGTTTGACTTACAGCAAAGAAATCTGAATCGGCCCACAGTCTGCACAGACTGACCTCGGTCGAAATTTTGGGCTATTTGTTAATTTTCTGCATCTCAAAGGATAAGTCTACCTCTTTAGTCTTTTGTTAGACAAAATAGATTCAAAAGATCCATACTTATATATAGATGACTGGCTTGGTATAATGCATCACGCTGATGCATTAAACCTTCATTTGGCAAATCGCAGCTTTTTGACTAAGTTAAAACTAACTGAAAGCCCAAACAGTGTCAAAGAGTGAACAGTGCAGGTATTAAAATGCATTTAGATTTAAATCATAACATTTAAAAGTGTTGAAACTTTTGTGAAAGGGACATAGGGGATATTTGTTTCTGTCGGTAAAAAATAGAAATTCATTTCATCGAGTGAACATCATCGGTATTATTTTCGCGAGTGGCGCAACCACAAGTGAAAATATTACCGATGATGTTCACTCGATTTAATAAATTTAGATCTTTCACCGAAAAAAAAAAATATATATATATACTATTCATTTCATGCTTCTTATCCCTTTTTTTGGTTGGATTTTCACCAAAATCCGGCACAGGTGTTTTCGGTAATTCCCCTTGGCGTATTCCCTCCACAAAGCAACGCATTACAATATTACGTAAAGCGCGAGAAATGTAGGGTAAATGCATGTAAATTAGGTCATATTTCCGTCTTGTTCAATGGCACGCACCGTTTACCTAGGTAAATACATTCGGCATACCTCTGATGATGGGAGCCATCAAGTCCCTCGGCTGTATCTGGTAGCTTGATATGCACCTACACGGTACATTTCATCGCCGGAAATACGTTGGTTTACCCTTCTGAAAATTGTAAGGCTCCTCGTAAAAAAAGAAAACTTAAGTCTCAAATTTCTATCAAAATTTTTCTAATTATATTTCAGTTGACAAACAGTTCGTACATTCATTTTTTAACGTGGTTTATCAATTACGATTGAAGTTTTAACCGACAGATAGATAGATGTGAATAACTTCATAGAGGTTGTTTATGTCGTTGCTAAGCGACTGAAAGTGGCGCCGCTATGTATAAGATCTCGTGATTGGCAGTTCAAATTGAAACGACCGTTATACAGACGAGGTTAGATGTAGGTACGGAATCGGCCGAGTTGTGACGAGTATGGTGACTAGTGCACTGGAACTACTGTTTCCGCCTTCAAATAAAGAGTTAGAAAATATGAAATCAGTACTTTTCACTGGTCGTAACAATGAAATATCAAACCATATTCCGCCATTATTTCTCGATAAACTACCGAAAAGCATGAAATAAAATCTGATATTGTACGGTCGGTCTAAGAGTTACTAGCTGATAGAAAAATGAATTTTAAACTTACGCCAGAAGTTGCTAAACCCGTCTATCTTTTGTGTACTTTTTACCTGGCTTTGAGATTCATTACTCTGCAAGTGACTGACACTTGGACCGACTTTACAGTACTAGATTATCATCCCCACAATAACTTCCAAACTTTCAGAAGGTATGATCTAAATTCAAACGTATTTATAAAACACTCATATTGTTAAATTTGGCCGCTACTGGGCCTTTAAGAGCGTTAGTCGTACGTTCGTTCCTTGGGCGACATGAACACCGCTTTTTTCGTCAATTATTATAACTTATACTTTCTTATTTCATTTTCAGAATGACCATGAAGAGCATTTTCCTCCTAAGCGCATTCATAATTTTGTTGGCATTCAGCCTGTGTGAGGGGCGTTGGAAGTTATGCGATGGAGGCCCTCAAGACTGCCGAGAAAGGGACGTATATGGTATAAGGGGACGTCTTCTGACTTGTGCTAGCCTTAGACCTGGGCACAGGTGTCAGGCACGAGGCAACAGTTGCAGATGTCGTCGTATCCGGACAGGAATCATGTTTGCGGAGGGTAACGCAGATTTGAACGATGACAGTTAAGCAGCAATTCGGCGACAATCCACTGGGAAATGGAAGGGAAACAATGCTATACAATGGATTTTAAACACCTCCGGTTTACTTAAAACTCATTACCCGACCACAAAGTTTTACCATCCCTCATCTTGAGAGCACTTGCAGACGACAAATTAAATGTGGCTACAATGAAGGATTTGTCTTTTTTTTTTAGTGTTTGAAAATTTTACGACAATATGCAGACTTTCCAATGTGACCTACCACCTGATGTGGACAGCTTAATCCTGTGCCAGACGACACAGTTTTAGTCTTGACCAAATTCAAAGTATTTGCAGACGATGAATATTGTGTGGCTCAAATGAAAGGGATTTGTTTGTGAAAAGGACCAGCATTTTCTCCTTTTTCCAGGATGTTTTCAAAAGCTTCCTCTCTCTCTCTCTCTCTCTCTCTCGGAGGGTCTCTAAAGCACGAGGTTGTGTGGAAAAGGATTAAATGTGCTTGAACTGATGTATTTGTCTTTGAAGTGTTTGAAAAATTTTACAATATGCATACTTGCCCAAAAAAATGCAGACGACAATTCAACTTCGGCTCAAATTGTGAAGTTTATTTTTGAAATGTTAAAAAAATTCTGGGAAAAGGAGAAAATGCTGGTTACCAGCATTTTCTCCATTGCCCACGATTTTTTCAAAGGGGTTTCTTTCCCAGGGTCGTTACAAGTCGGAGTTGTGTGATAAAGAGTTAAAGGCTTACTTATTGCCAAAAATAACGAATTCGGGAGTCAAAGCGAGGGCAAATTAACATTATACGCGTACCTTACATAATACCAATATCGTAGATATTATTGTGAATAAGACAATATGTATAAAGTAAGGTCTGTCAAAGTTGTAATTGATGGCAGAAAAATGAATTGTGAAACTAAAGTCAAAAAGTTGCGAACTGTAATGCAAGATTTAAAATTCATTTTTATGCCAGCTACTGGAGCTTTCACAGACCGTACTATAACATAGTGTAAGAGTGGTAATAATATCCATAATTTTCATTTGTATTAATTAAATGTACCAGCGATTTGACTTCCGAAATCTTTACTTTCAACTGTTAGTGGGCCTTCAATAAAAAATGATCCATTCACTTGCAAAAAGGGGAGTTAATGCATCTCTGTGATGCATGATACCCAGCAAGTCACATAAGTATGGATCCATATAATCAATTTTGTATAACAACCGACCGAATCATAAGGTACACTGGTCCTTTGACATACAGACAAATTGACCGATAGCAAAAAGTTTCGACCCAGGTCAGCCTGCGCGGACTGTGCAGGCTGACCTATTCGATACTTTTTGCAGATGCATTAAGCCCCTTTTTCACAGAGCATAGCTCAAACCGTTTAGTTTAGTTACAATCTATTGGGTGACACCATTGAACGATAATGATAATTATGTAATATCATTCTTCACATAATAGTTTCTCATTCACAGTTAATTCTATACGACTGTACCTTTCTTTTTCTGTATTAAAAATGTCATCATTAGTAACAGCAAACACAAATTTGTTCTGGTCGGTTTGATTAAAATAATTGAATAATAGAAAAGAAAAAATAAGTGTTCTTGCAACACACGCCCTTCCCCATTTCCCCCCGCCCCCTCCCAACCACCACCAACTACCCACCTTCGAAGGATACCAATTTTGAAACCATTGATAGAAAAAGAACAATTAGCCTACCTGGAACAAGCAAAGGAGTGCTTCTTTCCATCGATTCTTTTGAATTTCAATGGATTATTTCTCTCACTTGAACACTAATTCTGTTGACTGTATTTGAGTTTTAACGCCGTTTTAACAGCTTAGGTCATATCACGGCGCTCAGTGCCTCTACGCACGCGTTCCTGGCTTTCTCACACCCATTATCTCCCGCTAGATGGCATTCTACAAATACACATCTATCTAATATGGGCATTATGGGTAGAGAACCGGACTACTTTTCAAAACAACAACCGTTACTTTGAATTTCAAAATGCAATAAACGTTTACTCGATAAAACGCTACCTGGTGCGATTCATTCAGCTATGATCGGCCAGCATGTAACCTATGCATCGGCCATTTATTAAAACAGCCCCTACATGCTTGGGTAATAGGCTAATAGCTTCGCTGTAAGCCCTACTTTTCCCGAATATTCGGGGGATGGGTTATGCGTCATAGCAGACAGGTCGAATCTTCGAAGAATATGACATGCGCAGACAACGTTCTCACACCAGTACTAACACACTTTTCTCTCCAAGTCACGTACTACTTTTCTCAATACATTCAATCATCTTCTCCAAATTTACAGTATTTGCAGATCACAAGTTGAAAGATGTGCTTAAAAGGAGCGAAAACATAAAAAAATACTGTCTTTGTTTTACCAGCGTGAAAAGTAACTCCATACCCCCAGTGCACGATTTTCTTTTTTCTTTTTTATTTTTCAATTAATATCAAATTTAGCCAAGAGAAAAACTGGATACAACCATGATATATCAATATCGATTACGATAATTCAGAAGAATTATGAGAGACAAGAAGAAACGTATTTTTCCACGTTATCGTGTAGCTTGGTTCAACAAGCAGTAGCAAATTGATACCAGATAAGGGCTGTTGGCGAGAATATGCTTTGCTACGTCCAGCTTAGTACATCATGCTGTGTTTGTCTTGTGTTCTATAAAATTAACCCTTTACCCAACAATCCCGATTTCGAGGAAGATAGCTTTTGAAAAGAAAAAGGAAAAATGTTCTAAATCGGCATTATGTCCTTTTCCTACAATATTTTCATTCCTTTGTCCTCTTTACCCAACGGCAAAAGTTTGGGCCTGCCCGAATTAAAAGCATTTGCGGAAGACAAAATAAATTTCAATCAAAATTTGAATTCTGTGTTTGGAAAGATAGAAAACATAGCAGGAAAAGGAGAAAAAAGTTCCTTACAAGCATTTTCTTCTTTTCCTAAAATACCATTAAAAAGCCTTTTCCTGAGGATCGGTAAAACTCGGGGTTGTGTGGTAAAGGATTAATCCTTTTCCAAACCGGGTAAACCAGTCTATGTTGAAAGCATCTGCATCTGCAGATGACAGATGTGGCTTGAATGATGGAATTTGTCTCTGAAAGGGCAGAAAACATTGTGGAAAAAGGAGAAAATGCTGGTTACCAGCATTTTCTCCTTTTCCCACAGTGTTTTTAAAGGGCTTCTTTCTCAGGGTCGTTAAAACTCGGGATTGTTTGGTAAAGGATTAAAGACAAATGCTATCATTTGAGCAGCAATCAAATTGTTGTCTGTTATTGGTTTCAAGTAGTAAACGTCTATTAGTGCGGTTGTGGGTAACGAGTTACTGTGTTTGCACGATTTAAGTCTCACAGTGACCTTAAGGTAGTGGAAAACAGCTATTTCCACTGTACTATAATCCCACAAAATTTGCTATGATTAAAAATGAGTATCATTGTACTACTTTAACCGAGCCATTTTTTCCTTTTTTCCTTCTTAAAATTATCATTTATAAATCTAAAACCACTATAATCTCATTACCAAGGGAGATAATAATTACCTCCCTTCTCTGGAAACTAACATAAGTATTAAAAAATAATTTCAAGATAGACATCAAAGGAATTTCTGGTCGGTTAAAAATGTGCAAAAGTATTATATCAATATAATTCCTTATTTATCAACTAACAAGAAATTTTATTCCATGCTGCACAAGAAGCGTTAGGGGTCTACTACCTTAAATGAACTTTATTGTATATATATCTTAAAGTCAAAATTCATGTAACAAAATGATGCAACCGGATGTAGATATTTTCTTCATCTTTTCTGCAAATGTTTTGATATAGAAATACGTGGGCCTTAAGCTTACAGAGTGGGATTACATCAAATGTATCACCAGGAATATTTAGCTCTTATCCTTTTAAATAAACGAAATGAAACTCTAGAACCGATGATAAAAAACTATTTTTTTTATTTCGAAGGTTTTTATCTGGCAAAGATATATCCTTATCGGACAGTGTAGATTCAAGATCAGACTGCACGTTCTGTGCAGTCTGATCTTGATCTACACTGTCCGCAAAAGGTCCTTGAGTCGTGTCTAGCAGCTGAAGGATTAACATATTCGACGGTAACTTGTTTTGTTAGAAACCCCCATAAAACTAATACTTTACTGAATAAATCAAACAGTTATCTCCCTTTAAATAATACAGTTTTGTTTGACAGTTCATCTGTTTTCTTCTGGTAAGTGGTAAGCACACATTCTAAACTTATTTGATCAACGAGAATGACTTTCAACCGAACAATTGAGCTGGTATGAATCACAGCTGAACGACGAGCGACATTGTCTCAAATCATGAATTACACACTAATATACTAAAAGGTAAACAACTCGTAATGTATTTTCAATACCCTGGATCTCTTCCGAGTTGTTTTGTTTGACACTTTCAAGCTAGATATTTCTTAGCAGTTTGAAATGTCTGAAACTGTGATATGATTTCCTTGTAGAATAATGTTCCCGCTATCAGTTGGTACTACGTATGTCAATATTGGTAGTAAAGTGACTTTTAAACGGCGTGAAATCCGTGACTGGGGTATTGAAAATACATCACGAGTTGTTTATCGTTCAGTATGTTAGTGTGTAATACATGATTTGAGACATTATCGCTCGCCGTTCACCTGGGCCCCGTTTTAATAAGGTAGTTACGAACAAAATGTATATAAGGTTTACGTGACTATAGTATGGTGGCATGTCTCTGCCACGAGATACGAGATAACTATCATGATTATTTTAGAAAACTATTGCGATAAAGTTTCCTGGAAATTTTTTTCGTTCCAATTTATCTAGATAAAATTTTCAGTAAACTTTGATTTTATACTTTTCCAGATGCAAAGCATTTGCAGACGACAAATAAATATGAGTCAAATATTAGATTTTTCAGACGGATGGAAAGCATTGTGGGGGGAAAAGAGAAAATGTTTAATATATGCAAAATCTCCAGGGCTATTAAACACAGGACCATTTGGTAATGGATAAATTTCTCCACTTTTACCAAACGAATATATTTAACTCTCTGTCTGCTAAGTGCGACTCAATGACCTTTTGCGGACAATGTAGATCTTAGAGATCTACATTATCCAAGTTCTACACTGTCCGATAAGGAGACATTTTTCTCTAAAAATAACTTTGAAATAGCATCATTCGGGTTTTTGCCATCGGCTTGGAAGTCTCATTAACCTTATTTAGCAGGGAAAGACTTAAAAGACTCTGAGAAAAGAGGCATTTTGAAAACATTGTGGAAAAGGAGAAAACGCTGGACACCAAAGTTTCCTCCTTTACCCGTGCAGATTAGAACACAAGATTTCCTGGTACAGGGTTAATGAGTCATGTAGGTTTCTGGTACTTGAGATGATCTTTCTTGTAACTGTTCAGTGACCAAGGAAGTACAAGCTCTTTGTCATTCAAAGCGGATATATTTCATTTGAAAGTGACATATTTTTGTTAAAATGTACGCACAATTTAGATTACTTTAAAGGACTGTGTTGATCAAGATCAGACTGCAATAAAGCTTAAATCTTATCTAGAATGCAAACTGTCCAATATCTTAGAGCAATAAAGCTTAAATCTTATCTAGAATGCAAACTGTCCAATATCTTAGAAAAATTGGTTGATAAAAAAAAAAAAAAAACTTTTTTCTACTTTAAAATACAATAATTAGGATTTTTTTTATTTTTTAAACAAAAAAAAAAAAAAAAAAAAAGAAAAAAAATATTTTTCAACCATTAAAAAAGAAAAAAAAAAAAAAAAAAAATTATACTTTTTGTTGCATTATAATGGGCTAAGAAATATAGAGGAAAAAATGCACGGAATGTGACAGCGTTTCAGAAATATTCCATGCATGAATTTCACAATGTGGTACCGAAATGTTAATATTCTATCAATCTTCAATCAGTTTAAGAAACGATTAAATATTTGTTGTGGAAATCGTTGATGAACATCAAAGATTTGATGTCTTTTCTTTATTTACCTCCTAAACTCTAAAAGCAAAGTGCAGTAGATTGCGATGAAGAATTCCTTGTAAACAGTGATAGTTAGTACTAACAAAGGGTTGTGTTTCAAAGAACCCAGATAAGATGGCTTTTGAAGACATGGTGTGAATGAGAGAAAATACCGGTTAACTTGCAAATCTTCCTTCTAGAAGTAAGAAAAACGAAGAGTATCTGGAAAAGTGTTGAATGATTTTTATAGACATTAGGATTTGCATATGTTTTACTGAAAATTTATTTTTTTCCCAGATTGCTCCATAGAGACATTTTTTGATTATCGTTTGTAAAAATATATACAAATGTTTCTGGATACGGGCTAATTCAGCTGATCTGTGAAGTGGTGCTAATTTCAATACATTGTAAAAAGGTAACTAAAAGACTGTACAGAAAAAGTGCATCAGTTCGTTTGAAACAAGACGGAATGATAAAATATTTTATGGGAAAAATCCAGAGCTAAAAAAAAAGAGAAACGTTTACGTCTGTCAAAACTGTCATTCTTATAGGTAAAATATACCACTTTTTTATAAAACTTATACGCACGTTGACTGATGTTTTCATTTTCTTAATCTATACTTCTTAATGTATGAATTTTAATTAGAAAATAACTAAATAATTTCTATAACAAATGATTTAGTTAAAATTTACCATTACATTGCATAAATGAATCTTTAACCCTTTCCTAGATGTCATCATTAAAGACCCTGTCCAAATTATTGGCATTTGCTGACCACGTGTCAAAAGACTTTGTCTCTTGGTTGGTTTATACCTGGGATCTTTAAGTAAAGGGTTTATAAGATTCCTACAGTGCACAGTCTCTGAGCACTTTGTAGTTAGACTGCAGAACAAACAAAACTTTTTGTTGAAAAATAACATCTACTACCTGTTTTTCCAAAGCATGTATTTATTTTCAGGGGCAACCATATTGGTAGAGCTTGACATGTAAAGAAGATAAATCTTGGACTTAAACACAAATGTGATGAAACAAACACTTGCCCGGATGAACGGAATCATATGTGCCTTAACTGGAGAAAAGAAGAGTTTTCATGTATTGTTTGATATTCCATTTTATAACGCAGTCAGATAATTCATTACTTCTTGCTAACTATCACAGCCTTACTCTGTGAAGAAGACAAGATTTTTTTTAGCTTGGTTTGTAGCAGGATTTTGTCATACAAATAAAAATCATATTTGCATTTATTATACTCCTACATCCTTTTCAAGAGTGTACGTGGATCTTGTTAATATTGCAATTAATGTTTATAACTTGTTAAACGTTATTTTATTTTTTGTCACACATTATCAATTTGAAGTATAGTACAATTTGTTACTTTGGCATCTATTACAGGCATATTTACCTACAGTGATATCAGTGTTTTATTATGATAGATTTGAAACGAAATAAAATCACATACATCTGAGAGACTGTAAAGTAATCCATACTTGTGCCATTTCGACATGAAAGGTGATCCAGAGTAATATCTTGAAAAGCATTCATAATTGTTATACACGTATATGTGTTTGCCTTTTTTTTTAACCTGAATTTTGTCACACTTAATGCAAAATATACACTCAGACAATTATTTTTATGGAAAACATTTGGCAAACATCACCAAATATCATACTACTTGTTTACCATTATAAGAATTTTTCAAAATTACATTAAATATCTTTTAATTACGTAATTATTGTACAAATTTAACGTGTTCTTTATCAAACTGATTTTTTTTTTCAAATCAAATTTATTAGAGACTGAAAGGGATTTTTTTAGAGTTTGATATTATAATTCTGTAGCTATTAATATGTCTAAAATTTTTTCTGGAGAATTCGACAGAGATGCAGTTTTACAAAACCTCAATGATAACCAAGCTAAAGTCCACTATGGAGCCATCATATTCCTGGGAATTCTCATTGTACTGGGGGTCATTGGCAACCTGCACGTGTTGCTCATTTACTGGAAAGCCCCTAGCAGTAACTGCCGACTTTTTGTTTGCTTTCTGGCAGTCATTGATTTTGTGTCATGTTTCATGTGCATTCCCTTCAATATTGCTCTATTAATGTATCCACTAATGTATTATGACAACGTGGTCTGTAAGATATTTAAGTTTTTGACCAGTTGTGTACTGACAGGATCCGGATTGTCGTTGCTTGTTATCGCAGTAGAGCGTTACAGAAAAATATGCAAGCCACATTCATCTCAGATTTCTCTCAAACTTGCAAAGATTTTATGCATTCTTGTTCTAGTCTTAGCGTTCCTTGGTTCAATACCAGTATTACATTTTTTATGGTATCACAGAAATACCAACGAAACGTCCGAATATTACAGGTTACAAATGTCACATCAAGAATGAACTCTGAGACACAGTTTTTCAATGGTTCCATGTAGCCTGCATTTTTATAGCTTCTCTTGGTAGCTGCTCAGCTATAACAGTTTTATATATATTGATTGGATATCAAATCTGGCAGCATCAGGCAAAAATGAGAGCGTATAAGATGCCCATTATTTCCAAAGGACAAAATGAAGACAGAATACCCGTCAAGGATACTGACCAATCAGAAAGGAAAGCAAGTCAAACAATATCCAATACGGATGTTTCCACAGCAAGCCAATCAGACACACACGATATTGAAAGTGATCAACCAGAATCATCTGAACACGAAACCAGTTTCACTTCGTCTTCAAACAAATCCAACCAAAATCATGGGGGACAAAAACTCGTGGAAAGAAATGCAAATTTTTACCGATTCAATCGCATGAAAAGAACTACATATATGCTCATATGGATAACTCTATTTTGCTTTCTAAGCTATATCCCCAGCCCCATTGTAGGAATTTATCGGATTTTCCACAAGGACTGGGACCACAATCTGAGTTATGCTGAGGCGGTTGCTCTTGATATTGTACTTTCTGCCTTTTATTTAAATAACGTTGTAAATTTTTTTTGACTACGTAGCCTGTGATTCAGCCTTCCGGAAAGAATTGATTTCCTTTTATAGCAGGATTTTTTGCAGAAAATAAAATGTATATAGTATCTTGCAGGATGGTCATATAAGTTCACTCTTTCACCAAAAGAGCCAAATTGACATTTATAGGAATAGTTTCATTGAATTTGTATATAAAACTGTAAGGTTTGTATTTCATCGTAATCTTTTAGAATGCATTGATCCTTCACTAATAGTCCGGTGACCAAGCGAAAGAGGGCTTCTAAAAATATTGTCGAAACAAGCATTTTCCTTCCTCCACAAGTTTTCCTACCATTTTGAAGACAACTCACATAACTTTCAGCTGCATTTATCTTGTCGTCTGCAAATGCTTTTTAATTTGGACAAGCATGAAAATACTCTTATCATGCTAAATACAGGGTGACCCAAAATAAATGCTACCTATGAAATCGTTAATAAAATTCACAATCCTTACAGCAATCCAACCAAATTTGGTACAAATGAACTTCAGTTTATGTCTGACGTATCCACTAAGTTTCAGTCATGAATGTCAAACAGTCTTTGTTTTATCTCCGTTCTACGATATGCTCCAAATGTGCACCTCTGCGTTGCAAGCACACCTGGATACGATGTGCAAAATTTCAATAATTCTGACACACTCCACCTTCCTTCAGTTCAGGAATAGTCTGGGGGTTGTTCTGATAGACATTATCTTTGAGTTAACCCCACGGATAAAAATCTGGCGAGTTAAAGTCCGGTGTGTGTGAATCTTATTCAGGATCACACCTCCTACTGATGAGACGATCACCAAAGTGCCCCCGTAGCCATCCCAACGAGTCATTTGAAGTTAAGGAGTTGCTCCAGCCTGTTGAAACCACTGTTCATTCTTCACAACACACTTCGTCTTCCCAAGGCTGCCCAAAACTTCTTAACGACCACTAGGTAGCGCTCAGTATAGATCGTGACTGACCGTTAATTCTTGTCTTCAAACCAGTAAGGACCAATGATCCCATGTTTTGATATTGTTAGTCATGCAGTGTACTTGATGGGGTGCACCCAGGCCTCTGAAGACAATCTTCTGGTGGTATCAATACTGAGGGAGGAGTGTGTCAGAGTTATTGACAATTTTGCATGTCGTATCCTGATGTGCTTGCAACGAAGAGGTGCACATTTGGAGCTTATCATGGAACGGAGATAAAAACTAAAAAGACTGTTGGACACTCATGACTGAAACACATCAGGCATAGACTGAAGAACTGGAGTTCGACAAACTTTTATCGGAAGCTTCCCAATAAGGATGGCATGTGCATGTTGTTAGCATGTGTTGTTTCAGTGATTTATTTTGTTTGAGTTACAGCCAATATATATTTTTTTCTTATTATTGAAGAATACCAGTTGAATGGTAATCAAAGCGGAGAGAATTAGTATGACTCCGACAGCAATTTTTCTGTGGGAAAAAAAATAACAAACTAAAAAGTCTTGTGCCCCTAAGTCGCTTAAACACAGCTTTGTTTGGGTTAAGATTGATGCACATATTGAAATGTCAATGCTCAAAGCTGTTGTTTATCATTATTATTATTATTATTGTTATTATTATAATCAGAATATCTGGCAAAAATAATTGGCAGTGTAGGTTAGACTTTACCTCCTGTGCAGTCTGATCCTGGCATACATTTTTCTTTTTTTTTTTTTACAAAAGCAACGAAAGGCTGTTTTAGTGTATTAGGCCGTTACCACAAAATCCAAAATTTTAACGCCCCTAAAGAAGAAGCTCTACCCACAATTTTTTTACTCTTTCACAAGCAACGTCTATCCTAAATTTAAATTTTCGTCTGCTGCTAAGAAGATGAAGTAAGCCGTAACTCTTTGCCAAACGACAAACTTTAAGACTTGTCCAAATTGACAGCAATTGCAGACGACAAAAAAGAATGTGACTCAAAAATCAAAATTTGCTTTGCGAAGGGTAGAAAACGGCGAGGGAAAAGGAGAAAATGCTGTGTACCAGCATTTTCTCCTTTTCCCTCGGTATTTTCAAAAGTCTTCTTACTCAGGGTCGTTAAAAGTCGGGATTATGTGGTAAAGGGTTAACTAGGTAAACAAACATTTCAGATAGGATACCACCAGAACGTTGTTTTACTTCAATGAAGCTTTATTTAATATGATAATTAAGGAGAGCCCTCTATGCATATTTCAAGGTAAGGCCCGAAACATGGTAATGAGGTGTGAGGTAATTAGCATAATGTGTATGTTTTTATTTTCTAAGTAAAAATGTGTACAATGCCTTATATTTGTTTTGTTTGCATGTTTGGTGTAAATGAAAATGTGAAATTAGTTGATTCAAAATGTAAGAGAAATTTAGCATTTCAACTGTTTACAATTTAGTTGGTTTGTAATGTGATGTTATATTAGTGTACGTTTTTCTTTAAAAAAAAAAAAATGCTTACAGTGTCTTATGTTTGTTTTGTTTACTTGCTTGGCGTAAATAAAAATATAAAATGAGTTAATTCAAAATATCTAGAAGAGAAATGTAGCATTTCAACTGTTTACATTATAGTTTGTTTGTAATGTGATGTTATGTCAGTGTAAGTTTTTCTTTTCAAAGAAAATGTGTACAATGTCTTTCTATTTTTTTTGTCTGTATGTTTGGTGTAAATGTAAATAAGCCAATGATCTGGCAAAAGGGAGCTTAAGGCATCTCCTTAATGCATTATACCATGCAAGATACCATATAATCAGCGGTCCATAAAATCCACTTTGTCTTACAAGTGACTGAATCATGAGGTAGACTGGTCCTTTGACATACAGAAATTTGACGAATAGCAAAAAGTTTCGGCCCAGGTCAGCCTGCGCTGACTGCGCAGGATGACCTTAATCGATACCTTTTTACAGATGCATTAATCCCCCTTTTCACAGAGCATATAAAAAATATAAAATGAGTTTTACAAAATAAGGTAGATATGATACTTTCCTCTGTAAATGTTGTAGTCTGTTTTTCCTTTCTAAACAAAAAATTGTGCGCAGTGTCTTCTGTTTGTTTTTTGTTTATTTGTTTTGAGTCGAACAAAATTTCCAACAGATTGTTTAAAGCCGTTTTCTACATTATTCTAATCATATCCTGGTGGCGAGTACATCAATCTACGTTTTCCTGGGGTTTCTTTTACCAGTACTTCAAAAACACTCCCTCCAGCCTTAATAGCTGCTTTCCATATAAATATTGTCTGAAGAATGGTCAGCTGTGAGAAAGCAAAGAAGCTTAGCCTAATAACTTTCATTAATCCTTGAAAGAAGTTTGACAGAACATGGGATCGAACCCGCGGTCAATGGATTACAAGCCATGTACAATTAAGCCATGCTCTGTGAAAAGGGGGGGGACTTAATGCATCTGCGAAAAGTATCGACCCAGGTCAGCCTGCGCAGTCCGCGCAGGCTGACCTGGGCCGAAACTTTTCGCTATTGGTCAATTTTCTGTATGTACAAGGACCAGTCTACCTCATGATTAAGTCGGTTATTTAGAAAAGTGGCTCTTATGGATCCATAATAATGTGATGACTTGGGCTGGTATCATGTATCACGGTGATGCATTAAGCCCCCTTTTACCATAACATGGCTCAATTAAAATTAGTAAAATCTATTTGAGCTATGCTCTGGCTGAAGGGGTCTGGTGCATCTGCAAGAAGTTCCAACCAAGGTCAGTCTGTGCAGTCTGCGCAAACAGACCCGGGGTAAAACTTGGTTTTTGTCATTTTTTTTTTGTATGTCAAAGGATCAGTCTACCTCATCACTTAGTTAGTTGCTAGACGAACTGGATTTTATGGATCCGTAAATATTATGTGATGACTTGTTACAATGTATCACGGATATGCATTAAACCCCCTTCTGAAGGACGACGCGAATTTCTTTTTACTTCCATAAACAACGTCAATTTTTTTTTCTTGTTAACAGAGAAAATTCTTCTTCTTCTTCTTCTTCATCTTCTTCATTATCGTCATCATTGTGGCAATGCGTATCATTGTCATTACTATAGAAGTATTCTATATCTATTGTAGTTTACGATTTATTTTACATCGATTGAGAAACAAGTTCTGACAACTTATACTTATCTCTCTCGATTCTGCTTCCTGGAAACTACACTAGTACTCGTGCCGATTCTTCTGGTGTAGTCCCGTTTTCTACAAAAACAAGAAAGTTGTGCTTCGCCCATTAAATTTCAAAATTAATTTTGCTAAAGGGAAAGAAAGAAAGAAAGAAAGAAAGAAAGAAAGAAAGAAAGAAAGAACCTAGGAAGAAAAAATGGGATTAATCTTTGCTACATTCCTAGCCAAGCTCCTGCTATTTATCTACACTTGCTGTGCAATGCCTTTGTGGGAGACAGTGGTGTTGAAGTAGAGCGTCGGTCTCTCTCACTAGAAGTCCGGATTCGATGAGGCGATGAGCAGGGTCCAACAGTTTAAACTTACCTCGGTATAAGATGAAGACAACCGCCGTAAAAATCAAGGTAAAAATCATTTTGCAAACTTAATTTAGCAATATGAGAGCGCCGTGGCTCTCTTCTTCTGGGTTCGAGTCTCACCGAAAGCATTTTTTTTCTGTGAAACACAAAAACTGGTGAAACCCAGGACAGACATGAATTAATATGCAGTTGCCGTGATGTGGCTAATGTATGTTGAAAGCAGCATAAAACACCATACAACACACCCTCTTCATGGTTATACCACAAGAATTTATCAGACCATTAAAAAATTCCTGTAACCTTTTCTGTAACCTCCAGAATGCCAAGTCGCTCTTTTTTTTTTACTTTTTGCCTGGTTTTAAAATTAATTTTTCAGCCAGCAACTAACGCTTGGACTGACCGTGCGATATAAAGATTCGCGTTTTCACACACATTTCCATACTTTTAAATAGTCTGATTTAAATTCAAATGCATGGCATTTTAACAACCGTATTACTTACTTGCGGTCGCTACTGGGCTTATAAAGGGACATGTAAATAGAGAGTTTTTTTTTTCGGTGAAAGATCGAAATTTATTTCATCTCGTGAACATCATCGGTAATTTTCACTCGTGGCGCCACGAGTGAAAATATTACCGATGATGTTCACGAGATGAAATAATTTTCGATCTTTCAATGAAAAAAAAAAAAAAAAATTCTCTTTGTTTCATTTCATGCTTCTAATCCCTTTTTGGGGGGACTTACATCAAAATCCAGAACAGTTGTTTTTGGTG
Organism: Hippopus hippopus; assembly: GCA_946811185.2. Taxonomy (NCBI): domain Eukaryota; kingdom Metazoa; phylum Mollusca; class Bivalvia; order Cardiida; family Cardiidae; genus Hippopus; species Hippopus hippopus. Next base: position 11,333,666 of record OX328113.1, on the reverse strand, counting down.
ATTCCCCGCTGTGTGCCCCTCCGCATAACAACGCACTACAATATTACGTAAAGCGCGAGAAACGTAGGGTGAATGACGTCATATTTCCAACTGGTTGAATGGCACGCGCTGTTTACCCAGGTAACTAGTGCGCGGCAACTACTGGATCCGCCTTCGACTGAAGAGTTAGAAAATAAAATCGGTATTTTTCACTGGTCATACAAATGAAATATCGAACAATATTCCACTGTTATTTCTCGATAACCTACCGAAAATCATGAAATAGTCAAATTTATTAAGAGGATGAGAAAGTTGATACTTAAATTTGTTAAAAAAAAAAATAAATAAAGAAATAAAGAACCTGACTTCTTATCCTAAGTTGGGGCAGGGATGCTTAAAAAATTGCCTGCGGTAGGACCCTAACCCACGACCTACGCAGACCAGGGTCGGCCGCTCCACCGACTGAACTATGAGGGCAACCGACATTTAGTAGTATTATAAATGTACTTATTCCGTGTTATGCAATTACGGCTATCTAGCGTTACAAATTGAATAGGAAAATTAAAAGTAAAAATAATAACAGTAATTGAAAAAAATATAAAAAAAAAGAGTGCAAAAATAATTCTGTTCTCTACATGTATTTCTATCTATGTTAAAAAAAAATCATCTTTGTATTCGAATGAAAATTAGCAGCCTTTGATAAGATTTTCCAAAAACCTTTCAAGAAGAAAATTCGTTTAATGTCCCCTTCAGAAGGAGGCTTGAGAAAACACCTGCTGAAAGAAATGACTCCCCTTTTTTGCCCACAATATTTTCTGACTCATAAGAAAAATCTCCAATGTATTTAGCATCCATTGCCCGTGCTTACAAAACTTGGGTCTATGATCAACTGAGTTCGTGCTCAAACTTAAAGTCTCATTTATGCTTAAAGATGGCATGAAAATCCGAAAAAGAAACAAAGAAAAACTCCAGATTTCGGAATTTTATCAAATTACGTTTATACAACTTTGAGAGTTCATGCTCAGCTGAGTTAGGCATATATTAAATAGAGGATAATCAACTGGTTGTGTGTGATATTAAAAATCTGTCACTTGAATGGAATGTGATGCGGTTGAAAAAAACGAGTCTGACTGACGAGATTTTTTTAACCACATCAAATCCCATTCGAGTGATAGATATGGTATCATCACTAGTGATGATATAGTTTTAGAATGTTTGCCGGAACTACCTTTTCCTATATTACTCATATTGTAACATTCTTGATAATTATTACAATAAAAAAGGGTAAATTAGGAATATAATAAATAGGATAACTATTTTAACCTTGCTTGGCTTAATTCTAATATAAAAAATCAACTGCAAAGAAAAAGTACGTAATTTAAGTAAGACAATTAGAGAGAGAGCGGCGTCACGATGTTATCAATTGATGCGGTGGTCAGAACGTGATTGCTAATGTGTTTTGTGTTATTTGATATGAATTTATACTTCAGATAGCTACATTCTGGTATTCAGGCTTGTTAAATTACACTTCGTAACATTTCATTGTTGAACTATCCACACTTTGTATTATTCCGGTGATTAAGCATCCTTATTTCTTAACATTCCTTTACATTTCAGTGTTTAGATATCTACAATTTATTACTTTCCGGTGTTTCAGCAACCGAAACAAAGGAAGTTATCTCCCTGTAACAGCTCTTCACTTAATAAGGACGCGTTGGGCGAAGGTTCGGGGTACGAGCTACAGAATTTAAGAATCTTACCGCAAACAAAGGTTAAAAAATTCGACTTACGTCACCTGTTATGATTTTAACACGAAAGTTTATGCCCACTGTGCTATTCACTTCGATCGATCTGGTAGATATAGGAGAGATGCTTCATACGATTTCGTGTACGGTGTCACACAAACCGTCTGTCTTATCATAAATGCTAATTTTGTTTTGTTATTGTTAGGACGTCATGTGCCACAGGATAATCATACAGTAAAACTGGGCAAAAAGTTAAATGGTTTTGTGATAAACCAATTGAAAAAAAACGACTTGGCCATACTGTTGTGACTTTATTGCAAGATAGAATTGTCAAGTAAAGTAACCTTTGATTACATAGAAAGCAATTTACACAATCCAGTAGCTTCAGTCTGGAGGGTTGCTTTCATCTTATTTTTGTGACTGGGTCTCCGCATCCCTTCACATCAGCCCTTCTTCAACAGTATCTGGAAATTTTCAAAATTTTACTTGTCATCTTTCAGTCTGCTTAATGTTTCTTTAATCTGCTTGTCAGCCATGAAAATGGACATGAATCGATAGATAAATGATTTATTTTCACATTGACACCAAGTAAAGTACAAGGTTTTCATCAAATCTTTTTATAATTTACCTTATATTTGACATATACATACCTAGTTTATTTGTAAATAAACACTCATTATAAATTCAGTTAACTGCGCATGCGTTGTCAATTTCATTTGAGAAAATGACATCTTGTGATCGTCAATTTAAGTTATAAATATGACTTCTCGCAAATGAAATATATGCAGTACATTTTAGTTTCCCCTTCCATGCCAAAGCTGATAAAACAGAAGCCGATAAAGCCGAAAAAAAGAACTTTACTGTACTGGAAATGACTTCTGAATCATGTGCAGTAAATGTTAAGCCTAGTTTTGATTTTCTGGCAAGTAGGTCAACAGATATTTTCATCTCAAAATAATGGAATAACAAGAAAGTAACATTAACTTTATTTAATGAGTTTGGTTGTTTGTAAAGATTAATAATTTATCTATTGATTCATGTCCATTTTCATAGCTGACAGGCAGATTAAAGACACATTAAGCAGACTGAAAGATGACGGGTAAAATTTTGAAAATTTCCAGATACTGTTAAAGAAGGGCTGATGTGAAGGGATGCGAAGACCCAATCACAAAAATAACATCGGAGCAACCCTTCAGACTGAAGGTAACAATCCAGTTGCCTACCTGTATTTAAGCCAGTGATCCTGATGTTTTGGATACCAGTAGCTCTCTGCGAGCCATGACTAATCTCCATCTCTGGCTAACCAAAAGAGACTTGAGATCCATCCGTGATGTCAAAAGAAATTCAGCAGTCTCTGGAAACTTTCGGAGAAAACCCCAGTAGATCAATCAACTGCACTTTAGCAGACACATAAATACCTCTAAATAAGTACTTGATTACTACTTTGAGGTTTTCGCCCCATACCTCTGCTTATTTTCAGCTTAAAAGTCCTGTGTCAAGTTGAATTGGTAGCAAATAATGGGCAGATGTTATTGACAAAATAGTGAAATGGCGTAAATGTGTCTGATAAAGTGCATTCTACCCGACTAATCTAGATCCAATACACTCTCCCTGACTTTCTCTCTTGGAGGGAGTCCCTTCTGTGACTTCTGCAAAACTCGGGCATTCACCCAGTATAAGTGACACCTGTACTTTGGTCTCTTCTTAAGGAAATCCCCACCTATTCCCATCTGAAGGAACAGGGGCCTTCTTCTCTATGGGTGCATGTGTTTGAGATTCTTTATAGGGCATCCAACCCTTCTTGTTCTTCATCCTAGGCCCAGTATAGTGGATTCTAAGACAGATCTAGCCTCAATCCCTTAGGCTTCCCATTCACATAGATAGTGAATGTAGAGTGAATGGTGGAATTTTGTCTTTAGAAGGGTAGAAAACATTGTGGGCAAAGGAGAAAATGCTGCTTACTAACATTTTCTCCTTTGCCCATAATGTTTTCAAAAAGCTTCTGTCTTTGGGTCGTTATTAAATATTGGGATAGCTCAGTAAAGGGTTAAAGATATATGAGCCGTGCTCTGGCAGAAGGGGGCTTAATGCATCTCCGTGATGCATGATAGCAGGCAAGCCATCACATTACTTATGGATCCATAGTAGCCACCCTTTTCAATAACTGACTTAATCATGAGGTAGACTGGGTCTTGGGCATACAGAAAATTGACCATTAGCGAAAAGTTTCGGCCCAGGTCAGCCTGCGCAAACTGCGCAGGCTGACCTGGGTCGATACTTTTCGCAGATGCATTAAGCCCCCTTTTCACAGAGCATGGCTCATAAGTATATTTTTCAGTATTTTCTCACAGCAAGGATATATATTGATTTTGCTACAGAGACAGAACAGAGCATTTGAAGAGGAATTCATTGAACAACAAGAACAGATACAGATTTTAGGCCCAACCGAGAGTGAGTCAGTAGATCTCTCGACAGAGTAGACGTCAACTAGACTTATCTAAAATGGATACAGATCTAGAATCCTTTAGGGATATTCCAGGCTACAAAGCTATCCTGAAGGCCGTACTGAAAAGTCAGATACAACACTTGGTAAATTATGTTTTCTTTTAAAGGTAATTGGAGGATATTGGTAACGGGTATAGATGGAGTGAGGCGTTAAGATCTTAACAGTTTATCAATTCCAGAGTCATGAGTCCTGGATAGAAAGCTTTTGAAAATATTATGGGAAAAGGATAAACAGCTGGTAACCAGCATTTTCTTCTTTTCCCATGTTTTCTATCCTGTCAGAGGGCATAAGCTCATTTGTACCAATTTTGAATTTATTTTCTGCAGCTGTTTTCACTTTGAAAGAGTCTCAACTCATTGTTTGGAAAATAAGTAAACATAGTGACAAATGACATTTCAACTCTTTGCCAAAAGATCAATTTTAGACTAGCCCAAATCAAAAGCAATTGCAGACAACAAAATGAATGTTATTCAAAACTTAGAATTTCTAGTCTAAAGGTTAGAAAACAATGTGGGAGAAGGAGAAAATGCTGGTAACCAGCATGTCCGCCTTTTTCCAAAATGTTTTCAAAAAGCCATCTTTTTCAGGGTTGTTTAAACTTAAGGTTGTGTGGTAAAGGGCTAAGGGTAATGTTGCACGACAGTTTAAATCCTTTTGTGAAAATATCATGTATTCACACCCCGTGGAAGGTGACTTTTGCAAAGATTGTGAAAAAAAAAGAGAAAAATGCTGGTAAACATGGTATTCCCACAGTATTTTCTAACCTTTTACTTTTTACCAAACGACCAAATTTAGGACTTGACTAAATTGAAAGCATATATGTAGACGACAAATTAAATGTAGTGCAAATTATGATTTCTGTCTTTGATAGGATAGAAAATATTGTGGGAAAAGGAGAAAATGCTGGTTACCAGCATTTTCTCCTTTTCCCACAATGTTTTCAAAAGACTTCTTTTCCTAAGGGTCGTTAAAACTCGGGATTGTGTGGTAAAGTGTTAAATTTGACAAATACCATCATTTGAGCCACGTTTATTTTGCTGTCTGTGAAGGGTTAAAATGTTGATCAGTCCAGAATTTGCCATCTGGTTTACCCTTTACCACATTTAACAACCCTGAGGAAGAAACCTTTTGAAAACATAGTGGGAAAAGGAGAAATGCTGGTAACCAGCAGCCTGGCTGGGTAGCTCAGTGGTTAGCGTATCCGACTCGTGACCTTGTGAGTTCGATACCCGGCTGAGGCAAAATTTCTTTATGGCAATTTTTTGCCTCTCACCTCCGATACATGTGAGAAAAGCAGTCAGTGACTTGGAAAGAAAGTTGTGTCAGTACTGGTGTGAGAAAGCCAGAAAACACATGTGTAGGTGCACAGACCACTGTGATATGACCTAAGCTGTTGAAACAGCGTTACACTCCAATACAACCAACCAACCAGGTAACCAGCAATTTCTACTTCTCCCACTATGTTGTCTTCTCTGTTAAAAGCAAGTTTCATCATTTGGGCCACTTTCTGTTTGTTGTCTGCCAATGCTTTGGACTTTGTTTCATTTGGTAAGGATGTAAAACAAAACAACAAAATTCTAGACTTGTTCACATTTAAAGCAATTTCACAGACAACAAATCAAGACTTAATTACTGGAGTACTGTATTGTTTTGAAAGGGTGGAAAACTTGTTAAGAAAAGAAATGCTGGTAACCAGCAGGTCACCAACATTTTCTACTTGTCCACAATGTTTTCAAACATGTTCTCTTTTAAGGTTGTTAAAACTTAGGATTATTGGATAAAGGGTTAGCCCTTTACACATTCACAAGTTATAATGACCTTCAACAGACCTTGTGAAAGAAGGCTTTTGAAAACATTGTGGGAAAAGGAAAAAGTGCTTGTAACCAGCATTTTCTCCTTTTTTCCGCAATGGTTTCCACCTTATCAAAGATGAATTCCATCATTTGACCGATATTTGAATTGTTATTTGCAATGCTTTCAATTTGGACAACTCTAATATTTCCCAATTTGGTAAAGAGTTAAGCAAGGGATTGTATCCCAATTTAAACAAATAAATTGATTTCAGGTTGAGCAGCTGTCGTCAGAAACAGATGAAGAATCAATCATTCTTACAGCCAGCATCTCTGACGGGACATTGAGTCATTTGGGTTCGGTGTCTGGAAAGTCATTTATCAATGGCAATGAAGAAATCAAATCTCAGTTTCTTGGATTCTGTCTAAAAGGTAAGTTCAGAAAATTCATGACTATGTTGACTTACTGCTTTACTGACAGTCCCTTCCTCTAAAGGTTCAGAATAAGAAAGCTTTCGAAAATATTGAGGGGAAAAAGAGAAAGTTCTGGTAATTGGCACAGTCTAAAATGTTGTTGTTTGGTAAAGGGTTAACTCATTTCCACCTGCCAATGTATCATCTCTTTTCCAAACCATAAAGTTTTAGGCTCAAGCATACTGAAAGTGTTTGAGTATTGTTCAGTGAAGAGGTGGGTTAATGAATCTGCATAAAAGTATTGACTTGGGTCAGCCAGCACAGACCTCGCAGGATGACCGGTATTGAAACCTTTTTGCTTTTGGTAAATTTTCTGCATGTCCAACAACTGTTCTACCTTTAGATTGAGTTGATTTTTAAATGAATTGTATATTATGGATCCACAATTATATGACAACTTTCTTGGTATAATGCATCATGGAGATGTACTCAGCCGCCTCAGACGATTGTGTAATAGGATTATCATTATAAATGATGTCTGGCTCAACCCTCTATGGAAAAATCCATTTCAGCGATACTGGGGGAGAAGTCTTAGAGAATATTTTGGAGAAAGATGCTAGTAAAAACCATAATTTTCTCTTTTTCTCACATTGTTTTCTATCCTTCCATGGACAAATCCAATTGTATTGTATGGTATCACGAGCCGGAGGCCTTGTACACTATTACTAAATAAACTCCTTCATGGCTGGTACACTTGTTCTTGTTTTAGAACACCATGCAAGACAGCAAGGAAGAGAGAGTCCAAGGGCAGACCAGTCCAAACCAACAGGAAACAGTTCCAGTGCAGCAATGAGGTCTGAGCAATATGGTTGTCATGTTAAACCAACACAGAAAGCTTCAATGTCTCGGTCAGGAAAGAGAAAGGGGCCATATAATCGTGTGAGACCAGACCGAATAGTCGTAAGTCCATCTGACGTTGACGGAAGTGACAGGCCAAGTACAATAAAGATTGAACCCATCGATACAGAGTTTGATCATGTGAATGTTGACAGCATTCGTGAATTACAGTCTACAGGAGCTGAATTTAACAACAAAAGTGAATTCTATGAGGATAATGTAGGAACAGTGGCCACAGATGAAAGAGAAGACAGTCAACATGAAAGTAATGACAATGTTAGAACTGATCAGGACTTCAATACTCAATCTACGAGTCCAGAGCCAGGAACTAGTGGATATAAAGTAGAGTTTAGTGATCCAGACACAGATTTTAATATTTCGGGATTTGATCTCGGGGATTCAGTTGGAAGCCCAGAAAAATGGAAACAAGAATCAGCAAACCTGAATATAACGGATGAAGCAGGGACGTCGGCTGATGGGTCTGGTGTTGATCATTCCAGTAAGTTTCTCTGGTTTATAATATAAGCTCGGCTATTTATGTTAAGGTTTTGTCATAGTTCTGACATTGTCTCCATCATCGTCAACCTTCAAAAACTTTGACATTTTATCTCTGTCATTATTTAAGATATTTACTTTGAACTCTGACTAGTTATTTACTATCAAAAAGAAAACTTTTACAACAGCAACAGATAACCAGCAAAGTGTTTTTGACTCAGTTATGCCCCTTTTTCAACTTTGAATTTGACACTCTAAAATATCTCTGTCATTACAGAAGATATTTACTTCAAACTTGGACTAGGTGTTAACTGTCAAAAGTGGATTCCATACAACAGGGACAAATAAGCATCTAAATATTTCTTACCCAGCTATGCCCCTTTTTAGCTTACCTGAGCACACAGTGCTCAAGGTGAGCTTTTTTGATCATGCTGTGCTTGTCTTGTGTGGTCTGTCGTCAACTTTTACCTTGTGTATGCTCTAGAGGCCACATTTTCAGTCCGATACTTATGAAGCTTGATTAGATTGTTAATCTTGATGATATCTCAGACAAGTTCGAAAATAGGTCACATGGAGTCAAAACTAGGTCAGTAGGTCAAATCTTAAATCTAAACCTTGTGTACTCTCAAGAGGGCAAATTTTCAGTCCAGTATTCTTGAAAATTGGTCAAAATGATTGTCTGATGATATCTCGAGTGAGTGCGAGAATGCGTCATGTTGGGTCAAAAATTAGGTCACTGGGTCAAATCTTTAAGAAAAACTTGTGTATGCTCTAGAGGCCACATTTTCTGTTGGATAGTCTAGAAATTAGTCAGAATGTTTGCCTTGATGATATCTTAGATGAGTTTAGAAATGGGTCATGATGGGTCAAAAACTAGGTCACTGGGTTAAATCTTTGAAAAACCTTGTGTATGCTCTAGAGGCAACATTTTCAGTCCAATATTCCTGAAAATTGGTCAGAATGTTTGCCTTGATGTTTTGGATGACTGTGAGAATGGGTCACATGGGGTCAGGAACTAGGTCACTAGGTCAAATCTAAGAAAAAACCTTTTGTATGCTCTGGAGGGCTAATTTTCAGTCCAATACTCTTGAAAATTGATCTGAGTGTTCATCTAAATGATACTTTACGAGTTTGAAAATGGGTCACATGGGGTCAGAAACTAAGTCATGGGTCAAATCTTTGAAAAACGTTGTGTACACTCTAGAGGTCACATTGTTAGTCCAATACTCAGTTGGTCAGAGTGTTTGTCATGATGATGGTGTAGAAAATGGGTCATGTAAAGTCCAAAACTAGGACCCTGGTTCATATATTTGAAATACCTTTTGTGTGCTTCAGAGGTTACATTTTCAGTCCAATACTCTTGAAAGTTGGTCAGAATGTTTGTCTTGATGTTATCTCAGGTGAATTTTAAGATGGGTCATGGCAGGTTAAAAACTAGGTCACTGGTTCAAATCTTTGAAAAACTTTGTGTATGCTCTAGAGGAGACAGTTTCAGTCTGATGCTCATGAAACTTGGTCAGAATATTTGTCTTGATAAGATCTCAGCTGACTTCAAAAATGGGTCACATGGGGTCAAGAACTAGATCACCCTTTGAAATCTTAGAAAAACCTTGTTTACAATGTACATGTAGAGGCCACATTTTCAGTTCAATTCTTATGAAAGTTTGTTAGAATGTTTATCATTTTATCTCGGAAGAGATAGGAAATGGGTCATGGTTGGTCTAAAGGCTCAGGTGAGCGACTTCAGGGCCATCACGAACCTCCTGCTCAACTTATAAAATTCACTGAAAATCAAGGATCTGCAGCCGAGTGTTGGCACCCATCTGTGGTGCTCTTGTTGAATGGTTCATCATGTCGCCAGTTGCTTTGGAATATGATCTGACCTACAGATAGAAGGAGGTATTGAAAGTCTAAAAATAGTTAGAACCATGCTCTGGCAAAAGTGGGTTTGATGCATTGCTATGATCCATTGTACCAAGCAAGTCATAACATGAGCCATGCTCTGGCAAAAGGGGGCTTAATGCATCTCTGTAATCTATCATACCAAGAAAGCCACCACATACTTATGGATCCATAATATCCACTTTTTTAAACAACTAACTTAATCATGAGATAGACTGGTCCTTGGGCATACAGAAAACTGACCAATAGGGAAAAGTTTCGGTCCAGGTCAGCCTGCGCGGACTGCGAAGGCTGACCTGGGTCGGTACTTTTCGCAAATGCATTAAGCCCCCTTTTCACAGAGCATGACTTATATGTATAGATCCATAAAATCCATTTTGTTTGAAAACCAGCCAAATCCTGAGGTAGGATGGTCCTTCGACATGCAAAAAATTTACAAAAAGTAAAATTGTTTCAACAAAGGTTAGGCTGTGCAGACTGCACAGGCTGACCTGGGTCAATATTTTTTGCGGATGCATTGAACCCTCTTTTCACAGAGCACTGCTCAGTTTATTTTCACCTGAATTATGAGTTCTCATTAACCTTGAAGCTGCTAAGCTTGACTCATTGACCTTTGACCTGAACCCACGACCCCTGTTCTCAAGTCCTGCATGCTACCGACTGAGCTACCGGGGCTCAGCTGTAAGCAGGGTCCAAAGAATCCACTCGTCCGCTTGTATTTACGAGTAAGAAACGGATGAGGACGAGTGAAATATCAGTCATGGTCGTCCGGCAGGACGAGTGGTGAATAGGAGATAGTAAACAAATAAGTTTTTCAGATGAGTATTTAACTTACAGGAGACAAAACGGCCATTCAATTATTGAATAAGCAAAGTAAGGGTATTCGGGAAATCAGATATTGAAACAGGTCATAAAACGTGCTGGTCCCCGCTCCCAATAGAGACCGGGAACAAGTCAGCTTAATGATATAACCTGGGACCTTTCGTTGAAAAAAAATGTTTTAATATGCTTCAGATAGATCTAATTCAATATGAGCGAATTTGCTAATTATTTAAATGAACAATATTAACATTAACAGAAACACTTTCCCAAAACCAGTTTGAAAAACTGTGTTGTTTTGGCTTAATTAATTTCTATAACTTGACCAGATAAATTGTACCGGTTATTGAAACCCGGTATTCAAGGTTTCTTGATAGGAGAGACAATTTAATTAGTGTATCCGTTCCTTCTGAAAAAAAAAAATGTCAGAGTCCATTATTAGAAGGGTTTTTCTAGGCGAACAAGTAAGGATCAAACCAGGGCATGTGTTTTTTCAAAGTCACTTGTCATACAGGACGAGTGCCTTTTCTGGAAATTTTTGGATCCTGTGTAAATGATACAAATGAACCCAAGTTCTTTGATAGGGTAGAAAACATGGTTTGAAAAGGAGAAAATGCATCATTTTTCTTTTTTTCCCTCCATGTTTTCAAAAGCGTTCTCCTTCAGGTTTGTTAAAACTTTGGATTTAGTGGTAGAGAGTTAAACTGTTAAACAACATTTCCTTCTTTTTGTTCAGTATTTTCCGTGCCTTAACCCTTTACCACACATTGACGACTTTTAACAACCCTGGGATAGATGCCGTTTGAAAACATTGTGGGAAAAGGAGAAAATGCTGGTAACCAGCATTTTCTCCTTTTCCCACAAAGTTTTCTACCCTATCAAAGAAAAATTGGGTCATTTGAGCCATTATGGAATTGTTGTCTGCAAATGATTTCAATTTGGATATGTCTAAACTTTTGCTGTGTGGTAAAGGGTTAAAAAGTGAGTTCTGTCATTTTAACTCTTTACAAGACAACAAAATTTTGAATTACACCAAACATTGAAAGCAATCACAGACGACAAATTTAATGTTGACAAAATGATGATTTCTGTCTTTGATAGGGTAGAAAATATTGTGGGAAAAGGAGAAAATGCTGGTAAGCATTTTCTCCTTTCCCACAATGTTTTCAAAAGCTTTCTCTGTCAGGGTTGTTAAAGCTCAGGATTGTGTGGTGAAAGGTTAACTAAATTTTATATGTCACTTTCTTAAGAAACCATGTGTGTTTTTTTCCTCTTCCTCACCATTTTTCTCCACACTTTTATAGACAGTCTTGTCTATCCATTCGAGTCAAATGTAATAAATTTTTGTTTTATGCAAAACCTCTCAGTGTAGACCAGCCCAAGATTTAGTTTTATGGTGAAAACTAGAGCCTTAATTAGGTTACACATTATCATAGTCCAATTATAGCTGTTTAACCTTTTACCACACAGTCCCTAGTTTTAACAACCCTGTGAAAGAAGTCTTTTGAAAACATTGTGGGAAAAGGAGAAAATGCTGGTAACCAGCATTTTTCTCCTTTTCCCACAATGTTTTCTACCTGTCCCAAATCAAATTTCAATTTTACAAATTACATGCACATTATTTTGTTGTCTGCAAATGCTTTCAATTTAGACTAGTCTAAAATTTTTTCATTTGGTAAAGAGTTAAGACTCCTGCAGAGTGCATCTGTTCAAAACATTGTGCTAAGATAAGCAAATAACTTTTTTAAAAGCAAATGCTGTTTTTCCCTAAATGTTTTCTCGGCCACTTTTGTTGTAAATTGACTTCCTTTTCTTTAACCCTCTACAGAACAATCCTTTTGTTATAATGTCTGTGGGCGAAAAGTGCTTTTGAAAACATTGCGGGACCTGGAGAAAAAGCTGGTAAACAACATTTTCTCTTTTTCCAACAATGTTTTTGACCCTTCTTTTGAAAGCATTTTGTGTATCTGAGCCACATTCAGTGTGACGTCCGCAAATGGTTTAGATATGGACAGGTCTTAAATAGTGTTATTTGTTGCTGTCACCATCGTATATCACAACACCCTTCCCTGATAAATTTTTGGATCCAAGGGTACATTTAAGAAATAGTCTTCTTTCTATCATGGTTTATCGTTCAATAAACCACAGTTGTGAGTTATGAGACACAATAAGTAATCCATGAGGGCGATAGCCCTAGTGTTTTATTCATTGCGCCTCATAACTCACAACGTCGTTTATTGAACGATAAACCACGATAGAAAGAAGATTATTTTGATTCTAACATGACCAATTCTTAATGAAAGGAAGTTCATACTTAGAGTAAAAACGCAGATGCAGATTATATTCCATTGAATTACTTACTTACTTTATAAAGAATGACGTCACTCTATATAGAATGACGTCACTCTGTATAGAATGACATAGATTTTACCACATTTTCCTTGTACTGTGTTTAGAGTGCCGAATTAACTTGTCATGTTAGAATATCGTTTTTTCCACCACTGTTGACGCTATCTTTGTGACAATTGATAGACTAGTTTAAACATATGAACCATACTCTGACAAAAGGGAGCTTAGTGCATCTCCGTGATGCACTATACCAAGCAAGGTACCACATTATTATGGACCCCAAAAAAATCCATTTTGTGTAACAACCGGCTGGATCTTGAGGTAGACTGTCCTTTGACATTTGGAAAATGTAAAGATAGCAAAAAGTTTTGGCCCATGTCAGTCTGCACAGACTGCGCAGTCTGACACGGGTCAAATTTTTTGCAGATGCATAAAGCCCCCTTTTCACAGAGCGTTGCTCATATTTATTTTAGATTGATTGAGAAACAAGTTCTTACAGCTTATACTTCTCTCTCTCGATCCTGCTTCAATAGACTAGTACAGGAGTTATAGCCATTTGAATTTTTCTCTTGATACCAGTGACAGGGTAACCATTTGGGGTGGGGTATTTGTCAAGATCTTGTGTGAATTTTAAACTCCTTACGAAATAACAAAATTTTTGAGGAGACCAACTTAAAAGCAATTGCAGACAACAAATTAAGGTCTATGGCTCCAAACTCTTGTGTTAAAAGACTGAAGCTGCCGAGATTGGCTGAAAAGCCTTTATGAAGATGTCGATATTACACGATATTTACCGATGAGTTAGTGAGTCTACGGCCCAAAACTCTTATACTAACAGTCAGAAGGTGCCAAGATTGGCCAAATAGCCTTTACGAAAATGTCGATGATAAACGGTATTTACCAATGAGTTAGGGGTCATAATCCTTAACTGAACCTGAATTGATGACTTCTGTTCTTTATAGGGTAGAAAACATTGTGAGGAAAAGGAGAAAATGCTTGTAACCAGAATTTTTCAAAAGCAGATTTCAAAAGCAGTCTACTTCAGGCTCATAAAAAATCAGGATTGTGTGGTACAGAGTATTATTTCATGCTTTCCGGTAGGTTATCGAGAAATATCGGTGAAATATTTTTCGATATTTCATGGTTAGGACCAGTGAAAATACTGACTTTGATATTCTAACTCTTCAATTAAAGGCGGAATCAGTTGTTCCGCGCCACTCGTGAAAATATTACTGATGATGTTCACTCGATGAAATAAATTTCAATCTTTCACCGTAAAAAACAAATATCCTCTGTTTATTCTGAAGACAAATTAGCCTTGTTCCACACAATCCTGAGTTTTAAAAACCTTGCGTAAGAATGAATTTGAAAACATTGAGAATTAAGAGAAAGTGATTTGTGAGCGTACACTCTGTTTTTTGCTGGCTGTTATAGTCACATCTGTTTAACAGTATTCTATATTCAAAGGATTTAGATAGATGTATATAGAGGATGTAACTAGTGTCGTCATACATCAAAGATGTCCAACAATGTTGGGAGAATTGATAATACATGTAATTGTCAAGCCTTGGCAAGACAACTATTATCAATCCTCACAACCAAGTTAGATATTTTTAGTTTAATCCTTCACCACATGACAGAATTCTAGACATGTCCTTCTTGAAAGCACTTGCAGACGAGAAAATAATCATAGATCAGATGATAATATTTATCATTGATAGGGTAGAAAACATTTTGGGAAAAGGAGGAAATGCTGGCTACCAGCATTTTCTCCTTTTCCAAAAATGTTTTCAAGTGCCCTCTCTCCTAGGATTGTTTAAAGTAGGGATTGTGCGGTCAAGGGGTAATACAACACGATGTAGATCTACATGTTTATATTTATTGTTTAACATCTGATTTTCACACATTGTGGAAAAGCTAAAACACATGTGCATTATTTCAATCAAAATAGATCTATCCATTTTAGCTGGATGTGGATTAGCTGTAATCAGGACCCCATGAATGAAGTTGACTACGTCATAGAACCTGACCTTTACCACCTTAAAATTCATTCATGTTCAATAAATATCCATGGTATACAAAAATAAATATTGCATAGGTGTTATTGCATGGGTATTTAGTTTGTTAGTTGAAGGATGAAATAATTACAGAAAGGCAGTGATGGAATTTGAGTACCCAAACCCTTTACCAGACGACAAAATTTTAGCCATGTCCAAATTGAAAGCAATTGCAGACCACAATTTCATTGTGGCTCAAATGGTGCAATTTTTCTTTCATAGGATAGAAAACATTGTGGGAAAAGGAGTAAATACTGGTTACGTGGTATATCAAAAAAATATCGCATCTATAGGATTGGTGTTATTGCATGGATAATACAGTAGTTAAAAGATAAAAAAATGGTACTGTTGTGTCTTCTTAACTCTTCGATAGGTGTTGCTTGCTTTTGACATGAAAATCAGTAATTTTAAACTGTCAGTTTACAAGAACAAGACCTTACTAAGGTCTTTAATCAAGTCATGCTGATGGCCAGCATTTCGACCTTTTCCCGCAATGTTTTCAACTCTTTTCAATGTAACTCTCAGCATTTCAGCCCCATTTGATTTAGTCTGAAAATGCTTTTGATAAAGACCAGTCTAAAACTTTGTCACCTGGCAAAGGGTAAAAGAAAATCACACTTTTCACAAAATGTAGGTGAAGAAGCTGAAAAAAATGAGAGGATACAAAATAAGTATCTGATACACTGTGTCCTTCCTTTTCACTTTTTCTCCAGTTTACTTCTTTGTGCATGAGTAGTTCTTTTATTTCATGCTTTCCAGTAGGTTATCGAGAAATATCAGTGAAACATTTTTCAATATTTCATGGTTACAACCAGTGAAAATACCAATTTTTATATTCTAATTCTTCACGAGTGAAAATGTTACTGATGATGTTCACTGGATGAAATAAATTTCGATCTTTCACCTTAAAAAACAAATATCCTCTATTTATTCTCTGCTGGCCTGAATAAACAACAGTTGCAAAGAGAAGCCATTGCCTGTTGTTTTACTTACAGGGAAGTCAAATGCTGAGAGGCAACGCAGATATCGTATAAGACGAGATGCAGATGAAAACAGGCGGCAAAAGTATTTAGGAAAAAGTAGAGAGAAATATCGTAAAAAGAAAGCGGAGGGAAAGATAAAATCTGTGAAGGACATGTCAGATAAAGAAAGACAAGAAATAAGAAAGATTTGGAGGAAAAACAAAAGAGTTTCAAGAAATAAAAAGACTTTGAGAGGTTCCATGAACAAGTAGATTTTACTAGGTAAAAAATTGCGAGGACTGGTGTCTTTTGTTTACCTCTTATTTGATTTTAAATTTCTTTGTTCCTGCCAGTGACTAATAGTTGGACCAACTGTAAAATAACATTTTGCCATCTTCACAATAATTTCCATACTTTTAAAAGGTATGATTTAAACTTGAATTCATTTTAAAATCCGCGTTGTTTATGGTACTTTGGGTTATTACTGGGCCTTTCAGTGCATTAGTCGGTCCTCTATTATTAGGTCAGCAGGTCAAGCTGGTAAAATCCTGATGAGCTTACTGAGGATCTCAGGATTGTCTCCTTTTCTCACAATATTTTCTACCCTTTTTAAGTAAGAACTTACCATTTGAGCTACATTTAATTAATCATCAGCATTCCGTGAATGCTTTTAAGTTGCATCAATCTAAAATTAGTCTCCTGGCAAATTCTTCACTTAACTCTTTACCACACTTTCCAGAATTTTAACAACCTTTGGGAGATAGGTCTCTGAAAACAATGCGTGAAAAGCAGAAAATGCTGGTAACCAACGTTTCTCTTTTTCCCAGAACATTTTTTTTCTGTTTCAAAAAGAAAATTCTATTATTTGAACCACACATAATTTGAATGTGAATTTGGCTCTATAAACACAGTGCAACGAAAGCGTGGTAAATCTATGTCATTCTATATAGAGTGATGTCTTCTGTATAAAGTAGGTCGCCTGTGGCTGTTCCATGTCTTTGCCCTCCCATATTTTATCAATGAAGGTCACTTGATGTAAACAAATTGTCATTTTCTGCTCTTTGGCCAAGTTGGAAGGAAAATCCTCAAGGGTTTACCGATACTAACTATTTAAATAAAAACTGACAACGGTGGAATTATATGAAATGTTGCCAGTAAACATACGTAAATCAAGTGTCAATTCAAGTTGAAGGTTAGTTCAAAATTGACCAGTTTTACATTGGAAATGGTATTGGGAGTGGGTGGAGTAATATTCAGAGCATTCGAAACAACTCTGACTCTTGTGCTTGACAATACATTCATTCTTCATTGTCATATGAAAGGGAGAAAATATAACAGTAAAAAAGTATGGTTTTTTTTTGTTGTGTTTGATGCCTAAGGTTGTAATGAAATTTTGAATCTTTTCATATTTACCGACTGGGCAGTGGGGTTTTGTTTTGTAAGTAAGTGGAACCGCTGTGGTTTATTAGCTCCACAGGCCAAAGGCCAGCAGGCTAATGTCATGACCCGGTGTCTGTCGTGCATCCGTCCGGGTTGACAGGGGGGTACCTGTGCTTTGAATTTCGTGAAAAAAGCATGCCTTTGCTTCAGTTTTTTGTGTGTGACTATCCAGTGTGACAGTCACAGAAGAAAATGTGTCCAAATGAGCTTGTAAAGACTTGCGTGACTGTCCCAACCTGTCCGTTGAAACCACAACACAAGTAGTCATCACTCAACATGGACAGATATAGGCGTCCATAGCGATTGAAGTTAGGGTCCGTATGATGGACAACACCATAATTTTATTAATCAAACTGGTAAGATATGTCAGGGTGGATGAAACGCTTGACTTTCTGCATGTGTGATTTTAACAAGAGCTTGGCAGACATTGATCTCGCATGTACCAGTCTAAACAGTGTCGGTAAATTTTTCCACATCAGCCTATTCATCAAAGACAGTGAAAGACGAGGAGTGAAAGAAGTAAGTTTTTTGCCTTTTCTTTTTAATTTGTGTAAATTCTACCATTTCAGAATGAAAAAATACAAAATCTAACTATCATATGTTTCTTAATTTCAACTCATTGATGCCAGAATAGCTTGCATGACTGGGACATAGCCTATTGGCAGATGACCATGTGTAGTGATATTCCGCAGCCATGTTTATTGGAATAAATAAATAATAATGATTTTTGTCGTTGCTTCACGAGTTCTGACTTATATATTAGCTAGATATAACAAGCTTAAAATACAAGTCTTATGATAATGGTTATCTTGTTGAATTTAAAAGCTAGTCAATGAGAGACATTGCATAGATTTCCTGAAAGAAAGCAGCAACTTTTTTGTCTTTTATAGATGTAAGTAGCCAGGGTTTTCATTATTATTGGTGATAAAATAACATGCAAATATGTAAATACATCAGTGAGTGTGATTACAAGTTTAGAAATTAATTGCATGTTTAATGTCATTTTGTTACTTGCAACAGTATTGGCAAAATTTTCTTGTGTGACTGTCACTTGGATGGTTCTTTCTTGAATGGGGTTTAACGAAGTTTTCAATAATTATTCCATAATAGGATAGAAGATATTGCAGGAAAATGAGAAAGTGCTCATTACAGGTAATCTTTTGTTTGAATCACAATTTTTATGCCACTTTTTAAAAACAAATGTAAATGCAGTGTATTCAACCCTCCCACAAAATTCATTGTTAACACAAAATCTAAAAACTGTCGCTGATAAAACCTGTGTACGAGGGTCGTTCGAATATTATCCGGATTAAGTCTATAAATTTTTAATGAGTTATTTTAATGCAACAAAAGTCCATGCATCGTAAAACGACATTCATTATGTACAAAAGTGCAAAATATTCAACAATCGAACAATACATGTTGATTTTACACGCAATCAAACATGCACAGGTACAAGGAACCGGCGCACGAAACGCTACAATATACGACGTCATCAACGTCGTCGGAAAGTCATCAGGCAACGTTACTTATTCTTTCTCGAAGTACTCCCCCCCCCCTCCCCCAATGCTGTATGCATTGTCTATGACGGCATACCCACTGGCTGTAAATATTCCTGTACCACTTGGACTTGTACTGCTTCGTAATTAAACGTGTTGCAACTTGTAGTTCTTGAAGGGACTGATACTTCTCACCCTTTAGTTGTGCCTTTATGGTTGGGAAAATGGCAAAGTCAAATGGTGCCAAATCTGGAGAGTAAAGCGGATGGGACACGGTCTCAAGTCCAAGTAAAGCCAGCTCCAGATCTGTGGTCCCTGCAGTATGGGACAAGGCATTGTCGAAGGTCTCTGATAAGGTCCGCACTGTCAAACACCGATCGCGCCTCAGGGTCTCGCCAATGGACGTTACCAACATCGCTGGTATTTCCTTCTTTCTACCTCTTCCTTCTCGGTCGTTAATGCTTTCTTGCCCTTCTTTGAAGCATCTATGCCAATCATACACCAGTGTCCGTGTGACCGAATTATTCCCTTTCGCTATGATATTTTTTTTTTTGTATGTGTTTGTCGGAGTTTCTCCTACCTGCTGGCAAAATTTTATTATGGACCGGATTTCCAGACGGTCAGTTGACGCCATCTTTAACGTTCAAAACTTTTACCCCAACTGTATTTAAACGCGATTTTCTGAAGCATTTAAAAGTCAAATGACGTCAAATTTAATCATGATGTAAATAGCTCCAAATCTTGTATTCTGCTTAAATTTCATAATGTAATCAGTTATGAGAGAAACGATATGTACAAGAGGAAGGCGAGTATGGATATAATATTTTGCGCTGTACCAGGAACACGTTACCATGGCATTTTCGATGGCAACCGCGAGTGCGTTTTATGAAAGAAGAATATAACATACGCATAGACATGCGTGGATTGAATTCCGATGGAGAATGATGCAAAATTTAGCATGATTGCTTCGCAAATAATTTTTCTGTCAAACCTCTGTTAAAAGCAAATATAGCAGACATCAGCTCATTGCTGGAATCGAACTTACGACTTCGTAAATCACCTAAAGAAGTTGAAAGCAGGCAAAGTTATTAATCCAAGTAGAAATTTTTGCTGTCTTGGATGGAGGGTCCGAGGTGTTTTCAATATACTGGACTATCGCTTTCCTTCGAGTTTGAAGTTTAAGAACCTCTCATCTGCTATAAAAAGAGGATCCAACAGAGCGTCGTCTGCTTCAACTTGAGCAAGAAACACTAGGGACGTGTGAACTTTCTTCTGTTTGTTATCATCAGGTATCAGACATAAAACCCATCTCGCTCAGACTTGTGACATGTTCAGTTTGTCCTTAGATATTCTGTGGAAAGAAGACATTGAAATTGCGGTTGACGACGGTATTTCTCTGACTGTTAGTTTCTGATCTGCAAAAATGCATCTCTTTACCAAATCACACAATTCTTCATCTAAAGAGATCGGCCCATTATTTCGTGCTTTATCCTCTTTGTAGCGTTCACCTGCCCTTAAGTATATTTTCCTGCCATGCCACTTTTAGGCCAGTGCTCGAGAAATGTTTTTAAACTTTTCAGAACACCAAATTTGTTCTATAGTCTAGTCAGGTGTCATTCCTAGATCAGCACAAAATTTTATAACTGTTCGCTTCGCCACGCGATCTTCTGACGTCGTCATTTCAAATTTCCTATTTTCTACTGATCTTTTTCATTTGTTTGTATGCTGTCTGTTGTTTACTCCATCAGATTAAAATTTTCTGTGATCACATCAAAGTTTCAGAAGAATACACCCATGTGATATGAAGCAGACATAATATCAAATATTGAAAATATTCGTACATGATTGGAGTTCATACAAAAACATATATGGAGAAAATGCCATGTGCCAGGAAATGACATCTCCTTATCAATTTTGTGAATTTAAAGTAAAAATAAAGCTAATATTTCATTGGAGACTTAATAGAAAATGAAGTAACATCTTCATGGATGAAATGTGTGAAAATTAATGTCCTGATGCTAAAAATGGCTGATAATAAAATGTGTCACTGAGTTTTGGGACAACCCTTGTACATTAGGTTTAGGACAAACCAATATTCGTATTTTATAGTAGTTGAATTGCATAAACAATTCATGTTGTTGAATTGTTCCGTTCAATTTTTATTTGTAAAAATATCATTTTTGTGTTGCATGCATAGCACTTTGTCTGTCATCGTCCTTTTATGTCTTTGTCTTCACATTTTTCTGTGCAACAACAAATTCACAACCCTTTAGCCAAAGGTCATATTTGGTAGGTATATTACCCTTGACCAGTAAATGAAGGTCAAGATTGAATAGAGAAGAATTTTTAGCTTTTATAATGTAGGAGTGGAAAAGCCAAAACCATTTTTCAATGTAAAGGTGCCTGTGACTTTGACTTTCAACCAAGTGAACTGAAAATCAATAAGGGTCATCTACTAGTCAAGGGTAATATATATCTACCAGATATATCATGACCACTGAGTAAGGAATTGTTCAGGTATTAAGTGGAAATGATTTTTCAAGTGAATGTGACCATGACAACTTGCAACCCCTTAGTCAGTGGTCATGACATTTTGTAGATATATTGCCCTTAACTAGTAGATGACCCCTATTGATATTTAGCTCACTGGGACAGGATGTCCTGAGAGCTATTGTCATACCCTCTGCGTCAGCGTCCCACGCGTAGACACCTAGGTTTAATTTTTTTTTTAAATGGGCATATTCTGCTTAATACTTGTGATAGGCTGCTCGTATTTTACATATGGACTCATCAGATGATAGGCTTTCATTTGGCACCAAGTACCAAGACCCTGTGACCTTGACCTAGATTTTTGACCTACTTTTCAAAAACTTTAACCTTGCTTCTAAAAAAATTAACCTTGCTACTAGTTTCACATTCCTTACACCTAGGACCTTCATTTTTCACATATGGACTTTCCAGGTGATAGGCTTTCATTCAGCACCAAATACCATGACCCTGTGACCTTTATCTAGATTTTTGGCCTACTTTAAAAAAAAAAAATTAACCTCGCTTCTAGTTTCACATTCCTTACACCTTGGACCTTCATATTTCGTGTATGGACTCATCAGGTGGTAGGCTTTCATTAGGCACCAAGTACCGTGACCATGTGACCGTGACCTTTGACCTACTTTGTAAAAAATTAACCTAGCTTCCAGTTTCACATTCCTTACACCTACAACCTTCACATTTCAACTTTGGACTCATCAGTTGATAGGCTTTTGTTTGCTCTTGACCATGTGACCTTGACCTTTGACCTACTTTTCAAGAACTTGATATTGCTTGTTCTTTGATATCTATTAAAGCTATTCATGAATGGAATCCGTGAGTGACAGGCTATTTTTCGTGACAAGCACCCATTCTTGCGAGCTATGTTGTCTTTTGACAACTCTTGTTAATTTACTTCATTGAAGGTCAAGGTCACCTTTACATTGAAAATGGTTTCTGATTATACATTATATAGAGTTTATTTCATCAGCTTGTGGTTAATATGGGGAAATATTTGCCTCAAAAGGGAAAGGTCCGCGAAAATAACTCGTGCCGTGGCACGAGTTATTTTCGCGGACCTTTCCCTTTTGAGGCAAATATTTCCCCATATTGACCACAAGCTGATTAAATAAATTTACGTCACAAGTTATTTTCGCATACCTTTCCCTTTTGAGGCAAATATTTCCCCATATTAACCACAAGCTGATGAAATAAATTATATATTATATTTCCACTGATTATTTTGTCAACGAATGCCACTTTTAAAACTTAAAAAACTTAAAAAAGTAGTTCCAGATTTTTGGCAGGAGGAAAATATTCACTGTGACGGGGAAATAATTCCCCCCAGCTTAAATTACGACATTTCTTTACCCATAACATTTCTAAAAATAGACACGTGAAATATAATATAACTAAATAGCTATTGACTTGAAACTTCAGCAAATTATCATCCACAAAAGTTTGATTTATTAAGTTTAAATGCTAATAACTTTGTGATCTTAACCCATTACCAGAAAACAAAATTTTAGACTGGTCTAAATTAAAATAGAGTACAGACGACAAATAAAATATGATCAAATACTTGAATTTTGTATCAGAAAAGGCAGAAAACATTTTGGGAAATGAAGAAAATGCTGGTTACCAGCATTTTCTTGGTTTCTCACAAAGTTTTCCAAAGCTATCTTTATCAGGGTCGTTAAAAGTCAGGATTGCGTGGTAATGGATTAAAGTCCAGAATTGTCTTCCCCCTTTCTGTGACCAGCTCTAGTTCTGTGTCAAGCACTTTGTTTACTACCAAGCACTGAAAAAAATCGAGTACATGGTTTTACAGACTGCTCTTGTTATCTAATGTATATAAGAGAATCACCAGATGCAGAAATTAAGTAAAATTAACACAAGATGAATGAGATGATAATTTTCATCAAGTTCAAGCAAACATGCCAGAAGATGTAGACTTGAGTGAATAAAGTTCTTTATCTAGAAAGTTTCTTTGATAGCTTGAAGTATAGATACAACGCTTTATTCATGATAGTCTTAATGATACAGATATGCATTTCAAGTTTTGCATACCGATTTGTGTTGGTGAAGAAGGCCTTTGAGACTCTTTGTATGCAAAGAGTTGAACTGGCATCTGAGTGAGTGACAATTTCATTTCATTCATTTCATTCTTTTATAGTTTTGTAACAAGAAATAAAAGCTGATTGGTTCAGATCATAATTATCTTGTTTCAATTTTTTTAAAAATAAGAGAACCCCAAGATATTGTCATAGCTGGATTGTTGTGATTTGTTGGCATTTCTTGTTAGGTGTTCAGTCAAACCTAAGGTGTGATGGCCAAGGTTGGTAGCATGTTGCTTCCTGAGCGGGAGGTCATGAGTTTGAATGCCAGACCTGGCATCATTCACCATGATCTGTTTTATGCGGGAAAGAAGTCTGTGCTTGTGGTGAGTGAAGAGCCTATAAAAGGCTGACCATCGACAAAATTTTAGACTGGTCCAATTGAAAGCTATTGCAGATGACAAAATAATTGTTACTCAAAGCATAAAATTTGTACTTTATAGGGTAGAATACATAGATGGATATGGAGAAAATGCTGGTTACTAGTGTTTTCATCTTTTCCATCAAATTCAAAAGGATCTTTTCCCTCGATGTTTTCAAAAGCTTTCTCTCTTAGGGTTGTAAAAACCCTGGATTATTTGGAAAAGGGTAGCCTGGGTTCGGGGGTAATAATTTACTATTAACTTCGTATCATACTCTCCAAATCTTGGTATGCTGTTGATCTTTGGCAGCTACCCGTTGTCATTACTGCCTGGGGACATTTGAGGGTCTCCCCATGATCATAAATTGTGCCGATAATCTTATTATAGATTTGTTTATTGCTTGACGTCACAATGTTGATAACAACGAATTGGTGCATTTTTCGACTAAATCAAGTACAACAGGGACAAGTGATTTTCCCGACCTAGTCATTTTATCCAAAGATCATCGTGACCAGCAACAAAACTAGTAAAAAACATCCTTTTGCAAAGCCTTCGGAGTCAAACAGACAAAACGATTAGCAGCTATTGTTAAACTATCCTCCAAAGTCATAGTTAATACCTGTTTGAAATTTTGTTTTCAATATTTTCAAAGATGGTCCACAAACAGGAAGTGACCAAATTGAGACCATTGGAATTTCTGTCTCTATTTTAAGTCATTTACATTCTAAAATGATTGCAGCGACATCTACTTTACTCCACTGTGAGATGGGGTAAACTAAATTTCCTGTGATAGGTTTTCGAATGTCCCCAGGCTGTCATTTTTGACAAAGTAACGTCTGAATGATAGAAAAGGAAAAACATGAATGGACCGGAACCCAGGCTAGGAAAAAGGTTGAAGATCTTT
This sequence comes from Hippopus hippopus, assembly GCA_946811185.2. NCBI lineage: Eukaryota > Metazoa > Mollusca > Bivalvia > Cardiida > Cardiidae > Hippopus > Hippopus hippopus. The sequence continues at coordinate 11,308,903 of OX328113.1, read as the reverse complement.
GTTGGCGTTGTTTAATAACAATTACACATTACATACAAACCTGAGATTTTTTCACACCTTTGCCGTCCACCATTGTCTGCTGTGCAAATACAATAGATATGAAAACAATGATCGTGACATTGCACGCTTTTTCAGGAGTGGCAATTCAATCAGGAATCAAAGGATAGTGATAAAGGGACCTTTCCCAAACAACCCCTGCTTTTTATGTCCCTAGAAATGAATGCTTCGGAAAACATTGTGGGAAATGAAGAAAATGCTGATAGCCAGCATTTTCTCCATTTCCCACAATCTTTTCTACCCAATCAGTGTCAAATTCCACAATGTAAGCCACCTTTAAATTGTCGCCTGCCTCTGCTTTGAAGGTGGACCATTTTAAAATTTTGTTATCTGGTAATGGGTCAAGTTGGTTAATGCACAGGTTACCAGTAATCCTTTTATGAAATATCTACATCATAGGATAATCTATGTTGTGTACACTATTTCAGGAGGATTATCTAATAGTCTGTCAACCTAAACTCTTTACCAAACGACAAAATTTTAGACTGGTCCAAATTGAAAGCACTTGCAGACGACAAAATAAACGTAACTCAAAAATAGAAATTTTTTTCCAGCAGGGTAGAAAACATTGTGGAAAAAAGAGAAAATGCTGGTAGCCAGCATTTTCTCCTTTTCCCACAATGTTTTCAAAAGACTTCTATCTCAGGGTCGTAAAAACCAGGGATTGTATGGTAAAGGGTTAAATCAAAATAAATAATACACATCTTACTGTCCCATAAGTATGGACACATTTTCATGTATGATTGTTACACAAGTATACTTAAGAAGAAGTATTAAAAAAATGTTATTAAAAATTGCTTATTTATTTTTCTGTGAACAATAACAACATAAATCCCAAATATATCTTGATTTTATTGTGTCCAGCATCTCAGTAGTTACTTTGCTAGACTTTCTATGGACAGCATGAAGAAGTCACAGAAGTGTTTCTGAACAGTTTGGTCACATTTTCTTGTGTGACTGTTGCACAAGTGAGGGCAAGTTTTCTTGTGTGAGTATCACTTTGATGGGGTTTAATGCCATTTTCAACAATTTTTCAGTCATATCACGGCGGTCAGTGCACCTACCCACATGTTACTTGTTTTTCTTGACTAGTACTTCACACCAGTACTTTCTTTCTAAGTCATTGACTGCTTTTTCACATATACAAAGTTCATTTGTGAAAGACGAATGAACCATGGTGCATTGATGTTCATCAAACATCAGAAAGTTGGCCAAACGGGATTTGAACCAGTGCAAGCTGATATCCCTGGATTACAAGATACTTTCTGAGCTACCCCTAGATTGTCGCAAAAATATGGATACATTTTCTTGTGTAATAGTTGCACAAAAATGGACACATTTTCTTGTAACACAGGTATGGACACATTTTCATGTTTGACTGTCACACAAGTTTAACTAGTAAACGGTATAAAAATGTAACTGATAATTTCTTGCTTGTTTTTCTGTGAACATGACAACAGAATGATTCCTAAACATCTCTTGATTTCAACCAAATGAATATGCCATGGATGATCAAACCCTTGTATCTTCACTATTCAGACAGTAAGTCGATTATTTTTTACAGAAATTTTCAACATATATTTCCTCAACAATACTGTTTATTTTAGCAAACATAAGTAACTTAGCAAATCCCTTTACTTTGTGAGATATAAGTGAAAAACTTGTCTCCATTCATATGAAAATGATGTTATAGTGTAATATTATTTCCAAAGAGACTTGAAATATGTATGTTTTGGTTATTATTAACTTCAGTTGGTTAGGATATTGGTTAGTCCCCTTTTTGTAGTGTCTTCATGTTTTACGATTTACGTTGTAAACACTAGACCAGAAGGATTTTCCAAATTTCTGTCTTCATTGAACTTACTTTACACACAAGAATAAATAATTATTTGGACTTTGTTAAAACTTAAGTGACTGCTGCCTGTACATTCTTTAGTGACTATCACATGAGTGTGGTGCCATGCATACACATTCTTATAGGTTACATATGTAAAAATTTATTGCCACACAAGCAACTTTGTCACACAAGTATTCCTACCGCTGACCATTGTTTCAACAATGGTTGTGGGAAAGCAGCCAGTGGCTTGGAAAGAATATTGTGTGGAGTACTGGTAGAAGGAACTCCAGAAAAGCATGGATAGGTGCACTGGGTGCCGCGATAGGAATGACATAATGTTAAACACCATACAATCACACAAGTATACTGCAGTAGGTCCGTCTGTCTGTCCCTCTGTGTGTGTGTTTACTTTTATTTTAAACATCATCTTCTCTGAAACTACCCATCCAGTTTTGATGAAACTTCACAGAATTGATCCTGCGATGGTCCTCTTTAAAACTTCTTGAAAGAATTTGATTCCTTAAAAACTTTGGTTGCATGGCAACAAAACTCAAAAACATTGGAAATCTTTAAAAATCTTCTCATCCATAAGGCCTAGGGCTACCAATTTTGGCATGTAGCTCTATCTAGCAGACAGCTATCAAGTTTATTCAAATTATAGCCCTGGGGTCAAAATTGGCCCGGTCCCGGGGGTCACAAGTTTCACATGGGCTTATATAAAGAAAACTTTAGCAATCTTCCTGTACCTAGCCATAAGACCTAGGGCTACCAAATTTTGCATGTGGCTATATCTAGTGGGCCTCTACCAGGAGTACCCAAATTATAGCCCTGGAGTCAAATTTGACCCGGTCCCAGGGGTCACAAGTTTTACATAGGGTTATATATAGAAAACTTTAGAAATCTCCCTGTAGCTAGCCATAAGACCTAGGGCTATCAAATGTTGCATGTAGCTTTATCTAGTGGGCCTCTACCAAGAGTACTCAAAGTATAGCCCTGGGGTCAAAATTGGCCCTACCCTAGGGGTCACAAGTTTTACATGGGCTTATATAGAGAAAACTTTAGAAATCTTCCTGTACTTAACCATAAAGCCTAGGGCTATCAAATTTTGCATGTGGCTTTATCTAGTGGGCCTATACTAAGAATGCCCAAATTATAGCCCTAGGGTTGAATTTGATCTCGCCCCAGGGGACAAAAGTTTTACATGGGCTTACAAAGTGAAAACTTTAGAGTCTTCTTGTTACTAATCATAAGACGTAGGGCTACCAATTTTAGCCCTGTCTCAGGGGTCTCATGTTCGAAACCAATTAGCCTAGTATTGTAATGTTTGGCATATAGGGTTTTTACTTATTAGCAGTGGAGCGATGCGGGGCCATCCTGGCCCTCTTGTTCAATGAAATATTACCTGCATCCACGTTTTTACTCTTAAGTATGAACTTGTTTTCTTTTGATTAAGAGTTGGTCATGTTAGAATCGAAACAATCTTCTATCTATCTTGGTTTATCATTCAATAAATCATGTCGTGAGTTTTGAGGCGCAGTGAATAACCCACTCCAGCTATCACCCTTGTGGATTAGTTGTTGTGCTTAATAACTCACAACCGTGGTTTATTGAACGATAAACCACAATAGAAAGAAGATTATTTCCTAAATAACCCATACAGTTATGGGTAAGGTATTGGGGCAATCATAGAGCTGGATTTAGACTGATATCAGTCCATTAAATCTTTACCAAACAATCCCTGGTTATAACAAACCTTGGGGAGAAGCCTTTTGAAAACATTGTTGGAAAAGGAGAAAATGCTGGTAACCAGCATTTTCTCCTTTTCCCACAACGTTTTTTTACTCTATCAAGGACAAAGTCTGCCATTTGATCCACATTTAAATTGTTGTCTGCAAAATGCTTTCAATTTGGACCAGTCTAAAATTTTGTTGTTTTGGTAAAGAGTTAAATAGAATATTTTCATAAAAGAAGAATATCAATAATAAAACTGCAAAGCCAGCATTTTCTCCTTTTCCCACAACGTTTTTTTACTCTGTCAAGGACAAAATCTGCCATTTGATCCACATTTAAATTGTTGTCTGCAAATGCTTTCAATTTGGACCAGTTTAAAATTTTGTCGTTTGGTTAAGAGTTAAATAGAATATTTTCATAAAAGAAGAATATCAATAATAAAACTGCAAAGCCAGCATTTTCTCCTTTTCCCACAACATTTTCTACTCTATCAAGGACAAAATCTGCCATTTGATCCACATTTAAATTGTTGTCTGCAAATGTTTTGAATTTGGACCAGTCTAAAATTTTGTTGTTTGGTAAAGAGTTAAATAGAATATTTTCATAACAGAAGAATATCAATAATAAAACTGCAAAACAAATGACATGTATTTTAGATAAAGGGCAAATAATAACTCCTATTTCTGTAGGTTCACTATTTTTGGGTACCTTGTTTATTGGAATGACTCAAATGCAGGGCCTGAATACCAGGCAAAGCTGGATTTAATGCTTTGGCATTGAATATTTAATGCAACAATGACAGCATACTTAGGTTCCAGCTAGTTATTTAGAAATAACTAGGGCATATTTGATTCCAGGACACTATACTACTTCAATCTAGAAGGGGCATAACCATGTCAAAAATATTTTGACATTACCTGCCCTATTGATATGGGTTTCCCCTTTGATAGTTAAAAGCTAGCCTGAGTTCGAAGAACCTCAGCAATGAAAGAAAAATAAAAAGGTCATAATTTTTTCACAACAATGCTGACAAAGACAAAGCTTTTGCTGTGCCTCTATGTCTTCTTTGAAGACAATCAACTAGAAAATATGACATGAGTTTCGGTGATATGAACCTAAGAATATTAGGTTACATTTATAAAAATTCATCTAATGAGAAACAATCCTATTTAACTCTTTATCACATGACAAAATCTTAAACTTGTCCAAATTGAAAGCATTTGCAGATGACAAATATAGCTCACATGATGAATTCTGTCTTTGATGGGGTAGAAAACATTGTAGGAAAAGGAGAAAATGCTGGTTACCAGCATTTTCACCTTTTCCCTAAATGTTTTCAAAAGCCTTCTTCAGGTTGTTAAAACTCGGGATTGTGTGGTAAAGGGTTAATTGGTTTCCATTGCATTTGCATAACAATCCCAAGTTATAAAGACCCTGATAAAGAAGTCTTTGAAAACATTGCTGGATAAGGAGAAAGTGCTAATAGACAGCATTTCCTCCTTTTCCCACAATATTTTCAGTCCTTTCAAAGGCAAATCCTATCACATGAACCAAATTTAATTTGTCTTCAAGTGCTGTTAAATTGGACTAGTCTAAAATTTTGACTAGTAGAGAGATTGATTGATTGTTTGGTGTTTAACGCTGCTAACAACATAATTTCAGTTGAATCGCAGCGGCCACTGCACCTATCCATGCTTTCCTGGAGTCACTTTTATCAGTACTCCGCACAATTTTCTTTCCAAGTCACTGGCTGCTTTCTGACATAACTATCATCGAGGCAATGGTCAGCCGTGGTAGTGGAATGAATCTTGTTGCAATGACTATCATCAATCTTCGGAAAGAAATTGGCCAAGCCAGGGATCAAACCCTCGACCCCCTGTTCTCAAGTCCTGCACACTACCGACTGAGCTATGGGGGGGCTCGGCATACTAGGTAAAGAGATATTGTTATAATACTTGTCAGTAACTGCTACTGGAGCAATTCAGGCTCTTGTGGGCCTCTTGTTTTTTACTGCAAATCTTTGGAAGGTCCACAATGAGAGAAAAGCTAAGGGTAACTAACTGTGTAATGTGCTTTGAAGGAAACATAGATTAAGATCAGACAACACTTTATTTGTTGTTTGATCACAGAAGAACACTCTACAATTTTGAGAAATCCTGGCCAGCTTAGCCTCTAATTGGCTAAAAATATTAAAATATCCTGTAGCTACACAATCTGTTACAAGAAATAAAACAGAAAAAGAAAGTCAGTAAGATTTAAACCTTTACCACACAAACCTGAGGTTTAATAACCCTGAAGAAAAGGGATTTTGGGAAAAGGAAAAAAACTGGTAACCAGCATTTCCTCCCTTTCTAACAATGTTTTCCACCCTTCCAGTTACAAATCCTTTTGTTTTGGCAACTTTGATTTTGTTCTATGCAAAATGCTTTTCATTTGGACAAGTCTGAAATTTTGTTATCTGTTTATTAGTTGAAATAATTTAGGGAAAGGGAAAATTATATTTTGAATTGCCAGTTTTCAAAATCTATATATAACAGTGTAGCAAGAAAAATTATTTCATAAAACAGTGTGAGAAACTAGCATTTACTCCTTTTCCCACATTGTTTTCAAAGGCCCTTTTCATAGGTGTAATCCTTTAAAACTAAGGGTTGTGTGGTATAGTGTTAATAAGTATATCAATACATGTGTGTGAAAGATGAAATTGCTTATCCTGAGCAGTTTCTCCTTTTTTCACAATGTTTTTGAAAGTGATCTGCTCCAAGTCCCAAAAAAATTATCTTAGGGTGGTAATGTGTTGATTCAGAGCTCAAAAGGGTAACCCTAGCTTTTCTCTCTTTTCAGTGGACGGGAAACGAATGTTTCTTAGATATAGCACTAAACGGTTGGTTTCCACAAAACCTCTGAAAACTAAGTATGAGGCAATCATTGCTATAGAAAACGAGCAGAAAACAAGAACAGATATCATGAAGGAGTTGAATATATCTTCGAGTACCTTGTCAACATGGTTGAAAAATCGGGAGAAAATAAAACGAGGAGTCATCAACTTTCCATCGTGGCGACGCAGTATGAAACCTGGACAATATCAGGAAATAGATGAGGAAATGGCAAAATGGTATCGTGATTTGGCAGGGAAAGGCATCCGTGTGACTGGTGCTATGCTGCAAGAAGCAGCAGCTAATCTTGCTTCCGAGCTACATGTTCAGGATTTTAAAGCAACCCTTGGTTGGGTGTGTAGCTTTAAAAATAGGCATGGATTCTCAGGAAGGAAAAAGAAACCAGACTTTCCCATGTAGAACATAGATGTGAACCAGTCAACCCTTAACTGACACAAGACAAAATTTTGGACTTGTCCTTTTTATTCAAAGAATTTGCAGAGGAGATATTATTATAGGGCTCAAATGGCAAGACTTGTTAGAGGATAAAAATATGGTAGGAAAGGAAGAAAATCCTGGTTACCAGTATTTTCTCTTTTTCCCACAATATTTTCAAAAGCCTTCTTTCTCAGAGTTGTTAAAACTTGTGATTTTGTTGTATAGTGTAAACTCTTTGCTGTGCAAAATAATTCAGTCATGCCTTCATTACCAGATAATATCAATAGGTGTGGCTTGAATGATAGAAATTCAAATGGTAGAAAACATTTTGAGAAAAGGAGTAATATTAATGCTTGTTTACAGAATTTTCCCTTTGATCTTTTCTGTTTTTAAATGCCCTCTTCTACAGTCCTTGATCACACGATTTGTAGGTTGGCCGTGTTTTTCAAAGAAAATGAAGAGGTATCGTCATAGCCTGTTGTTGTCATCACTGTCGTGCAAAAACTTACACATTTTACAATACCTTTGTCATTACTAAGATATTTACTTCAAACTCAGACTAATTAACTGTCAAAAAGGGGACCCATACCAGTATAGCAGGTAACCAAAATAAATAATTTTGACACAGTTCTGCTTGTTTTTGACATAGAATTTTTACTGAAAATCAATCTATTCCTAACAGCAACAGCAGCCAATTAAGTGTTGGCAACCGCAATGGAGTGCATTTGTTTGGCAATGGATTAACTAGTAGAAAAGTGTAACTAGGATTTTATCCTCCTCCTAAAATGTTTTCTTTACAAATCTACAAGTTTAGAATTGTCCAAATTCAAAGCATTTTAGAAGACATATTAAATCTAACTTAAATCATGTATTTTTTTCTTTAACTCTTTACCACACAATCCCGACTTTTAACGACCCTGAGAAAGAAGCCTTTTGAAAACATTGTAGGAAAAGAAGAAAATGCTGGTAACCAGCATTTTCTCCTTTTCCCACAATGTCTTTTACCCTTCCCAAGACAAATTTCAATTTTTCAGCCATACTTATGTTGTTGTCTGCAAATGCTTTCAATTTGGACTGGTCTACAATTTTGTCGTTTGGTAAAGAGTTAAAAGGGAAGAAAAAATTGTTGGGCAAAGGAGAAAATACTGATTATTAGTATTTTCTTCTTTTTCCACGATATTTTCAAAAGCTTTCTATCTTAGGGTTGTTAAAACTCATGGTTGTGTGGGAAAGGGTTTAGTGAGAAAGTTACATTCAAAGAGGCCTAAAGCCTTGAATATGAGGGATATTTGTGAACCTCGGCTTTGATGGATCAAGCAGAGTAACTAAATACTTTTGAGAAGAATGATTGTTTAAAGATGTTTATTGTGTCACTATGTTTACTAGATTTACGCTATGTTTGTTAAAGTGGTACATGTATTTTGATTGTTAGAAACTCTCTTCATGAGAGTAAAGGCTGGTACATACACAAGGTTCAAATTTAACGGTCGCAAACTCGCAAAATGCGAGCTGAAATGAAAAAATGCGAGTGCCAAATTCTAGCACTCGAAATAATTTGTGAGTGCGCCGGAAAATGGGCAAACCTACCGCTTAAAAATCTGAATTAATCCATAAATGCGATCGTTTTTCGTGTACACTGAATTGCCGTATGCGGTGTAGAACTATCCTTTGAGAGTATCACCGACCACGTGACCGGTATTCGTAGAGACGCTTGTTGCGATATTGTAAATACATGTATCCGATATTTAAAGCGCGTAGACGATTCTGACGTTTATACGTCTGCATTGCCTCGCTGAGAGTATGGAGCGGAAAATATCCAGTTTTTTCGGCAATAGGCCGGATTCCGTGACATCGCCGGAATATTTATTTGATATATATTAATGATTAAACAGTTTGTCCAAACAAAGGATATTTCTTTGCCATGCAGAATGTGTAGAGTCTGAGCTATAATATTGTATGAGCAAATAGAGGAGACCCACTCAACAATATTTAGACTCTCCCAAATTGAAAGCGTCTGCATTTGGTACAAAGGAAAGTTAATTCTCTAATAATGTAGAAAACATTGTGGGAAATGGAGAAATTGCTCATTATGAGCAATTTCTCCTTTTGCCACAATTTTTTCATAAGTTTCTCATTTCAGAGTCGTTAAAACACGGGACTGAGTGGCAATGGGTTAAAATATTGCTAGTACAAAATTGATTTTGGCTAGTAGAAAAAATGGTCACTAGCAAATTTTTGCTAGTTGAAAAAAAAGTTAAATTTGACCCCTGATACAATAAGATTTGTCTCACGAAATTATGATTTTTTTATCGTAATACACTCCTGTACACACACAAATACATATCTTATGATATTCTGCTTTTCCTGTTGGGTTTCCCACCAGAAATATGCTAAATTGTATAGGTCTAGTGTCAAAATAGTGCTTAGAGTGCACGATGAAGTGATCATGGCATTATGCAAGATAATTATTGCTATTGCATTGGAAAACTGGACAGACCATTCCTGGTGCGAACATTTTGGACCAGGGCTCATATTCACCAACCATTCTTAAGAACGTTCTCAGTCTTATTCTCCAGATTTTTCCAAATTTGAAAGAAACTCTCCTTCTGATAGGCTAAACCAAACATTTTAGACAACTAAACATTTAGACTTGTCCAGATACAAAGCATTTGTGGAAGACAAAGGTGTCGTAACCATTTACCATATGATCGGCTAAACCAAACGGTTTAGCCAATCAGAAGTTGTGTTACTTTGAAATTTGGCAAATCTTGGAGAATACAACAAAAAAAGTTCTTAAGAATGGTTTGTGAATATGGACCCAGTCGTTAATTCTTAGAATTGTGCAGTACGAGGGTTGTTCGATATGTAATGTGTATTGTACGATATCTCAAAAGCATTCGACTCAAATAGTGAAATGAACATTACATACCTTCAAAGTATTCTCCGCGTTTTGAAATACATAATTTCAATCTCTGAATCCATTTCTGAAATGCGTCACGGTACGCTGATTTAGGTAGACTTCTGAGGCATTGACTGATGGCTGAGCCAAGGGCTTGTCGGGACTTGCAACGACAACCAGATAAGAACTTTTTAAGTTTTGGAAAAAGGAAAAAGTCGCATGGGGCTAGACCTGGAGATATGGTGGGTGTGGCAAGACGGTAACCTTCTCCGACTTCAAAAATTGCTTCTTAAGCTCGGATGTATGTGATGGAGCATTATCATGAAGTAGACAAATATGCCGAAATCCTGACACAGGGCGTCGTTTAAGATAATATTTCTTGACCTTTTTTAGTATAACATCTTGGTAATACCGACCTGTAACACTTTTGCCCTTCGACATTGGAATTTGTACGGCTATACCATCACATGAGAAAAATATGTAATAAAGAACCTTCTTTATGCTTATGCTTCTTTTGGCAACTACAGGCCTTCTACCGTGTTTAGTTAGCCATATTTTGTTTCCAATTTTTCTTACTGGTTCGAAATAGTGAACCCATGTTTTGTCAACAGTAACAATGTTTGCAAATTGTCTTTGATTGAATTTGGGAAACATTTTGAGCAAGTGCTTAGCGGTTTGTTCTCGTACCCGTTTTCGGTCATCTGTCAATATATGCGGTATCCATCTGGCAGAAATCTTTTGTACTTTCAAAATACGCTTCAAAATGAAATGCACCCGCGATAGCGATATGCCAACAGCGTTGGCAATATCACGAATTGTGTATCTGCCATCACTTTCAATTATTTCCCTGACTTTTGAGACATTTGCCTTGCCTGTTACAGTCACAGGTCGGCTAGATTTTGCTGCATCTTTGACGGAGTCTGTGCCAGTGATAAATTTCTTTCTCCACCTACGAACTGTCTGATAAGATACCTTATCAGACCCATAAACTTCCCCCAATTCAGTAAAAATCTGCATTACTGAATGACCGAGTTTTGTCCGAACTTTTATATCGGCTCTAACTTCTTTAATATTCTTAATCCGTTTCCCAACCATTTTTACAACAGTGGTCAACTACTAGCTCTAATGAAATGACTATAAGTTTAAAACTATGTGGAGCTGAAGGCTCGTGTTTATACCGTTGGAAAGATATTGAATAGAGCTATTCAAGCGTATCATCATCCACGAAATCGTTGAAAGCTGTGGTACAATACACATTACATATCGAACAGCCCTCGTAAAGGGATTAGAAATGGTTTAGTCAACTAAACGTTATTCGTTGTATGGTCAGGTGGCAGGGGACTTCGAAACTTGTTCACGGCTGTGGTGAATCATGTCGCCACCTCGCCTTCGGGCGACATGATTCACCACAGCCGTGAACAAGTTTCGAAGTCCCCTGCCACCTGACCGTACAACGAATTTATTATACTGCAAAGTTTTACCATTCCAATGTTTGTTAAGCGAATTTTACCCGTTTTTTGGTTTAAAAAAATGAGTACGCTGACGAAGTAGAATTTCCCTTCTGAGTGCCCCAATTCAATGAAAACTGACGTCACTTGGAACTGACGTCACTGAAACTTTGGTAATACGTGCTAAAACGTGCAGCTTGGCGCATAGTCTTGATGTTAATCTTGATCGACGCCGCCATTTTGGATGTTGTGTTGATAGTGTAGTCATGTATACGGGGCTCCCGAAAGGGAAACTGCTTTTACGTTGGTTTTGCCAGTGGACATGATATATATGTTCGGGGCATATTATCCAATCAGATCACGAGAAATTTCTTTGCAGTATTATAATTAGACTTGTCCAAATATAAAGCATTTGTGGAAGACAAAGATGTCATAACCATTTACCATATGATCTGGAATTTTAACAATTTGAGGAAAGAGGCTTTTGAAAACACTATTCTTTTCCCGTAATGTTTCCTACCAAAGATAATTTCATCATTTGACCAACATTTAAATTGTGGTTTGCAAATGCTTTCAGTTTAGATAAATTTACATTTTTTCCCCACAATGCTTTCTGTCCTTCAGTCACAAATTCCATCATTTGAGCAGTATATAATTTGTCATCTGCAAATGCTTTGAAATTGGACAAATCTGAAATTGGTTGTTTGGTAAAGGGTTCTGGAAATCATTGTACCGGTACATGATTGTAGTGATTTTCTTACTATATTGTTATAGTATATCTTAGAGAATTGATAGTTGAACTATGTCACAAAGATTAGAAATATAGAAATACAGAAAGTGATAGAAGACTGACACACACACACAAAAAGAAATGTAAAAATGTTTTCAAAAGCATTCATTAAGGTTTGAAAGTGTAGAAAAAATTATTGGAACATGAGGAAATGATTGTCACCAGCCTTTTTGCCTTTTCCCATAATGTTTTCAAGCAACACTACCCTCATGATTGTAAGACTTACAGTAGTTAAATAAATGGTTAAGCAAGACAAATTAGTTTTCTTCATATATTTCTCTGTATATATCAAAAGCATTTGGATCTGACAATCTTCAGGCTGTATAACTTAACATTATCCTACTGAGTAAGTAAAATAAAATTTTCAAGCTGATAACTCAAATGATGTTATTTCAAACTTATATTTTGGAGAAAAATATTTACTTATCGGACAGTGTAGATCCAAGATCAGACTGCTTGTTCTGTGCAGTCTGATCTTGATCTATGTTGTCCACAAAAGGTCAGTGAGTCCCGCTTAGCAGCTTAAGGATAAATATACGTGTATAAGACAAGAATGATGTCTAACTGTATTACCTGTCAAATTGACTCCCTATTAATTGTCAGTATTTTTTCACACACTTCCAAAAAGTTTGGGAAGAGGTCCAAATTTATATTGTGATCTACTGTTATTACTTTAGAATGGAACATCAATAGTAAGTGAGTATTTATGGTTGAAACTTACAGAGTTGACACATTTTTCTCTTTCCGCCTTGAGATGGAAAGTTTCATAATGCAGTGAATATATTGAATGACTCTGATTGGTCAGTGAAATTTGAATATTGCTTTGAAAGAACAGCATGGGTCTTAAAAACCCGATTTGTCTAATGTGGCATATTGGACGAATCTCATTTGTCAAAACTGATTTTAGCATGATGACACTATTTAATAGCTGATATAAATTTTATTGACCAATAAGATTTTTTTATTATAGTATTCACTGCTGTATCAAAATTTCCATCATACGGAGGGGAAGGGAAAAACTTGACTACTTCTAAAGTTTCAATCTTATTTACTCCTGTATCATCAACCCATTTCTTCCTTTCATGTACATGTACCAATTGAAGATAAGTTATTGCAGAACAGGATAAAAGTAACAAGTTTTTGCATTGGGGTTTAGAAAATAATATGTACAAAATTCTGACAACTGACTCTGGGAGGTTAAACAATTGGATATGAGTCTCATATATTTTAGCTTATAGAGGAGGAAGCTTGTCAAATACCAAGCGCCTGTGGTATGTATCCTTTGTATGTGTGAAGAAACACATGCTGGAAAATAGAGTTTGTGTGCTTGTAAACTTGACTACCTGTAGTTGAATTTCTCTTAGATGAAAACACTGTGCAAGTATTTCTAGATCTAAGTAAATGTCATGCATTTAAATGTACTTTGTCTTAGGTTTCCTCCCAAACTTTTCGCACATCTATGTTTGGCATAATGCTGAAAAGTCATGAAAAATTGAAGTAGACAGCTTTCAAAAACATAAACTAACTCTACACCAAATGACTGTACCTCTTAGGGATGTTAACTCTTTACCAGACGAGAAAACTTTAGACTGGTCCAAATTGAAAGCATTTGCAGACGAAAAAATAATTTTGACTGAAAAATTGAAATTTGGTTTGGGAAGGGTAGAAAACATTGTGGAAAAAGGAGAAAATGCTGGTTACCAGCATTTTCTCCTTTTCCCAAAATGTTTTCAAAAGGCTTCTTTCTCAGGGTCGTTAAAAGTTGGGATTGTGTGGTAAAGAGTTAAACCTTTACCAGACAATCCCATGTTTTAATGACCCTAGGAAAGAAGACCTTTGAAAACATTGTGGGAAAAGGAAAAAATGCTGACTACCAGCTGTCTAATTTTTACAGAGACAAATTTCATCATTTGAGACTCGGTTATAATGTGTCGTCTTGAAATACCTTCAGATTGTATAAGTTTTAGATTTTGTTGTTTGGAAAAAAGTTTTAAAACCGTTTGCAGATGACGAATTAAATGTAGACAAATTGATGTGATTCATTCTTTTTCCACAAGGTCTTCTAATGCTCGATTTTCCTTTGGTCGTTAACTTTTTAATGAATAACAAATGTTGCACATGTCCAAGTTGAAAGCATTTGCAGACAGCTAATCAAATGTGGCTCAAAAGATGAAATTTGTCTCTAAGAGGATAGAAAACTATGTGGGCAAAGGAGAAAATGCTGGTAACCAGCATTTTCTCCTTCCCAACAATGTTTTCAAAGCCTTCTCCCTCAGGGCTATTAAAACTCAGGGTTGTGTGGTAAATAGTTGAGAGTTAAGGTCTTCTTGACGAAAACAACGTGAAATGAGTTTGTGCTCAGTAATGAGAGAATGTTTATGAGCAGTATCTCTTTTTGCTCCAGAGTTTTCAAAAATGGAAAGTTTTCAAACAGTAGAATGAAAAAAGCCATCTGTTGGCCTATACTGAAGTTTTTACCAAATGACAGAATTTTAGACTGGTCTGAATTCAAAGCAGTTGCAGACGACAAACAAAATGTTGCTCAAATTATAAAATTTTTCTTTGCAAGGGTAGAAAACATTTTTGGGAAAAGGAGAGAATGCTAGTCACCATTGAGTAACATTCTGTTTTTCTTGTTGTCTATAAAGGGCCAGCCTGGGTAGCTCAGTGTTTTGCCAAGCTAAATACAGCATTCTGTAGCCAACAGGACTCAAAAGCAGGTGGTTGGTGGATTGAATCACCTGCTTGCCAAATGTCTTTCCAAAGATCGATGACAGTCACTGTAACAGGTGTTATTCCTCTCCCACTTCAGATCAATGTTTTGGTGATAGTTATGTGAGAAATCAGTCAGTACTTGGAAAGAACATAATAAATAATGTGCAAAGTACAATGAAAAGAAACTCAAGGAGAGCATGGATTGGATTGGTGCACTGGCTGCTATGGTATAGCTGAAATAATATAAACACTGTCCAAACAAAGAGTTGAACACTTTACATGTTATTACTTAACCTTTTGCTATCAAGGCTGATCTTTTGGACCTACCTATGCAAATCTCATTAAACAAATGCAAGGAAAACGGTAGTATCATGGTTCATCATTCAATAATTCAATATTAATTTTTTTCATGAACATTGGCGAGTTCTGATTGGCTGAAAAATTTTTTTCATAGCTCCATGAAAAAAAAAAAATTAGCAGTGCCGGAACTACTTTTGCATTCAAAAAAATGTAAACAAACATGTATACGAGATTCCATAATGTTTTTTCTTTCTGATTTTAGATCTATATCGAGTCCGAAGTTCAAATTGCTAGCTGAATTTATTTTCTCTGAATATCGAAAAAGAAATCCAACAGTAATTTCAAAGAGAGAACTGAAAACTCATTGTCACTTTGCTGGGTTCTAACAATCTTATTTTCAACTTAATTCCAGCGTATTGTAGATCTACTTCTAATAATGAATCGACTAAATCTGCAAATGTTCAATACTATAATGACGTCATGAATTACGTCATTATTACGGCATGAACGAGCTGATTTACCGCGCTAAGAATTATCAATGAAATGGACTTTAAATAAATACGCAATGTTGGATTTACAAAAAAAGCAGTTAGAGTAGAACTTAAGTGCATATTTGTTGTCTGTGATATTGAATTATAAGGAATGAAGAGAATTTTTTTTTGTTTTCATGGAGGTATGAAAAAAAAACCTAATCACACTTTTGTATGAAACCGCTTCGCGGTTTCATACAGTGTGATTAGGTTTTTTTTTCATACCTCCATGAAAGCAAAAAAAGTTCTCTTCATTCCTTAAATAAATTACGGTTGTGAGTAATGAGGCACAATAAATAATCACATGAGGGTGATAGCCCATGTGGTTTATTCATTGTGCCTCATAACTCACTGAAAACATCTGTCGAGTGTACTCAGCTCTCCAAGGGTACTTACCATACAGTCCTGTGTTTTAATGACTCTAAGAAAGAAGCCGTAAATGCATTTTCTCAAATTCCGTCATTTAAGCCAATTTTAAATTTGGACAAGTCTACATTTTTGTTATGTGATAAAGAGTTATCACTTTACCAAATGACAAAGTGTTGGAATCCTACCCAATTGAGCATTTGCAGACAACAAAATAAATGTGACTCAAAAACTGAACTTTGTTTACAGAAAAGTAGAGAACATTGTGGGAAAAGGAGAAAAAGCTGGTTACGAGCATTTTCACTTCTCCCACAGTGTTTTCGAAAGTCTCCTCACTTAGGGTGGTTAAAACTCGAGATTGTATGGTAAGGAGTTAACTCTTTACCAAACAACAAAATTTAAGACTGGTCCAAATTCAAAGCATTTGCAGACAACAAAATAAACATGGCTCAAAAAATGAAATTTGTTTTGGGAAATGTAGAAAACATTGTGGGAAAAGGAGAAAATGCTGGTAACCAGCATTTTGTCCTTTTCCCACAATGTTTTCAAAACACTTTTTCTTCAGGGTCGTTAAAACTCGGGATTGTGAGGTAAGAAGTTAATATATCATATGACACTGATCACTTACACGTTGTACTTTGTTACACAGGTGATTTCAAACCCACTCCCGAGTGGAAGAGGAGTTTCCGTGCTGCTGGTGGGATGTTTGAATGCCACAAATGTTTGAGAGTGTACGTCTCGCACACAAAATATCGCTACCATGTTTGCGATGAAAGACAGGGTCGTGAATGTGACAAATGTGGTAAAATATTCCAGTCCAGAGCTGATCTATTCAGACACATGCGTGTACATACTGGTGAAAAACCGTTCAAGTGTAGTGTCTGTAATCGAGGGTTCGGAGATAAAAGTAACATGCGGCAGCATTTGAAGTCTGTGCATTTAAAACAACCAATCAGGAAGCAGCCGATGAAGAGGAAAGAGTTAAAGTTTACACAATACTATGCAAATGTATTCCAATGAATCTTGAAAGGTGTGAGCATAAACTAATTACTATAGAAAATTATACAATGTAGCTTGAAAGATTTTAATAAAAAACAACATTAGGTAACCAGGGCTTAGTACCAGTAGCACACTGTGCAGTATGTAAAAAAGGGTAACATGAGGTGTTTTGTTACTTAACTCTTTACCAAACGACAAAATTTTAGACTGGTCCAAATTGAAAGCATTTGCAGATGACAAAATTGATTTGGCTCAAAAATTTAAATTTGTTCTGGGAGGGTTGAAAACATTGCTGGAAAAGGAGAAAATGCTGGTTACCAGCATTTTCTCCTTTTCCCACAATGTTTTCAAAAGGCTTCTTTTTCAGGGTTGTGAAAACCAGGGATTGTTTGGGAAAGGATTAAAGCAACTGTAGCGGGGTGTTCAGGCACCCGCATGGGGTGCTCCTGTTGACGCAGGAGTGAAAGAAGAAAATTCGAGGCTGGAATATATCGGACACTAACCATTTTACTAACTCTGTAGAAAACTTTTTTACATGTATATATCGTAATGTCTCTTATTATCACTTACCCTCTAATTAATGCTCCCCCAGCTTTTTTCTAACTGAAACTGGCCTTATCAGATGGCCAGTCCATCACTAAAACTGAAATATATTGGCTGGAATAAATTTACAGCATCAGCATAATCCTAATTACTTCACAAAATAATGTCATAATAACACTTGACTATCCAAATAAAGTTACACTTCTGATAAAATTACAAACTTTGTCAACTAACTTTTAAGAAATTGATAGTACCTAAGACTATGTTAATCATGAATCCTATTTAATGTCCAAATAAATCATAATTGGCAGTAAAATCAATATTCTGCATTTATACTGCAGGTTTCTCAAATGGCTATCACTTCACAGTCTGCACTAACTAAAACCGGGACAGTGATGTCATGGTCATCCGTGGAAAATTCTATGTCGTTTTACTTCTATTAATTGCCCCCTTTCGGAAAAAGTACCCCCCCCCCCACCACTGTGGGGAAGGAAAATTGCTTGGTCACCAGCATTTTCTCCTTTTTCCCACATCTTCTCCGAAAGCCTTTTTCCTCAGCATCATTAAAGCACTTGATTGTTTAGAGAATGGTTAAAGCACCATGGAATGTTTTGCTAAAGGGTTTACTCTTTACCACAGTACAAAAGTTTAGAATTGTCCAAAATGAAAGCATTTGTAGACAACAGATAAAATGTTGCTGCAACATCTGAATTTTTTATTGAAGGGGTACAAAAGGAGAAAATGCTGATAACCAGAATTTTCTCCTTCTCGAAAAATGTTTTCAAAAGCCTTCTTCCAATTGGTTGTTAAAACTCGGGATAGTATGGTATGGTAAAGAGTTACGGATACTTGGTTTGAAATTAGCTTATGTGACTTTTTACTGGAGGATGGTATTTTATACTCGTCCAATTTGAAAACTTTTGCAGATGACAATATTTTGTGTGCTGGGGTTTGGCTATACAAGGACAGTAAAACATTATCAGAAAAGGAGACAGTGCTGGTTACCAGCATTTTCTCCTTTTCACACAATTGCTTTCAAAAGCGTTTTTCATTAAAAGTCAGGATTGTTTGGTTGAGTTGACCAGTTTTCAGCAGTGATTTTAGTCATCATAGTAGCTTTAGGCCCAAAAGTAGGTTTATCCACAGGCCTTTGAATCTCTATTGGTCTATCACAGAACACTAACATTGTCCTTGGTCGATCGTGAAACACTTAAAGCACATTGGTTGATTGTCGCCCGAATATCACAGAATATATATTCAAATTTTCATTAATACTGTTTCTATAAATAGCACATTGGTGACTCCTCTATATCGCATATAGTAAGAGTTACTATATAGGATACAGAGGAAATCCCGAATGTGCTATTTATAGAAACAGTGTCTGATATTGAAAATTTCATTATCCCTCGATAGACCATTGGAGTTTCAGAGGCCTGTGGTTTATGTATAACCTTCTAGGTGTTTAGTTGCCATGACATTTTAGTTTTAATTTAAAAGGCTTTACAGACAACAAATTTTATGTAACTAAAATGATGATTTTTCTTTTAGATTAAGTAGAAAACATTGTGGGAAAAGGAGAAAATGTTGGTTACCAGTATTTTCTCCTCTTCCCACCATGATTTCAAAAGCCTTCTATTACAGGGTCGTTAAAAATCGGGATTGTGTGGTAATGGGTTAAGTCATAATACTGGAGAGTCATGGAAACATGGAGTCATAGAACTGAAAATATTTGTACAGCGGCATAAAACTTCATTCACACAAGCCATCTATTCTTCTTTGAACATTGTCCAGCAATGAAGGAAAAATGCCTTTTCTATAGACACTTCCAGTGTGTGTCAATGATTGATTGATTGTATTGGAGTTTAACATGGTTTTAACAGCTTACGTCATATCATGGCGGTCAGTGCACCTATGCATGTGTCTCCTGGCTTTCTCACACCAGTACTGATACAATTTTCCTTCCAAGTCACTGACTAGTTTTCTCACATACATCAGAGGTGAGAGGCAAAAAATTGCCATAAAGAAGGAAAAGAAAGTTTGCCTCAATTGGATATCGAACTCACAACCACCAGGTCATAGGTCAGATACTCTAACCTCTGAGCTAACCAGCCAGGGCATGTATCAGAACTATGAAGCTGGCAATGGAAGTGTCGGAAATTCTTCATATAAAATATAGAAATCCAATATGACTTTAGCTTTTGACTATTTACTAGATATCAAGAATTTCAGACTTGCCAATTTAACCCTTTACCACACAATCCCGACTTTTAACACCCCTGTGAAAGAAGCCTTTTGAAAACATTGTGGGAAAAGGAGAAAATGCTGGTAACCAGCATTTTCTCCTTTTCCCACAATGTTTTCTTCCCTTCCTAAAACAAATTTCAATTCTTTAGTCACATTAAATTTTATTTTGTTGTCTGCAAATGCTTTTGATTTGGACCAGTCTAAAATTTTGTCGTTTGGTAAAGAGTTAAAACTAAAATCAAAATTTTGCAGAATGACACTTTGACTCTTAAATAGACAGCAAAATTTTAGACCAGTCAAAATTCACAGCATTTGCAGGTGGCAATTCAAATGTTGTACAAATTATGATACTTGTCTTTGAAGGGTAAAAAATATTGTTGGAAAAGGAGAAAATGGTGTATACCAGCATTTTCTTCTTTTCCCACATTGTTTTCAAAAGCCTTTTTCTCTAGGAATGGAGGTGTGGACTTCAATAAAATTCAGATTGTGTGGTGAAGAATTAACTCTTTACCAAACGACAAAATTTTAGACAAGTCCAAATTCAAAGCACTTGCAGACGACAAAATAAACGTAACTCAAAAATTGAAATTTATTTCCAGTAGGGTAGAAAACGTTGTTGGGCAGAGGAGAAAATGCTGGTTACCAGCATTTTCTCCTTTTCCCACAATTTTTTCAAAAGGCTTCTATTTTCGGGTCGTAAAAACCAGGGATTGTTTGGTAAAGGGTTAAATTATAAAGTTCAAAATTTAATGGCGGGATTTGTTTATGAAAAGAAGAAACCTTTTGAAAATATGGGTAATGGAGAAAATGCTGATAACCAGCATTTTTCCTTCTCCAACAATGTTTTCTTCCCCACTGAAAGGGGAATATCCATTTTTTGAGTCACTTATTTTCTTGTCTGCAAAAGTTTTCAATTTAGGCAAGTTTAAAATATTGTACTTTGGTAATGACTTAAATACCAACATGTGAGTACAAAATATCTTAATGCATATTGGACATTAATGTTGTAGTCCTGAATATGGAATTTTTGAAAACAAAGAAAGAGTATATGAATATGGATTTTTACAAAACGAGACAAATGTCCGGACTACTGATAATTGGTTTGAATAGAGGTCTACTGAGATCTGTTAGCTAAAAAACTGCCTTGTTTCAAATATTTTTCAATTTAATTGCATCAGTATCTTTCGTTTATCTTAACCCTTTACCACACAATGACGACTTTTAACGCCCCTGAAAGAGAAGTATTTTGAAAACATTGTGGGAAAAGGAGAAAATGCTGGTTACCAGCATTTTCTCCTTTTCCCACAATGTTTTCTACCCTATCAGAAAAAAATCATTTCATATTAGCCACATTTAAACTGTCATCTGCAAATGCTTTCAATTCGGACAGGTCTAAAATTTTGTCATGCAGTAAAGGGTTAAAGTCAATACATTTTATGTGTGAAATAAAGAGGTCATGTAATTAACACGCTGTTGCCTTGTCCAGTATGAATTATAGACTGGTTCTACAGTGTTATGAGTTATCCAACAGAAATTAGTCTGGTTCTACAGTAGAGTTCAGTATTTTATGCAACCATGTTAAAGGCCCAGAAGCAATCGAAAGTAAACAATGCAGGTGTTGAAGTGCATGTAAATTTAAATCATTCCATTCAAAACTAGAGAAATTATTGTGAAGACTGCAATCTGTTATTGTACAGCCTGTCCAATCACTGGCAGAAAAAAATGAATTCTAAAACTGTTTCAAAAGTTGCTAGGTTGTTCTATCTTTTGTTTACATTTTACCTGATTTTAGAACATATTTTTCTGCCAGCATCTAACATTTTGACCGATTTTAACACCTGCATTGTTTACTTTTGGCAGCTATGGGGCCTTTAGATAACCTCACTATATCATATTTCCTCTTTAAAGGTTTTTACAGTCTGGACAATACAAGCTTTCATCCTGGAAATGAAGACCAGCAGACACAAATGCAGGGTTATACAAAGGTTATGATGTACAACAAACAAAGATTCCAGTGTGCTTTCTGTAAGAAACACTTTGCGGAGAACTGGCAGCTGAAGAGACACATGAGAACACATACAGGTGAAAAGCCGTTCAAATGTTCTTTCTGCGACTATCGAGGTGCAAGAAAGGATAGTTTGAAGAACCATTTACTGAAGCATGAGAATGAATTGAAGCTGTACACAAAACAAATAACACTTAATGACAGTGAACTATTGTGAGAGTGCAATTTTGTGCCATATTTAGAGGAACACAGGAGATAATCTCTAGCTCATATATTATCTCTTTACCACACATTCTGACCTAAGGAGACTGAGGAAAAAGCCTTTTGAGAACCATGTGGTTCCCACAAGGTTTCTACTCTTTCACATATGATTATCATCATTCATCTAGTTTAAATTAAACATTTTTATTTTACATCAATTGAGAAACAAGTTTTTACAACTTATGCTAACCTCTCTTGATTCTGCTTCCTCGGAACTACGCCAGTACTTGTGCTGAATGTGTTGGCCAGTAAAGGATCCCAAAGTTGACACAATCTCCTGAGTATCGAATATTGTGGCAATAAGACAAAATACTTGTTACAAGCAGTCTCTCATTTGGCCTTGTTTGTACACATGCTCTGTGATAAAAAAAAAATAGCCATTAGGTGTGTCAGGTCATAATTTTCATTATCTAAACATTCTTTAACCCTTTACCACACAATGCCGACTTTTGACGCTCCTGGAAAAGAAGCCTTGTGAAAACATTGTGGGAAAAGAAGAAAATGCTGGTAACCAGCATTTTCTCCTTTTCCTACAATGTTTTCTACTCAATCAAAGAAAAATTACACCATTTGAGCCACACTGAAATTGTCGTCTGCAAATGCTTTCAAGTTGGACAAGGCTAAAATTTTGTCGTCTGGTAAAGGGTTGACAAAATATACATGACATTGAGGGCAGTATGGAAGTTTACAGACTAATCCATCAGACCAAAGACGTTATATGGACTGAAGCACAGCTGAGGTCCATAATGACATCTCTGGTTCGACAGACCAGTCCATAAACTTCCATATTGCTCTCAAGGTCATGACATTTTTGTATTGATTGTTATGTATGATATGGATTATAGATGAGAAACAGGATGGAATAGAACCCACGCTTAGTGTCTTAGATTGGGACAAATTATCAGGCTCTGCTCACCAGATGAAAACCATCTTTATTTGTAGATTCTAGTTTAAAAAATGTCGATAAATTATGTGTGTTTCTTGAGCCAAATATTCAACATAGTATGATATGGATTATAGATAAGAAACAGGATGGAATAGAACCCACGGTTGGTTTCTGAGATTGGGACAGTTAATCAGGCTCAGATCACAAGATGAAATTCATACATCTTACCCAATAAACTTTAGCAATCCTAGACTCCAACAATCTTTTCACTATTTATTTTGTCTTGGCTGATTTTGCGATTCAATCATGTCTCTATTTCTAAAAATCTGTCCGCTAGTGATTTATGGACTGATACAGCCAGTTTTTTTAATGGGATGTTTGTTAATGAGCAAACGTTCTGTTGCTAAAGATTTAGAAAAAAATATCTTGTTGACGGGTAGGATATCAAATATCAGCCTGTTATCCAGCTGTATATGCCCTTGCATGATGTATAGATCCACAAACCACACTGATATAACACCAATTTTAATGGAAAATGTTACTATAAATACTAACATAACGTAATAAAGCATTATCGTCATAGGCAGGATAACGTAACATTAAAAACAGAAGGTTTTTTTTAAATGAGGTATAAAATTTGTTGTTATTGATTCAATGTAGATCTACAATGTCATGTAATGAAATAATGTCAAAGTTTTGTTTACTTCATCCTTGTTGACCCATTTTTGATTCATTCTGTAATCGACCGTGGGTTATTTCGCTGGCGT
Source organism: Hippopus hippopus (assembly GCA_946811185.2). Taxonomy (NCBI): domain Eukaryota; kingdom Metazoa; phylum Mollusca; class Bivalvia; order Cardiida; family Cardiidae; genus Hippopus; species Hippopus hippopus. Next base: position 11,285,214 of record OX328113.1, on the reverse strand, counting down.
TTCCTCGTTCTCATGAAGTATTCATAAGAATTTTGATTGGTGATCTCAGTTTTTCTTGGAGAAAATTTAAACTATTTTTATCACAAATACGCCTTCATTTCTATTTTTAACTTGTCAATATCCAATCACATCATTTTTTGCAATTCAAGCTTAACGATACTTTAAATTTGGCATCGCCCATCAACACCACAATCGAGAAGCGTTTTTAAAAAAGAGATTTTTGGCATAACATCGAAAGATTGTCAGTTAAAATCATACACAAAGTTTGATAGTGTTGTCCCTGTATTACAGAATGACATATCTCGCAGGAGACAAGCATGCCTACGGGCCATATTTGTTGACAACCTCGGGTTTTTTCCATAGTGGGATTGTTTTTTATAACGGAAGAAATGAAATTATCCTCTCTACAAAAGAGTATCATTATGTTATCGATGTTTCGATTTGCTATTAGGGTACTTCCCGACCATATGAATATTCATAAGAAACAATGAATTGCTAGTCAATTATCCCAGGGGTAGATGCATGGAGAGTAACGTAATGCTTCAAACCTGGGTTCCAAGGATGTGTTTACTTATGATGGAGTTTAAATTGATTGTTTTGTATGTCAGTTGTTGTGTAACGTTTTATCAAACTACATAATTTTTGACAAGTCCAAATTCAAAGTGTTTGCAGACGGCAGAATGACTATGACTCTGACTCAAAAATTAAAATTAATATTCGGAAGGGTAAAAAACATAGTGGGAAAAGGAGAAAATGCTGGTTACCAGCATTTTCTTCTTCTCCGACAATGTTTTCAAAAGGGTTTTTCTTTTGGGCCGTTAAAACTGGTGATTGTGTGGTAAAGAGTTGACACTATTTTCGATAATATTTTAGTTATATAGCAGTGTCCAGCACACCTAAAAGGCATTCCTGTTTTGATTGTATGTGTGATTTTACCAGAACCATCCACAACATTTTGTCAACACTATGGGCTGCTTACCCACACAACAAATAAAATTTAAAAAATGTTCAGCCGTGGACAGGAATGAATCATGTAGCATTTCCTATCATCAAAGCTCAAATGAACATACTAACGGAGCTGGGACGCTTGTTAACTAACTGCCCCAATGCATAATTGACAGAGAACCTCGGGCTTGGTTATGGTCTCAGGAAAGTAACAGTTGTTTTATGGAAATCTGTAGCCATATTAACCTTTTACCAAACAATCCCACATTTGAATGACTTTATGGAAGAAGGGTTGTTGAAGGCATCATGGGAAAGGAGAAAATGCATTTGTATATAACCCTTTTTAGCTCACCTGAGTGCTGAAGGTGAGCTTTTGTGATCATGCTATGTCCAGTATGATGTCTTGATAGGTGAGAATGTTTGTCTCAATGATATCTCTGACAAGTTTGAAATTGGGTCACATTAGGTCAAAAAGTGAATCACAGTACCAAATCCTAAAAAAGAAACATTGTGTGCACTGTAGAGACCATATTTTCACATTGATACTCATGAAATTTGGTCAGAATTTATCTCTTGATGATATCTTGGACAAGATTGAAATTTTGTCATGTTGTATGAAAAAGTAGGTCACAAGGTCAGATATAGAAAAACTTTTTGTGCACTCTAGAGACTACATTTTTAGCCTGATACTCATGAAACTAGGTCAGAATGTTTGTCTTGATAATATCTCTGATAAGTTGAAATAGGGTCACATGAGGTCAAAAAGTAGGTCACAGTGCCAAATCTTACTAAAACCTTGTGTGCACTTTAGAGACACTATTTCCAGCCTGGTACTCATGAAACTTGGTTAGAATTTATGTCTTGATATCTTGGAAAGGTTTGAAATTGGGTCATGCAGGGTCAAAAAGTAGGTCACTTATATTCTTTTCTTTTACATCATTAGAACCAGGATGTCTTCAGCATTATCAACCATAGATGACTTTACTCAGGTGAGCCCTTTAGGGCCAATGGCCCTTGGTAAACAATTCCTTGTTTAATAAGATCTTTATCTTAATCTTCAATAAGAACCTACGGACAAAGGCTTTTGAAATAAATCTGGAAACAGAAAACATAATTGTGAACATTAATTTTTTCTTTTCCCAAATTGCTTTTCTGGCTTTCAAAATGAACTTCATTCATATTGGTATCATTTCATTAATTTTCTGAACATTCTTTCAGTATAAAAGAATCTTGATTAACTTTCTTCAAGCGATATTGTTCTTCAAGTAATATTACCGTAAAAACAACAGGACATCACAGTGCTAAATTGGTAGCTCTTAAAACATTTTGAAAAACAAGCTTTTACTTAGTATTAGAGGCTGAGTCCTTTAGCGCAGTTGATATGGTATGGGACTTTAGAATTGGTGGTTTGAATCCCAAGTTCCACCAATTTTTTTTTGAGGAGTGATGGGTGTCATTGCTACAGGATGCATAACTCTTTCCCTTTTGATCATCGGTGATATTTATATGGGAAAGCTGCCAGTAGCTTGAGAAGAATATTTTGAAAAGTACTGGAAAAAAAAAACTCCAGGACAGAATGGATAGGTGCACTGGCCTCAGCAACACACATGTAACTGAAATAATTTTCAAAACTGCATTAAACATAAAAAAAAAAATAAGTTATTTGCATATTGCTTCTTTTCTAGAAACAATTCCATATTTATTCAAAATAGACATTTTATTGTTTGTAAGACATTTTCCATTCTTTCAAATTCATCTTTATGTTGTTTTTACTAGACTACATGTAGTTTTGAATATGTCTAGAAGTAGCTTACTCTTATTTATTGCTATTGTTTTCTGTTGTCATAATGTTTTTCAGCATAGATTGTGGTATTAAAAAAAAATAGATTTACATGTACAATAAAAGTTAGAAAAGAAAGGTATGAGACTTGAGTCTACTTTATGCCCCTGGTTCATAACTCTCAATGTTAGACCTTAGAGCACCAAGAGTTTTTCAGACCGTATAAAACAAGATAAGGCTGAACTACAGATGCAGTCTGGTCTCTGGTAAGATTACTATCAGAGATTTTCCAGCAAAACTGAATTTGGCTTTTTAACCATAAAGCACCTTTCACAACAAAACTTGCCTATGTGACAAGTGTAGATTAAGATCAGGCTGCACAAAACATGCACTACACTGTCAGCTTTGCTGAAACACTGTAGAGAAAAGCAACCATGAATTGCAGTCATTAAATCATTATGGTCATATTTCTAGAATTATGAATACATAACACTTTTGTTGGTTTTGTTTGGCACTCTAAGGGTTAACTCTTTACCAAATGACAGAATCTTAGACTGATCCAAATTGCAAGTATTTGCAGATGGCATATTAAATTGAGCTATAACAATGGTAATTGTCTGTGAAAGTGTAGAAAACCCTGGTGAGAAAAGGAGAAAATGCTGGTTACCACTTTCAAGAATTTCAGTCCTTTGATTTTTACCAAGTCTGTACAGCAAACCGACTTCAAAAATATTCTGATTTCTCCTTTTGCCACAGTTTATTAACCCTTTACAATATAATCCCAAATTTTAATGACCCCTTAGAAAGAAAGGTTAAAAAAAAAAAGAATGGGAAATGGAGAAAACCAGCATTTTCTCCTTTTCCCATGATACGTTTTTTTTTTAAAACAAATCTCACCATTTGTGTTATATTCAATTTATCGTCTGCAAATGCTTTCAGTTTGGGCCAGTCTAATATTTTGTCTTTTGGCAAAGAGTTAATATCGAGATCCACTGAATTTATTTTGGATGTTCGTAGTTGACGAGGACGATATGTACAACTTTGTTGTATTCTTTACCAAGGTGTTTTGAGTCAACGTGAGTTTTGATAGTTCAACACGTTTTTAGATCGTCAAAGAGATCCAAGCATTAGGAAATGAAATTTCTTGGTAAAATATCTCACAAATATCGGACAGGAACATAATGTGGTTAAAGTGTCTCGATCAGACAACACCGCTTATCAATTTGTCCTTTAATCTAATTAACATCCATATCGCTCATTGTTCGACATATGATCTTATCACATGATCATCATGTGACCATACACAACTCGTGACTACAGCAGTATTTAACTACCCCAAGTTTCTAGGCTGAGTTACTTGGATGTCAGCACAATCGTAAGTAAACTATTGTAAATTTATGTTGTTTTTAACCTTCCTATTTCCCATTAACTCGTCACAATGTTAGCATAGCTGGCTTTAACGAATGACATCTGTTCAAAGTTTGTTCTCAATCTTTTCAGAATGTGATTTCAAATTTCTAAGTTATGGCCATTATGGGTGAACGATTCGAATACCAATTACAGCTCATTGCTTTTACACCCTTTAGGAATACACATTTGCAAGCAGTTGGGTAGGCTAAAAGAAAGAAATGCTGATCACCAGGAAATTTCTTATTTATCCATGATGTTTTTAACCCTTGTAAAGATATTTCTACTCATTTGATTTTGAGCAACACTTGATCCTATTATGTTTTGAATGTAGAAAAGTCTAAAATTTCTTGCCTAGTTAGGATTTAAAGGCCCATTAGTGGCTTTAAGTAAACAATGTGGATGTTAAAATGTATAAATTTAACTTTAACTCTTTACCAAGTAACAAAATAGTGGACTCAACCAAAATGAAAGTGTGTACAGACAAAAAAATAAATGTAACTCAAATGATGATTTCTTTCTTAGAGAGGGTAGAAAATATTGTGGAAAAAGGAGAAAATGCTGGTTACCAGCATTTTCTCCTTTTTCCATGATGTTTTCAAAAGGCTTCTTCCTCATGGTCGTTAATCATGCCAATTAAAAAAATAGGAATTTCAAACAGGGTTTTCCCTCAGCATTAAAATTTGGGGGTCATTGTGACCCCTTGCCTCTTCAGTTGAGGGTCATTTCTATAACTTAGGGGGTCAAAACAAATGGGTCTCTTCGTCTTCAAGCAAAGATTACATTTCACCTTTAAACTCCAAGAAAGTAAAGTCTTGTAAGTCATTTCTAACGGAAAGCTCAACTTCAATTTTTGACAGACGAAACATTTTTGTCCGAATCGCTGCTTGATGTGGCTTGATTGTAGGAAGCAGACGATAAAAAAGAATGCTACAGTTTACTTCATTGTGACATTATTTTCTGCGAAGAGAACAGACTGGCAATGTGTACTTTTATCTTCCGGAAGTCACGTAAAATACGCGATAGATTACAGAGAACCCAACTAAGACTTTGACTAGGCTAGTATTTACGACAACTGTTCACTGTTCTATATGGTAATAGTGCGTAAACCAGTCTTATTCTATAAATAAATTACCGGAAAACCACTTATATCTAAAATAGATCCTGTAGTTAAAAAAAGAACGGTATTCGTCTGATAGTGAAGCAAGAAAAGACTTGGATTTGTGATTTTTTTATTTAATTTCCTAGATGATTTAGATTTTGGAAAATTGTGTCACTGATGACGCACATTTATTTATTTTGGGGGTCATTTGAGTAAAAATCACGTCATTGACGCAGGATTTGTGTGTCATGGAAAACCCTGTTCAAAGAAGATGCCAATCTTTCATTGTATGGTCATTGTAATGTATGCACCGCAACATTGGCCGAAGTATTGACCAATGATCAGTTCCAAAGTTAACACCGGCACCTGCGTATCTAGCTTGAGACCTCGTTACAGGGCTGACGCTCTACCTCACAACCACGGACACCATACGAATATGTTATCTGTAAATGCTTTCAATTTGAACAAGTCTGATATTTTGTCGTCTGGTAAAGTGCCAAGAGGTTTTTTCAGATTCTTAAAATCTTGGATGAAGAACAGTTTTCAAAAGTTGTTGCAAATAAGTGAATTACTCTAAGTGTACCTATCACAAGTGTAGTTACTTTTGTGTTAGTGCAGATCAAGATCAGACTCCAGAAATATGCAGTCTGTGTGTTATATATGCTAAGACCACTATCAGCAATTTCTTCCTTTCCCATGCTGAGTTCAGGTGGCATAGTCGGTAGCATACAGGACTTTTAAACCGGGATTCAATGGTTCAAGTCCCCAACTTGGCAGATTTCATGCCAAGGATTGATGATAGGCATTGCAACAGGATTCGTTCATTTCTTACCGCTTATCACTGTTTCGACGATTGTTATGTTAGAAACTAGCCAGCAGCTTGGGAAGAATATTGTGTGACATACTAGTAAAGGAACCTCAAGGAAAGCATAGCTAGGTGCACTTGCTATTGTAGTTTAACAGAAATAATATTGAAAACGGCTTTAAACACAACACAATGAATAAATTTATCCGTTTTTCACATGTTTTCAAAAACCTTCTATGTCTAGGTTGTGATTATTGGTACAGGGTTTATAGAAATTTTTTCGATCATTTTTTATCTGACAGACCATGAAGTCCTTAATCTTACTAGCTCTGGTTGGCGTAGCCTGCTGTTACAAACTTGCTCCGGTAGACTATGACTATTTCAATGACTACTTCTCTGACGAGTTTGTAAATTTCCATAACAGTAGGAAAGATGTCACATGGAAGGTGAGATTTCTGAAACAGTTTTCATAAAATGTTCTTTTTTTTTTACACGCCCGCCTCCCTTGTGTTGTCAAAATTTTTCTCTTCCGAGCCTGCTTCTAGTAATGGTGAAACATACATCAATGTGGGTGATATGACTGAATAATGTAGAAAGTGGCATAGAACACAATTAATCAGAAATGATAAGATTTGTGACCTGTCACGAGAAAAGGGACAATCTGGGAATTCCGTTCATCAATTAGCTGAAAACAGATCAATGATAGTGCAGGTCAATTTAAGTTGATAGTTCAAAAATGATTGTATAACAAGGTAGAATGACCACTTTTCATACAGAAAATATCATAAAAGCGAAAAGTGTCGACTCTGGTCAGCCTGCGCAATTCGCGCAGTCTGACCAGGGTTGACACTTTTCACAGTTCCCAGATGGTCCCTTTTTGTGTGACGGGTCACATTTATTATAACTTTCAGTAACTTCACATATGTAAAAAAGTCTCTAGCAGATACAAGTAATATGAAATTTGTCCTCATGTATTTTATATTTTATTATGATATATATTTTGTAAGTGCATTACACACAATCCCAAGAAAGTACATTTCCAAATGTCAAAAGAGAAAACAGACTTTGTAATTTTTGTGACTCTAATGTCATAGAAGATTATGTTTTTCAAAAGAGAAACCAGTATGCCTAAATAGCGAAGAAACTATTGCTATATTTACTGTAGAAATGAAACATTTTGCTTCCACAAATCATTCAGTAATACTGGGTACTCACTGTGTTGTATACTACATGACACAGTGAGGCTATGCATGACCATAAATCATGTCCTTTAATTCATGCCTTTTTTTTAGCAAAATAGCAAAAATCAGTGCAGGATGAGCTTGGTAAGACTGTAGTACAGATAACTGTCCCCAAAGGCGATGTTACTTTTTGACTGGCCGCCTCTGGGTACAGAGACGATCAAGACAGAATCAGTTGAAAACTCAGCACAGATTTTGTGCGCAAGTTTTAACTTATAATTTCGCAAATAGAGCACAAAACTATGATTTAAACACACCAGTTGCTTGTGTATTTAATAACCTTTTGTTTGAAATACAAATATTTTCAATTTAAACACTGAACATAAAAGAAAACCGTGCATTTCATCTGTTACTTGACTTGTGTACGTTCCTGAAAATACACAAAATGGCCGCCAAGCACGATAAATTTCTTCAGTGTTTTTTCCGAGATTTACATGTTATAAATGACTTCCATGAGCTCTTTAGGTAATGAAGGGTTTAATAAGTTGTCTTTGGTCATGTTTGTTACTAAAAGTTAATTGCATTTCACTGCAATATAGATTAAACCGATGAAACAGAAAGTCAGTCTAGTGCTCTATCTTAGCTACAGGAAAATTTATGATGGACTTGAGACGGTACGGTGCACAATGAATGTCCAAATATGAAAAAAAATCACCGTAGCATCTCATTATTGAGACTAGGTAAGGCTGTAGTCTTTAACTCTTTACCACACAATCCCGACTTTTAACGACCCTGAGAAAGAAGCCTTTTGAAAACATTATGGGAAAAGAAGAAAATGCTGGTAACCAGCATTTTCTCCTTTTCCCAAAATGTTTTCTACCCTTCCCAAAACAATGTCAAATTTCAATTTTAGATTCACATTTATTTTGTTTTCTGCAAATGCTTTCAATTTGGACAAGTCTAAAATTTTGTCGTTTGGTAAAGAGTTAATTCTACTTTATGACAAAGTTTTGACAAAAGGACTTTTGCTGATGTATTGTCAGTTCTTATCATATGATGGGATTTGGCCTTGAAAAGGATGCAAACATTGTCAGAAAATAAGAAAATTCTGGTTATGAGCATTTTCTCCTTTTCCCATTAAATTTCCAAAAGCCTTTTTCCAAGGGTTTGTTAAAAAACAGGACAGTTTAATAAAAGATGAATAGAAACAGTTAAAAAGATCTTGAAAGCAGTTAGAATGAGTCCTTGTTCATAGCTACAGTACAAATAATGGTGAGTGACAGGATGATAGTTTTATTGAGCTTTTTTGTCCCCAGTCCATCACATCTGAGCCGAGCCCTAGTACATGTAGCTCAGTCAGTAGCGTGCAAGACTTGAGAACAGGGGGTCATGGGTTCAATCCCTGGCTCGGCCAATTTCTTTCGGAGGATTGATGATAGTCATTGCGACAGGATTCATTCCTCTCTCACCGCTGACCATTGTTTTGAAGATGGTCATGTGTAAAAGCAGCCAGTGGCTTGGAAAGCAAATTGTGTGGAGTACTTGTAAAAGAGACTCCAGTAAAGCATGGATAGGTGCACTGGCCTTCGCGATATAATGTTGAAAGTGACGTTAAACACCATACAATCAATCAATCAACCATCACATCTGACAAATAAAAAATGGGTAAAACCAAAAGTGAAAAAAAGTATGGCCTAATATTGATAATATTGATATAAAGTCATTTTAAAATATTATCCTTATTTGAAAATGATTAGATTAACCCCTTTACAACACAATCTCAAGTTTAAACAACTTTGAGAAAGAAACCTCTTGAAAACATTGTGGGAAAAAGGGACAAAATGCTGGTTACCAGTATTTTCTTCTTTTTCCCACAATGTTTTCAAACTTTTCAAAATATAAATTTCAATTTTTGAGTCACATTTTTTAATGTCATCTGCAAAAGCTTTCAGTTCGAAAAGGTCTAAAATTTTTGTTGGTTGGTGCAGAGCTAAGATTTCACTGCACATTTCATTATCGGGAGAAACTTTATCATCCAGAGTCGACCCTTTGCCCTGTTACCATGTGACATGACAAAGAGTCAGCTAATCATAGTTCACATGAACTTTAATCAATCCTGATTATCACCATGTATACTGATTATTGTGGTGTGTATTCACTTGTACATTTCTGTAATTTCCACTCATATCACATGCATCAGAGGTGAGAGGTGACAGATCGCCTGAAAGAGTGATTGATTGATCGATTGATTATTTGGTGTTATAACACGGTTTTCAACATTATTTCAGTTATATCGTGGCAGCCAGTTTCCTATCCATGCTTTCCTAGAGTTTCTTTTACCAGTACTACCCCGCTCAATATTCTTCCCAAGCCACTGGCTGCTTTCCAACATAAACATAGTTGAAACAATGGTCAGCGGTGAGAGAGGAATGAATCCTGTCGCACTTGACTATCATCAATCCTCAGAAATGAATTGGCCGCCGGAAAGAAAGTTTGCCTCAACCAGGTATTGAACCAGTAACCACCAGGTAATGAGTCAGAGAAGCTTACCACTGAGCAACCTGGCCAGGCTCGATGCAAGTCGTTAGGATGGGATTCATTCCTAATGTAATGTCTGAACATTGTTTAAACAATATATAAGTGATGAGTTGCTTGGTATAATGGATCGTTGGGGGGGGAGGGGATGCGTTAAATCCCCTTTTGCCAGAGCATGGCTCATATCTTCATATCTTTTCTAAAGAGAGAAATTGACAGAGAAATGTAAGGCATAGGACAAAAAGTTATGATAAATTCAGAAAAAAACTACACATCATAAACGATTTTCCTCCCATAAACCCACTAAGGAAATTCCCGAAATTCTTTCCCCAGATTAGTGGTTTTTCTTCATCTTTAATCCTTTCCCAAACAATTCTGAGTTTAAACAACCCTAAGCAAAACTCAGAGAAGGATGGCTTTTGAAAACATCGTGGGAAAAGCAAAAATGCTGTTAAGCAGCATTTTCTCCTTTTCACATTATGTTTTCTATCCTATCATGGTACATAAGGTAATTCGTACCTATTCTGAATTTCTAATATCATCTGCAAATGAGTCAGCTCTGGCAAAAGGGGGCTTAATGCATCTCTGTGATGCATTGTATCGAGCAAGTTGTCATATGATTATCATATGTATCCTCAAAATCGATTTAATCTATTAGCTCATTTGACTTGATCTGGAGGTAGAATAGTTAGAATGGTCCTTTGACATGCAGAAATTTACAACTAGCAAAAAGTTTCGACCCATGTTTTTAATTTGGAAAAGTCTAAAGTGCGTTGATTTGGAAAGTGTTAATGCTAGAAAATGCTTTTGAAATATGCAACAATTTTTTTTTTCAATAAGATAATTGTCAACAAGGACTTTTTCTTCCTTATTTGGAAATTCAGTTTGTTTTGCGTGGGCAAATTTTGAGTCATTACACTTTTTGAACACTTTATCACACGATCCATCTTTTAACAAATATAGGGATGAAGGCTTTTGAAAACGTGGGAAAAGGAGAAAATGCTAGTAATCAGCATTTTCTCCTTTTCCCACAATGTTTTCAGCTCTTTTTAAGCCAAATTTTATCATTTATGCTACACTTAATATTATGTCACCTGGAAATGGTTTCAGTTTGGCCGAGTCTAAATTTTTGTTGTCTCGTTAATATTGTACAAAAAGATCATCCAGAGAATAAACAACTTTATTTTCCTTATTGGCAAAACTGTTCTAGTGTTTATAATCCATGCAGTGAAACTAAACTACTTCACACCTTTTATCATCTTTAACATCTGACAAAAAACAATGACAAAATTTAAGACTTGTCCAAATTGAAAGCATTTGCAGACAACAAATTAAATGCTACTCATGTGTTGAAATTTGTCTTGAAATGGGAAGAAAGCATTGTGAGAATTGGTGAAAAAGCTGGTTACCAGCATTTTCTCCTTTTCCCACCATGTTTTCATAGGCCTTCTTCTTCAGGGTCATTGAAACTTGGGATTATGTGGTACAGGGTTAACTCTTTACCAGACAAAAAAAAACCGACTGGTTAAAATTCAAAGCATTTGCAAACAAAATATCAAATACCATTCCATTGATGGCATTTTTCTTTGATAAGGTAGAAAACAACGATGGGAAAAGGACAAATCACTGATTAGCAACAGTTTCATTTTTCCCCACATTGTTTTGTGAAGTCTTCTTCTTTTTTGGCTGTCAGTTCAGGAGACTGTTTAGTAGAGGGTTGAACCAAAACTCTGTACATGTTTTATCATCTTGATACTTAAAGAGGGTCACTTATTATTATCATTTTTCTTAGAAATATTGGAGGGAGGGGAGAGGGCAAAAGATGATGTATGAGACAACCAATAAACAAGATAAAAATGTTCAGTGATGATTAAAAAAAAAAACCACAAAAACAATTGCTGTTCAAAGGTTACTAGTGGACAAAGTGCCTCAGCAAAAAGTGACAGTGTAGATCCAAGATCAGACTGTGCTATATATATTGTAAGATCTTGATCTACATTGGCCAAAACTGTGAGTATAGTTACAAAAGGCCAATAACTCTTACAAGACAATAGATTTTTAGATTTGTAAAAACTGAAAGTGCATGATTACAGAAGACAATTGAAAGATGCCAAACTAATGGTATTAGAGTAAAAGTGGGTAATTTCGACACTTTAAGAAAGAAAATGTCAAAACTCGAACCATGTCGAATTTGGCCTACCGGCGATACACAAATGTTGACCGCTATTTATCTATATATAGAAATCTGAAGCAGTAACGTTTTTTATAATGTTCTGTAAGATTTACTCATTGATCAAAGAAACTTCGACTGTCATGTGTAATTTCGACAGTCCATGGGTAAATTCGATACCTGTTACTGTTTTTAAAAAATATGTGTGCTCTAGACAGGAACAAATGTCAAATTCATCAAAATACATTTTACATGGTATTTATTGGTTTTAGACAACCAGTTTAATTAGTGTTCTAAACAGAATTCACAGGTAAAAGGATAATTTTTGACTTGCTCAGTGGGGACTTCAAGAAGGATCGAATCCCCAGTGTATGTCATATGCCATCTCCGTGGACATCTTATACAGGTCACCCACTCATCAACTCCGCCTTCATCTGATCCACAGCCTGGACATTGATTCCGTTTGTCATAATCATTGTCAGAGTCCCGGTAATCTGGCAATTGGCTGTCCGATTCAGAGGATGATGATGAGAGGGTTCTTCTTTTCTTGGAATTTTGTGCTATCAAAAGTTTTTCAATTTGTCTTTTTCTTTTCATTTCTTCCTTTTGTCGTTTATTTTCTTCTCTCTTTCTCTTCATCTCTTCTCTTTTCTTCTTCTTAATTTCTTCTTCTTCTGTCTCCTTCTGTTTTCTTATTTCCCTCTTTTTGTCTAGAATGTATCAACATACGGGACAGTGTAGTTATAAATTCAGACTGCATGTTCTGTGCAATCTGATATTGATCTACTTTGCCCACAGAAGCAAACGGCACTTTAGGGGTTAAGCATTTAGCTTTGAATTCATTATCTTTCATTCATATTGACAATAGAAAATGTTTCAGTAGAAATTTGCCTCAGGACGAAATGTCTATTTAAAATTCTATGGGGTGTCGTAATTAAACATTGTGCATGAATTTGTCTGTGTAAATTCGACACCTTGTCAAACTTTACAAGCAACAATGAAAATTCCTTAAACACACGAAATTTATGTGATACAATACTATCTAAGGTCATTTTCGTCCATATACAATCACGATTAGCACCAGAGAATAGAATAACACATACCTTGTATAGCGACCCTCCTTACGAAGTTGCGTAAGCGCGTATATTTTGAATAAATCGACGAAGTGTGGATTTCTTTACAGCAGATTTTTTTAAAAGGAAGATGCTCCTAGAAGACAATGATTATTTGATGACATCATGTATACATATGACATAGTAATTTTGACGTGGCATGATAAAAAAACTCACTACTTTATGAAATATTCATTTCATATGCAGATAAGTGTCGGATTTAGACACATGTCAGAATTACCCAGGATTACTCTACATGTATTTTCTGAGACCAGAGAAAAAAATCATGAAAAAATAGGAAAATGCTACTTAATACCAGCATGAATACCAGCATGTTCTCCTTTTTGCACAGTGTTTCCATCAACTTTCTTTTTTGGGACATAGGATTGTTCAGAAAAATGTTACCTTTTTACCACACAATTACGCCTTTTATCGACTGTGTAAAAGATGGCTCAAAGTTTCCTGGAAATTTTATCTAGATAAAATGAAAATATAAAATCTCCAGGAAGCTTTGATTTATCGCAATAGTTTTCTAAAATGAACAAGGTAGTTATCTCGTATCTCGTGGCAGAAATATGCCACCATACTATAGTTACATAAAACTTACATATTTTGTTCGTAACTACCTTAGTAAAACGGGGCCCTGGTGTCCTGGGCCCCATTTTACTAAGGTAGTTACAAACAAAATTTGCATAAGTTTTATGTAACTATAGTATAGTGGCATTAAACTGCCACGAGATACATGATAACTATCATGATTACTCAAGAAAACTATTGTGGTAAATCAAAGTTTCATGGAAATTTTATCTTTTCATTTTACCTAGATGAAATTTCCAGAAAACTTCGATTTATCGCAATAGTTTTCTAATATAATCATGATAGTTATCATGTATCCCATAGCAGATTAATGCCACTATACTATAATTACGTAAAACTTACTCAAATTTTGTTCGTAACTACCTTAGTAAAACAGGGCCCTGGAGTCCACTGGTAACCAGTGTTTTCTCCATTTCCCACCCTGCTTTTTACCCGTTCAAAAGCAAATCATATGCGAGACATCATATTAATTTTCTCGCTTTTGGTTTGGACCTGTTCAAAATTATGCCACTTGATGAAGAGTATAATCCTTTACCACACAATGCCAACTTGTAACGATCATGAGGGAGAAAGCCTTTGAAAACATTTTGGGAAAAAGAGGAAATGCTGGTTACTAGTATTTTCTCTTTATCCCACAATGGTTTCTACCCTTTTCAAAACAATTTTCCATTTTAAGATACATTTATTTTGTCTTCTGAAAATGCTTTCGACTTGGACAAGTCTAAAATTTTGTCGTTTAGTAAAGAGTTAACAAACAAACTCACTTACCTAGCCTCCCACCTACTCACTCACTGACCCACCCACTCTCCTACTATTCACCCACCCACCCACCTTCCACCAACCAACTAACCAACCAACCAACCATCCAAGTGTTTATCTGTAACCTAGGTTTGTTATTTTCCATCTTTTGTTTAGGCTACAACAGAAAACTTCAAGAATGTACCAAAGGACGCGAGAGTGGCCTACGCCAAACGCATGTGTGGAGTCCTCACATCCTCAGATAACAAGAAACTTCCCATGAAACAGTTTGAGACACTTGCTTATCTTCCAGATACTTTTGACGCAAGGGAGAGGTGGCCTAACTGCCCCACCCTGAAGGAAGTCAGAGATCAAGGTGCTTGTGGATCTTGCTGGGTAAGATTAAATCTTTACCAGATGACAAAAATTTGAGCCATGCTCTGGAAAAAGGGAGCTTAATTCATCTCTGTGGTGCGTGATACCAAGCAAGTCATCACATTATCATGGATCCGTAAAATCTATTTTTGTCTAACAACCCATCGAATCATGAGGTACACTGGTCCTTTTACTTGCAGAAAATTTATAGATATCAAAATGTTTCGGCCCATGTCAGCCTGAGCAGACTGCACAGGCTAACATGGGCCGATACTTTTTGCAGGTTCATTAAGCCCCCTTTTCACAGAGCATGGTTCATTTAGTATTAATCATTTTGCAAGCATAATTTGCAGAAAACAAGCTAAATGAGGATTAAAGGTAGGATTTGTCTTTAAAAGGGCAGAAAACATTGTGGGAAAAGGAAAAAACTTCTTCTAGCCAGAATCTTTCCCTTTCCAACAGTATTTTCAGATGCATTCTTCGTCAAGGTTGTAAAAACTTGGGGTTGTTTGTTAAAGGGTTGGCAGTGAAGGGATTATTTTCAATTCTAACATGACACATGAATTTGGCTTTATAAACACAGTGCAACGAAATCATGGTAAAATCTACGTCATTCTATATAGAGTGACATCTTTCTATATAGAGTGATGTCATTCTGTATAAAGTAAGTAAGTCAGTTATTCAATAGAATATAATCTGCATCCGCGTTTTTACTCTGAATATGAACTTGTTTTCCTTTCATTAAGAGTTGGTCATGTTAGAATCAAAATAATCTTCTTTGTATCGTGGTTTATCATTCAGTAAACCACAGCTGTGGGTTATGAGAGTTTATTGAACGATAAACCACAATAGAAAGAATATTATTTTGATTCTAACATGACCAACTCTTAATGAAAGGAAAACAAGTTCATACTTAGAGTAAAAACGCAGATGCAGATTATATTCCATTGAATAACTTACTTACTTTATACAGAATGATGTCATTCCATACAGAATGACGTCACTCTACATAAAATAACATTGATTTTAGCACACTTTCGTTGCACTGTGTTTATAAAGCCGAATTCATGTGTCATGTCAGAATAATGGGTTAACAATGAAGGAATTATTTTTAAACAACCTTGAGGAGAAAAGCTTTTGAAAACATTAACTTGTTACCAAACAACAAAATATTGGACTCGACCAAAATGAAAGCATGCGCAGACGAAAAAATAACTGTTACTCAAATGATGATTTCTTTCTTATAGAGGGTAGAACACATTGTGGCATAAGGAGAAAATGCTGGTAGCCAGCATTTTCTCCTTTTCCCACCATGTTTTCAAAAGCCTTATTTATTCAGGGTTGTTAAAACTCTGGATTGTGTAGTAAAGGGTTAAGGTAAAACAGAGAAATGCTAGTAGCCAGCATATTCTCTTCTCCCTACGTTTTCTCCTTCTTCAAAGACAAATAACTTTATTTCAGCTGCATTTCATGTTTTGTCTGCATCAAAAAGTCAAGCCTTGTAGCTTAGTGGGTAGACTACAGGGTTCGAAACCAGTGGGTTTCAAATTTCCACCTCTACTAATTTCTTTCCAAGAATTTTGTGATAGTCATAGGAGTCATTTCTCTCCCACAGCTGAATGTTTTTTGCCAGCCAGTGGCTTGGGAAGAATATTGTATGAAGTTCTGGTAAAAGAAACTCCAGGAAAGCATGGGTAGATTCATTGGCCACTTCAGTTTATCTGTAAAAATATTAAAAACTGTGTTAAACACCAGAAAAACAAACAAAGCAACACCTGTCATACTACTTTTTCAGGCATTTGGATGTGTTGAAGCAGCCTCTGACAGATTATGTATACAGAGCGACGGTAAAGTTAACGCCCACCTGTCTGCCGAGGACCTGACATCCTGCTGCAGAACCTGTGGAAATGGGTCAGTAACATTAAACTCTTTAACAAACAATCCCAAATTTTAATGACCAGTGGAAGAAGCCTTTTCAAAACATTGTGGAAAAAGGAGAAAATGCTGGTAATCAGCATTTTCTCCTTTTTCCACAAAATTTTCTACCTTTCTTAATATGAATTTCAATTAATTTAGTCAAACTTATTTTCCATCTGCAAATGCTTTCAATTTGGAAATTGATGTTTTTGAAATTGGGATTAACTTGCACAGGTTTGGATCAATTACAACCAGGATAACTGAGTGTATATAAATTTCTGTAACTCAAAGATGTGAAAGGGATATATCAAGCAAAGGAATTGCTGACCACATTAAAAAAGTGGGTGGGATGTACCTGGTGTAGAGTACATTTCAAGAGCGAGTTCTTTGTTCAGATCTGAATTAGGCTGAGATTCTGCGCAAGATTTAGTTTATGGTGTACTAATATCATCAAAGACGAGCCATAGAAGAAACTATTTTGGTACAAGTTCCGACAGCTTGTTGGTTGCAGTCTGGGGATGGTATGATAAGAACAAATGTTAAGAGTACATTATTTACAAGGTAGGCCCAGATTGAGGATATAGAAAGTACAAAGCCGGGTGTTAATGACACATGAATTTACTGATTAATACTCGTTTTCTCCCGTTAACGCCCGGCAGTTTTATGCAGTAATTTGATTTAATTTTTAATTTAATTTCAATTTCTTTAGATGCAATGGAGGTTTCTTGGAAGGTGCCTGGAGATATTTACAGTTTGATGGTATCGTGACAGGTGGACCATACAACAGTCATCAGGTGAGTATAACCACAAATGCAGACAATGTCTGGTACACTGTAATTTTCATTCTAACTAATAGATCTGGGCTGCCAGTCATGTAACTGTGAACACAAGGAATTTGCACATGCAGTTTAGGTAAGCTAGCATCAAGTCTGAGAGCAAGTTTCACTTCACTGTTTAACTTTAGTTAAGTAAGTAGTTGCATAACTTTATATGGTCAGAAGAGTCAGGCTTCCTATACCGTTGTATTTCACATGACTTTTTTAGCTCACCTGAGCACAACGTGCTCAAGGGGAGCTTTTAGGATCGCCCGGTGTGCATTGTCAACAATTCTTTAAACATCATCTCCTCCTAAACTGCTGGGCCAATTTGGACCAAACTTGGCTGGAATGTTTCTTTGGAGGTCCTCTTTAAAAAGTGTTCACAGAATTTGATTCCATCAAAAACTCTGGTTGCCATGGCAACCAAATGGAATTTTCTAAGAAATTCTTTAAAAATCTTCTCCTCTGAAACCGCTGGTCAGATTTTGAAATAATTTCACAGAGATGTTCCTTGGGTGACCTTTTCCAAAAATTGTTCGTGAAATTTTGATCCGTCAAGAAACATGGCTCTGGTGACTGGGGGCTACTTGCACTATACGGATATGAAGAAATTCTTAAAAATTATTCTTCTCTGAAACCGCTGGTCAGATTTTGAAATAATTTCACAAAGATGTTCCTTGGGTGACCCTTTTTAAAAATTGTTCGCAAAATTTTGATCCGTCAAGAAACATGGCTCAAGTGACTGTGGGCTATTTACACTATACAGACATGAAGAAATTCTTAAAAATTCTTCTTCTCTGAAACTGCTGGTCAGATTTTGAAATAATTTCACAGAAATGTTCCTTTGTTGACCCTTTTCAAAAATTGTTTGCAAAATTTTGATCTGTCAAGAAACATGGCTCTGATGGGGTGGGGGGGGGGGGGGGGGGGGGCTACTTGCACTATACGGACATGAAGAAATTCTTAAAAATTCTTCTTCTCTGAAACGGCTGGTCAGATTTTGAAATAATTTCACAGAAATGTTTCTTGGGCGACCCTTTTCAAAAATTGTTCGAGAAATTTTGATCCATCAAGATACATGGCTCTGATGCCTTTGGGCTATTAACACTATACAGATATGAAGAAATTCTTAAAAATTCTTCTTCTCTGAAACCGCAAGTCAGATTTTGAAATAATTTCACAGAAATGTTCCTAGGGTCACCCTTTTCAAAAATTGTTCGGGAAATTTTTATCCGTCGAAAAACAGCCAATTGTTGGCACCTGCATGTGGTGCTCTTGTTCATACTTATGTTTTTAGTCACTATTGAGCATGTGCTCTTCTTCAAGAAAATGTCCATGGGTGATCTATCCCAAAATTTATTTGCAGAATTCTGATTCATCAAAATCATTGCTGTGGTGATGATTGTAGGGGTGGTGACAGATTTTGAAATGACTTTTACAGGTGACCTTTTCAAAATTGCTTGGCAAAATAATGATTTTGTTTCCAAAGTTTCAATACCTCAAAAAAAAAAAAGACTATGGTCCTCTCAAAAATTCAGGTGAGCGATCCAGGGCCATCTTGGCCCTCTTGTTTGTTTTAACTCTTCAGCAAAAGACAAATTTTTGGACTAGTCCAAATTGAAAGCATTTGCAGACGACGAAATAAATATGACTCAAAAATTGAAATTTGATTTGGGAAGGTTAGAAAATATTGTGGGAAAATGAGAAAATGCTGGTTACCAGCATTTTCTCCTTTTCCTACAATCTTTTCAAAAGCTTCCTTTTTCAGGGTCGTTAAAAGTCGGGATTGTGTGGTAAAGAGTTAACTCTGTCATTGCCAATGGCAACTTAACCCTTAGGCTGCTAAGAACAAATCACAGATCTTTTACAGACAGCATAGATCAAGATCTTGGGTCTACAGCATCTAATAAATAGAGCATATTTGTTTTTTCGGTAAAAGATCAAAATTTATTTTATCAAGTGAACATCATGGGTAATATTTTCAAGAGTGGTGCAGCCATGAGTGAAAATAGTCCAAAATTTTGTCTTTTGGTAAAGAGTTAAAACTGATGATGTTCACGAGATGAAATGAATTTTAATAATTCACAAACGAAATTTATATTCTATTTATTTCATGCTTCTAACCCTTTTTGGGGGGACTTCCTTCAAAATCCAGTACTGTTCTTTTTCGGTAATTCCCTGTGGCGTACCCCCTCTGCATAACAATGCATTACAATATTAGGTAAAGCGCAAGAAATGTTGGGTAGATTACGTTATATTTCCATCTGGTTGAGTGACACACGCATTTTACCTAGGCAACTAGTGCGCAGGAACTACTGTTTCTGCCTCCAGTCTCAGAATTAGAAAATAAGATGGGTATTTTTCACTGGTTGTAACCATGAAGTCCAAATTGAAAGCACTAGTCCAAATTGAAAGCACTTGCAGACACAAAATAAACATAATTAAGAAATTGAAATTTGTTTCCAGCAGGGTAAAAAACACTGGGAAAAGGAGAAAATGCTGGTTACCAGCATTTTCCCCTTTTCCCACAATGTTTTCAAAAGGCCTCTATCGCAGGCTTGTAAAAACCAGGAATTTTTTGGTAAAGGGTTAATGATGTTTGGAAAGACAGTTATGGAAAACGTTGTAGGAATAGGAGAAAATGTGCTGGTTACCAGCATTTTATCCTTTTCCCACAATGTTTTCTATCCTATGAGAGACAAATCCCAGTGTTTGAGCCACAGTTAATTTTGTAGTCTACAAATACTTTCAATAAATCTATTTGTAGTCCTCAAAAAAGTCAAATTTATTAACACTTTACCGCACAATCCCTACTTTTAATGACCCTAATAAAGAAGCATATAGAAAACATTGTGGGAAAAGGAGAAAATGCTGGTAACCAGCATTTTCTCCTTTTTTCACAATATTTTCTACCCTATCAAAGTCAGAAATCATCACATTAACAAGATTTAATTTGTTGTCTGCAGATGCTTTGAATTTGGTCCAGTCCAAAAATTTGTCATTTGGTAAAGAGTAAACCCTTTCCCAAACTATCCCTGGTTTTTACAATGCTGAGAAAGAAGGCTTTTGAAAACATTATAGAAAAAGGAGAAAATGCTGGTAACCAGCATTTTCTCCTTTTCCTACAATGTTTTCTACCCCTTCATAGGTAAAAATCATCATTTACATTACATTTGATTTGTTGATGGTTTCAATTTGGTCTAGTCCAAAATTTTGTCGTTTGGGAAAGGGTTATGTTCCATAAGAGGTATTTCTTTACCAAACAATCCAGACTTTTATGGACTTAACCCTTTACCAAACCATTCCTGGTTTTTACGACCAAGAGGAAGAAGCCTTCTGAAAACATTGTGGGATAAGGAGAAAACGCTGGTAACAATGTTTTCTACACTTCTTAAGTCAAGTTTCAGTTTTTGGTTCACGTTTATTTTGTCATCTGCAAATGCTTTCAATTTGGACAGGTCTAAAATTTTGTCGTTTGGTAAAGAGTTAAGGTAAGGAAGCTTTTGAAAAAGTTCAATGCTTTCCATGCTATCGCGGAAAAAATCACCATTAGAGCAATTTTAATTTGTGGTCTGCTAATGCTTTCAATTTTGACCATTGTAAAATTTCATTGTTTGGTGAAGAGTTACATGGAACTATATTCTTCCTTGACAGGGTTGCCTCCCTTATGAAATCAAGTCATGTGACCATCATGTGGTTGGAAAACTGGCTCCATGTGAGGGGGATGGACCCACACCCAAATGTGTGAAAAAATGTGAGGCAGGGTACAATGTTACGTTCGAGAAGGACAAGTACCGTGGTAGGTGTATGGGCAATGTTGTTACTGTAGCAAGCTGAACTTAGTCTGTCTTGAACAATAACAATTTGAATGATCGATTAATTCTGTGGTGTTTAAGGTCACTTGTAACATTATTTCAGTTATATTGCTGTGGCCAGAGGTTATATTGCATTGGCCAGTGCACCTATCCATGCTTTCCTGAAGTTTCTTCTGACCAGGAATGGCTGCTTTCCCACATAACAGCAGAGCCCCGGTAGCTCAGTGGGTAGCATGCATGACTTGAGAACAGGGGGTCCTGGGTTTGAACCCTGGCTCAGCTAATTCCTTTCTGAGGACTGATGATAGTCATAGCGCCAGGATTCATTCCTGTCCCACCACTGACCATTGTCTCAATGATAAACCCTTTACCACACAATCCCGAGTTTTGACGACCCTGAGAAAGAAACCTTTTGAAAATATTGTGGGAAAAGGAGAAAATGCTGGTAACCAGCATTTTCTCCTTTTCCCACAATGTTTTCCACCCTTCCCAAAACAGATTTCGATTTTTGTATCATGATTATTTTGTCGTCTGCAAATGCTTTCAATTTGGACAAGTCTAAAATTTTGTCGTTTGGTAAAGAGTTAAAAGCATCTGCAAGTGACAGTCAAATGTGTCTTGATTGATAAAATTTGTCTTTGAGATGGAGGGAAACATAGGAGAAAAAGGTAAAGTGCAGGTTACTTGCATTTTCGCCTTTTTTCAGTATGATTTTAAAAGCTGTCTTCCTACAGATAATGAAAAGCAGGGATTGTCCATCAATGACTTAACTCTTTGACGAACAGTCTGAGTTTTAATGACCTCGAGGAAGAAGGCATTTTTCCCTTTTCCCACAATGTTTCCTGCCGTTGCAAAGGCAATTCTTCCCATTTTAGCCCGAGTTATTTTGTAGACTGCAATTAATTATTTCAATTTGGACCAGTCTAGAATTTTGTTGAGTGACAAAGGGTTAAACATCCATTATAAATGGCCTGCAACACGTGGAAAGGGGCATTTGGTCATCTGCATAAAGTGTTGGTCCGGATCAGCCTGCGCAGGCCACGCAGCAGGCTAATCCGAAACAACACTTTCCGTTTTTATGCAATCTTCTGTTTTGCGCGAGTCTACTGTAGCACAAAATCTAATGTAGTTGTAAAGTGTCGTTTCGGATTAGCCTGCACGGACTCCGCAGGCTGATCCGAGACGACACTTTACGCAAATGTCCAAATGCCCCTTTTAGCGTGTTGCAAGCCAAATGATAGCAGTGTCTGTCACCAGAAAATTATATTCATGCCAGAGCTAAAAGAAGGGGAGAGTGCATAATTAGTCACATCACAGCAAAAGCTCACATATTCATATATTCCCTTGGTTTTACCAGTACTAGGCTAGGACCCTGAAATGTCTTGCCCAAGGACACTGCTACAAAAAACACAATGGAATCAGTGAGGCTCGAAACCCCGGACCTCCAGGTCACAAGTCCTATTCCATTTTATTTGGCAGTAACCACCTGAATAGTACAATAATAAGGCTGTCTATGTCAGAAATACTACACAAGATATCAGGCACTGTAGATCCAGCCGAGGATCACTGTACACTGAAGCACCTTTAATCCTTTAATACACAAACCAGAGTTTTAGCTACTCTTACGTTGAAAAGTTTTTTTTGAAAACATTGTGGGATAAAGAGAAAATACTGGTAACCAGTATATTCTCCTTTTCCCTCAATAATTTTTGCCATCTCATCATTTGAGCCACATTAAATTTGTTGTCTGCAATTGCTGTCAATTAGATAGATATGAAACTTTGTCATATGGTAATGAGTTAAATGCACATAGCAATCAAAGGAGTAACTCTTAACCAAATTCTAAATTTTAGATCAATCCAAATTTAGAAATGTAGCTTATATGATGGGATTTATCTTTGAAAGGGTAGAAAAGTTTGTGAGAAAAACAGAACATTCCTGGTTACCAGTATTTTCTTCTGTTCCCTCCATTTTAAGCTCATCTGAGCACAACATGCTCAAGGTGAGCTTTTGTGATCATTCTGTGTTCTGCCTCTGTTGTCTGTTGTCTGTCATGCAGTCAACATTTACCTTGTCTGCACTCTAGGGGCCTCAAATTCAGTCAGTACTCATGAAACTTGGTCAGAATGTTTGTCTTGATAATATCTTGGAAAAGTTCGAGATTGGGTCATGTCGGGTCAAAAAGTAGGTCACTGGGCCAAATCTTAGAAAAAGCTTGTGCCGATTAGAGGCCACATTTTCAGCCTGATATTGTTGAAACTTGGTCAGGATGTTTGTTTTGATGATATCTCAGACAAGTTCAAAAATGGGTCATTATGGGTCAAAAAGTGGATCACAGGGCTGAATCTTAGAAAAACCTTGTGTGCACTCTAGAGGCCACATTTTTGGCCTGATGCTCTTGAAAATTGGTCAGAGTTTTTTATCTTGATGATATCTCAGAAAGTTTGAACTTGCATTATGTGGGTACAAAAAGTAGGTCACAGGATCAAATCTTAGAAATACCTTATGTGCTCTCTAGAGGCCATATTTTCAGTCTGATATTCATTAAACTTAGTCAGAATGTTTGTCTTAATGATATCTAAAACAATATTAAAATTGAGTCACAATGGAGCAAAAAGTAGGTTACTGGTTTTAATTTTAGAAAAACCTTGTGTGTAGTCTGGAACCACTTGTTCAGCTTGATACTCATGAAACTTGGCAGAATATTTGTCTTGATGATGTCCTGATTAAGTTCAAAATTGGGTCAAGTTTGGTAAAAAAAAAATAGGTCACTGGGCCAAATCTTAGAAAAAGCTTGTGTGCATTCTAGAGGCCCCATTTTCAGCCTGATACTTATGAACCTAGGTCTTTATGAACTTTCAGACAAGTTTGAAATTGGGTCACTACAGATCAAAAAGTAGGTTACTGGGCCAAATCTAAGAAAACACTTGTGTGCAGTCTAGAGATCAAATTTTCAGTCAGATACTCATGGAACATTATCAGAAAGTTTGTCTTGATGATTTGTCTGACAAGTTCAAAAGTAGGTCAAGTTAATCAAAAAGTAGGTCATTTACATGCATGTGTTTTACATCATTAAAACCACGATGTCTTCAGCTTTATTAACCAAAGATGACTTTACTCAGGTGAGTGCTTTAGGGCCAATGGCCCTCTTGTTTATACAACCCTCTTCATCAGGGCCATTAAAAGTTGAGATTTTTTGGTAAAAGGATACAAAACATTCTGGGCAAAGGATGGAATGCTTGTTACAAGCATGTTAACCTTTTTCAACATAGATTTCAGAAGCTTTCTGCTCCCCAAGTCATTAAAATTTGGGATTGTTGGGTAAAGAATGACACTCATAACCAATTTTAATGCTTTTACAGCTGAAAAGGTCTACTCTGTGGAAGGTGTAGAGAATATCATGACAGAAATCATGAATGAAGGACCAGTCGAAGCTGCTTTCAGCGTCTACAAAGATTTCCTCACCTACAAATCTGGTATGTAAATGCAGAGAAAAATTTTTAGCTTAGTTTTTTTTTTTTTTTTTTCTGAAAAATATGGAGGTATTGTCAGAGCCCTGGTGCCATTGTCATTGTCTGTATCTGTTGTCTGTGTTATCGTGCTAAAACATTGGCATTTTAAAATGTGTCTATTGTTACTGATGACAGTTACTTCAAACTTTGGCCAATTGTTAACTATCAAAAGGGGAACCCATACAACAGGAGCAGGTATCCTTCAAAATATGTTTGATACAGTTAACGCTTTACCAGACGACAAAATTTTAGACTGATCCAAATTGAGAACATGTGCAGATGACAATTTCAGTGTGGCTAAAATGATGTGATTTTGTCTGATAGGGTAGAAAACATTGTTGGAAAAGGAGAAAATGCTGGTTACCAGCATTTTCTCCTTTTCCCACAATGTTTTCATAAGGCTGCTTTCTAATAGTCGTTAAAAGTCGGGATTGTGTGGTAAATGGTTAAGCCAAGTTGTCATTTTCATCAATATTCATGAGTTAAAGAGTAAATGTTCATAAGTCATGTTTTTAACCCTTTTACAAGATGAGGTGTCCAAGCTTTCTCAGATGACCAATCAAATGTTCATGAAATATTTAACCATTTTTTTGCTGAGCCCCAGTCGCTCAGTCGGTAGCGTTCAGGACTTGAGAACAGGAGGTCACTGGTTCTATCCCTGGCGCAGCCAATTTCTTTCCAAGGATTGATGATAGTCATTGCGACAGGATTCATTCCTCTCTCACTGCTGATCATTGTTTCGATGATGGTTATGTGGGGAAAGCAGCCAGTGGCTTGGAAAGAATCTTTTGCAGAGTACTGGTAATAGAAACTCCAGGAAAGCATGTATAGGCCGCCATGATATAACTGAAATAATGTTGAAAATGGTGTTAAACACCATACAACCATTTACCATACCATCAATCATTTGAACTATTTTTTATTAGGGAGAAAACATTGTTGAAAAAGAAAAAAAAAGCTGGTTCCAGGCATTCATACCCTTTTCCCATAATGTTTTTAAAAGCCTCTTTTCCTCAGTGTTGTAAAACACAAAATGGTTTGGTGAAGGGTAAATTGCAAGTTCTTCTACAACTATAATTATTGTGAATTTGGGAAATTTGTTTCTAAAACAATGGGTTTTGTAACTAAGACCACACCAAAAAAGTCCTTTTTTTATATTTACAATGTGTCTTTTCCATGGTCAAATGTTTTACTTGTAGTCTGTCTTTTAATTGGTCAAATGTTTTACTGGTAGTCTGTCTTTTCATTGGTCCAAGTCTGCAAATTTTTATGACAATCAAAAAATGCTTCATTTATTAATCACGAAATTTATTGCTAATGATTTTTTGCAATTAACCAAGCAGTCCCATGTTTAATTGACTCCATGGTAAGAGGCATTTGAAAACAGTGTTGGAAAATGAGAAAATGGCAATAAAGCAGAAGTTTTAGCTCACCTCAGCACAAAGTGTTCAGGGTGAGCTTTTGTTATTCTGCTGTGTCCGTTGTGCATAGTCGTGGCGTCAACATTTACCTTGTGTGCAAACTAGAGGCCACATTTTCAGTCAGTTACTCATGAAACTTGGTCAGAATGTTTGTCTTGATGTTTGATATTGGGTCACATTGGATCAAAATGTAGGTCACTGGGCTAAATCTGAGAAAACTTTTGTATGCAGTCTAGAGGCTATATTTCCAAAAAGGTAGGTCACTGGACCAAATTATAGAAAAAACTTGTGTGCACTTTAGAGGCCACATTTTCATTCTGATACTCATGAAACATTATCAGAGTGTTTGTCTGGATGATATCCCTGACAAGTTCAAAAACTGGCTAAGTTGTTCAAAATGTAGGTTACTAACACACATGCGTTTTACACTATTTGGTCCAGGATCTCTTCAGTTCTATCAACCATACATGACTTTACTCAGGTGAGGGCTTTAGAGCCAAAGGCCCTCTTGTTTTCCTTTTTCCCATCATGCTTTCTTCCCTTTTCAGGAAAATGTCCTTTATTAGAGTAACATTGTATTTCTAACTCTGCTGTTTTCAAGGAAAACAAGGTAGCCCATGCATCATCGTCTATGTCATTGTTGTGCCAAAACTTCGACATTTTGCAGTATCTCTGTTATTACTGAAGATATTTACTTCAAACTTTGACAAGCTGTTAACTATCAAAAAGGGAACCTATATAACAAGGTCAGGTAACTATCAAAGTATTTTTGACACAGTTATGCCCCTTTATTGACTTACAATTTTCACTGAATACCAAGCACTTGCAGACAAGCATTGGCAAATGCATGTGGTGATCTTGTTTTGTCTACATATGCTTTCATTTGGGACAAGTGCAAAATTTGTCATGCAGTGAAAAATTTACTAATTTTCTGTTTAAATTTAAGGTGTATATGAACACAAATCTGGCAGCATGCTTGGAGGTCACGCCATCAAATTGTTGGGCTGGGGCACAGAAAATGGAGTTGACTATTGGCTAGTTGCCAACTCCTGGAATCCAGACTGGGGTGATAACGGCTTTTTCAAGATCCGACGTGGAAGAGATGAATGTGGTATCGAATCCAATGTTGTCGCTGGAAAAATGAAAGTATAATTTGATAGGGTGTCCATTGATTGGCTCTTGAAAGATCATATGAAATTTTTTTTTTTTTTTTTGATATTGAATCAGCGATTTCTATGCAGTTTTTAGTTCGAAAATATATATTTTACATTCCATCTGAACTAATATCTCAAGACCTCGCTTATTTTCTTTAAGGAAGATTTACATAACTCTTTATGAAGCGACAGAATTTTAACTTCCTACAGGTTGAGAGCAGTTGCAGACAACAACTTAAATGGTTCCCCCAAAACATTGTAGGAACCCACATTTTCTCCTTTTCAAACAATATTTCTACACTTTGACAGACAAACGCTATCATTTGAGCCAAACTACTTTGTTGTCTGCAAATGCATCCAATATGGACAAGTCTAAAATTGTGTCATTTGGTAAAGAGGTAAAAGGTCATTTCTGCCCAGAAAATCAGAAGCCAAAGATAATAAGGGTTGTTAGTTTTAAAAAAGAAGATGCATTCTTATTATGTACTTTATAATTTTTTTAAACTTGTGTATATTCTGCAGAGGTACAGATAAAAGGGGGGCTATCAAACTCCAGAAAGATTTTTTTGCCGTTAAAACCAATGCTGTGTGTACTTAGTAGAATTGTCTCGTTGAGACTCAGCGTAGGTTTAAGGAAGAACTAGTGGGACATAACTCTTAAATCCAAATTCTCCCATATCTGTACCTCTGTATGTAGTTTTCAGATGTCAAAATCTGGGTCCATATTTACCAACCATTCATAAGAACATTCTTAGTATTATTCTCCATTGTAAATTTGAAAGAAACGTAACTTCTGATTGGCTAAACCAAATGGTTTAGCCAATCAGAAGTTATGTTACTTTCCAATTTAGAAAATCTTGGAGAACAAGACTAAGAATAGTCCTAGAAATGTTTGGTGAATACGGGCCCTGAGCTGCCAAGCATTTCTGTGAAAAAAAAAAATGTATATACATGTAAAGCTTTATTATCAACACAATTTTTACAATGTATTGGCTGTATCATCGTAAGTAGTAGTAGCATTTAACTTGCTGTCTCCTGTAAATGATTTAATTTTGTCTTGCAGGACACAAGTTTTGGTAACATTAAGGCAAGGAAAAAAGAAATTGATCGCGATATCTTCATTTTCAACTGTGAGTTCATGTATGAAATCTCATTCATAGCAATGCCACAGGTTGTTGATTGCTCCAACTTTGTTTCAGGAGATAGCAGGTTAAATTGCTTAGTGCTTTAAGGTTTAATTAGAGGGTACTTCATCTATAGCTAGAAAACAACCACATTTCATTGTTATTTGATTAAATAAATATTTTTCTGTAAGTTGTTGTTTGTAATTCGTTTATCAGCTGACCAGAAGAGTAGAGCAGAAAAGATATGTAAACCCTTACCACACAATCCACATGAAACAACGCTTTTAAAAACATGATGGGAAAAGGAGAAAATGCTGGTAACCGGCATTTTCTCCTTTTCCCAGAAAGTTTCCCAACCTTCGTAAGAGATATCACATCATTAAATACACATTTAACTCTTTACCAAACATTAAAATTTTAGACTAGTCCAGATTGAAAGCATTTGCAGACAACAACTTGAAAGAAGTTGAAATAATGATTTCTGTCTTCGATAGGGTAGAAAACATTGTTAGAAATGGAGAAAATGCTTGTGAAGAAAATGCTGTTTACCAGCATTTTCTCCTTTTCCAAAAATGTTTTCAAAAGGCCTCATTCTCAGGGTTGTTAAAATTTGGGATTGTGTGGTAAAAGGTTAAGTTGCTGTCTGCAAATGCTCTCCAAGCTGGACTAGTCTCAGATTAAACAATGATGAGTCTTGCTTCGTAAAAAGGGGATTAAATGCATCGGCAAAAAGTACTGATACAGGTCAGCGTTCACAGTCTGCACAGGCTGACTTGTGTTGAAACTTTTCGCTCATGTTCAATTTTCTGCATGTCCAAGGATCGTTTCAACTCAGGATTCAGTCGGTTATTTATCAAAATGGATTTCATGACTATGTGCCTGGTATACTGCATCACGGGAATGCATTGAACCCCCTATTGCCAGAGCATGGCTTATATAGACTGGAGTCAACCTGTCCCTTTGTCAGTCTGTCCATCTATCTATCCATGTACATGCAGTTAGGCAGTTTTGCTGTTGATTCATGAAAGCTTTACACATTTACTAACAAAAAAATTGACAAAACGTGAGCAAGGTACTAGTTTTGGGCATTTGAATTCAATCCTTTACCATACAATACTAAGTTTTAATGACCATGCGGGACCATGGTATCCAGCATTTCATCCTTTTCCCACAATGTTTTCTACCTTTTCAAAGACATTTGTCCTCCATTTGAGCCATATTTGATCTGTCATCTGCTAATGCTTTTGATTTAGACAAGTCCAAGATTATGTCATTTGTCAAACAATTAAGTGTCAAAGAATTCTCTCCCTTTGAACATGAAAACATTTGTGCATAATGCATTTAACATATTGGTGTAATGTGTTTGTAACTTCTCTCTCACTCTTGCTTTCACTGGCACTGAAACTTTGTACACCAGTATTCAAGAGAAACAGTAGATATAGAAACAGTTTATTTCCAGATGTCTGCTCCGCATCATCCAACAATTATCTCCCCTTGAGGTAAGAGATTTGTCTGTAAAGCACATTCTGCTTCTCTGTCAAAGTGGTCTGCTGAGTATCAAGTCTCCTCATATGATAGTTCAATTGACTGTAATGTAACAGAAACAGTTCATGTAATTAACACCATATCACATTACCACCACAGCACCACGGGAACACTTCGAAACCTTCGCTAAGCCATGGAAACACATCCAGCCATCACCGAGCCATAGAAAAACTTCCCGCCACCAACGAGAAAGGGGATCACTTTCCATCACTACTGAGCCATTGCAACACTTACCACAAAGCCAGGGGAACATCAGATCCATTGGAACACCTTCCACCACCACTGAGCCAGGGGAACACTCCCCACCACCACTATGCCAGCAGAACACCTCCCACCACAAATAGGCTAGGGGAATGATTCCTACCATCACCGAGCCGTTAGAAGACTTCCTGCAGAAATCAAGCCATTTGGACACTTCCCACCACCCCAGATCCATGGGAACACTTCCCACCACCACAGAGCAAAGGGAACACTTCCCAACACCACAGAGCCAGGGGAACATTTCCAACCACCAACGAGGCAGGGGAACACTTTCCACCACCAACGAGCCAGGAGAACACTTCCCACCACCACAGAGCCAGCATAACACTTCCCACCACCAACGAGCCAGAATTATTCTTGCCACCACCAACGAGCCAGGGGAACACTTCCCACTACCTACAAGACAGGGGAACACTTCTCACCATCACCAGGCTTGGGAAACACTTCTTGCTACCAACGAGCCAGGGGAACACTTCCCACCACCAACGAGCCGGGGGAACACTTCCCACCACCAACGAGCCGGGAGAACACTTCCCACCACCACCGAGCCAGGGGGAACACTTCCCACCACCAACGAGCCAGGGGGAACACTTCCCACCACCAACGAACCTGGGGAATACTTCCCACCATCACTAGGCTGGGGGAACATTTCCCACCACCAACGAGCCAGGGGAACACTTTCCACCATCAATGAGCCAGGGGTATACTTCCCACCATCAACGAGCCAGGGGAACATCTCCCAATACCACCCAGCCATGGGAACTCATTCTACCACCTCCGAAGACTGGTTTTTCGGAAGATAATGAGTTTTACGTTTGGAGTTTGAATATAAATGCTATTGTTTAACCCGTTTCGACACAATCCCCAGTTTAAAGTGACCCTGAAGAAGATGGCTTGTGAAAACATTGAGAAATGGCGACAATCATGGTTAACAGCAATTTCGCCTATTTCCACAATGTTTACTACTCTTTCAAAGAGAAAAGTTATAATTTTGGTCACATTTTATTTCACGTGTGCAAATGGTTACTATCGAACAAGTCTAAAATGTGGTCGTCTGGAAAAGAGTTCAATCTTTTATTTTACTTCCACAAGCCAAGTCAATCACTCTTGATAACTGTTTCCTGGAAACCTTACCAAACTTATCGTACTCGAGACCTTACGGCCTCGTAATTATAAGGTCTCTCGTTCGAAACCCGGGAGCGTGTGTGAATCTGTCACTAGAATGGGGCGTGGTGCGGTTGAAAAAAACGAGTCTGAAGGACGAGTTTTTTAACCCCATCAAACCCCATTCGATTGACATATTTTTAGTATCACACACAACAAGTTGATTATCCTATTTATTATATTTTTTTATTCTAATAATTATCAAGAATGGTACAATGAGAGCAATATAGGAAAAAAGTAGTTCCGGCAAACATTCTAAAACTATATCGTCGCTAGTGATGATACCATAATAATCATCACTAGTGGTGGTATTTACTGTGAAATTCCAGTAATTCGCTGATAGGAATATAATATATATGATTTAAAAGTCTATGGCCCCTAACTCATCGGTAAACATCGACGTTTTCGTAAAGGCTATTCGGCTAATCTCGGCAGCTTCCGTCTTTTAATATGAGAGTTAGGGGCCGTAAAAATCTTAACAAAGATTTTCCTTACCAGAGTCCGCATTCAACAACCATTCATAACAATTTTCTCAGTCTTATTCTGGAATTAGAAAGTAACACAACTTCTGATTGGCTAAACCATTTGGTTTAGCCATTCAGAAGTTGAGTCACTTTCAAATTTTGAAAAAAAAAAGACAAAGAAAGACAATATTCTTAAGAATGGTTGGTGAATACTGGCCTAGAACTCGCGCTGTGATTTGGGTAGACCCAAAGGCTGACCCTGCCCAACATATGGGTTCGAACCGGTCAGAGGCCGATACTCTTGATCTACACAGCTGTCCTCCCACGGCATGTTTCGTCATAGCGTTTCGTCATAGCGTCAAAATAACATTTAACTCTGTCAGCGCTAAAAATATAATCTCGACCCGCTTTCAACGGTTTAACCTTTAGGCTGCTAAACACGACTTACAGGCCTTTTACGGACAGTGTAGATCAAGATCAGACTGTCCGATAAAGAGATATTTTTCTCCCATAAAAATACTTTTAAAAAGCAAAATTTGGGCTTTAATTGTCGGTTTGAAAGGTTTAATATACTTATTTAGCAGGTTAAGGGAAAAATACAATCGACTGAGACTCAGGAAGAATTTTATTTAATAGGCTTGACTAAATAAGCGGACAGTATAGATCCAATTTCAGACTGCACGTTGTGTGCAGTCTGATCTTGATCTATGTCGTCCGCTAAAGCCCCTGTTTTTCGCCTTTTTAAATGACACTGATTGACTTAAGTTGTTCACAATCATTTTGTTGTTCAGAAAATGTCAGCCAACTGGTGTGAAACACAAATGTAGAAACGAAAGCCCTGTTTTACTCTTAGGTTTCTAAGCGTGACTCACTGACCTTTTGCGGGCAGTGTAGATCAAGATCAGACTGCACAGAACGTGCAGTCTGATCTTGGATCTACACTGTCCGATAAGGAAATATCTTTTCCCCAGAAAATACCTTTGAAATAGAAAAAAATGGGTTTTTACTATCGGCTTGAAAGTTTCATTTCACTTATTTAGTGGGAAAAAGGTTAGATATGGAGAGAAATAATTGGTTTTTATAGAAGTTAATTGGTTCAACCCTTCACTCAACACAATTCAGAGTTTTAACGACCTAAGCCGAGCCCTGGTAGCTCAGTCGGTAGCATGCAGGACTAAGGAGCAGGGGGTCGTGGGTTCGATCCCTGGCTAGGCCAATTTCTTTCCGAGGATTGATGATAGTGATTTCGACAGGATTAATTCCTCTCCCACTGCTGATCATTGTCTCGACGATGGTTATGTGGGAAAGCAGCCAGTGGCTTGGACAGAAAATTGTGCTGAGTACTGGTAAAAGGGACTCCAGAAAAGCATAGATAGGTGTACTGGCCGCCGTGATATAACTGAAATAATGTTGAAAACGGCTGTAAACACCATACAATCAATCAATCAATCAATTAATTGAACGTCCTTAAGGATAGAAGCTTTTGAAAACATTGTGGGAAAAGGAAGAAATGCTGGTAACAAGAATTCTATTCTTTTTCCCACAATATTTTCTAAACTTTCCAAGGATAAATCTCAATATTTGAGCCTTCAGGATAGAAGCTTTTGAAAACATTGTGGGAAAAGGAGGAAAATGCTGATAACCAATGTTTTCTAACCTTTTCAAAGGCAAATCTACATATTTGAGCCATATCTCATTTTTCATTTGCAAACGCTGTCAATATGGAAAATTCTAAAATTTTCTGTTCTTTTGTAAAGTGTTAACCCTTTACCAGATGACAAAATTTTAGACGCGACGAAATTGCAAGCGTTTACAGATAACAAACGGAAATGTTCTTCACTCCAACTGACAGGAATCATCTTTGAAAGGGCAGAAAAACATCGTGGGAAAACGGAGAAAATGCTGGTTACCAGCATTTTCTCTATTTCCCACGATGTTTTTTCAAAAAGCCTTTTCCTAAATGTCGTTAAAACTCAGGATTATAAGGCAAAGGGTTAAATTAATCGAACTTGCAATCAACAAGGTTTTGCGTTTGAAAGTTCGATTTCTAATATTGAATGATCTTTTATTCGCCAAACCTTTCATCGCTTGCTGGGCGAGGTCAGTTTTTTTCTCTCTCTCTTTCATACTGTAATATTATATCGTGCAACGTGCTGTGTTTTGTGTGGGTTTAATAATGGAGTTTCATAACTGCAGGTAGAGAAAACATTTAATATCTATTGAATCACTTTTAACTCTTTTCACTGTCAATGGCGGTTTAAATGACTCTTTGGAGACGGCGTAGATCAAGATCAGACTGCACTTTCCGTGCAGTCTGATCTTGGATCTACACCGCCCTCTTGACGAAGTCAAACTATGAATTAAATAATCTTCAATTGTAGTGAAAATCTACATGTATGTTTAGTTTGTTTTTATGGTATTTAACGCTGTTTACAACATTATTTTGGTTATATCGCAGCGGCCAGTGCACCTATCCAGGTAAACTTTACAATATTCTTCCCAAGCCAACAGCTGCCCTCCCACATAATCATCGTCGAAACAATGATCAGCGGAGAGAGAGGAATGAATCCCGTCGCAATTGCTATTATCAATTCTCGGAAAGAAACTGGCCGAGCCTGAGATTCGAACCCGTGACCTCCTCGACTAAAGTCCTGTATGATACCCATTGAACCAGTAGACTCGACGCTGCTATTAGATATCGAAAAAAAAAAGGTCAAATTCATTTGAGCCATGCTCTGTGAAAAGGGGGTTTAATGTATTTGCAAAAAGTATCGACCCATGTCAGCCTGGGCTGACAAAGGTCGAAACTTTTTGCTATTGGTCAATTTTTTTGTATATCCAGGGACCATTCTACCCCATGATTCAGTCGGTTATTTGATAAAACGGATTTTATGAATCCATAATTTTGTCCCATGACCTGTTTGGTACAATGTATTACAGAGAAGCAATAAACCCCCATTTCGAAGAGCATGACTCATTTATATCGAAGCAGTTTACTCTATACCAAACGCCAAATTTTAGTCTCTTCCAAATATATGACATTTGCAAACATTGTGGAGAAAGGATAAAATGCTGGTTACCAACATTTTCTTCTTTTCCCGGCTATATCTTCCAAGGCCCTTTGTTTCAGGGTCATTAAAATTCGAGATTGCTTGGGAGAAGATTAAACTGCTTCATAAAATGTAAAGATAAAAAAATGGCCTGTAGTAAATAAGTTCAAATGATGATTCCAAAATGTTTTCTTTTTTTTTTTGCGAAAAGTCTCTTCGTAACAGAACGTGTCGATAGAAAATTAGACTGCACGTTCAATGCAGGCTAATACACATGAGCCGTACCGTGTGAAAAGGGGGCTTAATGCATCTGCGAAAAGTATCGACCCAGGTCAGCCTGCGCAGTCCACGCAGGCTGACCTGGGCCGAAACTTTTCGCTACTGGTCAATTTTTTGGTTTGTCAAAGGAACAGTCTACCTCATGATTAAGTTGATTATTTGAAAAAGTGGCTCTTATGGATCCATAAACATGTGATGACTTGGGCTGGTATAATGTATCACGGAAATGCATTAAGCCTCCTTTTGCCAGAGCGTGGCTCATATATACCTAGTCCACGAAAAAGCCTACTAAGTCACCCTTACCAGCCAAGAAGATTACAGCTATTTTGAGTTTCTTGTTGCTGACGATTTCGTTAAATCTATTTCTGCATTAAACCCTTCAACTGAACAAATAAATAATTTGAAGATTTCCAGCCAATAGTATATTAGTATACCGAAATATTGCGATTTAAAAGTTATTGTTACGGGGGGGGGGGGGTAACCTCACCGTATCGGATAGTGTAGATCCGAGATCAGACTGCACGTTCTGTGCAGTCTGATCTTGATCCACACTGTCCGCCAAAGGCCTTTGAGTCTAAGGGCTGAGGGTGTATAAGAATTATAATAATGATAATAATGATTGCATGGGGAAATAACTGTAAGGACCCTTACGATTACGTGCATTAATCAATGTCTCTTTTTCGCCTCTCTATACGAGTACGTGTGTATGTCTGCTTGTTCGTCCGTCTGTCTTTGAGTGTGACTGTGTGTGTGTGTGTGTGTGTGTGTGTGTGTGTGTGTGTGTGTGTGTGTGTGTGTCGGTGTGTGTGTGTCTGTCTGTCTGTCTGTCTGTCTGTCTGTTTTTCTGTCCATCCTTCTATCGGTCAGTCTGTCCGCCTGTGTGTATGTCTGTTTTATACATAAAAAAACTTTCACGTTTTCTTCCCGAAAACGAGTCTTTTTACTTAACAGAATGAATTTTTATGTGCAGTTCTTGATAAGGGTTATCTGAAAGCTCTTTCCTTCGATAAGGCAAAGCTAACAGTGAAAATTAAATAGTTCTTAAAAGAGAAACTTTACAATGGACCCGCTTTCTCTCCCAACCCAAACCGCCCCCTTCCCCCCCCCCCCAAAAAAAAAAGTGAGAAAAAGACCCCAGAGTCAATAAAGAAGTTTATTGAGAGTTTACCTGTATTCAACCCTTTACCACACAATTCCAAATTTAAAGGATCCTGAGGAGGGAGGCTTTTGAAAACATTGTGGGAAATTGAGAAAATGCTGGTATCCAGCATTTTTCTCCTTTTTCCACAGTATTTTCCATCCTCTCTGATACATATTCTATCAGTTGAGGCACATTTAATTTGTCGTCTGCAAATGCTTTCAATTTGGAAAGGTCTTAAATTTTGTCGTCTGGTGTTAAGAGTTTTAAACGAACATATTCAAATATGTAAAAACATGTCAGCCCAATTAAAAAGGTAAATATAGATAGGAAATGTAAAACATGCCCATTATTACTTATTACTTTTAAAGTGGAGTCTGGCAAACAGTGTAGATTCAGTTTAGACGGGTGCAGATTATTCTTCCTGAAAAAAGTTGTTCGTGTGCAGTTTGATCAAGATGTAGGGATAGCCGAAGGAAACTGTTACCCGAACACGATGTTATGTTGATTCGTCGTATTCACTCGTCAAAACTCGGTCAATTCCGTAACGACATCAAACCTCAACCGTATCAAGGAGGTTTCTGTCGTGAAATACTGTCAGTCACATGATCTTACATGAACATAGCGGCGCACGAGAAAATCGATCAGCAACGACAACAAAAATAAATGTGAAGTTATTCACATGTATAAACCTGGCGGTGAAAATAGCTAACGGAATTGATAAAACACGTTAAAAGTTGAATCTACAAACTGTTTGTCACCGGAAATGTTTCGATAGAAACTTGTGACTCGTGCTGCTCTTTTTTTAAGTGCAATCTTACTATTTCAAGAACGGTAAAGCGGTGTATTTCCGGCGAAGAAATGTACGATAACCCATTGTAATATACAGCCGAGGGACTGTATCAACGAACCACCCGAGGTTTACCGAGTGCTTCCCGAGCATTATGGTATGTTAACTCGTCGTATTCTATCAAACATACATGTAATTCTACGACCCCAAGAAATAAGATTTTTTTGTAAACAAACATTGTGGAAAAAGGAGAAAATGCAGGTAGTAAGCAATATTTTCGCCTTTCATCACAATGTTTTAAATGTATTTCTACTTTTTCTAGAACAACTTACATCCTTTCAGCCGCATTTAACTTGTCGCTCGAAAATGCTTTTGATTCTTAACCTGTGAAATAACTCAACCCTTAAGCTTCTGAGCGCGACTCAAAGACGTTTTGCGGACAGTGTAGATCAAGATCAGACTGCACAGAAAGTGCAGTCTGATCTCAGATCTACCCTGTCCGAGCTGGATATATTTTTCCCAGAAAGTTACCTTTGAAATAGCAAAATTTGTGTTTTTACTTTCGCCTTAAAAGTTTCATTTCACTGATTTAATAGGTGAAGGGTAAAATGAAACTCTCACGCTGATTTTGGCTATTTTAAAATTATTTGGGTGGGGGGGGGGGGGATCTCCTTATCGGACAGTGTAGATCCAAGATCAGACTGCACCTTCTGTGAAGTCTGATCTTGGATCTACACTGTCCGCAATAGGCCGTTGAGTCGCTCTCTTCAGCCTGAGGGTTAATCTTGAAAATGACGTGGTTGTACCAGTTGAAAGGTTGATACTCTACAGTGCCTAATGTAAGGAAACTATCACGTGACTCCGAAGAATGGTGATAGTAATTGCAACATGATTTATTCCTCTCTCACAACTGGCCCGGCCTGATAGCTCAGTGGTTAGCGTATCTGACTTGTAAGCTAGTGGTCGCGGGTTCGATATCTGGTTGCAACAAACCTTCTTTCCGGCGATTTTTCGCGTCTCATTTCTGACTTATGTCAGAAAAATAGTAAGTGGCTTGGAAAGAAAGTTGTGTCAGTACTGGTATCAGAAACCCAGGAAACACATGCTTAGATGCACTGACCGCCGTGATATGACCTAAGCTGTTAAAATTGAGCGAAACTCAAACACAAACTAACTCACCTAACTACCTTTCCAAGCCGAACCCCGTTAGCTCAGTCGGTAGCGTACAGGAGAACGAGAGGTCGCTGGTTCGATCCCCGGCTCGGCAAATTTCCTTCCGAGGATTGAATAAAGTCATTGCGACAGGATTCATTCCTCTCTCAACGCTTACCATTGTATAGACAATGGTTATGTGGGAAAGCAGCCAATGGTTTGGAAAGAATATAACTGAAATAATGTTGAAAACGGCATTAAACACCATACAATTAACCAATCAACCTACCTTTCCAAAGACATATCTCATCAACTGAAAATATTGAATTTGTCTTTTGAAAATGCTATAAATATGGGCTCATTTAAAATTCTATATAGTCTTATTTAAATGCATCTTCACGCAGAAATCATATCTTGTATTTAGATGAATTAAAAAAAAACTAGGATTTTTTTGCTGAATATCCGGTAACATTTCACTCTTTTTTTTTTTCTTTTTAACTTGCGAACGGACAAAATTGTTTCAAACATTTTATCAAGCATTCTCGTGTTAAAACGACCCTGAAGAAGATGCCCTTGTAAGAAAGCATTGTAAGAATAGGAGAAAATGCTGGTAACCAGCATTTTCTCCTTTTCTCAAAATGTTTTCTACCCTTTAAATGATACGTTTCATACTTAAGTAACATTCAACTTGTCGTCTACCAATGTTTTTCAGTTTGGACAAGTCTAAAATTTTGTCGTTTGGTAAAGAGTTAATTCTTTTTAAACACTTGGGGACCGTTTTTAAACGACCCACAGAAATAAGGCTTCACAAAATATTGTTGGAAAAAGAGAAAATACTACTAACTAGATTTCTGCTCTTTCACAGCACAGTGTCCCCATTTGAGCATCATTCAATCTGTTGTATGCAAATGCTTTCAATTGAAAAAGTTAAAAATGTTCTCCAGTACTGAATTAAAGTTCAGAGCGTTGTTTTACAAAACTGTTTCGTTTTCGGAATGTATCGAGGTAATTGATGGAGAAATGCATTTTTCATGATTAATTCTGTACTAAACTAGAAGTTTTAACTCTTTGAATTTTAATGCAGAATAAACCACAGGCCACTGAAGTTTCACTCGTCTATCACTGAACATTGATCTATCATCGAACACCGTTACTATAAATAGCACACTGTTGCATCGCCTCTATATCGTTTGTTAAAGAAATAATCCGTTGTCTGCGCATGTCGTATTCTTCGAAGATTCGACCTGTCTGCTATGACGCCTCACTATCCTTTAGGTTAAAGATATATGCACGGTGTGTAAACTAAAACTCGCCGCTAATAAAGTAGCAATGGAGAAAATGACTATAAAAATACCTCTCTGAAAAACTCTAGCCTGTTTTTCGCTCCAAATTTCTTAAAAATTTAATTATTTCAAACGATAAAAATAGATTTTACAAATACTCTTGTTTTACTGCACAGCTCTGAGTTTAGTTTCTAAATATACACTTTAGGGAAACCATGATTCGTGCAGGATTTTTCCACAGACTAACCAACAAGAAACGTCTACGCTGAATGAATCGTACCAGGTAGCGTTTCATTAAGTAAATTTTTTATTTTATTTTGAAATTTGAAGCAACGATTGTCGTTTTGAAAAGTTGTGCGGTTCTGTACCCGGAATACCCAAATCAGATAGGTTTGTATTTGAAAAATGCCACGTAGCGGAAGATAATGACAAAATAATCTTCTTTGTATCGTGGTTTATCTGTCAATAAACCACGGTTGTAAGTTATCAAGTACAATAAATAATCCACGAGGGCGATAGTCTGATGCGCAAATATGCTATTTTTAGTAACGGTGACCGGTGATCGAGCAAGGAATATACCAGTGTTACATGTACTTGAAAGGTCAATGGAGCTTCAAAGGCCTGTGAATAAGCCAAGCAGATAGTTTCAATCTAAAAATAAGATCCAACTTACAGTTTAAACGTAGCTTTTCTCTGTAAAATGTAAAAGCAAACCGGACAGTGTATATTAAAGATCAGACTGCACGTTTTGTGCAGTCTGATCTTGATCTACACTGGCCGCGAAATGCAACTAGGCGCTTTGAAGGTTAATTTGTTATTCATGTATTGAGTATAGAGGGTCTTCAAACAAACGTCTTTATTTCAATAATGTCCACACTGTATAGTAATATGGCAGGTCGATGGAGTCGCTTTTGTAATTGGCTATATGATCAATGCAGAAGCAAGTCTAACGATTTCCATCCCCAAAGAAAACGTATATGATACTATACAGTAATTAAAAACTCAAATTGTCCGTGCTCATTCTCCACTTTCCTTTCTTATGCCTTGTTATGGCATTTGGTTATTAATGCTCTTTTTTTTTCAAATATCCTATTAGATTTGAATTATGTATGTGTATGGTGCGAAATGCATGTGTATGCATAAGTATTGAAGGAGATCTTGGAAAGACAAAAAAATGAACAGTAACCGCGGCGCTGGGCTTGAAAGGGCAGGAGGTCGCTGACTCGAGCACCAGGCTTTGCCATTTTTTCCCCGAGGATTGGTGATAGTCATTGCGACAGGACTTATTCCTCTCTCATCGCTGATCACTGTTTTGTCGATGGTCATCTGAGAAAGCCAGTGTCTATGGAAGAATATTGTGTGAAGTAAGGGCGAAAAAAAAAAAAGAAAAAAACATGGATGGATGCAATGGCCGCTGCGACATAACTGTCCAAATGTTGAAAATGGCGTTAAACATAAAAAAAAAACCCACATATATATACTGTATACGTGGATATATACGCGTGTCAATAAAAATTGCGAATTACCGATTATGGATATTTTGCTAATGGAAATATTTGCGAATTCAAAACATTCCAACAGCAAAAGGTTTCGACCCAGGTCAGCCTGCGCAGTCCGCGCAGGCTGACCTGGGTCGATTCTTTTTGCAAATGCATAAAGCCCCCTTTTCACAAAGCATGGCTCATGGTATATATATATTTGCTTATTTTTTTTTTCTCTTTCCGTTTGTCTATTTGTGGAACCCTGGGCTCAATCTTCTCTGTACCGGATACAAGTATAAATCTTCAATCAGGCACTTGAGACGGTTACAGATAGCAATAAACAAGTCTATATTTATTTAATCTTTAGCCCTTTTCTTTACAATCCCGTGTAATAACGACCCTATGAGAGAGAGAGAGAGAGAGAGAGAGAGAGAGAGCAAATGGAAATATTGTGGGAAACGGAGAAAATGCTGGTAACCAGCAATTTCTCCTGTTCCAACAATGTTTCCTATCCTATCAGAGAACTTAAGCTCATTTGTAACAATTTTAATCTGTTGTCTTCAAACGCTTTGAGTTTGTAATAGACATAAATTTGTGGATTAGAGTTAACTTTAAGGTGGTGAACCCGTATAGAGCTAAACATAATCTTAGATGTCTTTGTGGGTAGTGTAGATCAAGATCAGACTATACAGCAAATTTATACAGTCTGGTCTTGAATCTACAAAATCCGCAGCCTGTTAACAAATTCTGGCCAACTTTTAAACCGCAATATTTTGGCAATTATTTCTGCTCTTTAACCCCTGACGAAACGACTCAACTTTTGACTTGTCCAAGTCAGAAGCTTTAATCAGATGTGACTGAACTGACTTCAGTTTCCTTTTAAAGAATGGAAAATATTGTGAGAAAAGAAGAAAACGCTGATTACCAACATTTCCTTCTTTTTTTTTTCAATGTTTTCAGAAGGCTTCCGCTTTTGAGTCGCAAAGCCCCGGTAGCTCAGTCGGTAGCATGCAGGACTTGAGAACAGGGGGCTGTGGGTTCGATCCCTGGCTCGGCCAATTTCTTTCCGAAGATTGATGATAGTTATTGCGACAGGATTCGTTCCTCTCCCACCGCTGACCATTGTCTCGACGATGGTTATGTGGGAAAGCAACCAGTGGCTTGGAAATAAAATTGTGCGGAGTACTGGTAATAGAGACTCCAGGAAAGCATGGATAGGTGCACTGGCCGCCGCGATATGACTGAAATAATGTTGAAAACGGCGTTTAACACCATACAACTACAACTCCTTTTCAGTCATTAAACTACGGGATTTTTAAGGAAAGGATTAACCTCTAACCAAACAATCCCAAGTTTTAACGACCATAAGAAAAAGACTTCTGAAAACATTGTGGAAAAAGGAGAAAATGCTGGTAACCAGCATTTTCTCCTTTTTTCGCAATGTTTTCTACTCATTCACAGACGAAATCCGAACATTTTAGCCCGGCACATTGAATTTGTTGACTGCGAATGCTCCCAATATCGACGAGTCAGAAATGCTGTCGATTGGTATGGAGTTATAGGTTAATTTCTACAAAAACTGATTGAAGTACTGACCTAATGATAACAATGATAGTTTAGTTTTTACCCTTTATTACAAAAAAAAAAATCCAAACTCTTTTTCAGAGCTCCAGATAAGAGGGAGTGATGGTATTGTAAATCCATTATTTCTCTGTGAAACCCTATGTTGTGGGTACTCATTAGAATTGTCTCGATGAGACGATTCTAATGAGTACCCACAACATAGGGCTTAGTGGAGAATAATTAATATTTTTAGTTTTGAAATCGAAATCACTCCCTCTGTTTGGAGCTCTGCCTTTTCACTGGAATCTCTACCCTACAAACACAACCTAACTCAATACCACAAGACAATATTTTCAAGCAGAGCCCGGTTGCTCAGTCGGTCGCGTTCATGGCTTAGACAAAATGGTCGCAGGCTCGAATCCCCAGTTCGACCGATTTCTTTCCGAGGTTTGAGGGTGGTATTTGCGACAGGATTCATTCCTCTGTTACCGCCGATCACTGTTTTGACGATGATTATGTATAGTCATTGGTTTGGGAAGAATATTGTGCGGAGTACCGGTAAGAGAGTCTGGGAAAGCATGGATAGGTGCACCGGCGCGGTATAAATGAAAAAAATGTTGAAAAAGGCATTAAGCACTCAACCAAACAAACAAAACTTATTGTCCCTTATTATACAAAAACGGCTTAACTTTTTTATCATTGTACAAAAAATTTTGTTAAGATTTTCTCAAAAACTGTCAAAACGAAATTAAGTTGGATGTCACTTTTGAGAAATAAAAAAACAGAATTTTTCGTATCATGTTACGAAAAGGGGTTTGATTAAAAAGATAAGGGTCTCAGCTTGATGTCTCATTGACGAACTCAATGTACTTCTCTTTTTTTACTTTCAGTAATAGCAAATAGCTTCAACTCTTTACCAAACCACAAAATGTTAGACTTGTCGAAACTGAAAGCACTTGCAGACAACGGAATAAACGTGATTCAAATATTAGAATACGTGTTGGGAAGGGTAGTAAAAGATTTTGGGAAAAGGAGAAAATACTGGTTACTGGCATTTTCTCGTTTTCACACAATGTTTTCAAAGAGCTTCGTAA
This sequence comes from Hippopus hippopus, assembly GCA_946811185.2. NCBI lineage: Eukaryota > Metazoa > Mollusca > Bivalvia > Cardiida > Cardiidae > Hippopus > Hippopus hippopus. The sequence goes on along the minus strand of OX328113.1, from coordinate 11,241,442 downwards.
GGGTCGTTTAAACTCGGTATGTCTTGTAAAGGGGCAATACGAAAATAGAGACAGAAATACATGGAAAATACTCTAGGAATTACCCAGGTTTTTTTTAATTATTTCTTTTCTGTAAAACTTCACATCCCATTAAATACAGTCCATTATTGCGTAACAAGGATATTGGCTTGCAACACGCGAAAAGGGGCATTTGGACATTTGCGTAAAGTGTCGTCTCGGATCAGCCTGCGTACACCGCGCAGGCTAATCCGAGACGGCACTTCAAGACTTCATTAGATTTTGTCCTACAGTAGACTTACACAAAACAAAAAAATACATAAAAACGGAAAGTGTCGTCTCGGATTAGTCTGCGCGGAATGCGCAGGCTGATCCGGAACGACACTTTGCGCAAATGTCCGAATGTCCCTTTTTGCATGTTGCAGGCCATATAGTACACATTAACTCTTTACCAAACTACAAAATTTTAAGCTCGTCCAAATTCAAGGCTTTTGATGACGACAAATTATAAGTGGCTCAAAGTGTGGAATTTGTCTCTGGAAAATTATGGGGAGAGGAGAAAATGTTGGTTACCAGCATTTCGTCATTTTCCCGCAATGTTTTTAAAGGGCTTCTTTCCCTAGGTTGTTAAAACTCGGGGTTGTGTGGTACAGGATTAACTAAGGAAGAATTACAATTTTGAGGTCAGATCATAGAATCATTCAGTTATGGTTTTGGAGGTTGTGGGTTCGAATCAAAGTGGGGGCATCTTCTCTGAACAGTAAATTTTTCCAACTAAGAGTAATCAGTGACGTCCTGCTTATGAAAAATTCACTTTCTCCACCACCCCACCCTAACCTGGATTCCAATCCGATCATTTTTTCCCCCTTTTTTTATATTTGGGCGTTACTTTGTCAAAATAACACCTCATTTTCGTCAAAGTTAAATCCGAATATATAAAAGGCAAAAATATGATCGGGCTTGAACCCAGGCTAACCCCACCCCACGCATTCACACCAAAAGAGGGTCAAAATCTAGTTCTATGTCGTCTTAGAATAGCAAATTCACTTTTAATCCTTTACCCTATAATCAACGACCCTGAGGAAGAACCCTTTTGAAAACATTGTGGAAAAAGGAGAAAATGCTGGTGACCAGCATTTTCTCTTTTACTCACAATGTTTTCTACCCTGTCAAAGACAAATTCCAACATTTGAGCCACATTTAAATTGTCGTCTACAGGTGCTTTGAATTTGGACAAGTCTAATATTTTGTCGTCTGGTAAAGAGTCAATAAAAATTGAAAAGAGTTGATTATAGGAAAAAGGTCTGGGTTTGATGTCTCATTGACGAACTCTATACACGCCTCTCCCTTACGTTCAGTTATACCAAATTGCTTTAAGCCTTCGTCACACAACCCAAAGTTTTAACGACCCTGAGAAAGAAAACTCATGAAAACCTTGCGGCAAAAGGAGAAAATGCTGGTAACCAGCATTTTCTCCTTTTTCCGCAATGTTTTTTACTCTTTCACAGCAAATCCTCATAATCCCAGTCACATTTGAATTGTCGTCTGCCATTGCTTTCAATTTAGACGACTCTAAATTATTGTCGTTTAGTATAGAGTTAAAAAGAAAAGATGAGTACGAAAGTATGGTGGCATATTTCTGCCACGAGATACCGGATAACTATCATGATAATTTTTAAAAAACTATCGCGACAAATGAAAGTTTTCTGGAAATTTTACCTAGATAGTAAAAAGTTTCCTGAAAGAAATATCACGATAAACTTTGTATTGTGGCATGTTTCTGCCACGAGATACGAGATAACTATCATGATAATTTTAAAAAAAGAAACTATCGCAATAAATCAAAGTTTCATGGAAAGTTTATCTAGAAAGTGAAAAGTTTCCTGAAAGAAATATCACGATAAACGTCGTTATCTAGAAAATTTTACATTGATCAGTAAATATTCTAACGCACAATTTCTCATTCGTACACGAAGCTGACATTCGAGATAAAATTATCGTGATAGTTCCACCCGCTTTTCGATATCTATAAATAGAAAATTCGCCTTTTGGATGAACTTGGTAGTTGTTCTCTTCACAAGATGGTGCCCAGTAAGTTAAAATTCGTACTATTTACAACTGCAGCTTAATAAATGAACACAAACACTGTGTTAAACACAAAGACGACAAGAAATGCCTCTTACGGACAACTTTAAAACCATTCAGGGAAAAGGAGAATTCATAAGGTTGTAGGCAAAGATGTTCCGAAACCTTATCAAATGATAGATAGAAAAAAAAGAACCGTGATAACAGTTAGAATTATCGCGACATTTTTATCGTGAAACCTTTTTATTATCTAGATAATATTTCCAGGAAAGTTTGTTTTATCACGATAGTTCTCTTAAATTATCGCAATAGTTATCTCGTATCTCGTGGCAGAAATATGCCACCATACGAAAGCTTTATCGTCAGAGGACCGAATAAACCCAATGACTATTTTTAGTCTAGAAATAAAACCTAAATAATTGCAACTTCAAGGTTGTTCTTGGTCGGAATATCTTAAAAAAGCGGACAGTGTAGATCAAAGATCAGACTGCACGTTCTGTGCAGTCTGATATTGATCTACACTGACCGTAAATGTAATTAAGTTGTGAAGGGGAAGGGACTTAACCTTTTACCTCACAGCCCCAAATTTTAACTACAAGTGTACTTTGAGGAAAAAAACGCATTTGAAAAACACTGTGGTAAAAGGAGGAAACGTTGAAAACCAGCAATTTCTTCTTCTCCCCACATTGTTTTCTACCCTCCAAAAGGCAAATTTCAGTATCTGAATTACAGTTGTTTTACATCTACAACTGCTTTCAATTTGGGCCAGTCTATTTATTTGTCATTTAATAAAGTGCTTAGAGTTAATTAAAAACATGTACACTGGGTATACTCAAGTAATAGAGGAAGTTTAAAAAAATTACTTAAGAAATATTACGTCAATCTTTCTGAGCTAAATATAATATGAGCCATGCTCTGTGAAAAGGGGGTTTAATACATCTTTCTAATTAATGCATTATAGCAAGCAAGTCATCATATATTTATGGGTCTATAAAATCCATTTTGTCTAACGGCCACTTGAATCTTGAAGATAGAATGGTCCTTGGACATGCAGAAAATTTACCGTAAGCCAAAAGTTTTGACCCAGGTCAGCCTGCGCGGACTGCGCAGGCTGAACTGGGTCGAAACTTTTTGCAGATGCATTAAACCCCCTTTTCACAAAGCATGGGTCATATGAACTCGACCCTGTGAGAGGGCTGAAAATACAACCCACCGAAACTGAGAAAGACTTTTCATCTGATTGGCTGAACTAAACAAGCAGACGGCGTAGGTATATGATCAGAATGCACATAGTGTACTATCTGGTCTTAATCTGTGCCATCTATAAAAGCCCCCTGTTTTTGACTATGGGGCTGAGAGAGTTAAAGACAGTGGTTCGTATTACAGAGGGACCCTGCGTGGCTCAGTGGTAAAGTGTAGGTCTCGAAACCTGGTCACCTGGAGTCACAGGGTTCGAACCCACATGTATAATGAGTTGCTAACATGCCACTGGACCACTGGACCATCTAGGTTCGGAGTTGTCGTACTTGCAACAATCAACAAACCAAGCAACTAACCAACTAACCAACCAGTCAATCAATCAATCAACTGATCGATGGATCGACCAATCAACCAGTCAACGAACCAACCAACCAACTAATCGACCAACCAACCAAGCAACCAACCAATCTACTAACCAACTAATCTACTAACCAACCAATCAACTAACCAGCCAACCAACCAACTAACCAACCAACCAATCAATCAACCAACCAACTAACCAACCAACCAATCAACCAATCAATCAACCAACCAATCAATCAATCAATCAATCAACCAATTAAATAACCAACCAATCAACTAACCAATCAACCAATCAACCGGCCAACCAACCAATCAATCAACTAACTAACTAATCAATCAATCTACCAATCAGTGAAAATCAATCAATCAGTTGATCATTCAATCAACGAAAATTCGGCCGTCTGGTAAAGAATACTGGCCTTTCGGGCTAAGGGTGTGAGAATCTAATCAGACATCAACTATCGAACGGAGAGTTGACGATAAAACTTGCGAGATTCAGGGTTTGAATACGGTAGAATTTTATCAATTACGCGACGATCAATCCCGGCGATCCTAGTCTTCTAGTTTTTATGTTCGGATAAAGGCGTTTTTAAAAAGCACTGAAATTAGTTTCGATTTTTATGTAACTTTATCAGCGAAAAGGTATGTTTTATCTTTTAATGTTGCTTTGTTTTGTTTGTGTTTTTTTTTTCTGTCCATTGTTTTAATGTATCCATCACCCCAAACATCATTTTTTTTTTGTATTTTTCTTTTTGATTTCCACAATTTATTATAAGAGCCATCTTCTGGCAAAAGGGGGTTAGTGTATGTCCGTGATGTATAATACCAGTGTAGGCCATCACATAATTATAGATCCGTAATAGCCACTTTTTAAACCCTTATCCTGCTAAATAAAAAAACTAAAACTTTCAAGCCGAGAGTAAAAATCCAAATTTTACTGTTTGAAAGGTATTTTTGGAGAAAATATAATTATTTCCTTATCGGACAGCGTAGATCCAAGATCAGACTGCACCTTCTGTGCAGTCTGATCTTGATCTATGCTGTCCGCAAAAGGTCAGTGAGTCGCGCTTAGCAGCCTATGGGTTAACAACCGGGTTGATCATGAGGTAGATTGGTCCTTGGACATAGAGAAAACTGACCAATCAGGTCAGGTGGATTCTATGAACCCCTAATTATGTGATGTCTAGCTCGGTAAAACGCATCATGGCGATGCATTAAGCCCCCTTTTGCCAGAGCATGGCTCAAAATATAGTCAACAGTGACATAAGTAGAGAGAGAGAAAGAAAGAGACAGAGAATGAGAGAGAGAGAGAGAAAGAAGAGACAGAGAATGAGAGAGAGAGAGAGAGAAAGAAAGAGACAGAGAAGAGAGAGAGAGAGAGAGAGAGAGAGAGAGAGAGAGAGAGAGCGAGAGAGCGAGAGATTATATATCATAAGATACAAATCAAAACAAAGCACCTGTAGTCAGGGGTTAATTTTGTAAGGATGTGGTGAATTGGGCAACAGCATATTGATTCCTAAAACTGGTGTCCCACTCTGCTTGGCTCAGTGGTTCAGATGGTGGAATTGTAGGACAGAAATCTTGGACTTGATCCCTATAGGCGGCGTAATTTTTTTTTTCTTCTTTTTCTTTATGTGGGAGTGCCTTTGGGTAAGGCCTTGCAGAGTCGCTGCCCAGTCCTGGTGAAACACAGGGAACATATAAATATTGTAGCTGTCGCTGGGATATAACTAATTTGTGGTCAAAAGCGATTAAACCACGATTAACCCTTTGCCAACGGCATTATTTTAAACTTGTCTAAATTGAAAGCTTTTGCAAACAACAAAAGAATTGTTGAGCAAATGAAAAACTCTGTCTTTAAATAGCCTATTGAAAACCTTGTGGGAAAAGGAGAAAATGCTGGTTACCAGCATTTTCTCCTTTCCCACAAGATTTTCGGTTACCAGCATTTTCTCTTTTTCCCACAAGGTTTTCACTAGGCTATTTCCCCAGGGTCGTTAAAGCTCGGGATTGTGTGGTACAGGATTAAAATAAATATGCGAAGGCGGTAGAAAGACCCATTTATAATCTACGTAATATTTGATGTGTTCTTTTTTTTTGGTGCATTTCGCACCGGTCAATTTTCTTCAGTTATAAACGTAATTCTTTTTTCCACTCTTTACCTGACTATAAACTTTAAGACTAGTCTATATTAAAATAATTTGAGTACGATAAAAAAAAAGTAGCCCTAATGATCGGTTTTATCATTGAAGGGGTAAAAACATTGTGGGAAAAAGAGAAAATGCTGGTTACCAGCATTTTCTCCTTTTTCCACAATGTTTTTCAAAAGCCATCTTTGCCAGATTTATTAAAACACGGTATAGTTTACTAAAAATTGGTTTAACTGTCAAATTGAATTTCTATAATTGATTATACACTGTAGACACTTTGCATTAAAGTGAGAGGTGATTTCATCGCAATAACTATAGAAGTGTTATAAATAAACGGTTCTATACTTGCAAATTTCGACTTTTTATGATCTCGAGGGGAAAAAAAAAAACTTTTTTGGGGAAAATGAGTGGGAAACTACGAAAATTCTTATTACTGGTATTTTCTCCTCTTCCCCCCCGACCCACCCCCAAATGTTTTCTATCCTTTCAATTATAAAATCCATATTTTGAAATGCATTTACTTTGTCATCTTCAAATGAACCATGCTCTGTGAAAAGACGGTTTAATGGATCTCCGTTATACATAGTACCAAGCATATCATCATATATACTACTCACACTTTCATAGGGACCGTTAAGATATTTCAGTTTGGGTATATGCTACAAAAATACATTTTTTTTTTCAGATGGTTTATTTGATCAGCGTGGCAATGTTCCATATTGGAAAATCATACCTGATGCATATCACACATACATATCGGCTGAATCTAAAAGATGGTGATCCCTAGCAAATTTTGAGTAGTATATAATTATGGATCCATAGAATCCATTTTGTCTACAAAACAGACTGAATCCGGGGATAGACTGGTCCTTTGACATGCAGGAAATTGACCAATGGCAAAAAGTATCGGCCCAGGTCAGCCTGCGCGGACTGGGTCGATAGTTTTTGCAGATACATTAAACCCCATTTTTCCAGTGCATAGCCCAAATGCTTTCAAAACGAACAAGTCTAAGGATAAAAAACAAAGCATTGGGTCCCAGTCCCTCCTACGTTTTTTCTCTGGTTGTACATAAAATTACTGATCAAGTGTAAAAGGTTGGCCACTTGAAGATGGCCTGATGTTTTTATCTTGTTTCCGTGGCTGCAAGATGACATAACAAAATACAGCGTAGAGATATAAACAATAAGTGATTGAGATTATAAAGTTACTTTTTCTTGTCCAAGGTCCCCGAGCCACGGTAACTCAGTCGGTAGCGTACAGGACTTGAGAACAGGGGGTCGCTGGTTCGATCACCGGTTCGGCCAATCTCTTTCTGAGGATTGATGATAGTCATTGCCACAGGATTCATTCCTCTCTCACTGCTGACTATTGTTTCGACGATGGTTATGTGGGAAAGCAGCCAGTGGCTTGGAAAGAATATTTTGCGGAGTCCTGGTAAAAGAAACTCCAGGAAAGCATGGATAGGTGCACTGGCCGCAGCGTGAAACACCATACAATTGCAATCAATCTTGTCCAAGGATAGTGGGTTTATCTTAGGGCCAGGTTGCATTGTGTGTGGGTGGGAGCTTCAAATCGTGTGTTCATTTCTGTTATATATAAAGTCGTGCGCTATGCAAAGGGGCTTAATGCATCTCTGTGATGCATTATACCAAGGAAGTCATCACATAATTATTAATCCATAAAATTCAATTTGTCAAACGTTCGACTGATTCATGAGGTTGAATTGTCCTACATGCAGAAGATTTACAAATAGCAAAAAGTTTCGACTCATTTCAGCCTGCGCGGACTGCGCAGGCTGACATGAGTCGACATTTTTTGCAAATTGATTAAGCCCCCTTTTCACAGAGCATGGCGCATATTATTTCTGACGCTACAAAATTAAATTTGAAGTAAAATTCATACTCTTTTCTTACCGTAGTCATCTTCGGCATTTCTATAGAAAATTGAAGAAAATGACAAACTCTGATTATTATGTAAACAAGATTAAAGATTTAAAAAAAAAAAATCTTCTTTTTATTTTTCTTAACCTCATTAAGAGTCTTTGTTGCCCTAGGAACAAGTTTTCAAAACTTTTAACATAACAATATTAGCTTGCAAGGCCCGGCCGGGTAGCTCAGCGGATAGCGTACCTGACTCGTGACCTGGAGGTTGCAGGTTCGATACCCGGTTGCGGCGAACCTTCTTTCCGGCGATTTTTCGCCTCTCATCTCTGATACATGTGAGAAAAGTAGCCAGTTGCTTTGGAAAAGAAAGTTGTGTCAGTACTGGTGTGAGAAAGCCAGGAAACACATGGATGTGTCACTGACCGCCATTATATGACTTAAGCTGTTAAAATGGCGTTAAACTTCAATACAAACCAAACCTAACCAATTGGCTTGGAAACAATAATCAGTCAGTATGCTGTTGCCCACCTATTTTGTATTCACTCTTTACCAGACAACAGACAAAGACCTATCCAAATTGCAAGCAGATGCAACAACAATTACATGCGACTCAAAAGTCGACATTTGTCTTGGAAAGGGTAGAAAACAATCCGGAAAAGGGAGGAAATTCTATTTAACAGCATTTGCATTTTCTCCTTTTTTCTCAATTTTCTACTCTCTTTAAAAGCAACCTCCACCATTTTAGCCACATTTAAGTTGCCGTCTGCATATGATAAAAAATTTAGACAAGTCTAAAATTTTTAGGCTAGTAAAAAAAGTTAATTTAAATCAGCAGTATCAATTTCTGTTTTGCTAGTTATTAGAAGCGATCCTTCCACGTGCAGAATGACCGAAACCTGAAATTGATTGAATTTGCGTTTATTTGTCGTCGCCACCGGTTGCCCATATGGGCGACGCCCCCTGAAGGCTGTTAGTATTGTTACGAGGGATAGTGCAGATACAGGACGAAACCCATCCTAAGTTACGCCTGGTTCTTTTACGTGCTTGGTGTATAGCACCGTCACACGGTAACTCGGTTTAACGTTTCATCCGAAAGACTATTAGAAATTTTAGGTGGCCAGCCGTGGGGATCGAACCCTCACCCTCAAGTGACCCAAAACATCACGTTCACGAGTCATACGCTCTACCAATTGACCTATGCGGGCTGATCCCGAAACCTGGACCAAACCCTTGTCCATATTTGTACAATGAGAACTTAACCCATATCCTGCTACATAAATAAAATGAAAGTGTCAAAACGATAGTAAAAACTCGAATAATGCTACTTCAAACTTATCTTTTGGGGGAAAAAATATCTCTTTATCGGACAGTGTAGATCTAAGATCAGACTGCACGTTCTGTGCAGCCTGATCTTGATCTACGCTGTCCGCAAAAGGTCAGTGAGTCGAGCTTAGAGCTCAACAGCCTAAATGTTAATCTGCTTCGATTGTAGTTTCTGTTGTGAACCAGTCCAAATAAATTATGTAAATTTTACTCCAAGTGCAGCGGTTTGATTACATTTTATGTAAATTATACAAACTGCGAGTGTATTGTAATAGATTGGTTTTAGTTTAGAAGTAAATATATTTAATACTTTGCCTCACAATCCCTCACTTTACCTCACGAACTTTTAACGATCCTAAGAGAGAAAAGGTTTTTGAAAACATTGTGGGGAAAATGAGAAAATGCTGGTAACCAGCATTTTTTCATTTTCCCAACAATGTTTTGTACTCCACGAAAGAACAAGTTTAATGTTTTGAGTATCATTTAATTTGTCGTCTGCAAATGCTTTCACTTTGGACAAGTCTAGAATTTGTCGTTTGGTAAAGAGTTTAACCGCTATTTTTCGCGTATGATTTTTGAGTCATAAGAAAGAAATTTAAATGGAAATCAGTGACATAATGCGTTCCAAATCTTTAAGCCTTTACCGGACGACAAAATTTTAGCCTTGTCAAAATTGAAAGCATTTGCAGACGACAATTTTTTATGTGGCTCAAATGGTGCAATTATTCGTTGATAGGGTAGACAATATTTTGGGAAAGTGAGAAAATGCTAGTTATCATACTTTTTCCAATAATGTTTTCAAATGGCTTCTTTCACGGGGTCGTTAAAAGTTGCCATTGTGTGGTAAAGGAGGTATCTTTAGAATTCTTTAGATGGGAATTAATTCTTTACCAAATGACAGAATTTTAGACTGGTCCATATTGATAGCATTTTAAAAAAATGTGACTCAAAAATGGAAAATTGTTTTTGGAAGGGTAGAAAGAATTGTCAGATTAGGGGAAAATGCTGGTTACCAGCACTTTCTCCTTTTCCAAAAGTCTTCTTCTTTAGGGTCGTTAGAACTCGGTATTGTTAGGTAAAGGGTTAGGAAACCTACGTCAGAGTTTTTAAAACATCGTTGCAAAAGAAGAAAATGCTGGTTACTAGCATTTTATCTTTTTCCCACAATGTTTTCAAAAGTCTTCTTTTTATGGTGGTTAAAACTCGGTTGTGTGGTATAGGGATAAGAGGCCTTCTACGTCAGGGTCGTTAAAACATGGAAGGGCATAAACATCGTGGGAAAAGGAGAAAATGCTGGTTACTAGCATTTTCTCCCTTTTCCACAATGTTTTCAAAAGTCTTCTTCTCTATGGTAGTTAATATTAGGTTGTATGGTAAGGCAATCTTTTTTAGGGTCGTTATAACGTGGAACTGTTTGGTATAGGGTAAAAGAAGCATCTTGTAAATATAAGAATAGTTCAGGTCTTCGTAAACGTTTTTATGGTATGTTTTGAGTTTAAATCTTTCCCAGAAGACAAAATCTTATTCGCTTTCGTTTTTGAAAACATTTGCAGACGAAGATAACAGGGTCCGTCTTATTCTCAAGAATTTTCCAAATTCGAAAGTAAAACAAGTTCTGATTGGCTAAACCAAATGGTTTAGCCAATCAGAACTTGTGGTTTTTTCTAAATATAGATTAGGACAAAGAATATTCTCAAAAACGTTTTGTTGACACCGGCCCAGTTGTAGCCTGGGTTCCAGCCCGATCATTTTATTTATTTTTTTTCGTTTATGTATTCGGACTTTACTTTGTCAAAAATGCACGTCATTTTTGTCAAAGTAACGTCTAAATACATGTATAAAAAAGGAAAAACTGATCGGACTGGAACCCAGGCTAGTCCAGGTGTGGCCAAATGGATAAAACTTAAGGCCGTGTGGGTTAAAAAACAACGTGAAAATAAAGAAAATGCTGGTTACCAGCATTTTCTCCTGTCTCCATGATGTTTTCTAAAGCTTTCTTAAAGGATTTGTTTAGTAGGGGGTAAAATGCTTTTGAAAATTATAATAGAGAAAATGGTTTAGGGTTGAAGGACAAATATTTGATAAAGACAAACATCATTTCCATGTTTAGGGCGATTTTGTAGTTTAAAGTTAGCTCAAGATAGATTGGTAAATTTACATTTCGTCTCAAGAAAAGTAAAATGACAATACAAAGTTTCATGACGAACACGATAACTCTGATACAGAAGGTTACTTAAATTTCTTAATGATTGAAATAATCAACATGTCAAAAATCTACAATTGTTGTTGTTGTTGTTGTTCTTGTCGTCGTCGTTGCTGTTTTTATTTATTTATTTATTTATTTAAAGGCCATGAAATGATCATGAGAGTAATAGTGATACCCCTAGAAGACTGTAAGGTATGTTACGGATGATAGTACATAAAAAAGACAGTTCGAATCCCATTCTAAGTTACGCCTGTAGTTCTTTAACTTGCACTGTGTAAAGCACCGACACACGGAACCTAGGTTTATCGCCTCATCTGAAAGACTAATAGTAATTTTAGATGGCCAGCCGTGGTGCTCGAACACATACCCTCAAATGGTCCAAGACTTGAACACCATTTTTAGCTCATTTTTAGAAGCAACATTTTGAACTTGCACACAATGACAGTATTTGCAAATCAAATATGGTATACATAATGAAGTATTTGTTTTGTGGGAAATAAAAATTGTGGGGTAAAGGGTAAGAAATCTGGTTAATAGCATTTTCTGCTTATCCCACGATGTTGTAAAAAAACTATCAAATTCATTTAAACAGAGGTTCGTATGATGCGATAAAGGGGTAAGACATTATGATTTAACTCTTTACCAATTTTAAACTGGTCCAAATTGAAAGCATTTGCAGAGATAAATTAAATGTGACTACAATTATGGGATTCGGGTTTGAAAGGGCAGCAAACATGGTGGGAAAAGGAGAAAATGCTGATTTATCATTTATCCACAATGTTTTCAAAAGGACTTCTTCCTCATTGTCTTTAAAGCTCGAGGTTACCTTTCACTAAACTATGTAGATTCACGCAAATTTATCGGATTGGATATTCACGATCCCTGCTTTACCCAAAGTTCTGGCATAAAGTTATGCAAATATTTACTCGAATCATTAAGTTATGCAGTTTAGTGAAACTTGCTTTCGGACTTGATGCCTGCTTACCTAAACTGCGTACGCAAAATTCTTGCGTACACAGTTTAGAGAGAGGTAACCCAGGACTACTTGGGAAAAGGTTATAAATAGTGAAAGGTCGTTTGTTTGAGAGCTCCGTGTCAAGCCGACTCGCTGTAGACGTCGTGAAACCCCTCATGTGATGTATTTAAACAATCACTATGGATAGCTCCTGCAAACTAAATAAGGTGTGACCATTTTGAAGAAAACACTTGGGCAATGCTCTGTGAAAAGGAGGTTCAATGCATCTTAATGCGTCTGAAAAGGGGGCTTAATGCATCTGAAAAAGGTATAGATCCAGGTGATCCTACGCAGTACGAGCAGGCTGACAAAAGTCGAAACGTTTTGCTAAGGGGCAATATTCTGCATGGCAAAGGACAATTCTACCTCCAAATCCATTCGATTGTTAGACTAAGCGGGTTTTGTGGATCTATAATTATGTGATAACTTACTTGGTATAATGCATGACGGAGATGCATTAAGCTATGATTGCTAGAGCACGGCAGACCTCTATTTGCCTCTATCTATAATTGTATGTCTGATCCAGTGGATTCCTGGTGCTGTCAGAGCTTTGATTTGAGCCATGCTCTGGCAAAAAGGGGCTTAACGCATCTTCACGATGCATTATACCGAGCAAGTCATCATCTATATCTGGAGTCATAAAATTCATTTTGTCTAGCAAATGACTGAATCATGAGGTAAAGTGGTATTTTAACATTCATAAAGTTGATATAAAGCAAAAAGATTCGATCCAGGTCGATACTTTTTGCAGATGCATTAAATCCCCTTGTCACAGAGCATGGCTCACAGGCACAGGGTTTCTAACCACTAAAGCGCCAAATAAAAAGGCGATAGTGCATCCTATAGTTGCAAATTCGATCCCGTATCCGACAATAGTTGGTTGCAAATTCGATCCCGTATGTGACAATTGTCTCAGTAAAGCAGACCGAATAGATCTAAGATCAGAGGGCATGTTTTGTGCAGTTTGGTCTGAATCTACACTGGCTACAAAATCAACGATTTTTGAGGTACACACTTCAAGAATTAGAATCTGTTTACAAAGACACTGCCTCCCTCTCTCATACTACCTGTCGAGCTCTGGTAGCTCAGTCGGTAGCGTACAGGACTTGAGAACAGGAGATTGTTGGTTCGATCCCCGACTCGGTCACTTTCTTTCCGAGGATTGATGATAGTCACAGCGACAGGATTCATTCTTCTCTCACCGCTTACCATTGTTTCGACGATGGTTGTTTGGGAAAGAAGACAGTGGCTTGGAAAGAATATTGTTCGGGGTAATTGTGAAAGAAACTCCAGGAAAGTATGGATAGGTGCATTGATGGCCGCGATATATAGAGGATAATCAACTGGTTGTATCTGTCACTAGAATGGGGTGTGATGCGGTTGAAAAACGAATTCCAAGTCGGACTCGTTTTCAACTGCATCACACCCCATTCTGACAGATTTTTAATATCACAAAAACGAGTTGATTATCCTATTCGTTATATTTCTTATGCACCCTTTGTTGTTTTTTTTTATAATAATAATTATTAAGAATGGTATAATGTGGGCAATATAGGAAAAAAAGTAGTTCCGGCAAACATTCTAAAACTATATCGTCACTAGTGACGATACCATGTTAATTATCATCACTAGTTTTGTTATTCACTGTGAAATCCCCAGTAATTCACTAATAAGAATATAGCAAAACTGATATAATGTTGAAAACGGCGTTAAACACCATACAATCAATCAATCAATCAGTCTGTCAACCAACCAACCAACCAACCAACCAATCAGTCAATCAATCAATCAATCAATCAATATCAGACTACCTCTTTCTGTTTCAGATGTGAATCGACTTACGATCGATATTTTCAACTTTATCACTTGAGTTATACGCAAAACTGAGAAAACTGTTACAACTTTAATAGCTGTGGCAGGACCATGCCGACCGCAGATCTAGGTACCGACCCCCGTGTAAATGACGTCTTCCGCACTGTCAGCGGTGTGAGCCTTGATATAGGTCCGTTCGACAGGCTACGAGGAACCGCGGACAAAGTGACCATACAACAGTCAACTCCACGATTCGTATCGGCTTCGTGTCCACGAATTGTGCTGAAAGATTCCCTAGGATATGAACTTGATACGTACACCACGCTTCAAGAGGCTATTTATAGAGCCAAGTGGAACGTTCGAACAACTGGGCATGCGCAAACACCGCTGGAATGGAGACTGCCTAAAGCCCCGCCCCCAGCACGACCGGATCTGACTCGGACGTTTCCGCCCGTGAAACACCCTCAACTTCAAGCCGGGCACAATAGACAGATTAACAACGTACCTGCGAATATTTTGGTATGTACATAATTAACTATCACTAATTATCCAGCTGAATTAGTGAAGTGAATTGTTTAAGGTCTACGTCCCCTGAATCTCATATGAAAAGACGGAAGCTGCCGAGATTGGCTGAATAGCCTTAACGAAAAGGTCGATGTTTCACGATATTTACCGATGAGTAAGTGAGTCCAAGGCCCCTAACTCTCATATTAAAAGACGGAAGCTGCCGAGATTGGCCGAATAGCCTTTACGAAAACGTCGATGTAACACGATATTTACCGATGAGTTAGGGGTCGTTATCCTTAAGCCGATGGTAAGAACCCAGATTTTGCAATTTCCAAGGTAATCTATGAGGAATATAAGTCCTTATCGGATTGTGTAGATCAAAGATCAGACTGCACGTTCTGTGCAGTCTGATCTTGATCTAAACTGTCCGTAAAAGGTCAGTAGCTTACCAGCCTACGGGTTAAGTTTTCTTCCCAATCTTTTCAAACTTCATGTCAAAACGTTCTGAAAACGATATACGAATTGGCGCTCTGGCAAAAAGGGATTTAATGTGTCTAAAGTTCGTGATGCATAATATTATGTAAGTTGTCGCATGATATAGTGATATGGATCCTTTTTGTCAATAAAAAGGCCCGAATCATTAGGTAGAATTGGTGGATTTAAATCAAACTCCATTCTAAATCACACGGAGATGAAGTCATTTAACTTTTTTTTTTCAGAACAACAAAATATTAGATTTGTTCAAATCCAAAGCATTTTTAGACGACAAAATCAGTATCTCTAGAATGGTAGTAACTGTCCCTATAAGACTAGAAAACAGTGTGGGAAAAGGAGAAAATGCTGGTTACCAGCATTTTCTTCTTTTCCCACAATGTTTTTTAAAGCCTTCTTCCCCAGGGAAGTTGAATTTCAGGATTGTTTGGAAAAAGGTTAGATTTTCACACACGCTTTTCAAATATCAGTTCCGTTTCAGCGAACCTGTTAAGAAAACGTTATTTAGATTAATAAAGAGCTGCGCTGGCCACATTGATACAGTGAATGTACATATTTTCGGATATTTCTATAAACTGAACTTTAAAACTCGATTAAACAGTCTATCCACAAATACATAATAAACTCTAACGTTTTCAAATAAATTAATCTTTTTCTCCCCGACATATCTCAAGTTTTTTTTTTTTTAAACCGTGAGAAAGAAGGTTTCTGAAAACATTGTGAGAATTGGAGAAGATACTGGCAACCAGCATCTTCTCCTATTCCCACAATGTTTTGTTCCATCTCTGAAAGTATCAGTTAAGCTGGATTTTATTCGTTGTCAGCAAATGCTTTCATTTTGGAAAACACTAACATTTTTTTTTTCATTTGGGAAGACTTACATGTGAATCGAAATTGCACTTTGACTGTAAACTGATGTATGTTTTGCGAATGGTTTAGATAGAAGTGGCTAAAATTGTTGGTGTTAGATTAGACCCACCAACCCACCCATTTTTCTATTCATACATCCATCCATCCATCTATCTCTCCCTCCCTCCCTCCCTTCATCCATCCCTCCCTCCATCCATCCATCCCTCCACTCATCCATCACTCCATCACTCCATCCATCCATCTATCCATCGCTCCATCCATCCATCCATCCATCCATCCATCCACCCATCCACCCGTCCATCCATCCATCAATCCAAGCATCAATCCATCCATCCTTCCGTCCATCAATCCATCCATCCATCCATCCATGTATTTCTCCATGCATCCCTCCATCCATCCATCCATCTATCCATCCCTCCACTCATCCACCCATCTATCCACATGCCCACCTATCCATCCATCCATCAATCAATCCATCCAATCTAAACGCTGATCCATCCATCCATCCATCCAACTATCCCCCATCCATCCATCCATCCATCCATCCATTCATCCATCCATCCATCCATCCATCCATCCATCCATCCATCCATCCCTCCATTCATTCATCCATCCATCCATCCATCCATCCATCCATCCATCTATCCACATGCCCATCCATCCATCCATCCATCCATCCATCCATCCACCCATCCAATCTAAACGCTGATCCATCCATCCATCCATCCAACTATCCCCCATCCATCGATCCATCCATCCATCCAATACACAACTGACAAACCAATAAACCAGTAAACCGACTAAATAATCAGAGAGCAATTTCTAAAAAATTCCAATTTGTAAAAGATTCTAGAGCGATACTGATTTTCTTATGCTTGAAACTTGATCTTACGATAGTATTGAAACCTGTACGAGTTAAATTGTTTTTATCTAAATTCACCATTTAGCACACAGTACCAATTTTTAACCCTTAAACTGCTCAGCGCGACTCACTGACCTTTTGCGGACAGTGTAGATTCAAGATCAGACTGCACAGAACGTGCCGTCTGATCTTGGATCTACACTGTCCGATAAGGAGATATTTGTCCTTTAAAGAGTAACTTTGAAATAGCAATATTTTGGTTTTTACCATCGACTTGAAAGTTTTATTTTAGTTGTATAGTAGGTTAAGAAATAACCCTTAAATTGCTAAGTAAGTGAAACGAAAATTTCCACTCAATAATAAAACCCTTAATATTGCGATCTCAAATTTGGTTTCAGGGATCCTGCTTGGCTCAGTGGTGAAGTGTGGGACTCGTAACCTAGAGACTCCGGTTTCGAGTAGCACTGGATCCACAGGGGTTTTCGTGGGAGTGACCTTGGGCAAGACACTTCTGAGCCCTGGCTAAGCACTGGTAAAACCCAGGAAATACATAAATATGTGAGCTGCAGCCGTGATATGACTGAAATAATGTTGAAAGCGGCGTAAAACATCAATCAATCAATCAATCAAATAATCAATCAACGAAATTTAGATTTGAAAAAGGTTGGACACTTTACCAAACAATCCCGATTTTTAACGACCCTGTAAAAGAAAGCTTCTGAAAACAATGTGGGAAAAGGATAAAATATTAGTAACCAGCATTTTCTCCTATTTCCACAATGTTTTCTTCCATATCAAGGACAGGCGTCATCATTTGAGCAACATTAAATTTGTCGTCTGAAGATGCTTTCAGTTTTGTCGATTCCAAAATTTTGTCGTTTGGTAAAGGGTTAACTCTTTACCAGACGTAAAAATATTAGACTTGTCCAAATTGAAAGCATTTGCAGACGACATATTGAATGTAGCCCAAACGATTGGATATATATTTTTAGAGGGTAGAAAATATTGTGGCGAAAAGGAGAAAATGCTTGTTTTCAGCATTTTCTCTTTTTCCTACAATGTTTTCAAAAGTTTTTACACGGTCAGGGTCGCAAAAACTCGGTATTTTTTGGTAAAGGCGAAATGCCGTGAGAGAAACAAAACGATAGTGTGAAACCGGCCATGTTATAAACAAAATTCGCTTTGATTATAAATTAACAATGGATGGTGCGAGTAACAATGTACCTCTATTGTTGGCTTCGACCCTTTTCCAATCAATCATGAGTTTTAACGATACTGTGGGAAAAAAGCCTTTTGAAAACATTGTGGGAAAAGGAGAAAATGCTGGTTACCAGCATTTTCTCCTTTTCCCACAATCTTTTTTACCCTTCAAAAAAAAAAACATGGTTCCATTTTTTAGTCGCATTTATATTGTAGTCTTTAAATGTTTTCGATTTGGACAAGTCTAAATTCATGTTGGTTTGAAAAGAGTTCATAGAAATATGTATCATTGAATTGAAACTATTGTGCTTTTAATTCGTTTCCACTTCATTGATGACTGTGCGGTTATTTAGCCATTGACTGCATATCAAATATCTAAAACTGTTCCTGAATGGTTTTACGTCATAGTATTAAGTTTTGGTATCAAATTGTTTCACTTCTGAAACGAATATTTCGGAGACCGATTCTACAATTTAAATCCAACACCTTTGATGACGTATTCACCAATCATTCTTTAAAGCTTTCTTAAACTAAACCTGTAGAATATTCTCAATTGTAAAGTAACGCAGATTCTGATTGGCTAAACCATTCCTGATTGGCTCGACCGAACTGCCTACTAGTTCGAAGAAGAATTTCATTATTTGAGCCACGTTAAACTTGTCTGTAAATGCTCTTAATATGGGCAAATCCAAAGTTTCGTCCTCTGTGTAAGAGTAATGTTCCAACCCATGCATTTATTTGCGCCATTTTCTGGCAAAATCTAGTGCAATCCATCTCCGTGATGCATTAAACTAATACCTAGCAAGACATCACATGGACAATAAAATCTGTTTGTCTAATAACCGACTGTATCATTAGGTATACTGTTCCTTTGACAGGTAGAATATTGACAGATAGCAAAAAGTATCTACTCAGGTCAGCCTGCGCAGTCCTGAGGACTGCGAAGGCTGACCTGGGTCGATACTTTTTGCAGATGCATTAAGCCCCCTTTTCACATAGCATGACACAATTATATTTGACATTACGATCAAAATTTATATAAACTAAATACGAGGACGAGCGATTTGGAACTATTTTGTTCTTATTTTTTTTTGTCTAGTGTTTATCGTATGCATGGGTTTGAGTTCGAGAACGGACCAGAAAAAGCTTTGAGCAAAGCGGCTTAACCCCTTACCACACAATCCCTAGTTTTAACTACACTGACAAAGAAGCCTCTTAAAAACGTTGGGGAAAAGAAGCAAATGTTGGTAAAGGGCAATTTATCCTTTTCCCACATTAAAATGTCATCTGTATATGCTTTCAGTTTGGACAAGACTACATTTTTGTCTGTGGTAAACAGTAAAAAAAAAAAACTCTTTTGAGCAGGGAACTAAATCTAGATTTCATGGGCATATGCCTTCAATTTTGACAAGGCTACATTTGGTTAAAACTGAAAAGCTCCTAAATGCTGCTAAGCGCGACTCACTGACATTTTGAGGACAGTGTAGATCAAGATCAGACTGCACAAAACGTGCAGTCTGATCTTTGACCTGCACTGCCTGATAAGGGCATATACCCTCCAAAAAAATCTTTCAAATAGCAAAATTTGGAATTTTACTATCGACTTACAAGTTTCGTTTCACTTATTCAGCAAGATAAGCGTTAAGTAAGGAATTAAATCGGGGTTTCATGGGCAGTAAATGGATTAGAACGAGGGTGTTTAACTTGGTATTTATTGGGCAAACAAACCGCGTTTTGACATCAAACAATCAAAACACTCATGTTTTAATACATGTCCCCTACACAATCACCAGTTTAAACGACCCTGAGAAGTACTTATAAGCCTTTTGAAAGCATTGTGGGAAGAGGAGAAAATGCTGGTAACCAGCATTTTCTCCTTTTCCCACAATGTTTTCTGACCTTCCAATAAACAAATTTCAATTTTTGAGCAACATTTTTTTTCTGCAAATTGCTTAGAATTTGGACAAGTCTGAAATTTTGTCGTTTAGTAAAGAGTAAATACATGTCCCCCATGAATATTGAGCACTTGTCTAAATTACTTGTTCAACATAGCTAAATAGATGAGCCATGCTCGCTGAAAAGGGGGTTTAATGTATCT
Source organism: Hippopus hippopus (assembly GCA_946811185.2). Lineage (NCBI taxonomy): Eukaryota > Metazoa > Mollusca > Bivalvia > Cardiida > Cardiidae > Hippopus > Hippopus hippopus. The sequence continues at coordinate 11,221,378 of OX328113.1, read as the reverse complement.
GCAAAAAGTATCGATCAAGGTCAGCCCGTACATTCCGCACAGGCTGACCCGAGTCGAAACATTTTTGCTTATGGTCAATTTTCTAATTTCTGCATATCAAAGAACCAGTCTACTCTAAGATTCAGTCTATTAGAGAGAGAGAGAGAGAGAGAGAGGTTAATTTTCTGCAAGTCAAAGGACCAGTCTACCCTATGATTCAGTCTATTTTTGCGAGAGAGAGAGAGAGAGAGAGAGAGAGAGAGAGAAAACATTGTTTCTCAGGTGAGCGATAAAGGACGATCGTGGTACCCTCTAACCTGCCTTTTGAAACTGGGGAAAGGTCCTTATCTACCGTGGATCTGGAGCATGATCAGACTGCACATAGGTTTAGTCTGATCTTGATTAACTCCATACCCAACGACAAAATTTTGGACCCTTCTGTACACTATTAGGGACGCTTGCTTAAGGTCTACGGCCTCTAACTCATCGGTTAACATCGACGTTTTCGTAAAGGCTATTTGGCCAATCTCGGCAGTTTCCGTCTTTTAATATGAGAGTTAGGGACCGTAGACCTTAATAACAGATACCCGTCTACAAACGATTTATAGATGCTCTTTTACAACATGAAGTATATCGCCGCTATTTTGTGGCCTTCGATTTATATTTTCATTTCAACCTTTTTTTCTTCTTCTCACAACTCTCGAAAACAGATTTTTCTGTGCAAAATTTCAACCCCCAGGCAGCAGTGTTTGTTCTACAATGTTCTTAAACGAATTTGACCCGTACTGCATCGGACCTTGTTTGAAAATCCATTTCCTTCACCAATGAAATGCTAAACAAACTAAATGTAAACTTGCAGACAAAAGAAAACAATTGAATGCGGTAATTTCAAGCGGTTGTTTTGCTGGACAAACAACACTATAATTGACAGGGTATAGAGTCAAGATCAGACTCAATGTTATGTAGTCTCATCTTTATCTACACTGTTTACCAATAAATGCATTAAACAGCTCTAAGGTGTTCATTTCGAAAAGAAAGAAGGATATTTAATACACGCAATAAAATTTACATTAACAGCGCGTTTGTGGTTATAAATTTTGTTTCGAGTGTTTGATTTTATTCTGCATAAATCACACATTAAACATTCTCGACAGTGACCCTTTGGCTTCTAAACGCTTTCTCAGACAGTGTAGATTAAGACCGGACGGCACTGAACATGCTCTCTGATCTTTGAACTACACTGTCAGATATGGCGAGTGTTTCCAGTAGAGAGGAATTTTGACATACATGTCACAGTTTGGTCTTTTACTATTGGAAATTTAACATACAATATATGTATTTAATATTTTAACCCTTTTCAGTGCAATAGGCGAAAGCAGGGGCTTCTGCGGACGGCATAGATCAAGATCAGACTGCACAGAACGTGCACTCTGATCTTGGATCTATACCGTCCGCTTGTTTAGCCGAACCTGTAAAATAAAAGTCGTTCTAAGTTTCAGTGGATTGGGACTTGAGAACATAAGGTCCCTGGTTCGATCCCTGGCTCGGCCAATTTCTTTACGAGGATTGATAATAGTCATTGCGATAGGATTCATTCTTCTACCACCGCTGACTACTGTTTTGACGATGATTATGTGGGAAAGCAGTCAGTGGCTTTGAAAGAATATTGTGCGGAGAACCGGTACAAGAAACTCCAGGAAAGCATGGATAGCTGCACTGGCCGCTGCGATATAACTAAGATAATGTTGAAAACGGCGTTAAACACCAATTAATCAATCAATCATTCATTCATTCATTCATTCATTCATTCAATCAATCAATCAATCATTCATTCATTCATTCATTCATTCATTCATTCATTCATTCATTCATTCATTCATTCAATCAATCAATCAATCAATCAATCAATCAATCAATCAATCAATCACAGTTTAGTGGATTGTATTGTCAGTGGTCGAGAGAGGTCTAGTATATATGAGCCATGCTCTGTGAAAAGGAGGCTTAATACATCTACCAAAAAGTTTCGACCCATGTCAGCCTGCGCAGTCCGCGCAGGCTGACATGGGTCGAAACTTTTTGCTACTGGAAGGACCAGTCTACCTCAGGTCGGTTTGTATACAACGGATTTTATGAATGCATAATACTGTGATGACTTGGTTGGTATCACGCATCATGGAGATGCATTAAGCCTCCTTATGCCAGAGCATGGCCCATATACTTGGCGCTGAAAGAGGGAAGTGTTAGACTATACATAACCCCAGACAGGAAGAGTATAAAACCTTTACCGAACAGCAAAAGCCTAGACTTAGGGAAATCAAACACATTTGCAGATGAGAAATGTTGCTCAATTGAAGGAAAGTCTCTTATAAAGCACAGAAAGCCTTGTGAGAAAATGAGAAAATGCTGGTTACCGGCATTTCCTTCTTTTCCCACAATGTTTCAAAAAGACTTTTTTTTTTCTTTGGGTACGTAAAAGGTAGGGATGGTTTGGTAAAGAAAGAACAGATATTTATCCGGAATTCTGGTCAGGACAGACCTTTTGTCGCCCCACTGCACCCCCCTCCCCCCTTCTCTGTATAATGAAATCTTTAACTCCTTACCAAATAGGGAATGGGAGAAAAAAGTGATCTTCAAATTATCTCCTTTGTTAGATAAAAACCAAGGTAAGCAAATTGCAACTGGGTCCTTTATTTGATTTCCTTCGTTTTTATCCTTGTTTTACTAAGAGATGTTGCGATTATTATCATTTGACATATGATATATATGTAAGGTCTTCATAATATTTGCAAATCGAATTTCACCATTAAAATGCATCAAATAATTCAAATTTGTTGACTGATAAATTTTAAAGGATATATCTAAACATAACCTAAACATTCCTTAACGGTGCAAAGGATATCAAGGATAAAAACCAAGTAATACCTTAGTCCGGACCTAGTAAGTATTAGAGAGCTATCAAGGGAAATAACTGTCTTTTTTCTCCCATTTAAATTAGCATCTTCTCATTTCCCCACAATGTTTTCTTATCTTTCAAAGACAAATGCCATCATCGTCTCATTTTTCCACAATGTTTTCAAAGACATTTACCATCATCTCAGCTGCATTTGATTGGCAGTCAGCAGATTCCTTCAATACGGCCCAGTATTAACTTTTGTCGTGTAACAAAGAATTCAAGAATAATTGAGTTTCTTTTATAATAATGCAGTTACATATTGGAATCGTTACAATAACAGAATTACAACCCTTAGGCTGCTAAGCGCGACTCAATGACCTTTCGCGGACAGTTTAGATCAAGATGAGACTGCACAGAATGTGCAGTCTGCTCTTGGATCTACTCTGTCCGATAAGGATATATTTTTCTAAAAAAAAAAAAACGTTTGAAATAGCAACTTTTTGATTTTTATCATTAACTTGAAGATATCATTTAACTTATTCAACAGGATAAGTGTTAACCTTTAAACTGCAAAAATGATTTATATGTAAATTTCCAGCCCAAAGTAAAGACCCAACTGGTGGTTTAAAGTCCTTTAATCCGAAAAAAAAAAATCTTTTACTTTTTTTTTCAACCTGATCTCGATGTACTCGTAACAGCTTAAAGGCCCTTGCGGGCAAAGGTAGAGAGAGAGAGAGAGAGAGAGAGAGAGAGAGAGAGAGATTTTCAGAAGCTCAAGTTGTTCTTTGTTTACGAGCAGGAAATAGATGTCGATGACGTCAGCTTCGTCAAGGAAAGTTTGGACCGACTTCCGTTCGTACCCTCGCTGTCATTTCTACGTCAGGAATTTCTTGTGGGACCGAAAACCTATTTCCAAATCGTAGGAACCATGTTGTTGCACAAAAAGCTCTTATCAGAGACAGAAAAAAGACATGCTATTTATAACTTTCCTGGGTTTTGCTCAGGCTGTATTCGGATGGGTCTGTGTTACGGATGTGAACGAAGCACTGAACCCCAGTAAGTACAATTTCATTTATTTCTTTACCAAACGACACAATCTTATATTAGATCCATATTGAAAACATTTGCAGACAATGACCTAAATCTGACTCAAATAATTGGATAGAAAACATGGAGAAAATCCTGGCGAAAAGCATTTCCTCCTTTTCCAACAATGTTTTTAACAAGCCTTCTTTTTCAGGGGCGTGAAATTTCAGGAATGTTTCGTTGAGGGTTACATTGCTAGTCTTATGCCCTATGTCAGTGAACCTTTTTCTGTTCTTCTCAGTCTCCGTCGATATATCTGTATATCTTTACTTTTATTATATTCTTATCAGTGAATTACTGGGATTTCACAGTGAATAACACCACTAGTCATGATAAATATGGTATCATAACTAGTGACGGTATAGTTTTAGAATGTTTGCCGGAACTATTTTTTTCCTGTATTGCTCATATTGTACCATTTTTGATAATTATTAGGACACAAAAAGGTGAATTAGGAATGTAATAAATAGGATAATCAACTGGTTGTGTGTGATATTAAAAATATATCACTCGAATGGGGTGTGATGCGGTTAAAAAACTCGTCCTTCGGACTCGTTTTTTCAACCGCACCACACCCACTTCTGGTGATAGATTTTTAATACATCACACAACCAGTTGATTATCCTCTATTTATATCGTTGAATTGAAATGATAATCAGATCCATAAATTTTTAACAATTTCATATATTTTTAACAATCCAGTTGTTGTCTTTGAATAAGTAAGACAAATCTTACATTTAGTTATTGCCGGCAGTCTGATGGAGTTATCGCTCTTTGAACACTCCCGGTCACATTTGGCCTGCAACACGCGAAAAGGGGCATTCGGATTTTTGCGTAAAGTGTCGTCTCGGATCACCCTGCGCAGTCCGCGCAGGCTAATCCGAAACTACAATTTCCGTTTTTATGTAATTTTCTGTTTTGCGCAAGTCTGCTGAAGAACAAAATCTAATGCAGTCGTAAAGTGCCGTCTCGGATTAGCCTGCGCGGACTGCGCAGGCTGATCCGAGACGACATTTTACGCAAATGTCCGAATGCCCCTTTTCGCGTGTTGCAAGCCATTTGGTAAGATATAGCGAGATTAGCGAAACTTCCAAGGTAAACGAGCCGGTAGCCAATCCAGAACAATAAGTGCATAACAAGTGAGAAATGAAGATCGAAAGATCAGAGAATGTTTATCGCTGTGAAACCTACATTCGTTAATAAAGATGTTTGCATCTAACTGTAAGTCATGTTTACACCCATTTTGGTTAGTTTTGGTTGGTTTACAAAGTCTGAATGTACCTTCTATTTGGATACTTCAGTCGATGAAAGTATTGGTTGATTGATTGTATAGTGTTTAACGCCATTTTCAACATTATTTCAGTTATAGATCGCGGCGGCCAGTGCACCTGTCCATGCTTTCCCGGGATTTCTGTTAGCAGTACTCAGCACAATAATCTTTGCAAGCCACTGGCTCCTTTCTAACATAAACATCGCCGAAACAATGCTCAGCCTCGAGAAAGGAACGAATCCTGTCGCGATGACTATCATCAATCCTCGTACAGAAATTGGCCGAGCCGGGAATCGAACCAGCGACCCTCTGTTCTCAAGTCTTGTACCTTGCCGACTGAGCTACCGGGGCATGGCTCGATGAAAGTAATGGTTGTCGAAAGTTGTTGACCAAAATCAGACTGGAAGTATTTGCAAAGTGATCTTGGTAAACATTTTTCGCCAAAAGATTGAAGTTACTATAATACTAATAACTGATATGTAAAAGAACAACGTATAGATTTAGTACATTTATTATACATGTAGTTGCTTATATTTTTGCCACGATATCGAACCCAAAGTGTATTTTGATATGAGGAAGGACCACGAATGTATGTTCATGGTTTACTTAGAATATTACTTCAATTATATACTTACAGTTACCACGAAGACAAAGTGGTAAAGACAGGTGGAGGTTTTACATACTACAAAAAAGATAGACCAGAGAGGGAACTCAAGTACAGAAATCCCCTCAACTGGAAAATAAACCATCCGGACCAGGTCTTAAAAAAACTCATGGAGGGTAAGCAGTTACCAGTGATTCATGTAGAGTCTAGCTGTAAAGAAATGTTACAAAACTGCAATTATTAGAACAGAACAGAACAGGACAGGACAGAAGTTGATTTTTGACTTGTATACAAGACACATCGTCAGTTGTTCAAAATGACATGACAAGTATACTACATGTATTTCACATAGATCAAAGGAGGCAAACAGGATTGTCATTAAAAAAACCCAGCAGTATAAACAAGAACGAATGAATCTAAGGTATTCTAAATTATGCGTTGGGCATTTTGAAATAATTATTTTGAGAGTAAGTCAAGGAAGGAAATATTACGACACAATACAAAGCAGGATAGTCAGTAATTTTCAAAATGATTTTTTCATTTGTAATTGCAATTCCTTTCGCAAAAAGAATGCTTCTTTAAGGAAGTGAGCAATGCTACACAATTTTTTCTTCTCTCTAGATTGAAATATCTGGCATAGTTTATACACATAGATGGTTTTCTGACCTGATTAGAACAGGAAGAAGAATCACGTGCATTCATTTACATCCTTAAAATAGTATGAGCTGTGCTCTGGTATGATATCAAGTAAGTCATCATATAACTATTGACCCATTAAATCCATTTTGCCTAACAAGTGACTGAATCATGGTTTAATGCATCCCCGTGATGTGTGACACCGCAAGCAAGTCATTGTATAACTATGGATCCATAAAATCCATTTTGTCTAACAACCGACTGTACCATTAGGCACAATGGTCTTTGGATGTACGTAAACCTTACAAAAAAGCAAAAATATTCGACACATGTCAGCTTGCGCGCACTGCGCAGGCTGACATGGATCGATGCTTTTTGCAAGTGCATCACACCCCCTTTTCAGAAAGCACTACTCATACATATAATTCTAATTTCTAGATCAAAAAAGAAATTTTACTTGACGTTTCAGATTACACAGGGGTTACTCTAGAAGGAGATATATCGGAGAAGGTACAAGAACATCTGGACGAGTATGGAGATAGATATATCAGACAAAGTAAAGAGACGGGTATTGTAGACAGGGACCGGTCGACTATAGACGGTAGCATGTCAAATAGGCAAGCAACACGAGGTATAATCTCATGTTCTCTGTAATATTTGACGACCTTAGACACTTGTAAGCTTTTTTTTTTACTTCAAGCCAAGAAAATCATACAGCATCATTTCTTGAGATGGAAAGAAAATGAAGAATGTACCTAACGTGAATATAGGAGACTTTGTGAAAGGAATAATCATTTATTGCATGCTTTGCAATAGTTTATCTAGAAATGATAGTGGATTATGGTTTGACATGGTAACGAACAGTGAAAAATACCGATTTTATATTTTGTAACTCTTCAATTGAAGGCGGAAACAGTAGTTCCCGCGCACTAGTTACCTAGATAAACAACGCGTGCCATTCAACCAGAGGGAAACATGACTTAATTTACGCTTACAATATTGTAATGTGTAATTTGTAATATTGTATTGTAATGTTCTTATGTGATAGGGGGTACGGCACGGGGAATGACCGAAAATAACTACTTGATCTTGAGGAAAGTCCCAACAAAAAAGGGATAGAAGCATGAAATAAACAGAATATTTGTTTTTCTTTCTGGTGAAAGATCGAAATTTATTTCATCGATTGAACATCTTCGGTAATATCTTCACGAGTGGCTGAAATCCTTCATGTATTGAATACATTTTGTTCTAGTAGACGATGACAAAGTGGGTGACTGTCTAAGCTTTTAGTTCATCTTTCATTTTAACCTCGTTGAAATTGCATAATTTATATAATCTTATACGATCATTTGCTTTTCTCGAATTTGATTTTTACGTAACTTATAGCATAGAACACTAAATCTTCATTGGTCTGTCTAGTTATGCCAAACTTTTCCTTGATTAGTCATCGGTCATGGTTACTAAAAATAGCACATTAGCTCATCGCCTCTAAGTCGTATATTATTATCATTACATACCATATAGAGGGCATGCACCAAACTGATGTATTATTTTAGTAATGATATTTGATCATCGAACGATGAAAATGTCAATATTCCTTGATAGACCAATGGAGCTACAAAGGCCTGTGCTTATAGGTAATAATATCATCTGCAGGGGATGACGGTAGATTTCTGCCAGAGATAGATCCCAGATACATTAACGAGCAACAAGAGGATTCTTCTCTTCTTGGTCTCAAGCATGTCCAAGAAAACCAAAGTCGAAGTCAAAGTAGCGATCGTGGCCTTGACCCTGATGAAGTGGACATCGAAATGTACGAAGATCCTAGAGGACGATCGAAACCTTCGTCCAAAAAGAGTACAAAATCTCTGCTAAATACTGAAGATGAAAACTCTGGAAAGTTGGAATCAGCTGTGGATGTCCCCGACATCGAGTATCTACAGAGTGACACAGATACCGGGAGGACCGACGGTTGGTTTTATATAAAATCATAAACTATCAACTTGTTATGACAAATGGTATTTAGCTTAAGCTATAGGCCCGTAGTTCGTGTTTGAGTCAAGTTTTATCGCAAAGATCATCTCCTCTGGCATCATGACCCAATTTCACATTTCAATATAATGCATTTGACAGTCTTTAAATGTGGTTTACGGTATCTATGTGAGCTATAATTCTGTGTTTAAAAGCCTACTTGCCAAAATATATTGTTCAGGGTTCATTGACATTTAACATAATGATTTAGTGGCCGACCTCTTTCACACCTTGTAATGACATGCTAAAAATCAATTTTCTTTACTGAGCTATTATTTCTGTAGCATAAATAATCCTTGACCCTTTGATAGACTTCTTTCAGTTTGCCTTACAATGGGTTCGTACTTGCTAATCTATGAAGCCAAGCACATTGATATTAAGTATTTGGACTTTCGAGAAGTCTTGTACCGACAATATCAAAGTCACCGTTCCGAAGTTAAAAAAAGAAAAAAGCTAAGCTTATAAGTGGAAACGTGCTCAATCATGCACATTGATATTGGGTATTTGGAGCATATAAAAGGTTTGAACCGAACATATGAAAAACACCGTTCCGAAGTTGAAACTGCCACAAGGTGCAGATGCACATGCAGTATAACAATCATCGTGTAGTGATTTGAACCAGTTGACCAAAAGTTATAATCATTTGATCTTACAATACTCTTTTTTTTTTGTAAACTTTTGTACCCGTTACTCAGATGTATAACATACCACCACAATGGTCCTCTTTTCGGTGTGTGTGTGTGTGTGTGTGTGTGTGTGTGTGTGTGTGTGTGTGTGTGTGTGTGTATATATATATATACTAACTTACTTTCTACGTTGTTTAATCTAGACATTGATAGAAGAAACAATGCGAAGTTTGAGAGGACATTTAATGACAACAGGAGATATGAACATCGACTACCGAAATACAGAAAAACAGACACAGGTAAGTTATGTCAACTGCTAAAGTTGGTTATCGAACAAAGAAAAAGAACATCTCGTCTGTAGATAAAACCACAAACTGTATTTTTATATAACTTCATGTATATAACATCATGGTTTCCAAGCTCTGAGGCGATGGTACAAATTTGAATATTTTGGTGTCCTAAAAAATGTACACGTGTACAAAAATTCGAAATTTCACCCATATCGTAAGTCTACTGTATTAGTGGAGGAGACAAAAAGTTATCTTCCAACCCTAATTTGGTTCTTTCCTCCTTCCTGTCTCTAAATGTCTTGATTTCAGTCATTCCTCCAAAGTCCGGATCAAATTGTACACGAGCCGCCTTCATAAGATTATGAAGGTAGTTCATATTTTTTTCAGCGCATCGCCGTAAGATCAATGATAAAATCCAACTTATTCATTTTTCATACTTTCTGTGCTAAGGTCAAGGTCTTTGTGACTAGAAATATAGGCTTTTTCTCTAAATTGGTGTTGTCTTTTTTTTTTCCCGGGGATAAATATTATGTTGTAGTGACTTTCCTGGTGCTTATATTTACATCGAGCAGCGTGAGAAAATTTTGTATCCCGCGAGACCGAAGGTGGAGCAAGTTGCCAAAATTTTCTTACGCAGCGAGAAGTAAATACAAGCACCAGGAAAGTCACTACAACATAATATCCCTCTTATTATATACTAACACCTTTTCAACGCGAAATATTGCAAATTATTGACATTTTACTTGAAAACGGTACACAAAATAAATAATGGTGTAGTAGCCAGTAACTCCGTTTTTAAAAATGGTGTATGAATATTACAGCGTAAAATTTTGACAAGCCAAATTGCAAATGAATACATACAAGTACCGGGCGGGAGTTACGTCATTATGACGTCATGATACCATATTTCAAACCGTATTTCACAGTGTGTAGATCTATACGGATTTTTTTCTAACCTGTGTGATATTTTATCCGCGTGCGACGCGTGTATTTGAGCCGGAAAATTTTCATGTATATAATAAATGAAAATATGCAAATTATTATCTTTTTTTCCCGTGGATAAATACGGAATATTACGTTGTAGTGACTTTCCTGGTGTAAGTATTTGATTCGAGCCGCGTGAGAAAATTTGATATCGCGCCAGACCACAGGTCGAGCGAGATGTAAAAATTTTCTTGCGCGGCGAGAAGCAAATACAAGCGCCAAGGAAGTTACTGCAGTATAATACTCCTTTTATTACATACCTACACCTTTCGACGAAAACATATTGCAATTGTTGATATTTTATTCAAAAATGGTAAGCAAAATCAAACAAATAAAGGTGTAGTAACCAGTAACTTCGTTTTTATGAATGGCGGATGAGTATTACAACGTAAAATTTTGACCAATCAAATTGCAAATGAATACATACCTATACTGCTCTTGAGTTACGTTATCATGACGTCATCATGCCATATTTGGAACCGTATTTCACAGTGTGTAGATACGAATTTTTTTTCTGTCCTGTGTGATATCTTATCGGCGTGCGACGCATGTATTTTCTCCGGAAAACTTTCAGGTATATAATAAATAAAAATATGCAAATTATTTATTTTTCTTAGATTTTTAGGAGCTGTTATCGAAAATTAGACAAAATGGAATCGGCGATAAAGAAATCATTTGCACAAAACCTTATCATCAAAAACAAAGTTTAAAATACTTTTTAGGGAAATTAGGGTGAAATGTCCCTGTTTTAGTCACCACAACTAACACGAAAATATAAAAAAAAAAAAAAGGCGCACCAATTACAAATTATCATGTACATGCATTTTTAGAAAAGGCTTAAGATGGTACCTTATGATTGTTGAGTTCTTCTCGCAAAGTGACACACAAACTGTGCGTTTTGCGATGCTACAATTATTTAGAGACACAAATAATATTATCAATTAGATATTGTTTGATTTCGTATTTTAGATTAATTTAGGATACAATTATTTGACTATTTCAGATGATGACACGGAAGAAGAGGAAAAGAGGAAGAACTACGAGGCTGATGATGAGAGTCGGGGTAGGAAGAAAGAACGTCTGTACAAACGTAAGTACATACATTGAAAGAAATGTATTAGTTCCCAAGCAAAGTTCAAGTAGGACTGGTCAAGACAAGCAATGCGTTAGAAGTATGAAATTTAATTTGAGTTACCTTGACTGTAGTGGTTTCCATTTTGCATCTGGTTCCGATTAGTGTATAACTGGCTAGATTGAATAACCAACTGACTTTCGTCAACCAGCAAACAACTTCACGTAAAAGTCAAACAGTGACATTTTTCGTGCGTTTTATAACTATTACGTAAGATATTGAACTAGAACCTCGGTTAATGTTACCTATTCATATCTAAATAAGGTTAGATATATTACCTTCACAATTTTTAACTCGACTGTTTTCGAAGAAAGCGTGGAGGAACTATCGTAGCCCTGTCGTTGTGAAATTGTCGTCTTGGAAATTCGACATTTTTTAAATATCTTTGTTATTACTGAAGACGTTTACTTCAAACTTGGACTAGTTGTGAAATATCAAAAGGGGGATCCATACAGCAAAGGCAGGTAATCATTAAAGTATTTTTTATTCAGTTATGCCCCTTTTTTGGCTTAGAATTTTCACTAAAATATCAAGCAACTGCAGCCCAGCTTTGGCACCTGCATGCGGTGCTCTTGTTTAATTTATGTATTCCATGTTCCATGGCCTGGTAGGATGGAATCAAATGTTGATGTATGACATGTTTTGTGTCTGTGATACTCTGAGTCTATAAGTCAGTCGTGTTAGTGGCTGTGTCGTGAACTCCTCTGACATACCGATTTTATGATCTTGCATTCTGCGGATAGTCCTGCGGAAAGAGACAAGTAATGTAATTTGAGCTTTAAATAATCTCATTACTAGCGCCACCTGCATTTAAACTGAAGAAAAGTCCCAAAAGAAGGATTGATTCCAAATCCCCGTTTAGTACAGACAGGTCTTATGACATTCCAAAAGGAAGAGAGTTCATACCAAGGAAAAGCAGCAAGAAGCCTACAGAATTCGTGGACTTTCGAAATGTAGATGTCTCTTGGAAGGTTTGTACCTTTTCTACCCCTTTTTAACCCCCGGATTGGGTGCTGATGTAAATCATAAATATCTTAAATTTCAAAGGTCACTGGTTTGTACGTAGGTAAAGCGCTATCTCACGAACATGAAAGTTCGCAACAAATACGTGAATATTAAAGGCTGTAATTCCATGCAATAGTTCCACTAGATTACTGCTCCGGTTTTTTGATAAGGTTCTACATGCTACCAAATGTTACATATCCATATGTTCAAGATGAGTTAGATAGTAAAACCTTAACATAGGTTGATTGATTATTAAATCTCATACTTCAAATAGTTATTAATTATTAATTATATTGTAAATTAGGAACCGAAGAAGTTTGAACTGAAGAAATCGTCACATAAACCAACCAAGTTCTGGTCTGGAGTCAGAAGCAAGGTACGTTGTTCGGTCTTTAACTTCCATCATGTAACTTTTTGATACTAATCTAATTTTGTAAAATATGCGTCAATAGAATAAAATAAAACACACATGTAATACGGGATTATCGAAATCACCACAATTGTGTTACGCATTTGTGGATGTTCGCATTTCATCGCAAAATTCGACTGTGGGCAAATGTATAGACTGATTTAAACTAAATAAGAGCACCACATGCAGGTGCCAATGCCCGGCTCCAGTTGCTTGATTTTCAGTGAAAATTTTAAGTAAACTGCGTGAAAAATACTATGACGGTTACCTTCACTTGTTGATGGTTACCGTCACTTGTTGCACGGGTTCCCCTTTTGATACTTAACAACTAGTTCCAGTTTGAAGAACATATCTTCAGTAATAACAGAGATTTTAAACAATATCAAATGTTTTTGCACGAGGACGCAGACGACGCAGACGCTTACGACACAGTCGACGCAGACAATGCAGACTACGCCGACGACGTAGACGACGACGACAGAGCTAAAGCAATTCTTCAAAAACAGCCGAGCTAAAATAATTCGTCAATAACTGATATTTAAAGAATGCAAACCAATAGAAGGATGCAAATTTTTACAAAAGCAATGTTTCTATATAGTGTTTGGTAGCAAACAGATGCCAAAGTCGCTCAGTACTAGAAGATAAGAGTTTTCATTCCAACAGTAAACAGTGTGTACCGATTGCTTCATGTCGTTTACCCATTTACCAAAACGACAAAAATTCGTACTTTTGCAAATTGAAAGTATTTGCCGACGACAAAGAAAACGTGGCTCAAATGAAAAAAAAAATGGCTTTACAAGGGTAGAAAACATTGTTGGAATAAGAAATAATACTTAGTGTCGGTTATTTAACCTTTTTCTATACCGTTTTCAAATGCCTCCTTCCTAAGGCGTGTCAATTATCTATGTACATTTTTTTTGTATGACGATGTATTTTGTAAAGTCGAACAATACACTTACAAAGTTCTGTTCTGTTCCGTTCTGAAAAAAAAAAAAGCTGGACTTTTGGTTAAGGGTCAGTATACATTACTTGTGTGTGGAGCATTGAATAAGGACCAAAAATACAACTTGACATCTCTCCTGAAGATGTTCGTTGATTCAAACACTGAATGGAATATCTGATCAGGGTCGGTATGAATCACCAACCATTATTTAGTACGTTCTTAGACTTATTCTCCAGAATTTTCTAAATTTGAAAGTGACACAACTTCTGATTGGCTAAACCAAACGGTTTAGCCAATCAGAATTTGTGTTACTTTAAATTTAGAAAATCTTGGAGAATAGGTCTAAAGAACGTTCTTAAGAACGGTTGGTGTATATGGACCCAGGTGAGCGAAACAGGATCATAGTGGTTCTCTTGTTTGTTATAAGGAACGAACAGATTCATAGTTCTGTACGAAATACCACTACTTCAAAAGTGACAAATGATAATATTATTGGTTATTTTTTAATTGTAGAGGAAAGAGAAGTCAAGAAGCAGATCACCGTGAGTTCATTTTTATTTATTTCATTTTACTTTACGAAAGTGTTAGTAAGCGTATTCACACACCATTCTTAAGAACTTTTTTTGTCATATCCCCCAGGATTTTCTAAATTGGAAAGTAACACAACTTCTGAATGGCTAAACCATTCGGTTAAGCCAATCAGAAGTTATGTTACTTTCCAATTTAGAAAACCTTGGAGTAGAGGATAAAGAACGCTCCTAAGGTAGGTGAATTTGAACCAAGATCAAAACACATTATGGATGAAATCGAATTAAGAATTAGTGTAAGGACACAGAAACTTTAAAACTATTGCGAACTCTTTGCATAATGTATTCTAAAACTAAATGGTTCCTTTATGCCATGGATTTTATACACTTTCATTAGATTTTAAAACTTGCACAGATCATGTATGCCACTGTTTAAAATGGGGAAAAAAATAAGTGTCTAAGGAAAACATTGAGAACTGTCAAGTCTTTCCATTTATCTCTAGACCAGACAACAAAATAAGAGACTTACCTGATCTAAGAGCATTTGCAGACAACCGCTTAAATATGGCCCAAATGGTGGGATTAATTTTTGAAATGATAGAAATCGTTGGGGGAAAAAGGAGAAAATGCTGGGTACCAGCATTTCTTCTTTTTTACCCACAGTGTTTTAAAAAGCATTCTTATCCAGTTTCGTTTAAACTCGTTATTGATTGGTAAAGGGTTATGACACTGAGAAAGTGAAAAAGAAAAGGAACTAAAGGAATCGAATCACATAAGGGACGAAAGTTTGTTTCAATCTTTGCTTACCAAACTTAGGCGAATTAATTATTGACAAAGAGACCAAAGAACAATATGCAGGGGAAAAAAGGCTAATCAGAAATAAAAACTGGTTCTTAAGAAGTTCTGGGGTAAATCGCGGGAGAAAAGGCCATGGGTACTCTGAAAGGCGTTGTTGTTGTTGTAAACTTTCCTCTTTAGAACAGAATCAGAGGTCATGGGCACTATGGGAGACGTCTTTATTGTTGTTGTTGTAAACTCTGACAGGACAAAAGGCCATCGGTTCCATGGGAGTCGTCGCCGTCGTCGTTGTTGTTTTTGTTGTTGTACTTGTTGCTGTTAAACTTTACTCTAACGGGGGAAAAGGCCATGGGTACAATAGGAGACGTATATAGAAGACGTCGCCGTCGATGTCGTTGCTGTTGGTATTGTAAAATTGAATCTTACCAGAGGAAAGACCATGGATCTTTTGGAGATGTCGTTGTTGTTGTAAACCTTACACTGAGAAGAGAAAAGGCCATGGATCTTTTGGAGATGTCGTTGTTGTTGTTAACTTTACTCTGAGGGAAGAAAAGCCATGGGTACTATGGGAGACGTGGTTGTTGTTGTAAACATTACTCTGAGAGGAGAAAAGCCATGGGTACTATGGGAGACGTGGTTGTTGTTGTAAAATTTACTCTGAGAGGAGAAAAGCCATGGGTACTATGGGAGATGTGGTTGTTGTTGTAAACATTACTCTGAAAGGAGAAAAGCCATAGGTACTATGGGAGACGTCGTCGTCGTTGTTGTTGTAAAATTTACTCTTACAAGAGAAAAGCCATGGGTCCTACGGGAGACGTCGTTGTTGTTGTAAACTTTACTCTGAGAGGAGAAAAGCCATGGGTACTATGGGAGACGTCGTCGTCGTTGTTGTTGTAAAATTTACTCTTACAAGAGAAAAGGCCATGGGTCCTACGGGAGACGTCGTTGTTGTTGTATGATCTTTGACGTCGTTTTGAACATTTTCTCAGTTATATCGCGGCGGCTTTACCCTTACAGGAGAAAAAGCCATCGTCATCGTCGTTGTTGATATTGTTGTTGCTGTTGTAGTTTTTGTTGTTGTTAACTTTTTTAACTGGAGAAAAGGTCATGGATACTACGGAAGACGACGTCGTTTTAGTAGACTTTACTCGTACAGAAGAAAAAACCAGACGTCGTCGGTGTTGTTATTGTTGTTGTTGTTGTTTTATATTCTCTTACAAGAGAGAAGGCAATGGGTACTACGGGAGTTGTCGTCGTCGTCGTTGTTCTTGTTAACTTTACTTTGAGAAGGCCATGAGTACTATTGGAGGTTTGTTTGATAGGATTTGTCTTTTAAGTCTTTACTAAACGATAAAATACTAGACTTGTTGAAATTGTAGGCATTTGCAAAAGACAAATGTAGCTGTAATGATGATAATTGTCTGTAAAACAGTAGAAAACTTTCAGGAAAAGGGCAAAATGCTTGCTACCAGCATAAAATAAAGAAAAATTTTATTACACAGTAGTTTCCCCTCTTCCCACAATGTTTTCAAAAGCTGTTTTTCTCAGTGTCGTGATAAACAAGAAATTGGTTTGGAAAGGGTAAAAGAAAAAAAAAATCTTTATATTTTTTTCCTTTCTTTGTTCAGAAAAATACGAAGAGCGCCGTCACCTAGATCTGTCTCCCCGGATTCAGGACTGGACACCGGTTTTATAACAGGTATTTTACCATTCAACATCCGGGGCCGTGTTTACCGATCATTCTTAACCTTTAAACCGATCACGTGTATTTTAGAACCCTGGGATAGATAGCTTTTGAAAACATTGTGGGAAAAGGAGAAAATGCTAGCAGCCAGCACTTTCTCCATTTCTCCACAATGTTTTCTAATTTTTAAAGAAGATCGTGTCCCCAGAACCATGTTTCTGCCTCGTGCAAGTTCTATGTAAATAGGCGCATGTAAAATTTTACCGCTTTGAAGAGACTTTGTTCCATTTTAATGTTTACTCGTAATTCAAAGAAATGTCATATCGGTTGACTGTGACAGAAGGTGTCAATCAATTGAATTTTTTGTCTACGGATTTAGAAACGAATTGTGAATGGTTGCTGATTACGACCCCTGGCTTAGCGGTAGTAGTAGTTAGGCAGGAATTCCATGACCTTGCGCAAGCACTACCCTGGTTTTTAAACAATAATTGGTGGGGTTTTTTTTTAGGTTTTAAACTGCATTATTGCTGAAAACTTTTGAGAAGAAAAAAAAAGTGTTCAGTTTGGTTTTATATTTTTAAAACATGGGGGGAGATACTTATTGTATATGCCATACTCTGGCATAAAGGGGGATCTTATTGCATCTCCCTGGCTCGGCCAATTTCTTTCCGAGGATTGATGATAATCATTGCGACAGGATTCATTCCTCTCTCACCGCTGACCATCGTCTCGACGATGGTTATGTGGGAAAGCAGCCGGTGGCTTGGAAAGAATATTGTGCGGAGTACGGGTAAAAAAGACTCCAGGAAAGCATGGGTAGATGCACTGGCCGCCGAGATATAACTGAAATAATGTTGAAAACGGCGTTAAACACCATACAATCAATCAATCAATCATGACCCTGAGGAAGAAGGGATTTGAATACCTTGAAGAAAAAAAGAAAAGATTCTGGTACCCAGCATTTTATCCTCCTCCTATCATGTTTTCATGTCTTTGAAAGATAACGTCTGTCATCTGAACTGCATGTAAACTGTCGCATAGAAGTGAGTCGAGCTCTTTGAAAAGGGGGCTTAATGCATCTACAAAAAGTATCGACCCGTGTCAGCCTGCGCTGTCCGCGCAGGCTGACATGGGTCAGCACGTTTATGCTGGTTGTAATTTGGAGACCAATTTTCACTGTGGACAGGTCAACTGTTAACAGTGCATCTGCGTTTCGGTGCCCTTGGTTTTTATATACGTGCTTTTCGAAACGGCAACATGGTTAGCTTGGCAGAAATATACACAGTTGTAGTAATTTTTAGATAGGAAATTGTATCGTGTCAGAGAGAGACAGAGAGAGAGATTGAGGTGGGACAAAGGTGGGACGGGATAATTACATAACAACTAAGTGAAAGAATGTGAAAGAAAGTGGAAAAAAGAAGAGTTAACACCCGTCCATTAATAAAAAGCCGTACGTATACGGTCATGAAAAACTAGTCCATTAAGTAGCATCTAACTATAGACGAGGTAGGTGAGCTCATTTTGTACTATCGAAAGTTTGACTTCATTTGAAAATGATAAATGTATGTACCGCAAATGTAGAAGCTGTGAAATGTCAGAATTAAGAGTGTGTGGCCAGTGTATTGTTTAACTTTTAGTTAAAGAATTTTAATTTAGAATAATGCTTATACACGCTCATAACGGTCGACAGCGAGAATTTTGGTGTAATACAAATTACATAATATTATTTTCAGTGTAAGTAAGAGTGTTATAAAAGCCACTGACATACATCGTGGGAGCGAGGTTGCAGCTCCCGATTTGTACCCGAGAAATTGCAGGTCGATTTCTGTCAAGGCTTCTTACAAGTGGTTTTGGCAGCCGAGTCCTCTTAGCTCTGTACATAGAAAGAACAAAAAAAAATCTTTAAATCATAGAGTGAAATGAAAATAATATAAAAGCTGAAAAAAAAATGTATATGTAATGTGAGGTATTGCATAGATACTTACATAATTCTGTTGGCTTTTATTGATGGTACAAGCCAGTACTGGACCCACCTCACTGCTGAAAAGGAAAGAAAGAAAGCTTTTGACGAAACGTGGAAAATCTAAGGCGAAAAGGGCACAAAATATGGATACCTCATGGCACGAAATGGAAGATATAATTCCTGTTTATAGTGTCGAAAACCCTCTAGATAGTCTAAGCGATACAGCAACTAACTTCTATAAGGGGTTCACTGAAATTGAAGCCGTAAATATAGAATCTTACAATTATGAAACAAAATGGAAGGATGACAGACTCCGAGATAAAAATGACAGTGTTGGTAGCACTAACCAATGTGAAGGTATTCAAATGTACTCAAGCATTTACGACACAGTTTAAACTTACCCGTCTATACTCTTTTGTTTTTTACTTTTCCATACATACATGTATATTCTTGGTACTAGTTAATCGATAAACCTCTGCGCCATCAAAGACCTTAAAAGTAAAATGGAATTGAAGAATCATATTCAAAGAATTTTTTATCTATTATTATCGTTTTTTTTTTTTTTCTTTTTTATTTTATATATATATTTTTTTTTTTTCACTACATTTTGAGTGAGGAAGTTTACGAATTCCATTTATGTCTGTAAAGAAGTGACACTCAGAACTCAAACATGTGTAAATAGTGTAGAATGTGTAAAACCATTTGGTTTTTCAAAGTATTTGACACCCTTAATATATCAATGTCTCAAGTTCTAGGTTAGAGAAAAAGAAAGTAAGAAATTCGTGCTTTTTATTTAGTTTGTTTTTAGTTTTTTCCTTTAATTTAGAAGTTGTCGGCATGGAGACTGCAAACAAGACACTCTCTTCTTTTGATACATTCATTATCAAATATCATCCATTTGATAGTTAAAACCTATACTTAATTTGGCCAGACATTTTATTAAATCATCATCTCACCCAGTCAATTAAAGTTATTCTGTAACATTTGCATGAAAACATACAAACTTTTCTTGTTTTCGACAAACCTACCTAGAAACTGGATACAAATTAGGGATTGTATCCACTAATTCTATTGCTCTGTGAAAAAGAGGGTTTAATGCATCTGCAAAAAGTATCGATTCACGTCAGCCTGCACGGACTGTGGATGCCGGCATGAGTCGAAACTTTTTGTTATTTGTACATTTTCTGCATTTCAGAGGGCCGTTTTACCTCACTCATTAGTAGGTTGTTAAACTGGATTATATTGATCTATAATTATGTCATTACTTGCTTGGTACAATTCATCACGGAGCATCTATTTTAGACACTGAAACAAACCAGGTACTGTGCCTACCAACATTTCTTATGTTTTTTCTTTTCTTTAAAATTTTGAGACTTATCACTGGAATGGACGAGACAAACCGTTTCAGCCGACTAGAGGGCTAGTTTTTTGGGTGTGGAATTGACATTAAAATCACTATATATTATAGTCATATATTCCTTATTTTTTTTGGGGTCAGTATTTATCTTATACAAACTTTACTCGGGCAGCATGAAAAAATAACTCGGCAAGAAATTTAGATTTATACACATGAATTAAATCACTACTTTTATATCTAGATCAATGGTCTATGAAGTATATTTTTGGCTTAGTTGGGTTTTTCTTTCTAGGTAAAAGGCGTTCGCCCAAAAACCGAGCTACGGTCAGCAAAGGGAGGGCTGTATAACAGTTTTTTTTGTAAAATATTTGTAGGCTTCCTAGAACACTTTGAACTTTTAAAAAGGGCATTGAAATATGTAAAATATATACTTTTGAAGAAATGTAAGAGCATATTTCGTTACTTAATTACATTGTTTTTGTTTATTATGCATGCATAATTACCTTTTATTTTTTTGGTTTCTTTTTTTTTTTCTTAAATGCATTTTTCCAACTTATTTCTTTATTCATTTTTCCTTACATTTCTAAAATATGTTACATACCTTAACTTATTTATTTATTTATTTATTTATTTATTTATTTATTTATTTATTTATTTATTCATCTATTTACAGTATTTATATATTTATTCATTTATTTTTTTATGTATTTATTCATTTATTTATTCCTCATTACACTACAATTCAAAAGGCTTAGAAACTTTATTGAAATACGTAGAAATAGCAAAACGGGTTCAAAGTCATTATTCAACATCAAACTGGGCCATGCAGGTCTTTGTTATACATTGTAATTATTTTTCGGAAAGGAACCACAATTATTGACTCAGTTCTTTAGATATACATGTCAAATCTATATAGAAAGAGTTTCTTTTGAAAGTGTATGAATTGGTTGTATGTTCATTTCCTATCTCAACTCAGCCTATATCCAATATGTTTATTGTTAAATTATACATTACACAGCTGTATCTGACCCCAGACTTCACAACAAGAAAGTTTATGAGGCCAGATCTGGAGCAATATCTCCCATCATATACGAGGGTTTAATGAATGACGGTATCCTTGAAGGCTGTGTAAAGTGTGCATGCTTCATCAAATCACCGTGTGCCGTTTTTTCACGTGACACAATTGATGTCTGATAAAATTTCGGTGTTTACAATTCAAAGGTACATTTCCATATCTAATGATCAATTTATCTCCATTATTCGTGTACCGGTGTAGGTTAGGATAAGAAAGTCTTGTGTTTGATATTGTATCTCTAACGATTTTAAAACAATCAGAGACAAAACTTTTTTTTTTCCTTTTCCAATCGAAGTTTATTCATTTTGGGTAAAAGTTTACACGGTTAAATTTATGAAAACGGTTGTTATCGTCTGCGGGCTACAGTTCCAATAAGTTTTCAAGAAACATTATCAAAATATGTTTAAAAATGTCATAATGATAATGTCATTAATTCAATCTTGAATAAAACATTTTTAATCTTTCGGCGCCAAATGAATAAACTGGACCTCTTTCTCCGGCTGTGAATACAATTCATTGAAACTTAGAAAGACTATCAGTATTGTATGGGCATGACTATGCAAGCAGGCGGTAAAGATCAAAGATCAGACTGCATGTTCCGTCAGCAAAAGTCACTGTTTTCGCTTATGGCGCTGGAAGGTTTAAGAAAAGACAAAAGTGGCAAACATTTATTCATCCGGCAAGCTTTGTTATATTTGACAATGCTCGTCACTTCTCCAAGTTTTCTAAAATACAAAAAAAACCCTGTAGCGTAGGCTATGGCCAATTATATTAATGATCAGGGTGTGGTGAGGTGGAAATCAGGCTCCGTCTAAACTATTTCGGAGGATAATTCAAAGTGAACAGGATTCATACCTTTTTCAGAGCTTAACATGGTCTCGACTGGGTTAAGTACACGCAGGAAAGCATTTAGTAGTCAAAAGAACTGCCCTATGTAGATGTTGCTAGAGAAAGGTAGCACGACCGCCTTGGCATTACCAGAAAACTGATAAAACGACAAATAAAACCAAATAAACAACCAAAAAGTATAAAACAGACGAATGTTCAAAGACTTGCGATAAAGGACCACCACTATTTTTGTTGCTTAAATAACTCATAATGAGGAATGCTTTTGTCGTTTTGAAAACTACAAGTCCTCCGGAGTGGTAAATAAAAAAAGACAACGTTTTAAAAAAGATATTCTGATTTCTGTCTACGATTTACACCGACGTATGTTCACATGCATAGGTTATGTGAAGAGGATTTCCCAACTTTTATTTGCACTTTCCATGCCTGACTTTCATGTCGTAAATCACGATACTTGTCCCAGATTGGTAAGTATCCCTGTTATGGTTCGCTTTTGTTTTTTATATTTTCTTTGCACGTGTGTGGTTAGATGCACGATGCTAGACACTAGAGAAAGTGGTGCTCCATCACTGTGCAACAATTATCTCGACCAAAATAATTTCTGGTTGACCTCCCCTTTCACTCCAATGCACTTGCCTTGATGAATGAAATTGTGGATTTGTAAAGTTTTGTACGTGAGTTCTATTCAATCAGATTTAACTTTTGAGAATTACAGACGTTTTCTTTAAAAATAAATAGATGAACAAATTTCTTGTCAATTTGCTAATTGATTAGGTTTGATAAAAAAGGAAATTAGATTAAAGAATAATAATTTGATTTACACCTTGAATATGTTAGATTTTTTTAAAATTGATTACAAGGTTTAGAATGTTCATTACACAAAGAATTTGATGTTTTCAATGCTTCTTTACGGGTTGACAGCAAGAAATTCAGAGACGATTTTATCCCAAGAGTACAACATACCTGAAAGTCAAGACCAATTAGACAAGATCACAAATTTTATGGACAAAGACAAATACAATAAGCGGTCGAGAAGGGAAATACAGACGAAACGAGTGTCAAAGTTGAGTGGAGAAAAGAAAGACTCAAACCTAGCCCGTGGTTGTAGACAATTATTCGACGAGACTTCGAGAAAACGTGTAATATTTCCTAGAATTGCGAAATTGAAGACTAAGCAACATTCGATTTTGGCAAGGAAACGTTCCCGTTCAACGAAAGTTACAAAAGGAGAAAACGACTGGACTTTGCCGAAAATAGAACGAAACCCATACACTGTAACAAAAGAGTCCATGAAAAAGAAAAATGTCGCCATCTTACCACCGATTGAGTCAAAAATAACAAATCAGGATAAAGCAACGCATGGAAGTATTGAAGAATCAAATGCTGCAAATCCACACCATATAAACAAAGAAAAACTGCTTGGAAAGGAAGATAGTTTTAATTTCCAGATTCACACGAAATTGTACTTTATGAAGCGACCAACATTGAATTCGAGTGATGAGAGATGTTTACTGTCTGACGATTTCTATGGACAGTTTCGTGGAGATGATTGCAACACGACACTGAGATCTATTTCTTCATTTGAAACGATTTGTTCGTGGGAAAAAGGCGGCTCTGAGCAGAATCATGGTTGTGAAAATCTTAGGACATGTCGGTTAAGTGCTGAGAGTAATACATCAGATTGCCAGTGCAGAGTGGAACTGGAGGCTGTTTCAAATATGCATAGAACACCTGTACATGATGATAGGGCGGGAACAATATCATACTGCAACGAACAGCTAATAAAATATCATGGAACTACCCCTCCATTATTCTCAAGAAAGACTAGCAACAACGTTTTAAAAGTTGGTCGAAATAAACATGAAAGTGATCTGCCTGATAAAGAAAATTTGTTTCAAAAAGGCATAGTAATAAATGACAGCCTTGCAAAAGTTGAAAAGCTGAATTACAAGTCAACAACAGATGAAGAACAGATCGTTATCCCAGATCGATATATACGTTGGCGGAATGAAACAGACTCTGAGACTGATGCTGACAGCGAAGTTCGCATGTTTGAACAAACAGACGAAAATTCCGACAGGGAAGAACTTGTTCTTAAAGGCCTAGACCAAACAGTATATTTAGAAACTGACATACATAACTTTGACACCACAGATTCTCAAACTGATGTTAAGTCGTCAAAGAAAGACTTTAAACAAACTCAAATGGGGACTGAAATTGTTCAGGATATATCAGACAAGGAACTTACATACGCACATGAATTTCAAGAAGCTATCCCGAATGATCTAATTAGAACAAGGAAAAAGATCACGAAAACCCACAATCACAGGGTAGACACAGAAAATGACAAAAGGGAAATTTATAATACTATAGGAAATTTGTTTACAACAAGAGGGGATTTATGCCATTTGAGCAAAGATTCACAAGGAAGCGACAAAACAGAGAGTAGGGATGATTTTGACTTCCTTCAAAGTCAGAATTCTAATTCAAGAGGTAAGTTAAGGGAACAATCACAGATATACAGAAACAAGCTCAACAAACTATATCAAAACGATTTTACGGATGATAGACCAAATGATAGAAAGTTCAAGGCAATCACAAAGAAGAATCATCTGAACCCTGACGATTATATTCTGTTTGGTAATAGTAATACAGACATCGCACAGTCAAACGAAAGCAAGAAACATCAAAATAATATGTCGTCTTCAAAGATTCCAAATGGACAAACCAATGAAGATCACAACACTGAAAGTTCTGGCATGAGCAAGACGCATCATGGATATGGTAAGAGACACAAAATCAGAGGGAAAACAGATTTGCAAAAATTTGCAGAAATTAAAGATTTGCAAAACTTTTCTGACATTGATTGTACAACTGCCATTTGTCATGATACTTTTAACGGGGAAAATAAAGTCAATGGTTGCAAACACCAGGTTTTTCCACAACCAAGAGACGAAAGATCAATAAAGGAATGCAGTGATATTCAGAGAATCAGTTTGAAATCAAAGTCTAGAGAAGGGTTTTTGATTAAGAATTGTGAAACGGAAGAAAGCAATTTTGCTGATACTGAATCTGAAAATGATGAAAAGGATGACTTACAAATCTTGAATTTCAGCCATACCCCAGGATGGCACAATGTGCTAAATAACATTGATGATGTAAATCAAAGAGTAGAAGACGCTAATTCACAGCTTCATCAAACAGGTAATGAACTTATGAATAAAAATGATGTCTGGACTAAACCATACGAGAGACTGGAATCTTGGAACAGAGATATTGGCAGATATAACAGTGAAAGTGACACGGATCTAATGCAAGAGGGCTCTTCAATTAGTCTAGAATTCGAGGACCATGGTCATGCAGGTTGTAGCTGTATACCTGTTGCAGACAGAAAATATTCAAGTTCTTCGTGTAATGAACACCTTGCTGAAAAAATATACTCAGATTTTCGTTTTCCTTTTTGTAATTCCAACATGAATAATATATCAAAACCTGAAACATCCTTTGAAACAATTTCAGGAAGAAAGAGGAGTCCGTATGATAATAACTGTGACCAGCGGGAATCGCGGTTAGCTCAGACTAAAGATGCAGCCGCCAGGAATTTATATTGCTATGATAGCAGTGATTCTTCGCCAGAAGAACGTGTTGATAACTTTGAAAAGTATTACAGAAACAAACTGCGTAAGGGCAGAGAGGGAAATAGAGGGTTTTCCAATGAGTCGGCTTATGTTAAACAGCAGACTAGAAACAGTAATGTCTCTGACAAATTCACTTCGGAAGGGCCAACAGAAAGTTATCACGAGCAGCAGTACAATACGGAAAACTGCTGTTTTACAAAGGAGTCAGCACTAACGCAAAGTCATTATGATTACAAAGACCCTAGTGAGTATCGTCAGAAAAAATATAGTCGAAATATTGGCGGAAAGTCATCTCCATATGCAAAAGAAGTAAACAAACAACCCAACCAATCAAGCAAGATGAATACCTCTTTTGCTGGAGTTCATACTCAAAGACCATACAATTTCAAACCAGAGTACAGAGATAAATCAGGGGAGAAACTGGACGCAAGAATGATAAAAGGCACACATAATAGTAAGCACATAGAAAGCGATAGGCTGCGCAGGCATAGAAATGAAGATGTTGGTGCGAGAACTAGTTATTCTAAGGCAGGAGCAACACATTTCAGCAATGATATAAATCATATCAAACACTATCGTAGGACTGAATCAATTAATGAACACTATATAAACATGGTATCTGATACAGAAATGTGTGACACCGGAAATTCAATAGATACAGGTAATAATGGGTTAGACTCCTATGGAAGACCAGCTACAAGAAAAGAAACTTTACACCAAATTAAATACCATAGAAGTCCAGATGCTGTGGTATCTGACAGTTCTTCAAGGCAACATTTGGCAATGTCAGAGAGCAAACGCCGTGATCACCACAGCCGTTCAGAGACTGTCTTAACGTATGCAAAGATTAGAGGTTCAAACAAAAACTTGCAAAGGAAAATTGCAAAGGAAGAAGGTTATGGTAGTTTACGTTTTGACAAACAAACCG
Organism: Hippopus hippopus; assembly: GCA_946811185.2. Classification (NCBI taxonomy): domain Eukaryota; kingdom Metazoa; phylum Mollusca; class Bivalvia; order Cardiida; family Cardiidae; genus Hippopus; species Hippopus hippopus. The sequence continues at coordinate 11,194,674 of OX328113.1, read as the reverse complement.
AAGCTTCTGCGAATCACATGAACGCGAGTAGTCAGAATGAAAGCATAATGACGGATAGATCAGCACGAAATATTTCTGTTGACATGTCTACATTATCCCCCTATCTTAATATGGATGAATCTGATTCAGATGCCACTTTGACGGATAATGATGTAAGCAATCACGGTGTCGTGGAAGCTACTAAGGAAGCTACTTCATTAGCACATGGCAACTCGATCGATGCATGTACTGCGTCTTTTTTGCAGTCTACTTGTGGAACTAAAGTCGAAAGAGACAAAAAAGGCGACAGGTTGAAATTTGTCAGGGAAGAACTATCGCCCCCTCATATTCCTGTTGATATCGCATTTGATAAAAAGTCTTTGACATCTACAGAACCTGATCTTGAGCTTGAATTTGATGATATCATAGATGTTAGAAATTTGGAGATTTGCTCGGATGAAAACAAAGACTTGAATAAAATCTACAGGAGGGAAGACAGACGAAGAAGGCATAAACATAGGAAAAAAAAGCGAAAACATGGACATGAGGATGCAGAAAGGTCTGCCACTCATAATGAACATGACATTGAAAAAAATAAAGACGTTTTGCGAGACTCTGCAGACATAGAGAATCTTGGAAGTACTAATCACTGTATGAGCCGTAGCATAGACGAAATTGATGATGACTCGTTTTTGAAATCTGTTCAGATGATTGCTAACGAGACAAAGCGATCTCTGCAACCTGAGTTAAAATTAGATTCCACTGACCCTTATGAAACAGTTGTTGAAAGCAAGCAATCAGAAACAGCCAAAGTGGAAAACTATACTAAAATAACAGATGAAAATAGATATCATGACGAAACTGGGCAAGCAGTGAGTGAATACAGTCTGGATGACTTTCCGAAACGTGAATCAAGAAATCTTTCTTCAAAGACAGATACCTTTCTTGACGAAAATGATAACTACTCACAATTTGAACGGAAATCGGTTGATAAACAGAGTAGAGATATATCTATAAATAGTATAGCAGGAAGGCATTCTCGTGAAGTTGGACAGATGATCGGCAAGGATTCTAAAGTTTATGGAGACCCAAATATTGATAATGAAACAAACAAAACGAACAAGGAAACAGACGATGCTTGTAAATTTACAATACCACGGCATAGCGAGAGAAGAAATAGAAGAAAGAAAAGGGAATGTGAAGTAATTGAAGTAGACTTTTCTGAGCTCCCCTCCATACAGACACAAATAGCAAAGATAATGTACAACTACAACTATGACGGACAAGCTAATACAAACAGATCAAGTTCGAGAAGCAGTAAACAGTCTCACCGTCGACATTCTGTGGCAACGGTTACAACTGATAGGACGAAAGTGTATCGATCAAAATCCAGTTGTAATAATACAAGACGATCAAGTATTAAATCAAGAAGCAAACAAAAGCGATCACGATCACTTCCGCATGCCTCTGACCTTAAATCCCTGAAGGATCGCTGGGAACCTAAAAATGTAGAAGACTTGTTGAATTCTTCCACCATGCCTGATTACGAGGACCCAATATCAATGAGGGTTATAAAGAAACAGTTCAAGACAAGTAAGACGAAGTATATCTACACTGAAGTTTCTTTTAGTCAGTTTTATAAAACTTTTCTTGCAGTAGAAATTAATTGATTGTTAATAAGTTATACTATTCTTATTGATAAAATTTACTCTTTTTCAAGACAAGCTTTGCATTATAGATATTCATACGACTCTTTACTGAACAACTAAGCGTTTTATCATCATCCAGAAAAAAGGAATTTGAAAACATGGGGAATAAGGACACATTTAATTTGTTATCTGTTTATGTTTTTAAAATGGTTAAGACTAGTAGTAGTAGTCCAGTAAACAGATACCTGTTAGAAAGCAATGCATTAACACTTTTGAAGTTTTTCGTGTCGGTTCTGCTTCAGTGTTTGTATTTACAGCTATATAGCTGAACTAACTGTACGGGCGTTGTTGATTGCAACCAAAAAACATTATAAAGAAAATACAAACCAAGAAAGGTGATAAATAGGGTTTTTTCGCTAAGGTTGTCACCAATACCGCATACATACCTTATGTACGCAATGCTTCGAAGTATTTAAGTTAGATTGCGCCTGTCAGAATGTTGGTGTATCAAATTGCGGATACACTGTTGAGATGGCAGCATTTCATTTAAAATGTCGATGCATAAGTCCCTCGTCTGAGTAGTTCTAATAAATAGCAATTGCTAGCATTTGCAGACGCATGACTTAAACGGAAAAATCTGTTTATTGTGTTCGAAAGAAAAATGTTCCATATTATAGCTATATTTGTTTCCATGTATCAGACCCCAAGAGAGTTCCAGGTCGCGAAAGATCAATGTCGATAACTTTCTTTCACGAAGGTAATTAGTTTTTACTTTTCGAATATTCGATATGACTGTTTCCTTCGAATATTCGATTTGACTGTTTTCCTTCGAATATTCGGTTTGACTGTTTTCCTTCGAATATTCGGTTTGACTGTTTTCCTTCGAATATTCGGTTTGACTGTTTTCCTTCGAATATTCGGTTTGACTGTTTTCCTTCGAATATTCGATGTGACTCTTTTCCTTCATATGTGTTGCTGAAACTTTTCTTGAAATTGTCATTTTTAGAGCTCGAATGGCAAAACTGTTACACTGTAATCATACGGTATTAAGACCGTTTGTCGTATGGAAGTCTTAGTTATTCTCAGGAGAGAATTCATTCTAACTATTACTTTTTTTTTTCAAATCTACTTGTATTCTGCAATTATGGTAAATTATGGTAAATAAACTGAAGGGGCATGAAGCAAAGAATCACTGTATACAAAATCTTGAAAAAAGAGCAGCAAAAGAAAACAAAATGCTGGAACATGTAGAAAATTTTAAATTGTGTCGTTTTAATGAGGTATTGTGCGAAGTGCTCTAACCATCCGTGCTTAGATCTTGACGGAGAAGACTTTCTAAAACATTCTGGGAAAAGGAGAAACTGCTGGTACCCTTTCAAAGACAAATTCAGTCATCTTAGCCACATTTAATGTGTCATCTGCAAATTCTTTCAATTTGGACGAGGCCACAATTTTGTTGTCTGATAAAGAGTTAACGCTTAAATGAACTGTTGAAAATGGGCCAGGTTTCACGAAAACACTGAAGTCTCATTTTGCTCAAATCTACTCACGAACTCAGTTTCAGACTTGACATCTTTCATTAGACGGATTTCACTATCATTAACAGACTTTATTATTGTTTTCATATCCTTACTTAACACAACGTTTCAAACTAAAGCAAAATAATGGACCCAGTTCTGTTGACTGGGTTACGCCCATTTAGGTATGTTGCTGAGTTTAGTCAGAAACATTGAGTCAAATCCGGATTTGAGAACGTTACTAAAGTGTGTTAGTGAAATACGTCTCAACTTAAGTCAGAAACTGAGTCTGTCAGCAGATCTGAGCAAGATAAGAGACTTAAGTTTTTTTTTTCGTGAAACCGGACCCATGCTCTTCTATTGACTAAGCAAGGAACGTGTACTCATGGCCTATTTTTCTGCAACTCTATATGAAGGACTTAAACCCCTTCCCGAGTGTTTGAGGTGCCTACCTTCCCGTATTTTCAATCACAGTTTGTCTTGATTCACATCATTTTCTTTAGCGAATTTATCATGTTCTGTGAAAAGGTGATTTGGTTAAATGTAACTGCAAAAAGTATCGACTCATGTCAGCCTGCGTCGTCCGCGCAGGCTGACACGAGTCGAAACTTTTTGCTATTGATAAATTTTCTGCACGTCAAATTACCAGTCTACCTCATGATTCAGTATTTTTCAAGAATGCCACCCATATGTTTTACCACACAGACAGTTTTATTGCTGATTTTCTTGAAAACACAGTTTGAAATACTTGAAAGTACTCCACCACAAGCATTTTCGTCTTTACAAATGCAGAATTTGCAACCACTAAAGTCAAGAAAATGAGGCATCAGGAATTTTAGTCTGTCAGATACGAACTGTGCAATAATTCGAGATTTCTTGCCTCGGTTGGAATATGGTTGCATGACATCGAAAGGGTCAAAGGGTGATATCAGTAATGAATACATAGTTTATCAGTAAATTAGCCACGACTGTAACTTTAACCTTTAAATTACCTTTCACAGCTATATTTGCCTTTGCGGCCAGTGTAGATCAAGATCAGACTGCACAAAGCGTGCAGTCTGATCTTTGATCTACACTGTCGCTTGACTGAGACATTTCAATCAAGGGTAATCTTGAATATTACTTGTATTAGTATACTTTTTCTTGAGTACAAATGCCCGTTAGATTTATTTGGCACTTGAAGAGTTAACCTTTCACTGATCTGTCCTGGGCTTTACGACCCCAGTAAGCAACGCTTTTGAAAACACCCTCAGAAAAGGAGAAAGTGCCGGCATCCATTTTGTCCTTTTTTTCAACAACGTAGGTACCCCGTTCAAAGACTAATTTCATTATTTTAGCCGCCTCTAACAATTCGTCTGTAAGTGCTTGAAAAATATTTACCAATACCTACAGGTTTTGTCGTCTTGTAAAGAGATAGAGGTATGGACTAGATACCTTGTCTATGGATATAGAAAATATCGAAAGGGAAGTTTCGTGCGTTCTTAATTGTAAAATACGAAATATGATTTAATCCTAAATGCTGAAAACTGATGCTATCTGTAACGATTGCATAATTTATGTATTCTCTTTTTCAACTCTAAAGAGGCATATTCTAAAATATAATCAATGATTCATTTGGAATATTGAAACTAAGAAAAAAGACTTTCTAAGATAGTATGTCTATTTGGAGTTAAGTTTAAGTTTCAAGTTATCTTGTAAATAGTTATTTCATTTGACAATTTGACATGAGGCTGTATAGGTCTTACATATACATGTATGTGTATATGTGTATGTAAATAGAGATTTTCAGATCTTTTGTCAAAATATAGAAGTCTTTCTTTTCGACGATTTTGATAGTTTATGATTTGTTTAAACTATAGTGCCAGTTGCTCAACACTCTACCAAACGACAAAATTTTAGACTTGTCCGTATTGAAAGCGCTTGCAGACGACAAATTAAGGGGCTAAAGTGATGGAATTTATCTTTGATATGGTAGGAAACATTGTGGGAAAAGGAGAAAATGCTGGTTACCCAGCATTTTCTCCTTTTTCCACAATGTTTTTGAAAACCTTCTTCCTCGAGGTTGTTAAAAGTCGAGATTGTTTAGTAAAGGGTTAAAACAGTATTCAAAGTCTGTTTATACTTATACAAGTACATACTTTTATTTATGTGTGTGTGGTTTTTTTTTATTTATGTATCGATTGTTATAAGAATATATTAACAGGCCACGTTCTAATATTACTTGAGGTTTCTTATACAATCCAAAAAATTCTGAGATCTGTGTGTGATGGAAAAGGAGCGTTAAAAGATTCCTACCATTTCAATGGTTTTTTTTTATAGAAATTTATACCCGTATATACAACTCTTAATATACACGCATTGGATTTAGAGCCGGTTTGACAATTTTTTCAGTGCTTTGTACAGAACAGAAGCAGAAAAAAAAAAGAAGGAAAGTTATAATTTGACAAAAGAAAGTAAATATTTCCTTTTCAGTGTTCAAGTCTAATTTAAAATAGCTGTATATAGTTTCTGGAAAAGTAAAGTATAGGAATGTCTATGTATTCATAGCAGAATGGTGCGTAAAGGTGAACAATTCACTTTGAAACATGCGCATAGTTTATCATTGATAAACTTTTGTTCTGTTCTGTTTTGTTCTATCCAAGAGGAATATAAAAAGACCTATAGTTTTTGTGACAGTAAACTCGAATAATTCGACATTCAGTCATTAGTGGATAAGCTGTGGAAAAACACCACAAAAGATTTGGTAATTAGATATGTTTATGTTTTTGTTTCTAAAATCTACTGCAGTATTGGATTACGCTTTCGCTATAGTGAACACTTTACCACACAGTCCTGAGTTTTAACTACACTGGGCGAGAAGACTTCTGAAAACGTAGTGAGAAAAGGAGAAAATGCTGGTAACACCGGCATTTTCTCCTTTTCCCACAACGTTTTCTATCCTATCAAAGACAAAAATTATCAATACAGAAATTATTTATCAAATAATCAAAATTATTGTATATGTATACTAATTAATGCAGCTTTATCGCTTGTAAGATTAATTTGATTTTCATGTTACATATTTCAAACGAAAACCTGCTTGTTTTATCTTAAAGCATTTCCGACTCTCGACAATGGAAAAGGAGAAATGCTGGTTACCAGCATTTTCTCCGTTTCCCACTATGTTTTTAGACAATATAAATGAGACTCAAAAATTAAAATTTATTTTTGGAAGAAAAGAAAACATTTTGGGAAAAGGAGAAAATGCTGGCTACCAGCATTTTCTCCCTTTCCCACATTTTTTTTAAACAGATACAGATACAGATACTTTATTAGACGTAAACTTTACAGTTTCTTGTCTTTACAGATACAATAAATGTACTCTAGTAGCACAAACAATGACATATAAATGACATATAAACGACATATAAACGAACGATCAGTCTACAGTTACTATGTACAACCTGGAAGAGAAGCTGAATCAAAATGCGCATTATCTTAACCCTTTATTATATTTTGTTCGAAAAGTGCGACACTATCAAACTTGCCCATCATGTATAGGCAACTATAATAGTATTGCACTGATCAACAATCAATTTCTATGTATTAAATTCTGTAGCAGTTCTTCGTGAAAAGCCTTCCTTTATAAATTTAGCTAAATTTAGTAGAACTCCTTTGTTATTTGTATTCATCAAATTTTTATATTTCAACATACTAGGACGAGTATAAAAATATTTTTTGAGAAAAAGTTTTCTAACATCAGCAAAAAATGGACAAACAAGCAAAAAGTTTCTTCTTCAGGGTCGTTTGAACTCGGGAGTGTTTGGTAAAGGGTTAACCCCACCCAATGACTACGCTGTCGTCTTTAAACCATACCTCTATCTAATCTGACAATATACCTTGCATGTTTTTTTTTTTCCTTTTCATTGGGAATTATTTACTTTTCGTATTCTGTCATAGCAAGTGCTACGAGAAATAACTAAATTTGTCTGACTTAATTATTCTGGTAATTATTTTTTATTACAATATATTGGTCACAAGAGGTCATTTAACTCGTAAATAATTTATAGGTATGAAACTATACTACGTACATGTATAAATAATATCAGTTTCCATAAATTACGGTGACATAACTCTTACGATAATTAAATGCGAGTTATGGCGGTTTTGCAGACAGCGTAGATCAAGATTAGACCGCTCAGAATGTGCAGTCTGATCTCCGATCTACACCGTCTGATGGCTTGTGAAGTATCCGTGGTGTAACCGACAATGATATTACTACTGTTATACGCGACTTCTGGTGCGGAAAATGTAGATTAAGATTAGACAACAGAACATGCAGTCTGGTCTTGGATCCACACTGTCTGATATCTTGTTAGGTAATTATGGCGTAAACAACATCTAGATAAGCACTGTCATACGCAACTTTCGGCGCTTTTTCGGAAAGTGTAGATTTAGATAAGACTGCAGTAAAGTCTGATCTTGATCCACGCTGTCCGATATTTCGTGAAGTATTTCTGGTGTAAACAACATTGATTTTGGAATGTTTTAGGTCTTAAATGTGCACTGAAAATGTGTGTTTTACACTCAATTCCGAGTTTCACGACCCTGAGGATGAAGACTTTTAAAAACATCATGGGAAAAAGAGAAAATGCTGGCAACCAGCTTTTTCTCCTTTTCCCACAATGTTTTCTACTCTGATAAAGACAGAATCTCATTATTTAATTTACTTTTGACTTGTCTGCAAATGCTTTCAATTTGGACTAGCCTAAAATTTTGTCATCTTGTAAAGAGTTAAGGGTTGTGTTTTGTACGAAGGTAATTTTGTTCTGGATTGCTATCCTATAACTTCCTCAGATTTAAAACGGTAAGCATAATTTTGTTACTTTTCTTTTTCTTCTTCCGCAATAATCAATAATCAATAATTAATTGAGTACGTATGACCCATAGGTCCAGATAATTTTGGTCATCGAATTCTAAAAACCTTATTTTCCCCCACTAAAACCTTTGTTGTGGGCATTCACAACATTTGTGCTGATGGCATAATATGATGAAGTACCCACAATAAAGGTTTTGGGGAAAAAATTAAGAGGTATTGCTTTTGTCTGTTTTTCTGATTAAAAAGTCAGTATCATTTACGAGTATATAATTCTCAGGGTTAGAATGGTAGGAAATTCGGCACATCTACTTAGATAGGGTCAAAGCAGTTTATAGGCTACTCGGCTTATTGTACACTATCATTTTATTTCTTATGTCAAGTAAGAATGTTCAGACCAGAGGCATGAAAATAAGAATATGCAGGGCAGGCAGCAGAAAGTATTCTCTCTTTCTGGTATACTCCGCAATGCCAACTGGCAATATTACAAACTATTTATTTGGCTTTTTATACATTTACAGATGGGACTAACAAATCGGAACTTGAGCCGCTAAGGGAAGAAAGCCAGGTTATAGACCCTAACAACATGGGTAAGTTATCTCCCTTCGTCTTGTATGGTGTTTTTTTTTAAGCTTGCCTGATTTAAGTGGGAGAGCACTTTTGGTGGGTTTTTGTTTGCCGGTCCGTTCTTCGTTATCTCCTTTCTTCTTGTACGCTTTTAAGATAGCCAGAGTGAAGAGTTCACGGTGAGCTACTGTGATCGGTCGTTCGACCGATCATTTTGCGCTCTCCTCCGTAAAGTGGTTCTCATCCGATACGACAGGACCATATTGTAAGAATCTTATTGAGCCATGCTCTGGTAAATGGGGTATAATGCATATCCGTGATGCATTGTATCAATAAGTCATCATATGATTATGGATCCATAAAGTCTATTTTATAAAATGATAATATGACACAATAATGGCAATAGTTCTATACGGTATGATTTAATTTAAATGCATTTTAACACCGGCTTTGTTAAATTTTGGCAGCTATTGTCACTTTAATCGACGCACTGTAATCAGCAGGTTTATAGCATGATCGATACATTACTGTAACTCTCTACTTCACAACATAATCTAAGACTTTTCCAAATTAAAGTACTTACAGCTGATAAATCCACTGTATCTCCAAAGATTATTTCTCTCTTTGCAATGAAAGAAAACATTGTGAGAAAAGGAGGAAATGCTGGTAACCAGCATTTTCTCCTTTTTCCCACAATGTTTTCAAAAAGCCTCCTTCCTCGGGAGAGGTAGTTAAAACTCGGGATTGTGTGGTAAAGAATCAGTTATGCACTCATCACTTTTTATGAGAAATTTAATCAGCGGTATGGTGGGGATTCATTAAATTGGTGTAAAAATGATCGACCTGAAAGATACCGGATATTCTTGAGATCAGTTTATCCTTTTTTTTTTTTAACCCTTTACCATGCAATGCTGAGTTTTGATATCCCCAAAACAGAAACTCCTTTGAAAACATTGTGGGAAAAGGAGAAAATGCTGGTAACCAGCATTAGTAAAATGATCGATCTGAAAGATAGGTAATATTCTTGAGTTCTTGAGATCAATTTATCCTTTTTTCTTAACCCTTTACCATACAATGCCGAGTTTTTGACATCCTCAAGACAGAAACTCTTTTGAAAACATTGTGGGAAAAGGAGAAAATGCTGGTAACCAGCATTTTCTCCTTTTTCCCACAATGTTTTCTACCCTACCCTATCCAAGATGCATTTCATCACTTGAGTCACATTTAAATTGTTGCCTGCAAATGCCCTGAGTTTGGACAAGTCTACATTTTTGTTGTTTGTAAAAGAGTTAAATAGTAATAGTTTTGGTAACCAGCATTTTCTCCGTTTTCCCACAATGTTTTCTACCCTATCCAAGATGCATTCCATCATTTGAGTCATATTTAAATTGTTGCCTGCAAATGCCCTGAGTTTGGACAAAGTCTACATTTTTGTTGTTTGTAAAAGAGTTAAATAGTAATAGTTTTGGTAACCAGCATTTTCTCCGTTTTCCCACAATGTTTTCTACCCTATCCAAGACGAATTCCATCACTTGAGTCACATTTAAATTGTTCTCTGCAAATGCTTTGACAAAGGCTACATTTTTGTTGTTTGGTAAAAAGTTAAACAATTTTCAAACGACGGAATTTTAGGGTCGTTGATATCAAAACGATTCGCAGAAATGATTCGTAATGTAGCTCGAAAGGTATTATCAGATTTTTAAAGGGTCGAGAATACGATGGGGGAAAAACCTTGATTTCCAGCATTTTCTCTTTATTTCACAGTGTTTTTCTCAGAGCCCTTTAAACGGGGTTTACGGTAAAAGAATAATACATATTATTGATGATAGTCATTGCAACAGGATTCATTCCTCTTCCATCGCTGACCGTTGTCTTGACGATGGTTATGTGGGAAAGCAGCCAGTGGCTTGGAAAGAATAGTGTGCGGAGTACTGGTAAAAGAGAATCCAGAAAAGCACGGATCCGTTTAATGCCGTTTTCAATATCAGTGCACTCATATTGAGTTGGCCAGTGCACCTACATGTATCCATGCTTTCGTTAAGCTTCTTTTCACCAGTGCCTCATTTGATATATTTCTCAGGTCACTGGCTGCTCTCCCATAAAACAATTGTCGTAACTAAATACATAAAAAAAGAATAGAAGGCGGCAGGATTTTGTCGTGCGCTATAGATCGACATCTTCAGTCAGATTTATCGATCTTTAACTCTTTAGCAAATTATAGGGCGTTTTTCACAATCCAAATAATGAATTAAAAAAAAAAAATCTAGAGAAAGGAGAAAATGCTAGAAAACGGCATTTTCTCCTTTTTCCACAGTGTTTGTAATGCTTTAAAGATAATTCGCATCATTTTAGCAACATTTACTTTGTCGTCTGCATTTGCTCTCAAAATGGACAAGCCTATACCCTTAGGCTGTTAAGCGCGACTTTACGACCTTTTGCGGACGGTGTAGATTAAGATTAGACAGCAAAGAACGTGCAGTCTAATCTTGGATCTACACTGTCCGGTAAGAAGATATGTTTCCCCCCTAAATATCTTTAAAATAGCAAAATTTAAGCTTTTACTATCAACTTGAAAATTTTATTTTCTTTATTTAGCAGGTTAACTCTTTCCATACCTTTGACAACACCAGAAGCTTTTGTGGACAGTGTAGATCAAGATCAGACTGCACAGAACGTGCAGTCTGATCTCTGATCTACACCGTCCACAGCTTTATCATAGACTATGACCGAACTGTCTCTTGATTTTGCAGCGGAACTGTATATGTGTAGCAATTGAGAAAATGCAGTTTATTTATTTAGTAATGAAAAAGTTATGAGTTAAATTTTTTGTCTGATAAAGTGTAAGCCTAGGATCATACACCAGAAGCTTTAGTGGACAGTGCAGATCAAGATCAGACTGCACAGAACGTGCAGTCTGATCTTTGATCTACACCGTCCATTGCTTTATTATAGACAATAACCGAACTGTCTCTTGATCTTGCAGCGGAAATGTATTTGTTAACCTTCGAGAAAATGCAGTTTATTTATTTAGTAATAAAAGAGTTAACCCTTAGGTTGCTAAGCGCGACTCACAGACCTTTTGCGGACAGTGTAGATCAAGATCAGACTGCACAGAACGTGCAGTCTGATCTTGGATCTGCACTGTCCGATATAGAGATATCTATCCTCCAAAAAAAAAAAACCTTTGAAAAAGCAAGATTTTGATTTTTACTATCTGCTTGAAAGTTTCATGTAAGTTATTTAGCAGGATTTGGGTTAAGAGATGAATTTTGTTGTATGATAAAGAATAAGCCTAGTATCGTATTACAACTTGTAGACATGTTAAACAATTAACTTGATAGATCTTGTATAGATAGACAATGTAATGACTGTGTGAAAAAATGTGGCTCAAACCATTACCGCACAGTCCCGAGTTTTAACGACCCCAGCGGAGAAGACTTTTGAAAACATTGTGGAAAAAATAAAAATATGATGGTAACCAACGACAGATGTAGCACATGCGTCGCAAAAATTGAATCAAAAGCATCACCAGAGATAGAGAAAAAAAGAAAGAAAGAAAGAGAGCGAGACAGATGAATAGAACGAGACAGACGAATAGATGAGACAGACAGGCAGACGGACGGACAGACAGACAGACAGGCAGAGACAGTCGGACGGACTGACGGACGGACCGAAGTACGGACATTCTAACTGACAGAGAGAGAGAGAGGAAAGAGACAACCTGGCAGACAGACAGATAGAGACGAAAACTACATTTTTTTAACGGTATGCACTCGTACAAAACACGACAGTAATACCTCCGGGATAAGTCAGGACGAAAAATTGTAAAAATCAAATATTGTTTTCGGAAAAACTTTTTCTTTACGAACGTTTTATCATATCTCGCTTTTAAATGCACTTAATAAGATTTGTCGTCATGTGTCGAATTTGATTGCTTGATTAAACTTGTAACGATACAATAAATTTACAAGAGAAAGTAAATAAAACAATTTTTTTTGCTCATAAATAATCCATGATAATATATCTTCAAGAATAAGTGCTATACAGGGAAGAGAGGGAGGTATGTAGAAGGGTCTCTATTTGGACTTGATATTACTCGTATTAGAAAATGAATGATATGTTTTGTTACAATTCGGATTGTTGTACTTATGTGTCAACTGTTTAATTCTTCCCATTCTCGTTTTAACTTTTTTTTTAGATAGCTATTGCACACAGCATAGATGAAAACCAGACTGAACAGGACGTGCAGTCTGATCTTTGATCTATGTTGTCCGGCACTGGATTCTGAACGAAGATCACTATGCCTCGAAAAAAGTCTAATTATTTTTATTTTGCAGCGAGGGAATGCATAGGACAAACAACGAAATGTGTAATCTTTAAGCGCCTTTCACAAGGTGCCTTTGCGGCAGATTAAGAACAGACCGTACATGTGTATAATAACGTGAAGTCTAATCTCTGATCTACACTCTGCACTGTACTGAGATCTTCTGTCAACAGCAATCATGTAATTGCACCCATTAAAATCTTATTTATAAAAAAAAATGAAAATTTCTGCCGATTTGATTTGGAACTCCAAGGGTAAATATGTAAAGATAGTATGTTAACAGAACAAAAAGTTCACTGGGGTTATGATGGGGAAAACAAATATGTGGTCTTTGTGTGAAGGACTGATAAAGGAACACTGCAGGTATGCAAGGATATGTGCCTTGCTGACATGATATGGCACAACAGATGCTGAAAGCGGCATTAAACACCAGACAATAAAAGATCTACATGTATTTTTAACTGATAGCTTCAATTTCTGGCAGAATTAAGCAATACAACGCCATATTACAAGGTTAGCATCTTCAACTTGTTCTTCAAGTCTCAGTAGTTAAGGGGCTGGATTTGAAACCTGCATGGTCTTTTTGTGGGAACACCCTTGGGTAATGGACTTTAGAGCCTAGCTTGCAAGACCTTGAAAGACATGAATATAATTATATAAGAGAGGAGTCACTAGGACCTTACTGAAATGATGTTCAACAAGGCGTAAAACATCAGAATATTTCTACCAGAAACAACTCTTAACTTCTTGGGAAATTAAAAAAAAAACCACACGATGAAATAATACCATATAACCGACCGGGACCTCAATCCTCGGACCCACAACTAAAGGTCAGAGAGAGAGAGAGAGAGAGAGAGAGAGAGAGAGAGAGAGTAGAAAGGGGGAGATGTGGAGAGACGGAGACACAGAAAGAGAGACAGACAGACAGAGACAGACAGACTGGGAAAGAAAAAGATAGACAGGGAGAAAAACGGGAGAGAGAGAGAGATAAAACAGGATATACGTCAACACAAGACTAATAATCGAGGCCATTAGGATATGCGATAATTGTCAAAACTCCAGTGTAGACAGAGGACAGATTGAGAGATAAACATACTTCAACAAAATCAATCAAGGTGTTATACATGGATAGAAATGTTACGTTTTTAGTCACGGATAGTGTTTGTAAGCGATGGAATTTAAATTTGGAATTGTTATCAAATGTTATTCGACTTAACTACAGTTATTTTTTTACTGTATACGTTAATATTTCGAAATGCGTTCATCATATGTTGTAAAAAATGATATTAAAAGTTAGAATTATTTGAAGATTAACTATCAAATCTACGCGTAAATGAGCCATACTCCCGCAATAAGGTTTTTAATACAATTCCGTGAAGCCTTATACCGAGCAAGGTATCTCATAACTATGGATCCTTAAATCCATTTTTTTCTGACAGTAAAGTAACTTATAAGGTAGAATGGACGTTTGACAAGCAAAAAAGAATTTCCAAAGCAAAAAGTATCGACCCAGGTCAGCCTGCGCAATCCGCGCAGGCTGACCTGAGTCGATACTTTTTACAGATGCATTGATCCCCTTTTTCACAATCCTAAAAAAAAGAAAGGGTTTTATCTTTTAAACTTGATGAAACAAACGGACGGTATATCCAAGACCAGACTCCACGTTTTGTGCAGTCTTATCTTAATCTATGTCGTCCGCAAAGTAAGGCAGTGCTTTTGCCTATTGCGCTGAAAGGGTCGAGGCGTATATAACAAAAGCAATTTTCTGCAAGTGTGTGTTTAAACATTTCATTTTTTGTTTCATACAGCTGTAACATTAAGATTATTTCACATAAAGGTCAATTTTAAATTACATATTTGTGGTCCTATTCTTATGAACGTTATACGGTATTTTTATAATTCTTATCAAGACATTGTTCAAACATTTAGCTAATAGGGGTAATATTATAGGGGTAATAATTTAGCTAATAGACCAATTTATGCCGGGCCCCGGTAGCCTAGTTGGTAGCGTAAAGGACTTGAGAACAGGAGGTCGCTGGTTCGATCCCCGGCTCGGCCAAATTCCTTCCGTGGATTGATGATAGTCATTGCGATTGGATTCATTCCTCTCTCACAGCTGACCATTATTTCGATGATGGTTATGTGGGAAAGCAGCCAGTGGCTTGGAAAAATATTCTGCGGAGTACTGGTTAAAGAAACTCCAGAAAAGCATGTATAGGCCGCCGCGATATAACTGAAATGATGTTGAAAACGGAGTTTAACACAATACGATCAATCAATCAACCAATTTTTTACTATCTGATTTCACGTATTCACTATAAATAGTCGTATGTTTGGGACTAGAATACCTTATGTCATTGGGTTTTTTTCGCGATTATATCTGGTTTTTTTTCATAAAGAATTCTTAACGTTACAAACTCAGCAAGTGATTTGAAGAGTAATCGATACATAATTAGTTTCCAATTATTACCCACCTTTCATTGAATATTGAAGCCCATTCTTCACGGTGATTAGTACTTGATGTTTGTAGACTTTCACGATTTTCAACTCTTTTTTTTTTCAGTTATTTTTTTAAAAGTAGGCAAAACTTTAGCCTTGTCAAAACTGAAAAAAATTGCAGACGACATATTAACTTTTTCTACAAAGATGGGACTTGCCTTTGAAAGGTTAGAAAACATTGTGGAAAAAGGAGAAAATGCTGGTTACCAGCATTTTCTCCTTTTTCCACAAAGTTTTCAAAAACTTCATTTCACGGGGTCGTTAACACACGGGACCGTTTGGTCAGTGGTTCAACTTAGCTTGAGACAGCACCCGAAAATTTGTATCGGAAATTTCATGTAAAATGGAGAAATGCTCACACCGACTTATTTCTCTATTGTCCACAATGTTTTCAGGACTGTTTTTACGTTTATACATGAAAATCACGAGTTTTGGTATCTTTTTCATTTGCTACTATGTTTTCATTAATCATTGAGCGTTGCTGTGCCAAAACATAGTTAGGAAAAATTCCATTGGTACTTTTAACTTTAAATCACACGGAATTTCAGATTTCCCACGTCCCTACCAAAAATAGTCCTGTGTTTAAAGACCTTGCAGAAGAAGACTATGGAAAACCTTTAAGGAACCTTTTAGGAAAATAGATAAAACGCATGTGACCAGTATTTTATCCTTTTCCTACAGTGTTTTGATACGACAAATTATATGATTTGAACTATTTTTCGTATGGCGTCTGCAAATGCTTTCACTTTGGACAAGTCTAAAACCTAGTAAAGAGTTAAAGGGGCGTTTGTAGAATTTTTGCGGTGAATCAATATTTAGAATTAAACGCTTGTAGATATTACTAAACTTGTTTTCTCTGCAATCTAAAAGAAACTGGACGATGACATTTTTTACAAGGTTAAAGGTTAAAGAAAACACCAAGACGTCCGGTTTGCAATCGGATACTGGGATCTGTATTCACCGACCATTTTTTGAGAAACTAAAATATTTCGGAAGAGGCTACGTATCCCATTTAGGAAAAACAGTTATTTTTCTCTTGCGCTTCTCTTATCTATTGACTGACGATTTTCCAGTGTTACTAAATTAAGTATTATTTTTTTTATGTTTGGCTTGATTATAAGAATCTGAAAGGCCTCGTTTAAAAATTAATGAGCTATGCTCTGGCAGAGGGGGTCTAATGCATCTCCAAGATGCTTATATCAAACAAGTCGTCACGTTGTATAGATCCACAAAATCCATGTCATCCAACAGCCAACTTAATCATGAGGTAGAATGGTCTTTGGACATGGCAAAAATGGACCAATAACAAGAGGTTTCGACCTATTTCACCCAACGCTGATTGTGCAGGTTTACATGGGTCGATACTTTTTATAGATGCATTAAGAGCCCTTTTCACAAAGCATGGCTTGTATATTTTTAGTTCGACTGGGCGAGATGCTTGTAAGAACTCTGTGTTTAGACATCGGCAGATGTATATGTTTGTATAGACATTGACATCAACTAAGACATTAACAAAATGACGCAACAAAGATTTGAATCTAGTCTGGGGCGAGAGCCCTCGCTCCTTCGTCAGCGTAGTACCGTTAGTGAAGTCTTGTCCCGTGGCAACAGTTTCTTGTCCCGTAGTAACAGTTTCTGTGGAAACGGTGTTGGGTTACATACAGAGGGTACCATAGCAGAATCTATAACGATTGTGTCTATGCAATCACCTTTCGAGGAGAGTTCTGGTGTTAGAGTTGATAATGTAAAATATGATTCGAGAGCTAAACCTGGAAGAGATTTTTCTTCTCGAGATTATGTGTCCAGTCGAGCAAGCGGTGTTGGGAGACCCTGGTCTCGAAACCAGGGATTTGACCTTGTAAGCGGTCAAGGACCCTGGCCGAGCGTTGCCAGCAAACTCTCAACACAAGGTGGGTATATTTGGTGATTTTGAAATTGTACTGGGTGCTAGGGTACACAAGGTCAATGATGTTGTAAAATAAAACTGGGTAGGTCACCTCCCATTCTCAATTTTATTCTAAAGTCTGAATCTAGATTTAGAAAGTAACACAACTTCTGATTGGCTAAACCATTTGGTTTAGCCAATCAGAAGTTTTGTTACTTTCAAATTTGGAGAATTTTCGAAAACAAGGCAAAGAATTTGGTGAAAACGGACCCTAAAGGTGTACAAAAAAGAACTTTGGAGACTTTTACATAGAAGTAATATAATTTATCTATATTAAGCTTCTGTGTGTTTTTGCATGCATGTGGGAAAGGGGTGAGGGCGGTGTTCGGGTACAGCATATGTGTCTGTGTCAGGTTTTATAGAAAGAACTGGATTGTTGTGAATGAAGGGGGCAATTCGAAGGCTTTATATATTTGATAAGGTTTTGCTGTGAGTTTTAAATTAGTTACTAGTATAAGGACGGAAGTAAAACTACAATTAAATACTACTTTAAAGCTTGCGGTAGTTGATTTACAAACTTACAACGTTCACCTTCTTTAAATAAAAAATTAGGTGACCAAAGAATATTTTTGATGACAAACAAAAGAAAGTCATAGATAAAGATTACATCTGTTTAATTAATTTATAAATAAACCTGTTCCTATAGTATGCTATAAATACATGTAACTCACAAACACTGTTGAAAGACTCTGTCTCTCTTTTGGATCTAAATTGCATTGCCCTGTCGGCTAGCTCAGTGGTTAGCGTATCTGACCTGGTGGTTGCGGGTTGGATACCCGGTTGCGGCACCATTTCTTTCCCGCGATTTTTCGCCTCTAAACTCTCACGCATGTGAGAAAGTAATTAGTGGCTTAGAAAGACATTTTTGTTAGTATTGGTGTGAGAAAGCTAGTTAACTCACGCGTAGATGCGCTGGCCCCAGTGATATGACCTGGCTGTTAAAATAGCGTTATTAAACTCCCAGTACAAACAAAAAAAACTAAACTGCATTGACATGGATAGATTTATTGTTTTAAAAGTTAAGATCTTTCGCCACTTGAAATGATATAACTGCTGTTACCGGAAGTGGGCCAAGGTCCACGAACTACATTATTAGTTGTACGGTCAGGTGGCAGGGGACTTTGAAACTTGTTCACGGCTGTGGTGAATCATGTCGCCCCGAGCCGAAGGCGAGGTGGCGACATTATTCACCACAGCCGTGAACAAGTTTCCAAGTCCCCTGCCACCTGACTGTACAACGACGGGGCGACATGATTCACCACAGCCGTGAACAAGTTTCCAAGTCCCCTGCCACCTGACCGTACAACGAATTTATTATACTGCAAAGTTTTACCATTCCAACTTGTGTAAAGCGAATTTTACCTGTTTTTTGGTTTCAAAAATTGAGTACGCTGACGAAGTAGAATTTCCCTTCTGAGTGCCCCAATTCAATGAAAACTGACGTCACTGGGAACTGACGTCACTGAAACCTTGGTAAAACGTGCTAAAACGTGCAGTTTGGCGCATAATCTTGATGTTAATCTTGGTCGACGCCGCCATTTTTGATGTTGTGTTGATAGTGTAGTCATGTATACGGGGCTTCAGAAAGGGAAACTGCTTTTACGTTGGTTTTGCCAGTGTACATGATATATATGTTCGGGGCATATTATCCAATCAGATCACGAGAAATTTCTTTGCAGTATAATAATAGTTTCTTCACAGAAAATATAGATATGGGCCATGCTCGGTAAAAAGAGGATTTAATGCATTTACCAAAGGCATCGACCAAGGTCAACCTGCGCAGTCCGCGCTGGCTAACATGGGTCGAAAATTTTTGCCATTGGTTGATTTTCTGAATGTCAAAGGACCAGAGTACCTCAGGACTGCACAGGCTGACCTGGGTCGATACTTTTTGCAGATGCATTAAACCTTTTCGCAGAGCATGGCTCATGTACTGAAGTCTTATTCTATATTTAAAAAGTAAGGCAGCGTCTGATTGGCTAAACCATTTGGTTCAGCCAATCAGCGATTGTGTCGCTGTTTTTTAAAATTAAGAAAAAGAATGGTTGGTGAAGGTGGGTCATGGTACATATTTCAATGAACAAATATAGATCTAATCCGTATTTCTTGTTTTTGTATATTTTTCAGAGAGAGTTTTGACACCTTCAACTACGAGAATTCCAACACCAGGTAAAATAATCTTTGTTCAGTTTGCTTTGGGCTTTAAAGGATGTTATCGACCCTTTATCTGCTTTCTTTTCTATGTGAACCATGCTCTGTGAAAGGAGGCTTAATGCATCTGCGCAAAGTATAGACTCAGGTCAGCCTGCGCAGTCCGCGCAGGCTGACCTGGGCCGATACTTTTCGCTCTTGGTGAATTTTCTGTATGTCCAAGGACCAGCCTACCACATGATTGAGTCGGTTGTTAAAAAAGTCGCTATTATGGATCCATAATATTGTGATGGCTTGACTGGCACAATGCATCACGGAGATGCATTAAACCTCCTTTCACCAGAGCATGGTTCATGTGTACTTACAAGACAACGCTTTTAAACTTCCTCTTCTTCTAACGCCAAAAGAACATCGATATCACAGCATGAAACTTGAGCTTTAGTTCACAGAAATTACTGTTTACATTTAATATACATGTACTAGTATATCATTGTAGAAGTTGTGAAGTGAAAAAGCACTCGGCATATCTGCACCAGACGACAAATTTTAAGAACTTCCATTTTGAAAGAATTTGAAGACGACAGTTTAACCCATTACCACACAATCCCTACTTTTGACGACCCTGAGAAAGAAGCCTTTGGAAAACATTGTGAGAAAAGGAGAAAATGCTGGTAACCAGCATTTTCTCCTTTTCCCACAATGTTTTCTACCCTTCACAAAACAAATTTCAAATTTTCAGTCACTTTTATTTTGTCGTCTGCAAATGCTTTCGAATTGGACAAACGCAAAATTTTGTCGTTTGGTAATGAGTTAAAGGAATCTCACATGACGGTGTAAAAAACATTGTGTAAATAGGAAAAAATCTTGTAACCAGCATTTTCTCCTTTTTCCAAATGCGTTTTTCCTCAGGGTTGTAAAACAGGGAATGTTTTGGTGAAAAATTAATTTGATTTCTCTTTCACTTTACTCTGTGAGCGCGAACTGAGTAAATGACGGTACAGAGAGAGGCTAAGTGGCGTTTTAGTCATACGCATTTGAGCTCTTTCTGCATCAAGCCCACGATATTTGGCCAGTAAAAGAAATTCCAGTTACAGCGTTATACACACAATATTGTCTAGCGTATACTCGTATATATGAGCTATGTTCTGTGGACAGGGGGCGGTAAATTTGCAAAAAGTGTCGACCCGGCAGTCCGCACAGGCTGACTTTGGTCGGTTTTCTTGGGTTTTTTTGTCAATTTTCTGCTTGTCAAAGGACCAGTTTACCTCATGATTGAGTCGGTTTTTTGCCACCATGGATTTTGTAGATCCATAATCATATGATGAATTGCTTAGCGCGATGCATCACGGAGATGCATTTAACCCGCTTTTGCCAGAACTTGGCTTATATCAGCCACGCTCTGGCAAAAGGGGGCTTAATGCATCTCGGTGATAAATGATACCAAGCATGCCATCACATGATTTTGAATCCATAATGGCCACCTTTCTTAACAACCGACTTAATCATCAGGTAGAGTGGTCTTTGGGCATACTGAAAACCGACCAATATCGAAAAGTTTCGATCCAGGTCAGCCTGCGCGGACTGCGCAGGCTGACCTGGGTCGATACTTTTCGCAGATGCATTAAGCCCCCTGTTCACAGAGCATGGCTCATATATATTTACCTATGTACCATATTAAGACAGAAATTATCATTTGAGCTACATTTAATTTGTCGTCTGCAAAATGCCTTTAATTTGGTCAAGTTAAAAAATTTGTCGTTTGGTAAAAGGTTGATGTGCTCTCCTATAAGGTCTTTGAATAATGATCTGCCTCATCATGGGCTCCTTTGTTAACCTATCTATCAATGTACACTACATGTCTAGCCGTGGGAAATTGACTGTCGATGTCTCTTTCTCATCAATATTCATGAGCCTAAACCGTCACAAACTGTGTTAAAGTGTTCATGTAATCAAAATTCATGTTTCAGTTTAATATCTATCAGCATGGGGTCTAGCTGTGACATATTTAGAAAGTTTGGTCACTTAAAGCTAAAGTTAACAAGGGGGATCCTCCCATACAAATTATTTGTATCGAGTCAATTGATTGGTCAAAGTTTCCACAATGTGTCGTTACGGAACCAATCAACTGTTTTATATATTATTCATGAGAAAGAGATTTTGTCAGACAAGAGTCCAACGGTACATAGATTAACTGTGACGTAATTAAACTTAGCTGAAGGAATCTGACGATGTACTCCCATGTACCGCCTACTTTCTTCCTCTTGCTGCTTTTGTTAACTAACTCATTGATTTAAACACATGTCGCAAAAACATTAACTCTTTTAACATAGCGAGAAAATGGGAGGACGTAAAACCTGTGTTTGGTTTATAAAACAGTATCGCTGCTGCTTGTCAATCTTTATGTATTCTCAACAAGGAAAGCGAGGGTTTTGGAAAGGTTGAATGTATTTTGTGTTGCACATTATAGGAAAATGATCGCAGCACAAAATATGTGAATTTGTTGTAAAAACTTTTTTTTTTTCTTTCGGTTCATTTTTCATATCTTTATTTGATTCTTTTTGATAAAACTATCAACTATCATGCTTGGAAAATGTAATAGCATGGCCAGCTGCGGTTTTGTCAGTTATATTCCATGACAAGTTTTCAAACAACCATAAACATACTCTCAAGAAAAATGTCATATGATGAGAATAATATGACGTTGACTTCTATTTCTAGCTTCTACTAACAGCTTGCTTAGCAAGGGTAACCTTAGCAACACTAACAGTAACAATAGCAATAGAGTATCTAACACTTTAAGCACGCTTGGTGAAGGATTTGTAGATAACGTTAACGACGACAATTCTAGATTGTCAGACGGACCTTTTACCCGGATACAGAATGGTAAGTATACTTGAACGTCGATAATTGTGTCACTTTTGTATACAAAAAAAAAAAGCAAAACAATATGGGACTATGGATACTTTGAATTTCGGTATCACTGTTTATATGTACATGTGTCTTTAAGAACTTAAAATATGTTTTAAAATTGTTTTATTTGAGCTTTATTTAACCCTTAGGCTGCTAGGCGTGACTCACTGACCTCTTGCGGACAGTGTAGATCAAGATCAGACTGCACAGAACGTGCAGTCTGATCTTTGATCTACACTGTCCGATAAAGAAATATTGCTCTCCAAAAAATACTTTTGAAATAGCATTATTCAGATTTTTACTATCGTTTTGAAAGTTTCATTTAAGTTATCGAACAGGATAAGGGTTAAAAGCTTTTCTACTTACAAAACAAAACTTTCGGTTAAACCCTTACGACTGAGTGACACACTATCGTGGGTATATCATATTGACAATTACACGTGCATGAAGGATAAATGGCACAAGAAAACTTTATGCTATAAAAAGACTGTTGGAGGGTCTAGAATCGGTAGGATACTTATCATCGTTAGTCCGATAGATTTACCTCTCTTTGAACAGTCTTCTGTATATACGGTAAGAAAAGGTTCAAGTCTCGCTAGACAGCGCAATATTATTAGGGCAGTTACGGTACCCGTGACGTACACAAAATATCAACTAACCCATAACGAGAATAACAAATGAAAAATAACCTAATTGTGCTTATTAGACACTGCAGCGCAAAATATGTGTGTCTCCGTTGGTAAAGATAGTTGCATTTGATTGTATTTCATTTATGTTGCCACTGAAATTTGTTTACGCGCGGTCCCAGAAGAAGGTCTAAACGCGCCTCTAACTTGAAGAGTTCCACTAGTAGAAATTGGAAGTATTTGTGACTTAGGGTATAATTTGCAAAGAATAACTTTGAAAGAAGGAAAACATGATACGATGCACGGAAGGGAAGTCGGCATGATGCATTAGAATTATCTCCAACAAGTTATCAGTTTATGGCCAAACTTATGCTTTCGTCTTGGAGACCCCTTGTGAAAGCAGTGTTGCAAAAAAAAAAAGTTGCTCGTGACGAGCAATTTCTTGTTTTGCCACATGTGTTCATATGTTTTTATGCATCAGATAGAAATAAAAAGCAAATATTTTTCACGTATTATCGCACTAAAAATGCTGTTTACTTTAAGTTAACTGGTAAATATAACTTGGAGTAATCAGAAGTATGAATGCAAAAATTATCGAGAAAAAAAAAAGATTGCTAATTAAGGTTAGCCTGGGGAAATCATGATCTTTGTATTAAGCATTATGTTTTACGGTGAATAATCGAATGTCTTTGCCTCAAAGTGGTTAGTGACATAAAGTTTTCCAAAAGAATTGATAGATTTTAGTAACTATCATACATTTTCACAAATTATCAAATATATACTCTCCTTCAAAATATTCATGTCAATAACTCCTAATACCAAGAATTTAATTTCAAGTAGAAGACCGTTAAAGGTTACATTATAAAATACGGAAAATTAACATTAAATAAGGGTTCATATGAGTATATAATGTTATGATAATGCAGTGACAAATTTTTCCAACACCATCTTCAAAAATGGCGTTTTGCATCCAAGATAAAGCAAATACATGCTTCACGATACAGGTATACTATTTCACTTAAATTCATAGACAGATCAGTCGGATACCTTCTTTGTTCATCACTTTTTTCTTTAAGCATTTAAGTATCAAGAGGTATCAAGAGTATAACTGGCTAAGGGTAACCTTATATGAACAAATATTTTCAGGGAGAGTTTAGAACAAATAATCTATCACAAATAATAATCGAATAAATGTGTTCATTGCTAATATTAATGAATGTTAATAGATTAAACACTGTGCTTAGAAAAATAACTCTGTCGAGCAAGCTTTTTTTTTGGACGAAAGAATCCGTCAGTGCATTATGCTGACCCCTTTCTCGTATATACATGTACATATATATAGACCATATCACGGTTTTTCGCGTGTACTTATCCTGTGCCATCTATACACGTGTATCTTGTTTTATTGCTTATATATTATAAACCCGCTTAGAGTTCCCATATACCACATAGCTTATTTTCACAAAGACAGAACCATTAAACCGCGCCGCTGGAGAATCTTGCGGTCTAAAACTGCTAGTTTTTAAGGGAGATAATCATGTTTATCTTTGAAGCACAGAGATTACATCTTGTTTAGTAGTTTCTGTGCAAGGCATCAGCCCAGGAAACTTATCCATTGGCTAATATTGTAGCACAAAGCTTAAATCCAACCATGAGACAATCAGAAAACAATACTACTTGAGACGTAAGGGCCCCTTTAAGACGGCTTTAAAAGGGGATGTTTCGAGGAGAATTTTGTCAAATCTGTAGTGGATGCTTTTTGTCAAATTTCCATAAGTCAAGGGTAAAGGATGAAATAAACTGGAAAAGTACAATAACTTTCGCAATCTCTTTCTTTTGGTTTTCATGTATTAAATCCTTATTACAAAATCTACTGGTAACATCCGCTGTTCTTCGGATCGGGAAAAACCTTTATTACCTCCCTTTAAGCGTTATATTCCAAATGTCTCCCGAATATACTGTTTAAATTGTAGAGGTGATTCTCTGTTCTTTTATTATTATTATTATTACTATCATCATTAGTATTATTGCTTTTGTTGTTGCTTAACCCTTTGCCAATCGATACCACTTTTAAATGGTCAAGTAGACCTCGGCTCTTTGGACGACCAGTGGACCAAGGCTTTTGAAAACATTGTGGGAAAAGGAGACAATGCTGATAATCAGTATTTTCTCCTTTCCCATAATGTTTTCTAGGCTTTCATGGACAAATTTCATTATCTGAGGCACTATTGATTTGTCGTCTGCAAATGCTTTCAAATTGAAACATTCTCCATATTTGACGTCTGGCACAGAGTGAAAAGATGAAGAAGTGTGTCAATTCGTTTTTTCTCGAATACGATTGGCTAAAATTCACAGTTAACATGTTTTCTAGATAACATACAAAGTCCAGTCAAAAGAGAGATCATCAAGAAGGAGAAAAAACCAAAAACGCCTATCCCTCCTCCACCGAAATCGGCTACCCCGGAACCTGAGGTAAGTGTACCTTTAGATATAGATCTGTGTGTATTTAAAACAAGATACGAAAATTTTGCTTTCGCCCCTGGTGTTTTAGTCAGCTTCAGGTTTTTTTATTAATTCTATCAAAGTTGCTAAATAAGTTATTGAAATAATTATATAATATTATATTACAACAATCATTTTTATGTAACAATATTTATGTAAAAATATCAAACAAAATGTTACATATTTCTTTTAGCAAGGAGAATCACATGGACATGAATTTTTACTCATTGTTTGGGAAACAAATACATGTAATGCAGAAATATTTTGCATCCTCTGGGATTCGAGCCCACGACGTCCTTCAAAACTTAAACACAGCGACTCTATCAACTGAGCTACCTCGAAAACTGTTTTCTGTATGCAAAATATATTTACCCTTTAATGTGCAGTACTTCTGTAAGGCTACCCCGTATCAAACGGGGAAGGAAATTTAAAAAAAAAAACACACACACACACAAAAAAAGCTGAATAATTCCTTACGTTATCTTTGTGTAATGTCTATTTCTGCCTGTATACGTATATTAGTGACCCATGCTCTGTGAAAAGGGGGTTTTCATGCATCTGAAAAAAGTATCGGCCCATGTCAGCCTGCACGGACTGCGCAGGATGACATGGGTCGAAACTTTTTGCTATCTGTAGATTTTCTGTAGATCTGTAGATTTTCTTTATAGGACCACTCTACCTCATGATTTAGTCGGTTGTTAGACAAAATGAATTTTATGGATCCATTATTATGTGATGTTTTTCTCGGTATACGGTGCATCACGTAGATTCACTAAACCCTCTTTTGTAAGAGTATGTCTCAAGACCCACCTACACGCTAATAGAAAATTTACTAATCAGTTTTGTTTAGATTTTCTCAAAAAATGTGAAATAAAATCTGGTTGTAGGTCTCTTTAATGGTTATCAAGAACAATCATTATAGCTTTCACATAACGTTTTTGCCTTACACAGCCTACCCCGGTTACCCCAACACCTGTACCACCTGACGATGAAGAGCCAGTATCAAGGGAGATTAGTTTCGTATTTATTCGAGAACCTCCAGAGTTACCTCCCATCGAGGTCCCCGAATTACCGGAGATTCCGGAGACGCAACCTGTAAATGTCTTTGCTTGTTTTACCTCTGTGCTTATTTGTTGTTTCTTCTTTGAAAATTTCAAATTGTAGGTTTTACTCTTTCAGTACTAACTCAAGAAATTCCGTTTTATTCGAGGTCTAAAACAGGATTCCCACTGCAATTGACAATGAATTGTGTCATAGTCTTTCATCAGGTAGCGGATGGTGTAGATCAAAGATCAGACTGCACGTTCTGTGCAGTCTGATCTTGATCTACATCATCCGCAAAAGCTACTTAAGTCGTCATTGGTAGTGAAAGAGTTAATTCACCTTTGTGCTTAATCATGTAGTCCAACATTGAAAAGAATGGAATAATCTAGAATGCTGAATTTATTCAAACTTTCAACAAAGAAAATGAAAGATGAACTATCCCCATTAAAGCTATAGTAGCAAAAAGGGGGCAATAATTGAAAAGAAAAATAAGAAACCAAAAGAAAAAAAGAAAGGAGGATATCTGAGAAGGAAAATAAAAGAAAGTGGAAAAAAAAGAAACGGTGAAAGCTATATTAGCAAAATAGGAATAAGTACTGATACAAAAAAAAAAAGGAGACTATTTCAAAAAAAGAAAAAGGAAGAAAATGATTAAAAAAAGAAACAATGGGAATTGAAAAGTGGAAAAAATGAGGAGAAAGTGATTTAAGAAAAAAGAGAAAAAATGAAAAGGAAAAGAAATATAGTCAGATCTGTATGAAGCAACGGCAAAAGAGGTTTGCTTGCTTAATAGAGGTGGCGTCTCAGGCAGGTATTTTACTGTACCTACCTGGATCAGTTTACACTAACCATTCTGAAAAACAGTTTTAGTCAAATTCTCAAGAATTTTCTATTTTTGAAAGTAACACAACCTCTGATTGGCTTAACCAGGTGGTTTAGCCAATCAGAGGTTTTGTCACTTTGCAAAATGCATAAATGGACCAAAAATGTTCTCGAGAATGGTAGGTGATTACAGACCCTGTATATTTTACTTCATAGACCGAGTATAAAAGGACGAAACGAGAGATGAAAGCTATCGAAGTTACCCCGGAACTCCTGCCACAAAAGAAGAAACACCCTCCACCTCCAAAACCCAAGCCTCACATGTAAGTTTTTACCGTTATCTGTGCATGTCATATTCTTCGAAGATTCGACCTGTCTGCTGTGACGCATCACCGACCCCATATACTAGGGAAAAGTAGGGCTTATATCGAAGCTATTACCCAAGCCTGTAGGGGCTGTTTTAATAAATAGCCGGTGGAAAGGTTACATGCTAGCTGATCATAGCTGAATGAATCGCACCAGGTAGCGTTTTATTGAGTAAACGTTTATTTCATTTTGAAATTCAAAGTAACGGTTGTCGTTTTGAAAAGTATTCTGGTTCTGTACCCAGAATGCCCATATTAGATAGATGTGTATTTGTAGAATGCCATCTAGCGGGAGATAATGAAGTCTTCACTTTTCACCAGACCATTGATACTTTCCACTAAACTGCGTAGGTTTACGCATTATTTTATTTATTTTTTTTTTATGATTATTGACACATACGATCACTGTTTTACCCAAAGGTATGGTCTGGCATAAAGTTATGCAAATATTTACTTAAATTGTAAAGTTTTGCAGTTTAGTGAAAGTAAAACTTGTTTTCAAACTTGATGCTTGCTTTCCGAAACTGACTACGCAAATTTCGTGCCTACGCAGTTTAGTGAAAGGTACCCTGGAGCCTGAATTACCAACAATGATCACGGGTGAGAGAGGAATGAATCCTGCCGCAATGACTATCATCAGCCCTTGGAAAGAAATCTTCCGAGCTGGGGATCGAACCAGTAACCCCACCTGGTATCAAGACCTGCACGCTACCGACTGCGCCACCGCGGATCCGCGGGCACTTTTGAAGAAGATAATTTAATTATTACTGAAACCTTTACAAGACAAACCCGAGTTTGACGACCCAGATGGAGAAGGCTTTTGAAAATATTGTGAGAAAAGGAGAAAATGCTGGTAACCAGCATTTTCTCCTTTTCGCACAATGTTTTCTACCTTTTTAAAGACAATTTTTATTATTTGAGCCACATTTAACAAGACGTATGCAAATGCTTTTAATTTGAAGAAGTGTACAATTTTGTCATGTGGTAAAAATTTAAATGATTAGATTTGTCTTACAAAGAATAAGAAAATACTGTTGGAACAATGTCCAACAATATTTTCAAAAGCCTTTTTCGACAGGGTGATAAAATCATGGGATTGTTTGGTAACTGTAGTGGCCTAATGGTTTTCATTCCATCAAACACCAATTGATCAGTCTGTTTTTGTGAAGTTAAATAGATTTAGCTATATAAAAGAGCTATTTTAATGGATTTTAAATAAAAGGTTTTCTAAATTTCATAGGGACACAATTTTCAATCAGCTAAACTATATTGTTCACGATAATTTGGAAATTTTCTTCTTAACAGCCAACCAAAATGCACAATCCTATATCCTACCATGGTCTGCCCCCACCCCTGAAATTTTAAACACTATATAACATTTTTTTTATTTTTGTTCGATAAAATTTCAAACTTGTATGATCTATTAAGGGAAATGGACCTGAAAGTACAGATTTAAAGCCTTAAAATATTGTTCTTATCTTTTCAAAGAAAAGCAAAGCACCATTATTACCGTGTCCTCAACTTTCTGATAACAAAAAGTGCATTTTATTTCATGCTTTCCGGTAGGATATCGAGAAATAGCGGTGAAAATATTTTTCGATATTCAACGGGTACGACCAGTGAAAATACCGATTTTTATATTCTAGTTACCTAGGTAAAATGTGCGTGACTCACAATCAGATGGAAATATGACGTCATTTACCTTACATTTCTCGCGCTTGACGTAATATTGTAATGCGTTGCTATGCGGAGGGGGTACGCCACGGGGAATAACTGAAAAGACTGTACTGGATTTTGATAAAGTTCCTCCCAGAAAGGGTTAAAAGCATGAAATAAATAGAATATTTGTTTTTTTCTGTGAAAGATCGAAATTTATTTTATCGAGTGAACACCATCGGTAATATTTTCACTCGTGGCTGCGCCACTCGTGAAAATATTACCGATGATGTTCACTCGATGAAATAAATTTCGATCTTTCACAGAAAAAAACAAATATCCTCGTATATAGAGAATGGCAGATAGTGATTGCATCAATACTGTGGTACAGATGTTTCATACAGTTGAGCCATGCTCTGGCAAAAGGGGATTTAACGCATCTCTGTGATGCATTATGCCCAGCACGTTATCATATAATCATGGATTCATTAAATCCAATTTGTCCAGCAACCGACTAAATCACAAGGTAGAATGGTCCTTGGACATGTAGAAAATGGACCAATATAAAAAAAAATTCTAGCCATGTCAACCTACTTACGACTGCTCATGCTGAAATGGATCGATAATTTTTGCAGATTCATTAAGCTCCTTTTCACAGAGCATGGCTAGTGAAATGCTTTTTTTTTTTTTCATTTCAGACGGACTCGGGCACCATCTAGAAAAACAAAAGTTGCCGAGGCCCCTGTAACAACTGAGGAGTTACAGCAAATGGTAGATCCACTAGATTTCCTTGCGAAATACTGTATTATCAAGTAAGTCACACGTAAACATAACGAAAAATTGTTTCCCAAACTAATGTGTATCTAGAAAGACAAAGGCTGCCGAGTGTATCTCAAAGTGAAGTTAGACTCGGGTACAACCAAGAGGGACAAAAGTTGCCGAGTGTGTCTCAGAGTAAAATTAGACCCGTGTACCATCTAGAAAGACAAAGGTCCCCGAATGTATCTCAAAGTAAAGTTAAGACCTTGGTACCATCTGGAAAGACAAAAGGTTGCCGAGTGTGTCTGAAAGTACAGCTAGAAATCGGATACCATCGTCAAGGACAAAGTTTCCTGAACGTGTCTCTAAGTTAAGTTAAACTCGGGTACCATCTCGAAAGACAAAGGTTCCCGAGTGTGTCTCAAAGTTAAGTTAGACTGGTGTACCATCCAGAGAGACAAAGGTTCCCGAGTGATCTCAAGGTAAAGTTAGACTCGGGTATCATCAAGAGAGACAACGGTTTCTGAGTTTATCTCAAAGTAAACTTAGACTCGGGTACCAGTGTAGTAAGGATGCCGAGTGTGTCTCAAAGTAAAGTTAGACTCGGGTACCATGTAGTAAAAAGTAGAAACAAAGGTTGTCAAGTATGTCTAAAAGTAAAGTTAGACTCTGGTACCATCTGGAAAAACAAAGGGTATCGCGTGTGTCTCAAAGTAAAGTTAAACTCGGGTATGATCTAGAAAGAAAAAGGTTGCCGAATTTGTCTCAAAGTAAAATTAGACGTGGATACCATCTTGAAAGAAAAAGGTTGCCGGATGTGCCCCACAATAAAGTTACTGGACGTGCCATTAAAGTTGTAAGAGAGCAAAAATCGTGATTGTCAAACATAAGGATTTATACATGTATGTGAATAGTGGGTCTAAGTTTGTCTTAACTCTTTACCACACGACAAAATCTTAGACTTGTCCATATTGGACTCTTTTGCAGACGACAAAATAAAAGTGACTCAAAAATTGAAATTTATTTTTGAAAAGTTAGAAAACATTGTGGGAAAAGGAGAAAATGCTGGTTACCAGCATTTTCTCCTTTTACCACAATGTTTTCAAATTCCTTGTCTATCAGGGTCGTTAAAACTTGGTATTGTGTGGTAATGGGTTAAAGTGCATGTCTAACTGATTCAAATTTAAAGTCTCTTTTCTTTAAAAAGATGATATTGAAAATACTGTAACTCTTTGTCATGCTGTTACAAGTCTTTTATATTATTATGCCAAGCCCTGGTAACGCAGTCGTCGGTAGCGTATAGAACTTGAGACAACATAATCAATTTTCATATCTATATGACAACTGTAGCTTTTTTGATGTATAGCATCTGACATGAGTTGGCATTTGAGATAAATACTTATAAAACGATTCTAGAAAAATTGTTATCGAGCGAGCCTTTGGCGAGCTTAACATTTTTGTTCACAAGATTTGAAAAACAAATTATCTCAAATGCCAACTCATGTCAGATCCTATATATCAATAAATAAGCCATGCTCTGA
This sequence comes from Hippopus hippopus, assembly GCA_946811185.2. NCBI lineage: Eukaryota > Metazoa > Mollusca > Bivalvia > Cardiida > Cardiidae > Hippopus > Hippopus hippopus. The sequence goes on along the minus strand of OX328113.1, from coordinate 11,162,963 downwards.
TAAATACATCTGCAAAAATTATCGAACCAGGTCAGCCTGTGCAGGCTGACATTTGCCGGAACTTTTTGCTATCTTTAGAATTCCTAGCGATTCAAAAGACGATTCCACCTCATAAGTCGGTTGTTAAACAGAATGGATTTTAAGGATCTATAAGTTATGTGATGACTTGCTTGGTATAATCACGGAGATGCATTAAACCCCCTTTTTCCAAAGCATGGCTTATATAAATCCTATATATATTGCAGCCCGGATAGACTACCGTTTTACGAGCGAGTGTTTAGTGGAGCCCTGTCCGTCCAGACACCCAGGTATTCACGGTCCACCGAGGTACCCAAAGGGGCAATCGTTCACCTGCCGCCCGCACAACTATCAGACCACGAGCTAAACATGCTTAAAGATCTGACGGTGCTCAACCAGGGACACTGTCCACGAAACAACGTAATGTAGAACTAGTATTTCCTGTTATATAAAGTGCTATAGATATCCATGTGCTTGTATACCTATCCTTTACCATACGATTAAATTTTGAAGTCGGGGGAAAAGTACAAAAAGGTTTGCAGATGGTAACATTAATTTAGCGAAAATGATCATTTCTGTCTTTGATAGGGTAGAAAACATTGTGGATAAAGGAGAAAATACTTGCCACCAGCATTTTCTCCTTTTCCCACTATGTTCGCAAAGGGCTTTTTCTTTAGGGTTGTTTATACTCGCACTTGTGTGGAAACGGTTTAAACAACTCGGTTTTGAAACATGTGACCAGAGAAAGCCGTTTGAAGACAGTAGAATACTGCTGGTGACCAGCACTTTTTTCCAGACATTATTAGTTGTACGGTCAGGTGGTAGGGGACTTGGAAACTTGTTCACGGCTGTGGTGAATCATGTCGCCCTGAGCCGAAGGCGAGGTGGCGATATGATTCACCACAGCCGTGAACAAGTTTCCAAGTCCCCTGCCACCTGATCGTACAACGAATTTATTATACTGCAAAGTTTTACCATTCCAACGTGTGTTGAGCGAGTTTTACCTGTTTTTAGGTTTCAAAAATTGAGTACGCTGACGAAGTAGAATTTTCCTTCTGAGTGCCCCAATTCAATGAAAACTGACGTCACTGGGAACTGACGTCACTGAAACCTTGGTAAAACATGCAGTTTGGTGCATAATCTTGATGTTAATCTTGATCGACGCCGCCATTTTTGATGTTGTGTTGAAAGTGTAGTCATGTATACGGGGCTCCCGAAATGGAAACTGCTTTTACGTTGGTTTTGCCAGTGTACATGATATACAGTATATGTTCGGGGCATGTTATCCAATCAGATCACGAGAAATTTATTTGCAGTATAATAATATGTTTTTACTCTATCTTAGAACTACAGCTTATTCATGACTTTGTCGTCAGTGTATGCTTTCAAAGTGGAAGCGTCTTGTTGTATTGGAAAGAGTTTAACCCCTTACCGAACAATCCCGACTTTTAACGACCCTCAGGAAGTAGGCTTTTAAAAAGGAATAAGAGAAAATGCTGATTACCAGCACTTTTCCTTACCCACAATGTCTTCTGACCTTCCAAAATAAGAATTCATTTTTTGAGTCACATTGATTCTGTCGTCTGCAAAGGCTTTCCATTTGGAAAAATCTAAAATTTTGTTGTGTGGTAAAGTACGGAGTCCGGTAGATGTCATGCTCTACACATTTTTTATTTCAAAATAACGAAATCCTAAATCGTTCAAACGAAATACTATTTCGAGAAAACGAAATACTAAATCGTTAAAACGAAATGCTATTTTGATAAAACGAAATACTATTTCGAGAAAACGAAATGGGTATGTTCGGAACACTTGGTTGTCATCGTCTGCCATGGCCATGTGAGATGAGTCATCTCACATGGCCATGGCGGACGATGACAACCAAGTGTTCCGAACATACCCATTTCGTTTTCTCAAAATAGTATTTCGTTTTAACGATTTAGTATTTCGTTTTCTCGAAATAGTATTTTGTTTGAACTATTTAGGATTTCGTTATTTCGAAATAAAAAATGTGTAGGGCATGACACCTACAGGGCTCCGTAGTAAAGAGCTGAGTAGCAATTTTTGCATTCTTCATGAAATGGAATAACGGGGAAGATTCCACTGACGGCCTGTCAGAGCATGCTGAGGCTGACAGCCCAAAGCACATCTTTCCTTTTTTCAACGGATATTACATGTTACGATCAAACCACAGAATAAAGAGTCATAATTATGAATGACTTGTGTTTTACAATATATTTCAAACAGTCCTGACGAAAGCAGTGTGTTTGGTTTTTCCATAATTATGTGATGACTTGCATGGTAAAATGCATCACGGAGATGCGTTAAAGCCCGCTTTTTCCAGAGCACGGTTCTGTATCTGATATTTAGCTTTCTCAATATACTTTCAGGGACTGAGTGCACCAGAACAGTATTTAGAAAAACTAAACTATTCGATAGACTTTATCAAGTCTAAACAAGATGTTATACAGAGTCACATGGAAAAAGTCCAAGGTATGAGGGGCTCTTATCGCTGCACACTCGTGCTGCTTATGCTTAACTCTGTACCAAACGACAAAATTCTAGACTGGTCCAAATTGAAAGAATTTGCAGACGACAAATTAAATGTGACTCAAATGATGGAATTTCTTTTATTAGAAAATGCTGAAAACATGGTTGGAAAAAGGAGAAAATGCTGGTTACCAGCATTTTCTCCTTTTTCCAACCATGTTTTCTACCTTTCAAAAATCAAGTCCCTTTAACTCCTTCACTACTGAATAAATAAATTGCATTTTCTCAAAGGCTACAAATACAGTTCTACTACAATATCAAAAGAGAGTTCAGTCATAATCCAGAATAAAGCAGTGGACAGTGTAGACCAGAGATCAGACTGCACGTTCTGTGCTGTCTGATCTTAATCTACACTGTCCACAAAAAAGCTTCTGGTGTTGTCTGTGGTATGGAAAGAGTTGATTGAGCCACATTGAATTTTTCGTCTGCAAATACCTTACATTTGGAGCAATCTAAAAATTTGTCGTCTGGGAAAGAGTTAAATGTTTTTGTGTGTGTGGGGTGGGGGGGTGGGTTGGTGTGGGGGTTGGGTATGGGGGGTAGGTGTGTGTTGTGGGGGGGCGTGAATAAGGGTTATAGTAAAACTGACGATGATGCTACTAATGATGATTGTTGTTGTGGTCGTTGTTGTTTTTGTTGAAAAGATTTAACTGGGAGGCAGTTAAGAAAAGTTTCAGTCAGGTATGAGTTATGCACTGTGAAAAGGTGTTTGTGCATTTGTAAAAAGTATCGACCCAGGTCAGCCTGCGCAAATTGTAATCTGAGCAGGCTGACATGGGTCGAAACCTTTTGCTATTTGTAAATTTTCTGTATATCATATGATCATTCTACCGAATGATTCAGTCGGTTGTCAGACAAAATGGATTTTACGGATCGATGATCATATGATGACTTGCTTGGTATTATGCATCACGGAGATGTGACAAACCCCCTGTTTCAAGTACAAGGCTCAAATATCAATCAGTCAGTTGATTTCATGACTTTCTTTCAGCTGAGAAGATGCAATATATGGCCAGTATGGCAAAGAAATGGGATCGAGATATAGTAAGATTAGACTACAAAACTAAAAGCAAGAAGAAGAAGAAGGTATGTAGGTTCTTATTGGTCTCAGTGAGTTTGAAGTCATGTAGTTGTAACAAACCTTCCCGACGACTATATAGAAGAGACATACTCTGTGAAAAGGGGGTTTAATTCATCTGCAAAAAGTATCAACCCAGGTCAGCCTGCGCAGTCCGCGCAGGCTGACCTGGATCGAAACGTTTTGCTATTTGTAAATGTTCTGCGTGTGAAAGTACCCTTTTGCCTCCAGATTCAGTCAGTTGTCAGACTAAATGAATTTTAGGGATCCATAAAAATTTCTGTAAAGTCTGATCTTAATCTTCACCGTTTGCAAAAGCATAGAAAAGAAAAATTTCTATGAATAACGTAATTAAGAGAGTAAGTTAAGGAACTGTGGTCTGATTTCACGAAAAAACTTAAGTCTCTTATTTTGCTCAAATCCACCATTTTCTGACTTCAGCAGGGTTTCCAGGGTTCACTAACATTAACAGACTGTAGTTATGTGCTAAAATAATTCGTCGACACAACGTTTCCGACTCGACTCAGCGAATAAACGGACTTAAGTCTGTTAATTGAGTTGGGCCCGTTTACTTTGATGAGATGAGTCTGAATCGTGATGTCAACTCTGAATTTGAGAACGTTACTAAAGTCTGTTAATGTAAGTGAAATGTGTCTCAAATAACAAACTCAAATTAAATCAGAAACTGAGCCCGTCTGCGGATTTGAGCAAAATAGGAGACTTATGTTTTTTTCGTGAAACCGGACCTGTTTTTCACTCTAATGGAGGTCAAGCTCTTGTTACTTGTAGTTGTCTTTATAGTGTTTTTACAGACATATAGGATCGGACATAAATTCGCATTTGAGATAAAGCTTTAATGAAGGAGCCTAAAAACTTTAATGAAAGAGCCTAAAAAAAGTTCTTAAATCAACCTCTACAGAGCTTTACATAACATTTTTGTAAACGAGTTTATAAAATTTCATTTCAAAAGCCAACGAATGTCGGATTCTTTCTATCAGATAAGGATATTTTACAAATTATAGCTCATAATATGCAAAACCATCTATGCATACACAGTAATTTCCATAAAAAAAAGAACGATTCACTTCTCCGAAAAAAGTACAAGATGACGTCACAAATGACAACATGCAATGCTGATACCAAACGTGTGTAAGATAAGAAAACTCGTAATGGGCATATTTGCACTGGAAACAATGGAGGTTATTGATAAAATGTGAATAGACTTTGATATTGTTTGTGTTTAGAAAAAGAAGAAGAAGAAGAAAGATGAGGAACCGGACTATGATCAGATGGGGGCTTTAAGTGACCAGACCAACTTTCAACCTTTGAAAGCTTCCGATATCACAGATGAAGTCATTGTCAGTCGAATGGATGATAAAATGATGAAAAAGGTAATCCTCAAACAGAAATTAAAACTTAATTTGAGCCATGCTCTGTGAAAAGGGGACTTAATACATCTACAAAAAGTATTGACTCATGTCAGCCTGCGCAGTTCACGCAGGCTGACATGAGTCGAAACTTTTTGTTATTATTTTTCTATTTGTTAATTTTCTGCATGTCAAAGGACCATTCTACCTTGAGATTTAAATGATTGATAGACAAAACGGATTGTGTGGGTCCATAGTTATGAAATGACTTGCTTGGTATGCTGAATACGTGGATATGTGTCCAAAAATTTGCAAATTACCGATTATAGAAATTTTGCGTAAGGTAATGTTTGCGAATTCAAGAAACTTGTTATTTGTTAGTAAAATATGCGAACAGAAAAGTTTGCGAATTTTTCAAATTCGCGAAATCACAAAAATTTCCACATCGCAAAAATTTCCACTTGTACAGTAATGTATCACTGATATGCATCCAACCCCCTTTTTGCCAGAGCATGGCTTATTTATACCCCCGCAAAACAAATGTTTTCGGGGGTATACTGGAATCAGCCTGTCTGTCCGTCCGTGTGTCCGTCCGTGTGTCCGTCTGTGTACAAAATACTAGTAATTGCCTGTTTCTGTCAAAGCGCTGGCGGGGGTATTAAGTCACATTCAGTGACAGCTCTAGTTATTAAATATCAAGATGTACTGCTAGACGTCGAAAAGTTGTTGTGTGTCAGTCTTTTAATAATGTATAAACTATGAGTCATTCTCTGGCAGCCCGCCCGGGTGGCTCAGTGGTGAGCGTGTCGGACTCATGACCTGGTGGTTGTGAGTTCGATACCCGGTTGAGGCGAACTTTCTTTCCGGCGCATTTTCGCCTCTCACCTCTGCTGAAGCATGTGAGAAAAGTAGTCGGTGGCTTTGGAAAGAAAGTTGTGTTAGTACTGGTGTGAGAAAGCCAGGAAACACATGTGCGTCATCGACCGCCATGATATGACCTTAGCTGTTAAAGTGGCGTTAAACCCCAATACAACCAACCAACCAACATTCTCTGGCAAAAGTGGGTTTGATACATCTCTGTAATGCATTATACCAAGCAAGTCATCATATGATTATGGATTCATAAAAATCTAGTTTGTCTAACAAATAACCAAATTATGAGGTAGAATGGTCCTAAGACCTTGGACATACAGAAACTTTACCAAAAGCAAAAAGTTTCGATCCAGGTCAGCCTGCGCGGACTGCGCAGGCTGACCTGGGTCGATACTTTTTGCAGATGTATTAAGCCTCTTTTCACAGAGTATGTCCGAAGTTTTATTATATCGTCTCTGTACTTTTCCAGGCCTTGGATAGTATTTCCGATCTTCATTAATTTCATAGCTTTATCAATTCCTTTCAGATAAAGAAAGATCCGGTCTATCTGAAGTACAAGATGGAACTAGGAAGAGACATAGAAAAACTCAAACACTACGATCAGAGAATTGCTCAAATAGAAGGTAAGGTCTACAATGAAGTTCATTGATTGTAGGAATTAAGGGGAGCTAATCAGATATTTATAAACTCATCAAACTCACAAATGGTTTATCACTGAATTAAAATAGGAAAAAACTGACAAGTCATCAGTGAAGTTGAAAAACAAAAGTAAGAAACGAATGTTTTTCGATGGTATTTCCTTGATGGGCTACTTAGCCTCTTAAGATATTTTTGGATTTGCAGCAGAGTTTCGCAAAGGCTTGTAGGAATGTTACATGATCAATAACAAGCGTCGATTACGAGGATTCGTATTCAAATCAGTGTCATGACGTCATATCTGATGTAGTAAAAATAGACAGAGTGTCCGATTGCAAACCGCTCTTATCTTTATATAAAGGCCCAAAATTGCATGTTTTCACTGAATATAGCCGTGCAGTTCGTGTATGATTGCAAACAACAATAGATCTAATTGTATTTATCGGTATTTTATACAAGAAATCTTGGTTTACACAATAAAAACTGAATAGGCCTCTTTAAGCACTTGAAATTAGTTTATAAGCGCAATGTACAATCTTTCCAAAATGTAAAATATGTCACAGACAGCGAACATGAAAACTCTCAATAACAAATTGGCAAAAAACTTGATGGGCTATTATTACATTTACTTATGGCAGTTGCTATGGGAAGCCTGTCTTTTTTGTCAGTTCGATTGAATCATTCCAGATTTGTCTTCCCTTGTTTTATACCTTTTTATTACTATGAGAATCAACAGAACAAAACAGAACAGAACATCGTTTATTTGACAAAAACTACGCAGTTTATAGTCAAACATATTGTATATAATTATATATATTCTAAAATGTATGCGTTTAGTCACGCGATTTCTTTGAGTTTACTTTTTACAAATCCATACGGTTTATAATCATATACTAAATAAGTGAATAGGTGAAAAGGATATCTTCAGTAGTGGGACTACATCTGTGGAGGGAAAACTTGATTGTCAGTTTTTTTTTAATCTTTTTTCTTTCATTGAGAAACGTGCCAATAAGTATTCAAGTCTTTACCAAACCACAACATTTTATCCTCGTCCAAGTTGAAAGCATTTGCAGTCGACAAAATGAATGTGTCTCAAAAAAACAAAAAAATTGTCTTTCACAGGGTAGAAAATATCGTGGGAATAGGAGAAAATACTGGTTACCAGCTTTTTCTACTTTTCCCACAATGTTTTTTCAAAAGCCTTCTTTCTCAGGGTCGTTAAAAGTATAAAAAGGATACCAGAATAAGGGTATGTATTGAAGGCTTATTCATTTCAGATGAGAAGGACCTGGTTGGTCTATACTGTATGGATTCCTACTTCAGCGAGCAGGGCGCCATGTCGAGACCCCACGAGTTTCGCCGTCAACAAAGCGTCCTGTACCAGAAACTTCATCCTGACCCCGTAGGTCATCATAGATTTGGGCTTCGCTCTTTGGGGAGGGGGTTTAATGAATGCATCTGCAAAGGTATCGACCAAGTTCAGCCCTCATATTCAGCGCAGGGTGACGTGGGTCGAAACTTTTGCTACTGGTCAATTTTCTACAGATTCAAGGACAAGGCTACTTCATAATCTAGTTGGTCATGAAAGGCTTTTATGGATCCTTAATAATGTGACAACTTGATTGGTATAATGCGTCACGGAGCTGCATTAAACTCCGTTTTTCCAGAGCGTGGCATATCGGTATTTAACATAACATGTGAATTCGGCTCTAAAGACACAGTGCAAGGAAACCGTGGTAAAATCTATGTCACTCTATATAGAGTGATATTCTATATAGAGTGACGTCATTCTGTGTAAACTAAGTAAGTAAGTTATTCAATGGAATATAATCTGCATCCGCATTTTTACTTTAGGTATGAACTTGTTTCCTTTCGATTAAGAGTTGGTCATGTTAGAATCGAAATAATCTTCTTTCTATCGTGGTTTATTGTTCAGTCAACCACCTTGTGAGTTATGAGGCGCAATGAATAACCCACTCGATCTATCGCCCTCTTGGATTATTTATTGTGCCTCTTAACTCACAACTGTGGTTTATTGAACGATAAACCACGATAGAAAGAAGATTATTTCTTATTCTAACATGACACGTGAATTCGGCTCTATAAACATAGTGCAACGAAAGCGTGGTAAAATCTACGTTATTCTATTTGGAGTGACGTCATTCTAAATAGAGTGACGTCATTCTGTGTAAACTAAGTAAGTAAGTTATTCAATGGAATATAATCTGCATCCGCGTTTTTACTCTAGGTATGAACTTGTTTCCTTTCGATTAAGAGTTGGCCATGTTAGAATCGAAATAATCTTCTTTCTATCGTGGTTTATCGTTCAATAAACCACGTTGTGAGTTATGAGGCGCAATGAATAATCCACTCGGGCTATCGCCCTCGTGGATTATTTATTGTGCCTCATAACTCACAACCGTGGTTTATTGAACGATAAACCACGACAGAAAGAAGATTATTTCTTAAATTAAAATCTTACAGACAACAAAATTTAAGACTCGCTTATAATGAAGCAGACGATAAACACTCTTTATCAGGCGACATTTTTTAGACTTGTCCAATTTAAAAGCATTTACGACGACAGTTTCATTTGGTTTCAATTATGAAATTTGTCTTTGAAAGGCCCAGCCGGGTAGCTCAGTGGTTAGCGTATTTGACTCGTGACCTAGTGCTTGCGGTTCGATAGCCGGTTGAGGTAGACTTTCTTACCGGCGATTTTTTGCCTCTCACATCTGACTTATGTGAGAAAAGCAGTCAATGGCTTGGAAAGAAAGTTGTGTCAGTGATGGTGTGAGAAAGCCAGGAAACACATGCATAGGTGCACTAGCCACCGTGATATGACCTAAGCCATTAAAACAGCTTTAAACTCTAATACAAACAAAATTATCTTTGAAACAGTGGAAAGCGTTGTTGCAAACGAGTTTAGAAGTGGTTTTGATTCAAATTTTAGCTAAAGTTCGGATCCTTTGATGGACGCTGTTACTTGTTCATGACGGTTTGATTCCAAGTTTGACTAAAGTTCGATAATGGCATATGTAATAATATGTAATAAATAATAAAGTACATCATTTGATGGACACTGTAACATGGTTTTTTTTCCTTCAACTAAATATAGGACATCGAGATGAACATAGAAGAAGTAGAGCCTGCCTTACAACAGATCAACAACAGACTGCTGACAGAGAGGGAGTTTCAGTATATCTATTTTGTAAGTTTTATCATTGCGGTTTCTTTTCAATGTAATGTTGAAGTCACCCATACATTTACAAAAACGTTGATTCGGTACTATTTAGGTCAAATCACTGCATAAACATTTTTATCCACAAGTTTATTTTCAAGTTTATTTTTTATTTATATTCACCTCCATTTTGCTCTCGGTTATTCTTCTTGTGTCTAATTGTGTTTCTTTCATCTGTAAAGGAGGTACACCACGGTTTTCTATACTAGCCCGCAGATTCCTCTGTTGAATGTTTTACCTCATATAGATGCCCTGTACGTAATGATTCCATATGCATCTTTTTACGCCTGAAAAATTTTGGCATACAGCAACATAAGTGGCTTCGTACCAAGTAGAAAGACTGTTGATCCTCATGATTTGTAGAAATCTTCATCTGAGTTAGATATGCATGTACCACAAAGCTGGACTATCCAGTCATCCTGGGCCAGTATTCACCAATCATTCTTAAAAACGTTCCTTAGTCTTATTCTCCAGAATTTTCTAAATTTGAAAGTAACACAACTTTTGACTGGCTAAACCATTTGGTTTAGCCAATCAGAAGTTGTGTTAATTTCAGATTTAGAAAACCTTGGCGAATAAGACTATGATCGATCCTTCATAGAATGGTCGGTGAATACGGGCCTTCTTTGCATTATACAGCAGATCATATTAAGCTAGCATTGGCAACTTGCACGTGATTTGTGATACAGTAGAAAAAAAGAATACTAAATACGGCAGGACGGCAGGCCTTCCAAATTGACTTCTAGTAACTATTTCAGGATCATAGTTGAAAATAGTAGCTTTTGCCTCATCTTCCTTCTTGTTTTTTTTTTTTTTTTTTTTCCTTCTTCTTTTTCTACTTCTGCTTCTTCTTCTTCTGGTTCTTCTTGTTCTTCAGGGTCCAAGATGTATTCTTGTTTGGTGAAGGGTAACTTGAAGCAAATTATTTGATTGTTTTAAATTATGATTATTTTCAGATTCTTGATCTACCGAAAAGGGAAAAGATCAACTTTCGATTATTTAGTATTATTGCTGCCTTGTCGGAGAAAGTGACACAAATGGAGTAAGTGGATATTCTTAGTGTGTTTTTTTATTATTTGCAGCGGGTTTTGGAAGCCTACTATCTTTATCTAGGTCAGATTTTTGCTTCCGGCAGGTTTTGTCTGGATACGCGTGTAAAAAAAAAAAAAACAGTTTCGTGCACTAACAAACTAGTTCTGCCAGTGATATTCAAATAAAGCAGTTCAACTTGATACTGCATGTTCTCTGAAAAAAAAATTAAAATATCATGTTTCAGTTGTCTTTTTAATTTAAGATGAAAAAGATTTTCAGCTTAAATAAAACAAAAACCGTGCCGGGTTTAACACCTCTCCACTATCTGGCACATTTATACAATAACATACCTCGTTGCTGGAGACTCGGACACCGGTGAACTCATATCCTAATCTTAAGGGTAAGAGTTCTCTGGAAAACTTTTCTTTTTGATTTATATTAGTTTACGAGGAAAAAAATCATAGAACACACCAATTAGTAGCATGTATTCGGAGCCAGAAAAGAAATCCACTGCCTTCAGTGCGTTAGCGCTTTGATTACACATGTAGCAAGGCGGACGCCCGGAAGCCAGAGCTTCAACATTAACCATCAAATAATCAAATAAACGAAATACACTTTCTCAGAAAAAGAAACCAAATCGTCTCAGTTTAAAAATTGCCACTGAGCCACAACGAAAAGTGGTCCTGAGTGGCCCAGTGTTTAAGTGTTGGACTGGATTCATTGGGTTTTTTCCCGGAAGTGTCCTTGGGCAAGACACTTCAGAGCCCCAGCCTGGTACTGGTAAAATCCAGAAAATACATAAATATGAGAGCGGTCGGCGTGATATGGCTGAAATAATGTTGATAGCGGCGTAAAATACCATTCAATCAATCAATTAATAAAAATTGAATGAACATATGTATCATCTGCTCAGCCAAAGTTAAGAAGCATAAGACAAACTCTTAAGCCCATGCAACTCAAATTACTTCATGTAACAGCGTTGCTGCCGCAGAAAACCAAGTAAATACCCATTTTCAATATACCATGGATAAGTTTGAATACATGGATACATTTGAAGACATTGATGCTGATAATGTCTCCCTTTGCCACAGTGTTTTTAAAAGAGGCGAGATGCCGGAAGAAAAATCATTGTGGGAACAATGTATCAAACTTCCGAACTAAGCCGTACTAGTACGCGACATGATCGATGTTGTAGTATTGGCCATTGTATATATTTAACTTGTACAGTACAATGTGTCTGTGACAATATACTCGAACCTGTCTACTTATGTTTTTTTAATTTCCTTTTTTCCAGTCCTGTGATCAGAAAGCTTATCAACAAAGTGGATTATAATGCGTTGGACGTCAAAATGGAAAAATGCAAGGTAACATTTCACCGTGTTACGGGAGATCACTCTTTCTTTACTGCATGGTATCATCCTGTATAAAATCAATACCTAACAGCTGCGCTGGGAGTTCTCTTTAGCTCAGTGGTTAAGGTGTTGGTCTTTTAACCCTCTGTATACGGGGATCTTTTCCGCACGGGTTCGAATTCCGCCAGGTGCGGTTTGTATTTCAGCTATGCATTTATTGCGAACTTTCATGTTCGTAAGAACAGCCATCTAACAACGTTTTTTTTTTTCAACCTCACTTATAAATCAATGCAGTTTTACCAGCAAACCTGGTTTTAGTAAATCTGAAAGTGGAATTGCAACATTAGTAGTAAAAGCACTAGTAAAAGCACTGACAAAAGCTGACAAAGATGACGGGAAACGATGTAACAGACAGCCATATCGTCACTTTTTTTAACGTCTACGGTCCCTAACTCTCATATTAAAAAGACGGAAGCTGCCGAGATTGGCTGAATAGCCTTTACGAAAACGTCGATGTTACACGATATTTACCGATGAATTAGTGAGTATACGGCCCCTAACTCTCATATTTAAAGACGGAAGCTGCCGAGAGTGGACGAATAACCTCCACGAAAACGTCGATGTAACACGATAATAACCGAAGAGTTAGGGGTCGTAGACATTAAACTCATTTGCATGTAAGGGTGTTAATATATTTTTCTTTATCAATGTACTTTATTTTATACAGGAACTATTCCAGCTGTTGCAGGATGAGCGTATTTTACCTCACGGAAACGCGCCCTCAGACAACCTGGCTGTCGAACTGACAGCTGGCGGACTCACACCGGAACAAACTAATTATGTGAGTAGTTGACACCCATCCTTGGACTTAGATAGTCTAGCATAATACAAATGACCCATACTCATGGAAAGGAGGTTTGATGCATCTCTGTCATGCATTGTACTTACAAAGTTATCACATAATATTGGATCAATAAAATGCGTTTTCTGAAACAATCAAATGAATCCTGAGGTAGACTGGTCCTATGACATGCACATAATTTAGCAATAGCAAAATGTTTTTACCCAGGTCAACTTGCCCAGACCGCGCAGGCTGGCCTGAGTCGACACTTGTTGCATTAGACCCCATTTCACAGAGCATAACTCAAATATGATCACATCAGTAGGGGGAGATGAGTTTGATTTTGATCATTACATGTATGTTGTTGAGATTTACGTTGTCTCAAGAAGTCATACAAGTAGTTCACCTGGCCAGAAAATATATAGAATATATTTGTTTATCGAAATTTATTTCATCGACTGAACATCATCGGTAATTATTTTCTCGACTGGCACAGCCACGAGTGAAAATATTACCGATGATGTTCATGAGATGATATAGATTTTGATCTTTCACTGGAAAAAAAAAACAAATATTCTATTTATTTCACGTTTTATTACCCTTTCTAGAGGGGAACTTAATCAAAATCCAGTACAGTTCTTTTCGGTTATTCCCCGTGGCGTACTCCCTCCGCATAGCAACGCATTACAATATTACGTCAAGCGCGAGAAATGTAAGGTAAATTACGTCATATTTCCATCTGGTTGTGAGGCACGCGCATTTTACCAAGGTAACTAGTGCGCGGGAACAACTGTTTCCGCCTTCAATTGAAGAGTTAGAATATAAAAATCGGTATTTTCACTGGTCGTAACCATGAAATATCGAAAAATATTTCACCGATATTTTTCGATAACCTACCGGAAAGCATGAAATAATGTTTGATATTTCATGATTACGACCAGTGAAAAATACCGATTTTATTTTCTAACTCTTCAATTGAAGGCGGACTAGGTAAACAGCGCGTGGCATTCAACAAGACGGAAATATGACGTAATTTACCCTAAATTTCTCGCGCTTTACGTAATATAGTAATGCACTGTTATGCAGAAGGGGTATGCCACGGGAAATTACCGAAAACAACTGTACTGAAATTTGTTGTACATATGAGTCCCCCCAAAAAAGGGGTTAGAAGCATGAAATAAGTAGACTATTTTTTTTTGTGAAATATCAAAATTTATTTCATGGAGTGAACATCATCGGTCATATTTTCACGAGTGGCATCTCTATTGATTTAGAGCCTAACAAGACTTTTTGTACCAACCAAATGGTCCATATTATGTATGATTAGTGTAAATCTACGCAGTTCATTGAAACGCAGCCTAAAAACGTCACTGTTATTATAAACAGACACTGGGTTCTGCCATATTGTTTGACACGGATGTTTTCGATTTTCTATTTCTAGGTGATGAATAAATTTGACAGAGAGGGGCGTGGCTTTATTGACTTCCTTGACTTTGTTACATATGTTCCTTTATTTATTGAAATCCATCACAAGATTATAGAGGACCCGTTTAATAGTGCACTGTTTGTTTAATTTACCACTGTTTTGATTATTGATTAATTGATTGTAAAGTGTTTAACGCCGTTTTCAACATCATTTCAACTATATGGCGGCGGCCAGTGCACCCATCCATGCTGTTTCGATAGCTGTTTACTTTCTGAAGCAAAACCTCAGCTGGTGACTTAAGCCTTTATCAAACAAAGAAATTCTAGATTCGTCTACACTGAAAGTGCTCGTGAACAACAAAATCAAATATTACTCGTATTATGATATTTTTTTTCTATGAAAGGATAGAAAACACTGTGGAAAAAGGAGAAAATGCTGGCTACCAACCTTTAGGGTCGTTAAAACTTAGGGTCTGTAGAAAAAGGAAAAGGTTTAATACACCATTACGGTTAAAAATATCATGGCAGAAGTAGGAATTTATCGTAACGAGCAGTTTCTCCTTTTGGCATAATAATTTCCGAAGTGGTTTGCATCATTGATTGATTGATTGATTGATTGATTGGTGTTTGATGTCGCTTTCAACATCATTTCAGTTATATCGCTAAATGGCCTGCAACACGTGAAAAGGGGCATTCGGACCTTTGAGTAAAGTGTCGTCTCGGATCAGCCTGCGCAGTCCACGCAGGCTAATCCGAAATGATACTTTGCGGTTTTTTGTAATTTTCTGTTTCACGCAGGTCTACTGTAGGAAAAAATCTAATGTCGTCGTAAAGTGCCGTCTCGGATTAGACTGCGCGGACTGCGCAGGCTAATCCGAGACGACACTTTACGCAAATGTCCGAATGGCCCTTTTCGCGTGTTGCAGCCCACTTATTCCTTTATCAGAGGACAAAAATCTGTACTGGGCTATATTTGAAGCATTTGCAAATAACAGATGAACTGTGGCTCCAGTGACGAGAATGTATTTGAATTAGTAAAGAACGTTGTGGAAAAGGGAGATTACCTTCACTTTCTCCTCCTCCCACAATTTTCACAAAAGCCTTCTCCCTCAGGGTTGTAAAAAGAAGAGATATTATGGTAAAAGGTAAGGAAGATGGTTTCCTGCTTGACAGAAACTTAGATCCAATTTTATCAAGATTTGGCTATCATAGACTACGATCTATTACAAAAAATGTATTTCTATTTACCAGATTTAAAACTATACGTTTTTGCACATTTTCACTGCACCTGATATGATTTTTGTTTTTCAAACAACACTTGAAATGTTTAATTAAAAATGGAAATAGACTTTTATTTTTGAGGCAATCGTTTTGTGTTATTTACTTACCCTCGCCCATAAAAAGTTATATTACGAGTCCTTAATTGCCCCACAGTTGCGAAAAGTATACAATGGGGTGGTAAAATGCATTTAAATTTAAAATATACCATTTAAAAGTATGGAAATTATTATGAAGATGATAATCTGTTATTGTATGGTCGCTCCAAGTCTAAGTCACTTGCAGATAAATGAATTTTCAAATCTGCTTAAAAAAAAAACTAAACAAAAGATAGGACTACCTGGTAACTTTTAACCTAGTTTTGGATTTAATTTTTCTGCCACCGGCTAATACATGGGCCGACCGTACAAAAACAGTGTTATGTTCACATTAATTTGCATGCTTTTAAATGGTATAATTTAAATGCATTTTAAAGTCCTCTTTGTTTATATTTGGTAGCTACAGGGTCTTTAAGACAAGAGTTAGAGTAAGTTTAGGAGATTCATTAGCCGTTTGGTCAAAGAAATTATATTAAATTCTTCCAGCAGCAAATATATTTAGCCTAGCTCTACCAAAATGGGGCTTGATGCATCTGCAAAAAGTATCTACTCAGGTCAGCCTGCGCACTCCGCGCAGGCTGACCTGAATCGATACTTTTTGCCATTTGTATTTTTTCTGCATGTACAAGGACCTTTCTACCTAATGATTCAGTCGGTTGTTATACAAAATGGATTTTCTCGATCCATTATTATGTGAAGTCTTGCTCGGTTTACTTAGGGCATCATGGAGATGCATCAAACCTATTTTCCGAAAGACTGGGCAATCTAACGATGGGTGAATTAGGGTCCAAGTCTTACCCTTATTCGTTTGTTTGTATTGGAGTTTAACGCCATTTAAATAGCCTAGGTCATATCACGGCAGTCAGTGCACCTACACATGTCTTTTCCGGCTTTCTCACACCAGTACTAACACAACTTTCTTTCCAAGCCACTGAATACTTTTCTCACATGCATCAGAGGTGAGAGGCGAAACATCGCCAGAAAGGTCACGAGTCAGATACGCTAACCACTGAACTATCCGCCCGAGCGAATCTCACCCTTATCTGCGTCTATAACATGACCCCTTTCGGCGTCCCCTGAACCTGTACTTGTTAAAATTACTAGTATAATTTCCCTAGAAGCTTGGTGTCGTCTGTGTCCAACCATTCTTTGACTCATCCACGGTAAGTCAGCTTCAAAGACAGGGTTTTCTATAGTATTTGATACATTTTAAAACCACAGAAAAAAAGATATCTTGCAAAAGATTTCATGCTTCATTAATCAAACACTAGAAGAAACTATTTCCTATCGACCTTTAAAAAAAAAAACATTTTTCGTCAGTAAGTATACATGTATTTTCAAACCACAAGAAAAGACTGTCGTGGACCAAGATCAGACTGCACAGGCTGGTAAACATAGGCCAACACACGGTACAGTTATGTATATTTTCCCAGCCGGAACCCCCCCCCCCCCCCCATCACCCCAAGCACCAAATTTGCAGACTTTCCACGTGCGTAATTCGGACATGTTTTGTATTCACTGTTTAGTGTGTTAGTCACTTGTGTAAAATGTTTGTTTGTTTTTTGTTGGATTATTTATTTAAAAGATAAATTCTGGAAATAATAAACATCGAGGTGGGTGAATTTATTGTTGTGGTTTTCCTCCTCTCACTTTTAAATGTCTTTTTTTAAAGGAATCTTCATCATACTCACTATCGTCGTCTTCATAGATTGTTTTCACCCCAGCCTAGTCCTAACGAGATTAAAGTATGGTCGTCGTGATGGGCTGAGTGGGTAATGTAAGAGGCTAGAAAGTTTAGTTGCGAGTTCGATGCTCAGTTGCGGGTTACAGCTGGAAAATTAGAAGTTGTGGGTTCACTGGCCGAGCCCGGTGGTTCAGTCGGTGACGTAAAACAAGTGAGATCTGTTGATGGCACGACCAAAGGGTTTCAGCCAAGTAGTATAGGTGAAGGATTCAAAGCCCGCCAGCCATGGGTTAGATCTCCAAGAGATGGATTGGGTTTCGCGCGAGTGCCGTGGAGGAAAACGCTTCAAAACTCTGCCCTATTTATCTTTAAGACGAAGGCGGACATGTCGCCGTGATAAAGCTTAAGTAATGTTTAAAGCGTCATGAATAACTAATCGTATAAAGAACACCCAGCAAGGCCCGAGACCTGGAGGTCCCAAGTTTAAGCTTCACTGGAAGCACTTAGTGTTTCTTGGAAGTGTCCCTAGGCGAGACACTTTTCACAACAGAGCCCTAGCCTAGTACTGGTCAAACCGGCATAATACCGGCAAACGCCCCTCCACCATACAGCCCCATGCATATACGTGGTACTGTTTTACGAATTAAAAGATAAATTAATGAAATTCTGTGCTTTATTCCGTAGGCCAATATTGTATTTGATGTATACGGAATGAATCCATAAGAAATCAAAATTCTTTTGACACACGATTTAGATTTTCACGGGTTTTCGCGATATAGTGGAGTGGCGTTTTCCGGTATTACGCCATTCTATCTTTACGCAAATGTCCTAATGCCCCTTTTCGCGTGTTGCAGATTTATTATTATGATCCAGAGGTTCTGGGGTCGATTCTCACCAGCCACACTGATTTTTTTCCCTGGAATTTCGTTGTAAAATAGATCTCTTTCTAACCATTTCGGCTGTAAGCCTCTTATTGTTGGTCCCCCTTTCTTTCGTTATACATGTAATTGTTGTTGTAATTCTCGCGAATTTGGCGTGGAAAAAAATAATAATGATAATAATAATAAATAATAATGATAATAATAATAGCATGGGTTCCAGTCTGATATTTTTCCCCTTTTTATTTTGACGTTACTTTGTCAAAAACGGGTCGAGCCCCGGTCGCTCAGTCGGTTGCGTATAGGACTGGAGAACTGTGGATCGCTGGCTCGATCCCCGGTTCGGCCATTTTTTTTTTTTCCCGAGGATTGATGTCAGACAGTCATTGCGACAGGATTCATTCCTCTCTCACTGCTGACCATTGCTTCCACGATGGTTTTGTGGGAAAGCAACCAGTGGCTTGGAAAGAATATTGTACGGAGCTCTGGTAAAAGAAAATCCAGGGAAGCATGGATAGGTGCACTGGCCGCCGCGATATAATTGAAATAATGTTGAAAACGGCGTCAAACACCATACAATCAATATTTAGTACTTTGTCAAAAACAACAACAACAACCAAAAATTAAAACGGTGATTTACAGATTATTTTTGGAAGATCAATGTAGACCATGATAAGGACTCATTAACACTTTCCCAAACAACAAATTTTATACTCTTTCAAATTCTAAACATGTGCAGAGGACAAATTCAAAATAGGTACAAATGAGCGTTAGCTCTCTGATAAGGCAGAAAACATTGTGGGAAAAGGAGAAAATGCTGGTTACCAGCATTTTCTCCTTTTTCTACAATGTTTTCAAGACTTTTCCAGGGTCGTGAAAACCAAGGATTTTTCTTTTTGTAAAGGGTTAAGAAATTATTGGCGCTTGGTCCCAGAATGAACAGCTCCTTTTGTCACAATATTTTCATTCATGCATTCACGTTTGGTATCATCACCATCATTATTTTAAGGGATATTTTCAAAGTTATCTGCTGCATTCGTGTTTGAATATTGGAGGTGCTGAATTTTATATTTTCACTCGAAGCGAACGCTTTAGCAGACGACAAAAATTTAAGAATTGTCGACTATGACCGCCTGTGCAGACGACAAACTAAATTTGCCTCAAATAATGGAATTTTTCTTTGAAAATGAAAAAAACGTTGTGGGACAAGGAGAAAATGTTGGTAACCAACATTTTCTCCTTTTCCCACAATGTTTGCTAAAGCCTTCTCTCTATGGTAGTTAACTCTTTACCAAACGACAAAAATTCAGTTTTCCAATTTGAACGCATTTGCAGACGACATATTCCTTGCAGCGCAAACAACGGGATGTTCCTATGAAATGGCAGAAAACATTGTGGGAAAAGAAGAAAATGCTGGTTACCAGCATTTTCTTCTTTTTCCACGACGTTTTCAGAAGCCTTCTACCTCGGGGTAACTCGGGATTGTGTGGAAGGGGTTAAAACATAGACCAGTTTTGTAGCGTGTTTCGATTGAAGAACTTAACTCACCTGGCGTTTATAGCGAGACTTCCGGAAGAAAGGGTTTTTTTTTTCAATGTTTTTACAAGACATTGTATTCAAATAGAAACTACAACCTTAATCTTATAGGCTCCAAATTGGTCTAATGGTCAGGGGACTCGACTCGGAAGGCGGCGAACCGAGATCGAAACCGCACCCGAACAAAAAAAAAATTACAGAAAACGGGGGAAAAACAGAAAGACAGCTGGATAGAGAAACAAACAGCTGGATAGAGAACGGGAAAGAAAGACACTTGGATAGGCGATGGTGGGACACAGGAAAATTACCTTTTACTACTCTGTGTATTGGAAATTATCAATTTTGATATAGATGTGTTTTAATAAAAGATGAATACTTATTTGGGTTTTTCTTATAAGTTTATAGAACTTGTTTTCTCTTTGCAGGGATGAAGTTTAAGCAAGAACACTGAAGTATAAACAGAAAATGTTTTAATTACTCAAAATCAAATGTTGATGTTTGCAACAAACATATTACACAAAGATAAAATCAAACAACCTAATATAAAAAGAGGGCTTCAGAAAATATTGTGGGAATAGGAGAAAATGCTGGTTAACAACATTTTCCCTTATCCCACAATGTTTTCTACCCTTTCACACAGAATTAGCATAATTTGAACCATAGTTAATTGGTTGACAGCAGATGCCTTCAATACCGATTCATTTTTTTTTTTATCTGTAAAATGGTCAAAACACAAATACAAAAGTCTCAAATAAAATCCTTAAAAACACTGAACTAAGTTCATTATCTCTCCACCAGTGATCGTATATACAGAGTACATGTATATATGATCCCTGTCTCCACAAAACAAAATGATTTTGGACTAGTCCAAACTCGAAGAAGACAAATTAAATGAAGCTATTACCATGGAATTTGTCTTCTAACCCTTTACCACACAATACTGACTTTTAACAACCCTTAAGAAGAAGTCTTTTGAAAACAATGTGGGGAAAGAAGAAAATGCTGGTAACCAGCATTTTCTTCTTTTCCCACTATGTTTTCTTCTCTATGAAAGACAAATTTCATGTTTTGAGCTACATTTGATTCATCTTCTGCAATTGCTTTCAATTTGGACAATGCTGAAGTTTTGTTGTTTGGTAAAGAGTTAAAGATGACAATGTAAATAAGAGACTATTATGGTCACAAACACATTCTCCATTTTCCATAATGTTTTCAAGAACCTTATGCATCTTTTTGTGTGACCCTTTACCAAACAACAAAATTTTAGACTTGTCCAAATTGAAAGCATTTGCAGACAACATAATAATTGTGACTTACTGATTGAAATTTGTATACTGAAGGGTAGAACACATCCTTGGGAAATGCAGAAAATGCTGGTTACAAGCATTTTCTGCTTTTCCCATAATGTTTTCAAAGGGCTTTTTTCCAAGGGTTGTTAACCCTTTACCATTCAACAATAGCCTTGTCCAAATTGAAAGCATTTGCAGGCGTCAATTTCAATGTAGGTCAAATGGTGTAATTTTTCTTTGACAGGATGGAAAACATTGTGAGAAAAGGAGAAAATCCCGGTTAAAGGTCAGGGTTGTTTGGTAAAGGGTTAAATATAATAGCAAATTAGAGAAAATGTTTAAACTAAGACAACAAAATCAAGTAGCAAAAAAGAATACTGTAAGAAACATTACCAAAATTAATGATGAAATTTTGGACTCATCCATATTGAAAGTATTTGCAGGTAACAAATAAGATGTGGCTGAATCGATATAATTTGTCTATAAAAAGGTAAAAAACATGCAGGAAAAGGAGTAATTGCCTATCAGCAGTTTCATCTTTTTCCACAATGTTTTCAAGAGCCTTTTTAATTATTTTTTTTCTTCTAAAAACAATGGCTGGTTTGATACATAGACGATAATCAAATGGTTAAATGTGATATTAAAAATCTATCACTAGATGCAGTTGTGATGGTGTGATGTGGTTGAAAAAACAAGTCCGAAGGACAATTTTTAACTGCATTAAACCCCATTCAAGTGACATATTTTCAGTATCACACACAACCAGTTCATTATCCTATTCATTATATTCCTAATTCATCCTTTTTTATTGTAATAACTATCAAGAATGGAACAATATGAGTATTATAGGAAAAAAGTAGTTCCAACAAATATTCTAAATCACCACTAGTGATGATACCATATTTATCATTACTATTGGTGTTATTCACTGTGAAATCCCAGTAATTTACTGATAAGAATATAATAAAGGATTGAAATTTAGACAAACTCATCAAAATACAGACTGTTTAACTTTTCACAAAAATTAACAAAAGTTTAGTTTTGTCCAATTTGAAAGCATCTGCAGAGGACATATGACATGTGACTCAAATGACAGATTTCATCTTACAAGAGATACAAAACACTGTGTAAAAGGAGAAAATGCTGATTATAAGCACACTTCTTCCATTTTCCACAATGTTTTCAAAAGCATAGTTCATGTTATGTTCTGGTAAAAGGGGGCTTAATTCGTCTAATCAATGCATTATACCAAGCAAGTCATCATATAATTATGGATCTGTAAAATCCATTTTGTATAACAAGCGACTGACATATCAGGTACACATGGTCTTTGATATGGAAAAAATTGACCAACAGCAAAACTTTCGACCCTGGTCAGCCTGGGCGCACTCCCCAGGCTGACCGGGGTTGATACTTTTTGCAGATACATTAAACCCCCCCCCCTCACTTTCACAGAGGCATGGCTCATATAGTTTTTTAAAACAAAGTGGTTCTATAAAGGATTAAAATCAATACAATAAAATCATCACAGTAAAAGATTTTTAACTCCTTACATAATGACAAAACTTTTAAGACTCATCCAAATCGAAAGCATCTGCAGATGACAGTTGTGGCTCAAACCAATGAATTGGTTTTTGGCACACTAGAAAGTTGTGTGGGACTAAGAGAAAATGCTGGTTACCATCAGACAAATAAGTGTGGCTCTAATGATGGGATTTGTCTCTGAATGGCTAGAATGCACAGTGGAAAAAGGAAGAAAATACTGACTACAATTATTTTCTCCTTTTCCCAACACATTTTCAAGAGTCTTCTTCCTCCATGTAGATAAAATTTGGGGTTTCCAGTAAAGTGTTAAGACAAAAAAACAACAGGCAAGAATGGCAAAAGATAAAAAAAATAAAGAAATATAAACATCTTCTTTTTAACTCTTTGCCATACAATCCCGACCCTAGCTGAGAAGGCTTTTGAAGACCTTGTGAGAAAAGGAGAAAATGCTGGTAACCAGCATTTTCTCCTTTTCCAACGATGTTTTTTTACTCTTTCTCACACAACTTTTTCCCAATAAGCCACGTTTAGGTTGTGATCTGCAAATGCCTTGAACTTGAACGAGTCTAAAATTGTGCTGTGTGGTAAAGAGTTAACCCTTTACCAAACGAAAACATTTTGGACTGGACCAAATTGAAAGCATATGCAGACGACAAATTAGAAGTAACTCAAACGATGATTTCTGTCTTTGATAGAGTAGAAAACATTGAGGGAAAAGGAGAAAATGCTGGTTACCAGCATTTTCTCCTTTTCCCACATTGTTTTCAAAAGCATTCTGTTTCAGGGTCATTACAACTCGGGATTGTGTGGTAAAGGGTTTAACAAATTAGAAAATAATGTGCAGAAAGGAGTATTTAACTATACAGAGCAATGGCTTTTTTACCCTGAACTCTTTACCACACAAACACATGTTTTACCGACCCTGGGGAAGGTTTAAGAAAATACTGTGGTAAAAGGAGAAAATGCTAACAGACACTGCTTTCTCCTCTTCTTTCTTAGTTATCCTTCATTGGTAAACCAAGCGTAGTAAAATTTAATGCTTGCAGCATATTCTAGACTTAAACTAAAACTAGTACAAATCTCGCAAAGGAGAAACAGAGAAATGAAGGGAAAATATGGTAAAACAATTTAGGAAAATGAGGAAATGCTTGTTAGCCGTCTACCAAACAATTCAGACTTTAATGACCCTGAAAGAGAAAGCTTTTGACAACATTGTGGGAAAAAGAGAAAATGCTGGTAACTAGCATTTTCTCCATTTCCAACAAAGTTTTCCACCCTATTGAGGACAAACTTCTTCATTTGACCAACCTTCAATTAGTCATCTGCAAATGCTTTCAATTTTGACAAAGTTTAAAATTTAATGTTGTGGTAATGGGATAAGACTAAATGCGCCTTCTCTCACAATGTCTTCAGAAGCTGTAAAATTGGCTTTAAAAATTTTAAAACTATTTACTTCTTACAGTATATTCTCAACCCTTTACCAGATAATCCCACATTTTGGGACATCTTCAAAATAAGGCTTTAGGAAACATTGTAGAGAAAGACGAAAGTGCTGGTAACCAGCATCTTCTCCTTTCTCACAATTTTTTCTAACCCTCTCAGACAACATTTCATCATGGACAAGTTAGTAAGTTTGGAAAAGAGTTAACCCTTTACCACACAATCCCGACTTCTAACTACCATGAGAAAGACAGCCTTTGAAAACATTGTTGGAAATGGAGAAAATGCTGGTAACCAGCATTTTCTCCTTATCCCACAATGTTTTCTACCCTTCTCAAAACAAATTTCAATTTTTGAGTCACATTCATTTTGTTGTCTGCAAAGCCTTTGAATTTGAACAGGTCTGAAATTCTGAAAGTTCAGTAAAGAATTAAACAAAGTCCAAGTTTCTACAACATTATTGACATTCTGAACCTTGTCACCTTAACTCTTTATCACACGAGCAAATTTTAGACTGGTCCAAATTGAAAGCATTTGCAGACGACAAAATAAAGGTGGTTGAAAAATTGAAATTTGGTTTGGGAAGGGTAGAAAACATTGTGGGAAAAGGAGAAAATGCTGGTTACCAGCATTTTCTCCTTTTCCCACAATGTTTTCAAAAAGGCTTCTTCCTCAGGGTCGTTAAAAGTCGGGATTGTGTGGTAAAGAGTTAAACCAAAACCTTGGACGATTGCAAACTCAAAAGCCTATAGACAAAAGTGAAGGAATGGAGACACAGAATGTTTAAATTGGTACTGGGTAATAACAATAAACTCTTTCAACACAACATCAAAATTAGAGTTAAAGTTTCATCATACTTCAGAACAATGTAGCCATATTTTAAAAGGGTAACATCCATAACCCACAATACGTAAGTGCATAATGTAGAAAAAACAGGAGCAGGAGAAACATTCTTTTATCACTTTCAAAACAACTTCATCTTCAAAATTTAGCCTAAAAACTGCTACTGCTAAAAAAATCGAAATTTTCACCAATTGTAAAAAGCCAAATAATGTGATTTCATTCCATTTCTTTTCATCGGAATATCTCATAATCTGTGTCAGACAGCATTAAGATCAGACTGCCTATTCTGTGCAGTCTGATCTTTGATTTACACTGCCCTAAAATGTGCAATGCATGATACTTATATGCCAAATGTTGAAATGGCACTCTCAATTCTGAGAGGGTAACGATTCTGAACCCCTGGTTATGCCATGTTATTGGATATGTCATCTGCACTTCTTATTATAGCCAGTCCAATAGAGTTACCTCTCTTGGAGCGCTATTGTGAATAATGGTAAGAAAATGAACAAGTCTCATGAGATAGTGCCTCCAACATAGACAAATTGTTAACCTATAACTTAACTAACCTACAACGGGAAAATTATAAAAACCAAGCCAAACTGTCGCTGTATCCTATCTTTTCTATCCTATCAGGGAACGTAAGTCTATTTATACATGTACCAGTTTTCAGTTTTAGGTCTGCAGATGTTTTGGATTTGGAAAAGTCTTAAAATTGTTGTATGTGAAAGGAGGGCCATGATGGTCCAGTATCACTCCACTGCCTTACACCTATATGTAAGTGATCCACATTTGGTGTGAAGGGAGACATTAGTTCTACATCCAACGGCAAAATTTTCTGAGGGAACAAATTCAAAGCATTTGCAGACAATAAATGCAGTGAAGCTTAAAATATAATTTCTGTGTTTGAAATGATGGAAAACATTGTGGGAAAAAAGGAGAAAAAGTCTGATTAACAACAGTTTCTCTTTTCTCTACAATGTTTTCAAAAGCTGCCTCCTCCAGCGTCAATGAACCATGGGATTGCTTTGTAAAGGTTAAACTTCTTACCACACGACAAAATCTTAGCATGGTCCAAAGTATTTGCAGATGACAAATAAAATGTTGCTCAAAACATAAAAATTCTTTTAGAAGGTTGAAAACATTGTGGAATAAGGAGAAAATGCTGGTTACCAGCATTTTCTCCTTTTCCCACAATGTTTTCAAAAGCCTTCTTCCTTGTGGTTTAAAAGTCGGGTTGTCCAAAAGATTCTGTAATATTCTATAGAAAAATTAAGCCAAGCCTACAAAAATTGTGTGTACCCTATGACCCTCCATGCCAAAGAATGAATTCTAAAAAACTGTTTTTTGATGAAAGATTTCAAAACAACATGAAGCTTAAAACCCCTTTTTTCCACAGGTATGAATGGTAAAGTTTTAGAACACTAAAATTACACAAACACTGCACTATGCACAACATTAAATACATCTAAGTATAATCTTAAATACATGTATTAAATCAATTATGCATTTAAGATTAACCCTTTACCACACAATGCAGACTTTTAACAACCCTTGGAAAGACATTTTTTGAAAAAATTATAGGAAAAAGAGAAAGTACTTGTAACTAGCATTTTCTCCTTTTCCCACAATGTTTTCTACCCTATGAAAGAAAAATGCATCATTTAAGCCACATTGAAATTGTCGTCTGCAAATGTTACTTTGGACAAGGCTAACTAGAGCTGTCACTGAACGTGACTTTATACCCCCGCCAGCGCTTTGACAGTATTTTGTACACAGACGGACACACGGACGGACAGGCTTATTCCAGTATACCCCCGAAAACATTCGTTTTGCGGGGGTATAAAAATTGATGTCGTCTGGTAAAGAGTTAAACACATCTAAGTAAAACCTAGAATACATGTAGCAAATTCAATCATTAAAAAATAAACACTACTCCAAAGTGTACAATCCTAACAATGTTCATTGTTACAATGAGTTATTTCCCTTCGACCATCATAACACACCAACCTCACAGAAGCCATTCTTTTTGACAGATCTGAATTCTATCAAAAGATCTGTAAAATGTCAACCTATGGATCAAATAACTCTTCACCAACGACAAAATTTTAGATTTAAAGCATTTACAGACGTCAAACTTAATTGGCATTTACTTCTCAAAAAGTGAAAAGTAGGTTACCAGCATTTTTTCCACCACAATCATTCCTAATCCTTTAAGATGCAGAAAATTTACCAAAGGCAACAAGTATCGACATAGGTCAGCCTACATGGATTGCCTAATTTTCACTAGGGCCAAAAAATCCATTAAATAACATTTACCACTCAATTCCGTGTCTTCAGAAACTTACAGAAAACTACTTTTGAAAACATTATGGTAACCAGCATTTTCTCCTTTTGCTGCTTTTGTTTTCTTACCTCTCAGAGAAATACTGTCAACATCTGAATCATATTTAATTTGTTGTGAGAAAATGCTTTCAATTTGGTCTAGCCCAAAAAACTGATGCTTGGTACATAGATAAGCAACATATATCTGCAAATGCTTTCATTATAGACGAGGCAGAAGTTTTGTTGTCTGGTAAAGAGTAAAATGAGATATCTAAATCTTTTCTTCAAAAATGTTTCCCTTATTTTTCCATGATATCAGCTAGCTTACAAATACATAAATTCATCATCAACAGTAATTATTGCTAAAGAATGTTAAATCGGTACATATTTACAAATACATGTATTTAAAGGCATACAACTGCACTTGTTAACGAACGACAACATTTTAGAATAGACCAAATTGAAAGCATTTGCAAACAATGAATTAAATATTGTGCAAATGACAATTTCTGTCTTTGGAAGGGTAAAAAACTATGTGGGAAAAGGAGAAAATGCTGGCTCCAGCATTTTCTCTTTTTCCCGCAATGATGTTAAAAATCTTCTTTGGGTCATTTAAAGTCAGGATTATAAGGTAAAGGGTTGACCCTTTAACTCTTTACCAAATGACATGATTTTAGACTAGTCCAAATTGGAAGCATTTGCAGATGACAAAATTAATGTGACTCAAAAATTGAAATTTGTTATGGGAAGGGAAGAAAAAATTGTGGGAAAAGGACAAAATGCTACCAGCATTTTCTCCTTTTTCAACAATGTTTTCAGAAGGCATCCTTCTCAGGGTCGTGAAAACCAGGGATTGTTTGGGAAAGGGTTAACAGCCAAATGAAGCAAACACAGATCTACACTCTACAACAAAAATCTTTATAAATACATTATCAAGGTTGTTCTGGTCTAGAATGTCTCAACAATGCAGACAGCAGATCAAAGATCTGACTGCATGTTTTGTGCACATTGATCGTGATCTACACTGGAAACAAAGGCAACTTAAGCTGTGAAAAGTGTTCTAATGGTTAATAAATGAAAAGGAATATTCTTTCCAAGCTGCTGGCTGCTTTTCCACATAACCGTCGCCGAAGCAATGACCTACTGCGAGAGAGGAATGAATTCTGTCGTAATGATTATCATCAATCCTCAGAAAAAAATAAGCCAAGCAGGGGATCCAACCAACGACCCCCCTGTTCTCCACTGACTAAGCTACCGAGCTCGGTAGATAATTTTTGAAGATCTACTAAATTTCGCCACGGGTCAAAAACAGCCTTCAAATAAAAAATGTTGTTTTCAGGCAACAACAGTTTAAATCTTCACTCCACAGTCCAACACATCTGGCTAGAAAGATTCAGTCTGATACCCATCTCTACATCACATTGTCTTCCTGAAAATATAAAGCAAAATTCACACTGATTACAACTCTTCTTTAAAGCCCTTCAAGTGCCTTTTACAACTATAGTTGCCTTTGCAGCCAGTGAAGATCCAATATCAGACAGCAGGTTTACTGCCAACTGACTGAGGATCCACATCAAATATCATGTTAATGTCTAAGGGCTGTTTCACAACTATAGTTGCCTTTGTAACCGAGATCAATTTGCAGGTTTATGTCAGACTGACCTGGGATCTACACCAACCACTATGTTCTGTCTAAAGGCAGTTTCAAGACTAGAGTTGCCGTTGCAGCCAGTAAAGATCCAAGATCAGACTGCAACTTTACTGCAGACTGACCTGGGATCTACATAAACCATTAAGTTCTGTCTAAAGGCAGTTTAATAACTGAAGTTATCTTTGCAGCCAGTGATGATACATGATCAGACTGCATGTTTACTGCAGACTGACCTGGGATCTACACTGACCACTATGCAGAGATATTCTGTCCAAAGCAGTTTTGAAATAGCAATTAGTTGGCTTATTTTTCCTGACTGAAAATTTCATTTTTGTTGACTTTGTACTCTCAGGATAAATGCATTACTCATTACAATGTAAACATACCTGTAAGCACATAAAAATCTGCTGAGGAGCAAAAGATTAAGGTGTAACTGATAGTTTTATTGATTGAATGAAGTTTTAAGCCGCTTTCATCATTATTTCAACTGTATCACAGCAACAGCTCATTCAAGTATGTCCTGGGTTTCAACAGTACTTGGTAAAGGCTCTGAAGTGTCTTGCTTTAACGCTTTACCACACAATCCTGAGTTCTAAAGACCCAGAAAGAGAGGGCTTCTGAAAACACTGAGGGAAAAGGAGAAAATACTGGTAACCAGTATTTTCTCCTTTTTCCTCAATGTTTTCTACCCGATCAAGGAAAGAAATCATAAAATAAGCCTAAGTTTATTTGTCATCTGCAAATGCTTTTCAATTTTGTTGAGTCCAAAATTATATCCTTTGGTGAAGTGTTACAGACGCTTGCATGAAAAACTCTACCGAAGATTAAATCTGACATACATTTTATTTGCTTAAGGACCCAGTGTGTCAAATAAAATGCAATAATACTTCAGGAGATTGTAAACAGAAACCTGTGAACCAAAAATGAAGTTGAAAACTGGTCACAAAGTTCCAAATACATAATTTTATCATAGATCAAACTCCAGCTTCCTGACCTATGATGTATATTCTATAGCAGGAGTATCAAAAGGACTTTGATTATTTAAAACAAAGTTTATAAATGTACCTCTATCCAATGTTCATCTCTATCCGGTCCAAGATTTTCCTCCATCTGGTGTTTTACACCACTTTCACTAGAAAACCATTTACGTCGTGGTAACAGCTCACTTGTTCATCTGTTTTCTGGGGTTCAGCAGGCTTACACTAAGGCTATGCAGTGTCATTCTCCAGAATACAACATTGAACACCACCACTGCCACAATCAAATCTGGAATATGTTTACCATGTCACCTGTAAGTAAACAGGATATATACCAGTAAATAAACTCTCTACCAGACAATTAGTGTTGTTACAAAATATTGCAAAGAAACCTTGTAAAATGGGAGGAATCATGGACTGCATGCCCGTAACAAATTGGGAAGACTGATTGATTGACCGATTGGTTGATTGTGTGGTGTTTTACGCTGCTTTCAACATTATTTCAGTCTTGTCATGGCAACAGCTCATATATTAATGCATTTCTTGGATTTCACCAGTACTGTACTAGGCTAGGGCAGTTTAGAAATCTCAGTGAGAAAAAAAAAAGATAGGACAGTTTAGAAATCTCTCAGTAAGCAAAAAACATAGATTGAACAAACTGATTGTCAAGTCACTCATAGCTCCCGGTATATGATGTTACTTGATAGATCTACTCTAATTCATGTAATACGTAAACCTCATTTCGTTGAAAAAAAGGGGGGACAAAACGCCCATGGTCGAACTGGTTTGGTGACGAACCCGCCCGGAACCAAATAGAAAAGTAAGTGGATTAGGAAATAACGCTCTCATTATAAATTCTATTCGTTTTTTGTCATCTTTAATTCACAATCGGTTCATCAAGAGGGCTTGTATAATTTTCAGACTGTTTCTTTTTGATCGAATAGATGTCTTTGACTTTGGAAATGAGATTTATTTACATCATGATTCTGCACGTGCAGCTTGAAACGTTTCCGCCAGCCTCGTTTCCGTTTCAGTTAGTGTCTGCTTTCGTCCGTGGACTTGCTCGCACCTACTGGTTCGTCCCAGCCTTCTTGAACATAGTATTGAACAAATCGCATTTTTTTTTACATTTTTTTTTACTAGCTCGTCAAACTTTATCAATATTGAACAATTCAAATGGATATCTCTGATGAATTTTAGACCATTCTTCGTTTTACCGTGTACTTAAGAATTAAATAAGGTGTTTATTAGGTGTATTGGAATCAAGATGATCAACGTTTTGAGTTTTTTTCTGAAGCTATTTACTTGAATATTGGGCTAGATCTAGTTGTTAACTACAAATATAGAAATCCATATCAATAAAACAAGTTTACAAACCTCTAAATGATCCAGATCCAAACGTAGATAAATACTCACAGCCACCAAATACTACTCCACAGAAAATAATTCTTACTGTTGTAGAAATCGTAATTCGTTATTACAATATTGACATGAACTACATACTCTCTACCAATCCAGTTTGAAGGATGTAACGTTATACTTATAAGGTCATAGCCTAAAAAGATTCCATTGACAAGGTACGAGATATTTGCTTATTTGTCAAAAAATTAGTGACCTATGCAAATCAGGCTAAACTTTACTTATCCTAACACAACATTTTTCATCCTCGTGTTTTTGCGTGTAGGTCTTGGGCGGCACAAAATTCCCAAATTCACCCAAATCTTTCCCAAATCTACTCATAAATCTCCCAAATCTACCAAAATCTTCCACAAAAAGGTTTGTGAAGAATTGGAAATTACGTGCCGCCAAGGAGAGGGGGGGGGGGGCACGAAATTCCCAAATCTATCCAAATCTTCTCCAAATCTCTCCTAAACCAACACGATTCCAAAATGGACTAAAGTAAAAAGAAAAATCGAACAACTATTTGCTTTAAAGATGTAAAGTGATTTTTAGGACTATCTTTTTTTTTTTGCGTCTTATTACTTTTAACGGTTTTAACGTCATTGTGATGCATACTTATAAGTACATGTAGCGAAAATCACGAATTTCCCAAATTCACTTCAAATAAAGTGGTCGATCAAAGCTGATATTTCAAGTTTGTTGAGAAATGGAGAAAAGTTTGGTGGTGTCCGTGGTTGTAATTCAGAGCGTCGACATTGTTTACGTCCTTAAAGTCAGGTTGAAATAACAGTATGTCACCACTGCAGTTTTTGTATACGTGTCCATCTAAATTTGCAGTGGCCGGTCATTGTGTTAAGTTTGAAAGACTGTGGCAAGCTTAAATTTTTGAATTGATATTCAAAGGACATTATCTGTCTGACTTTATTCGCTTATCCATAGAATCAACACTCAGAGTAAGTCAGACGTGCTCGAGAATAACACGGTTACAATTACTATGACGTCATATAATGGTTACCTCAAAACGTGTGTAAGATAAGAAAATTGGTAATTGGAAAAGTACATTTTGAACTGAACCAAGGGTAGTTGAATGTCTATGAGCCATGCTCTGTGAAAAGGGAGGCAGGACTCATCTCCGTGATACATTAGCTATAACAAACAAGTCATCACATAATTATGGATTCATACAATCCATTTTGTTTAACAACCGACAAAATCATCGAGTAAAACGGTCCTTTAACATTCAGAAAATTACAAAATTGCAAATAACAAAAAGTTTCGATCCATGTCAGCCTGCGTGGAATACGCAGGCTGACATGGGTCGAAACTTTTTGCAGATGCATTAAGAACCCTGTTCACAGAGCATGACTATTATGTATGTGATAAACGATACTCTACTTTCTCGCTTGGTTTCGTCTTGAATCTCGGTGAGGTGTAACGCGCAAAAATGTCACCTGAAATACGATATCGCTCTATTTATTATATCCTCAAACACATTTTGCGGTAGACAACTTCAAAAACCATCCTTGTAAATATGCTGGTTACCAGCATTTCTCCCCTTTCCACGTTTTTTTTTTCCCTTAGAGACCTTAAAATACGGGATTGTTTGATAAAGTTTTAACCCTTTACCGCACAATCCCGAGTTTTAACAACCCTGAGGAAGAAGCCTTTTGAAAACATCGTGCGAAAAGGAGAAAATGTTGGTAACCAGCATTTTCTCCTTTTCCCATAATGTTTTCTACCATTTCAAACACAAATTTCGTCTTTGGACCACATTTGGCTTGCAACACGAGAAAAGGGGCATTCGGACATTTGCGCAAAGTGTCGTCCCGGATCAGCCTGCGCAGTCCGCGCAGGCTAATCCGAGACGGCACTATACGACTGCATTAGATTTTGTCCTACAGTAGACTTGCGCAAAACAGAAAATTACATAAAAACGGAAGGTGTCGTTTCGGATTAGCCTGCGCGGACTGCACAGGCTGATCCGAAACGACACTTTACGCAAATGTCCGAATTCCTCTTTTCGCGTGTTGCAGGCCATTTAGTGTTTCGTCAGCAAACGCTTTGGATTTGGACAAGTCCAACCTCTTTTCGTCTGGTAAATAGTTAACCCGTAACCTGCTAAATAAGTTAGGTGAAACTTTCGAGCCGATAGTAAAAAGCCTATATGTTGCTCCTTCAAAGTTATTATTATTATTATTTTTTTTCTTTTTTTTTTTTGGGGGGGGGGTCTGTGCAGTCTGATCTTGATCTACGCTGTCCGCAAAAGTTTCTCGAGTTACGCATAGTAGCCTAAGAGTTTACACAAGTCCCACTTCTGATACAGTAAAGCCATTGTCTGTGGGATCGCCATAGTGTTACGACTGCTTGACGGATAGAAATAATTTTTGCTCTTTTCGACATTATATTCACCATATCTCTTTTGTTTATGTGTTTTCTAGATTGCATCAGAAATAGGCTGGGGCTGTGATGGCCCTTGCCCACGAACACTCCTTTAACAGTCTGGTCTTTGCGATAGGGTTAATTTCTCACCCATAGTTGATCACTGTTTTTACGCTGGTTACTAGTTTATGACACCAGTCAGAATTTCGCAGAGGTTTGAGGGAGTGTCACATGATCAAAAATATGCGTCGAATAAGTGGGATTATATTCAAACATGAAATATTTTTGAAAAAGATAGACGGCGTAAATTTGCCCGCAAGTAGGCAAGGGCCCTTAGAATAAACATGTCTATATTTTTGACGAATCGCAAATTTCTATTTGTTCACTCGAATATACATGTAATACCGAAAAGTAGGTCAAAATCCAGCGCATTCAGCTACGCCGATACTCATCACAACTGGGTAGATTCCATTCCTATATCTAATCTCGTCTGTATGAAGTGGGGTTCATTTTGAAATACTGCCAGTCACATGCCATGACACACGGCGGCGCCCGTGTAAATCGATTATCGACGGCAACAACAGCAACGGTGATAAGCAAAAAAACGCTGAAAATGCCTATGGAATTGATATTCAAAGTTAGAAAATAAATGTACAAACAGTTTGTCAACGAAAATGTATTTAGAAGAATGCTGATAGAACATTTGGACTAGCGTTCTCTTTTCAAAGTGGATTGTCACGATTTGAAGAACGGTAAAGCGTTGTATTTCCGGCGAAGAAATGTACCGTGTAGGTGAATGTTGAGCTACTAAATACAGCCGAGGCACTTGATCACCGGAAATCCCCGGCTTTGCCGATTGCTAAGCCGAAAAGTACGATCATCAGATCACCCGAAGTTTGCCGAATGCGACGCCGAAGACGTATGATGACGTCATATTTGATACCTTGAAAATAGACGGAGTTACAAAATGGAAAGTGACTAAACCGTTATTTGAACGCCAAATTTGTACCTTTTTTACTGCACGTAACTTTCTAGTTATTTTTTAATATTTGCAGGGAAAGTGTTTTGTAGGATTATTCATAAGTGCCACTAAAACAATATATATGTAAAATTTGCAGCAAAAAATCTTGACAGGCCACTTTAAAACACCAAACAAGCAAACAAAGCCAGCCCATGCCTTAATCACTTGGTAAACAGAGCAAGGTTACTACTACACGAGCTAATGGTATGAAATACGTGTCAGTTAGGTTTTTCCCTAAATTTGTTATGATTCAAAATCGAGTCACATGACCCAGTAAGTGGTTACACGTTAACCCTTTGCCTCCTAAGCGCGACTCAATAACCTTTTTTGCGGACAGTGTAGATCAAGATCAGACTGCACAAAACGTGCAGTCTGATCTTGGATCCACACTGTCCGATAAGCAGATTTTTCACGCCAAAGATTACCATTTGAAATACCAAAATTTGGGGTTTTACCATCTGCTTGAAAGTTTCATTTCACTTATTTAGCAGGTTAAAGGTTTAATTTTACAAAATGTGTGTATCTGTAACATTTGTCAATCTTTGACTGAGACAGGACTTAAAAGGTTGTCTGAACGTTTGTGAGAAATGCTATGACATGTATAGGTAGGTGGTTTTTTTTTTTTCCTTAGTTTATATATATATATATATATTTTAATAAAATCCATTTTAATTGACTGATTGAATTTGCGTTTATTTATCGTCGCCACCGCTTGCCCATATGAGCGACGCCCCCATGAATACTGTTAGTATTGTTACAGGGGATAGTGCAAGATACAGGACGAAACCTGGTTATACCTGGTTCTTTAACGTGCTATGTGTACAGCACCGTCACACGGGACATCGGTTTAACGTCTCAACCCAAAGACTATTTGTAATTTTAAGATGACCAGCCTTGGGGCTCGAACCCACACCTTTCAGTGGCCCAAGTTTTTGATGTATACAGTCTCTACGCTCTACCACTTGAGCTATTCGGTCAGGTCTTCCATGTTGATGTTGTGAAGTCGTGATTAACTCTGAACAAAACGACAAAATTTAAGACTTGTCCAAATCAAAAGCATTTCCAGATTATAAATTAAATGTGGCTCGGGTAGCGGAAATCGTGGTTGATCGGGTAGAAAACACTGTGGAAAACGGAAAAAAATTGCTGGTTACCAGCATTTTTTCCTTTTTGCACAATATTTTCAAAAACCGTCTTTCTGAAGGTCGCTAAAACTCGTAATGCAGAAAATTGGCCAGTGGCGAAAAGCCTCTACCTAGGTCAGCCTGAGCAGACTGTGCTTACTGACCTGGGTCGATATTTTATGCAGATACATTAAAGGGTAACTCCAGACCAAAGCTATTTTTGGATATAAGAATCCTTAAATGAAAATAATCTTAAAATTGAAAACCATATTTCAATGTCTTTCGTAAAAAGAGAGTTATTAGCGAAAATGTGGTTTGCACACCTGTGCGAGTTTGTGACATCTTCGATAAACCGTATGTGACGTAGGAAGTATGACCCACACATTTATTTCGGCTTCTGTGTACTGTTAATTTGCTCTGATACTGACTTTTTTCTCACAACCTTATCCTCCCTCATGTCGGGAGACGATTTTTTTTTTTTTGTCACAAAAATCCCTTTCGTAAACCGGGTGCCGAGTTTAAGCACTATTTAGAGCCAGGAGATGACTATTTGTTCGTCAGTCTGCTGTCTGTCTGACTAAACCGAATGACGTGGCTTAATATCAGATCTACCATTAATCCTCAACAGGTTAAATAAACCTTTATGCCGATTGCAAAAGTTCGAATACTGCTAGTTTTTGGAGATACATATGTCCGTATTGGACACTGTACATAAGATCAGATTGCACGTTCTGTGCAGTCTGATCTTAATATACATTGTTCGCAAAAGGTCATTGAGTCGCGATCAGTAGCCTTGGGGCCACAAAGAAATTGAAATGGGGCAAGAAATCGGGGAACGGACAAAAGCCCACTGGGACAAAAGCCCACTAGGACAATAGCCCACTGGACAAAAGCCCACTGGACAAAAGCCCACTGCTAATTTTGGCAGGGAGGACAAAAGCCCACTGCTTATAAAACAAGAGGACCATGATGGTCCTGTATCGCTCACCTGAGTATATTTGTAACTTATATGGTTTATCAAGGGCAGGCTATTCTTTTCAAATAAGGCATACCCTGGTTTTGAGCCGATGAAATTTTTGGTTTTTCACACAACTGCCGGTAGGTTATACTGAACAAATGTATGAAATTATATCAAAATCATCCTAACATATTCAGAGATTTCATCTGGAATCGGAAAAGCAGATGAACAGAGAGACAGACAGACTGT
Source organism: Hippopus hippopus (assembly GCA_946811185.2). Lineage (NCBI taxonomy): Eukaryota > Metazoa > Mollusca > Bivalvia > Cardiida > Cardiidae > Hippopus > Hippopus hippopus. Next base: position 11,125,877 of record OX328113.1, on the reverse strand, counting down.
GCTGCCAAAAACAACAGCGGGGAGACATAATTTTAAGTTTTGGATAATTGGACTGACATAATGCTCTGAATCCATCAATGTGGGGGCATACGAGACACAAGAGCACCACATGCGGGTGCCTACGCCGAGAACGCCAATAACGTGGATGCCAAGGCTATAGCAATACCTCAGATTTTCTTTGAAAACAGCATAACTAATAAAAAACATGACTTCATGATAGGCTTTGCTTTATTTTTCCAAGTGAATTTCCAACTTGAAGGATTAGTACAACTAATGCAATACTATTAATTGTTGTAAGTTGGTAAACAGTGTATAGGCATCTTTTATCATTTGCAACACAGGCAGTTGTTGTATAACAAAAAACATGGGGCTGTCAATCAATTCTTCTTAACCCATTACCAGATGAGAAAATTTTAGACTGGTCCAAATTGAAACAAATTGCAGACGACATTTTAAAGTGCATTTAAAGCGAAAATAAGTACCATATAGGGTAGAAAACATTGTGTGAAAAACATAGAAATGTTTTTACCTTAACAACAAAGAACATGGGGCTGTCAACCACCCAAGGGGTCAATTTTTAAAGTTTTGGTAGAAAGTCTCAAGATGATGTTACATACAAATTAAGAATGCTCTAGCCCTTATGATTTGTCAGAACGAGAGTTTTAAAAGATTTCCTTCTTTGTTTCTATGTAAAATTGGGTGCACCCGAGCAGAGCCCAAATATGACCCCAAAGAGATAATTTTAAGAATTTTTATAAAGAGTCATCAGATGATGCTACATGCAAAATATGAATGCTTTAGCCCTTATGGTTTGTCACAAGAAGATTTTAAAAGATTTCCTTCTTTAATTCTATGTAAAATAGTGTGCGCCTGGGCAGAGCCCAAATATGACCCCAAGGGGATAATTTCAACAATTTTTATACAGGGTCACTAGATAATACTACATGCAAAATATGAATGCACTAGCCCTTATTGTTTGTCACAAGAAGATTTTAAAAGATTTCCTTCTTTATTTCCATGTAAAATAGGGTGCGCCCTAGCAGAGACCAAATATGACCACAGAAATATAATTTTCACAATCTTGGTAGAGGATCATCAGATAATGCTACAAACCAAATATGAATGCTCTAGCCATCATGGTTTGTCATCAGAAGATTTTTTAAAGATTTCCTTCATTGTTATTATGTAAAATAGGGTGCGCCCGGGCAGAGCCCAAATATGACCCTATTTTAGTAAAGGGTCACCAAATGATGCTTCATACGAAATATGAATGCTCTCGGCCTTATGGTTTGTCACAAGAAGATTTTTAAAGATTTTTTCCATTTTCAGCCATTTTGTTGCCATGGCAACCAGAGTTTTTGATGGAATTAAATTCTTTTAACAATTTTCGTAGAGCTTCATCCAAGGAACATTCCTGCCAAGATTTATCAAGATTGGCCATCTGGTTTTGGAGGAGAAGATTTTTAAAGAAATTGTTAACGGACGGACGGACAGATGGACGGACGGACGGACGAACGACGGACGATGACCGATCACAATAGCTCACCCAGAGCACTTCGTGCTCAGGTGAGCTAAAAAGGTTAGAAAATCTTTTTTTGATCATTTTTGTAAGAAAGTACCCATTTGGGATTCAAGATCCATCCAATATCTCACTATTTTTACCTTTTAAATGACTTTCACTACATGATATTAATAGTTTGAGTATGGTTAAAATTAGGTTCTAATATGAAAAAATTGAAAATATTTGCCTACCTGAATTGGAAAAGTTGGCTTTTGCCTTAGTATACATAAAGTGTTTTAAAGTACTTTAGATACATTTTTTTTTTATTTGATAAACACAGTATTAGGAATGATGCATGTGTTTATGTAAATTTACGACAAGCAAATCCGAACCGTCTCGAGGCCACTAAAATGACAATGTTGACTGGTCAACTTTAGTCAAAGGTTAGCCACGCCCTGCCAGGTCAGTTCTTACAGCCTTATATCTAACTGTGAGTAGGATATTATCAACACAAGTATTAACTCTTAGGCTGCTAAGCGCGACTCACTGACTTATTGCGGACAGCGTAGATCAAGATCAGACAGCACAGAACATTCAGTCTGATCTTGGGTATACATTGTCCGAGAAAGAGACGTCTTTCCTCCAAAATACCTTTTAAACGGCACTATTAATTTTGGTTATTACTGTTGGCTTGAAAGTGTCATTTCTTTTATTTAGCAGGATACAGGTTAAAGAACTTTTGGAGAACTGAGTACAACTGAGTACAACTTTGTTAACAAATGTTGGTATTTTTGATATTTTTTTTTTTAAATTTTAGGATATGCACTGACCTGTAACTTGGATAACTGATGTATTAAAATTGCTACCAAAGCTGATTTTATATACAAATTGCCTTCATTCTCAATGTTTAACTCTTTACAACATTTCCGTACCTATAACAACCATGTGAAGGAAGACTTTTGAAAAAATTGTGAGAAAAGAAGAAAATGCTGGACTTTTGAAACCATTGTTAGAGACGGAGAAAATGCTGCTTACTAGCATTTTTTTCCTTTTCACATAATGTTTTGTACTTTTCTAAAGACAAATCACATTATACATACAAACTTTTTTAATTAAATACATGATTATAACTAAAGGTGGGCTTTTTTCCTAGTGGGCTTTTGTCCAGTGGGCTATTGTCCTAGTGGGCTTCTGTCCTACACCCCAAGAAATCAATGGTAAATTCACTGTTGATTATCCATCTCTTTCATATTACTGAGAGAGAGAGAGAGAGAGAGTTGGAGGTAGTTAGAATAGAAATTCGACAAGCAGATTATGGGATTTTTTTTAATTCAAGATCGTATGAATGAGGAAAATACAAAAGTTATGACATTCGACTTACCCATTTAACCTGTGTAAAATTCCAAATTCCATTTTATAAGAAAACGGGTTCAATATGGTCGTGAAAACAAGAGTAAATTTGTACATGACATGTTTATGACACGTGCTTGTTAACCTCCAGCTGCAAAAAAAAAAAGTGAGACCACGACGGTGCGATACCAACATCAAAGTGGCGCCGAATTAACACTCTGCCCCTTTACATTGATGGAACACACAATTCTTTTCTCAAAATAAAAGGTTGGCGCACTAAACTTTTATGTAAAGTTTGTAATAAATTTTTAATTTACGCTGAATTTTTTATGGTCAGCATCTGTTATCTCGTACATGATTACAGCGAGAAATACGGAAAAAGAAAGTCAAATAATATTTGTCCGCGTTGGTATTTCCTTTTAAATTTTACGCCTAACATGTCACAGTATTTAGGAAATGGACTGACCCTGTATTTTGCAGACAATCAAAAACGTTTACTGCTTGATACGGAGGGCAGGAAGGCAGGAGGCAATTCAGACAATCTTTTAACGTTGTTGTTGATGAAAGAAACAAATTTGAAATTGTGAAAATAACACGTAGGAAAATAAATGAAGATCGAGTGAAAAAAAATGGATTCAACTTAAACGGCAAATTTAGGATGTGTGCTGGATTTAATGTTGTTTGTGAATGTTAAAGAGAGGATACGATTTCTACAGTAGATCAAGGCTTTTAATTCTTCCCAAGATGAAGGAGACATGTAAAATGCTGACATTGACAGTATAGATCAAGATCAGACTGCACAGGATGTGTAGACCGTTCAATGATCGACGGTGTCCTATATTTGGTAGAAACAGCCATAGAACTGTACTCGAATGATTTCCTTTACACATCGCAACGTTACTTCTACCACTTAGTAGAAGAGACTTTTGGCATATTTCAACTATCTTTAGTTATTATTTCTTTTATGTATATATATATATTTATTTATCTATCAAAATTCGTTGATAAGACAGTGGTATAATTGAAATAACTTCAAGAAATGAATTTCAAAATAGTTTTGTTCCCCACTAGAAGAATAACTTTTCCTTTTCATAAGTACTATCTCTACTAGGCTAATTCATTTAAAATTTCTTTCCTATTATTGTAGTATGATGTAAGAGCGATAGAGATTGAAATTCTGCAGTAGACAAGTGATTGAAACGTGATAAAGCGATTTATATCTTTGCAAATTTTATGCAGTTTTCTCAGTTTTCTGCGTTAGTTCATATATAGCGACCATATCTTCTCACACTTGTGACGTCACGGCAGACTACCGGAAGTCACGATTTTTTCAATTAGCGACTTTCAGACAGGTGAAAATCCGAAGTTTAAACCTCTATATCTCGTGAAGTAAGCATCACACAACGCTAAGATTTTTTTTTTTTTGTTAACATACTCTAGTATAGTTTTATCCGATTTTGAAATAAAAATTTTGGTCTAGAGTTACCCTTTAAACCCCCTTTAAGCAGAAAATGGCCCAAGTGTCTTTACCTTCCCGATACAGTCAAGGTCAACTATTGAAACTCTCAATGACGTCATAGGTCGAGATCGGACTGCAATAAATGTGCAATTTGCATGATACTTTTTTTTTTTTTTTTTCTCTTCAAACTATTATGGCAATAAAGGCTGCGAAAATTTACTGAAACTTCAAGAAACAATGCTATACATGCACTAGTATATGGCGAGACTTTATTTCGTCGTTGTTGTTGGTGTTGATTTTGATGGTGGTGGTGGTGGTGGTGGAGGTTTTTCAAATTATTAACTGAACCCCACCCACATCCCCACCCCACATCCCCACCCGCTCCCTTAACTCCTTCGGCGTCAAATATACAAACTCGGTCTCTTCCGACGGCTGAATATACAATCCACTGGAACTTAGAAAGATAATTTGTCTTACTTGGCTTGACTAAACAAGCGGACGGTATAGATCTAAGATCAGACTGCACGTTATGTGCAGTCTGATCTTGATCTATGCAGTCCGCAAAAGTCATTGTTTTCACCTATGACGTTGAAAGGGTTAAGAAAAATAGGTCAAAATCTCGTTGCACTTCCTGGATCCGAACCTAGCGGTCTAGTACGAGCATGACATTTGAAAATGGATCAAATAGATAAACCAGACGAGTTTCTACATGCCTTGTGGATTTCCATTTCATTTTTATCGTTTCGTTAAATTAAGGTCTATATACTAGTAATGGTTGAAATCTATAGCTTTATTACAGCTAGTTGATTTTAAAATCCCAGTCAATGTCACTAAAATCGCTATGAGCCATAGGATTGTAATTTATAGGGGACTATTCATATTTTTACAATCTAACAACCCCTGATTTTTCGGCGTAGCTGAATGTGCTGGCTTTCGACCTATTTTTTGGTACTGATAAAGAATGAATAGATGGTGATTTGCGATTGGTCAAAAATGTGCGCATGTTTATTCGGCGGACCCCTGCTGCCACATTTGCTCTTACATTTACGAAACCACTATAGTTTACAAGCGTTGCTCAGCTAATCGATGCCTTGATTCAAAACATAGTAAATTAATGTAATAGAGATTGATCCTTTTCTTGTTTTGTTTGGAAATCTAATATTTTAATAATCGTCACCAAATAACTCAATACTAGAAATAAGAATGAATTTAGGCCTACAAACTGTGTCGCAACGAAAATGTATTCAAAAAGGTTTCGACTGAAAATCCTGACTCGTATGATCCTTTTTTAAGTAGACTTATATATTTCTAAGAGCAGGAAAACGGTTTGTTTCCGGCGAGGAAATGTAAAATGCATGTGACAAAGCCGAATGACTTGATCAATGGATCAACCGAGGTCTGCCGGATGAGTAACATTTGTGAGGAAGAGATAAGAGGGTATTATCTGGTTCAAAGAGTAGTATTCTTAACTTTCAAACCGATAGTAAAAAAACTCTAATTTTGCTATTCAAAAGGTACGTTTGGGGTAAAGACATCTCCTTATCGAACAGTGTAGATCAAAAATCAGACTGCATTGTGCAGTCTGATCTTGATCTACACTGTCCGCTAAAGGTCAGTGAGTCGCACTTAGCAGCCTAAGGGTTATTTATTTATTTATTTATTTATTTATTTATTTTTTCATTAAAACAAGTGTTTCCGGACTTTGTTCCTTCAAGATAATTGCAATGAGTACCCACAACATAAGTTTAACTTTTTACCAAATAACAAACGTTTTATCTTCTCCAAATTCAAAGCATTTGCAGACGACAAATAAGCTTTGTCTGTGCATGAAAAGAAAAGGAAAAGAATGCTAGTAACTAGCATTTTCACCTTTTCCAACTTTCAATAGCCTTCTTTCTCAAGATCGTTCAAACTCGGGGTAGAGTGGGTTTTCAGATTTTTTAACCCCCACCCCCCCACAACCTTATATAGACCTTTCCTTTCAATTCTAACTCTTTACAAACAATCACGATTTGTAGCGACGGTAAAGAAGAATGCTTTTGAGGGGAAAAAACGTCAGAAAAGGAGAAAATGCTGATAATTAGCATTTTCTCCTTTTTCCACACTTGTGACTACCCTTTCTAGAACCAACTCAATCATTTAAAACACATTTAAGACGCTGTCTGCAAATGCTTGTGATTTGGACTGGTCTAAAATTTTATCGTATGGTAAAGATTATATGGCTTGCAACACGCGAAAATGGACATTCGGACATTTGCGTAAAGTGTCGACTCGGATCAGCCTGCGCAGTCCGCGCAGGCTAATCTGAGACGGCACTTTACGACTACATTAGATCTTATGGTACAGTAGACTTGCGCAAAACTGAAAATTACATATAAACGGAAAGTGTCGTTTTGGATTAGTCTGCGCGGAGTGCGCAGGCTGATCCGAAACGACACTTTACTCAAATGTCCGAATGTCTCTTTTCATGTGTTGCAGACCAATTATACTGCTCAGTATATAACTTTTCAAGCCAGTTGTAAAGGCCCAAAATATTAGAGTTGTGTACATCTATTCGCAAGAAAATTTCCTCATCGTATCGGACAGTATAGATGCAAAATCAGACTACACTTTCTGTGCAGTCTGATCTTGATCTAAAGTGTCCATAACGCGTTGTGTCGCTCTTAGCAATCTAATACATGTACTGTTGCAGCGTTGCAGCTAACACCGAAGTACATCCACTTCCGCAAAATTAGACGCTTTCTCTTTAGTTTAATACACTCAACAAGCTTTAAGATACATTGACATCTTTGCTAGTTTTCTGTCAGTTTTCAGCCATTTTTTACCCGTTTTTAACCCATATCGTCCTTATTTTATGAAACTATAACCATTCTTGTGTCTTCAAGCCAAATGTTGCCCCTGACGGCTGCAAGGTTGCACAGATTACGACGGATAGAAAATGCATTTCATGCTTTGGAGGCCTTTCAAGACATCTCTTGTGTCGTTTCCGGTTTTAAATGAGGACAAATCCATTGAGTTTTTTTTTTATCTCGTGCGCCATACTTATCGATGTATATGTATATTTACACAGCTGACCAATACCTGAATCATTATACACACTATAAAGTTTTAACTTCGTTTTTTTTTTTTCTCTCTCTCTCTCTAGATTTAGAGATCAGTAGGTATGCACTTCAAACGTCCTTCTGTATTCAATAATTTTAAATGAGATAGCATCGCGAGTTTAACCTATGACCCTTCGTCTGCTAAGCGCGAATCATTGACTTTTTCCGGATACTGTTGATCAAGATCAGACTGCACAGTACGTGCAGTCTGATCTTAGTTCTTCACTGCCCGATATTAATATATTTTTCTCAAAAAAATAAGTTTGAAACAGGAACATACGAGTTTTTAAACATCAAAATCGTTCACGTTTATTTCCACAAACAAAGGACAGCTTTGGTCAAAGATCAAATCGTGTTTCTTTTTTAAGGGTCTTATCTTGACCTAAACCATTCGAAAATATGTGCTAATATTTGATCACAGTTTTAAAGTTTAATCCCTTACCAAGCATGCCGGTGAGAGAAAATGCTTTTGAAAACATTGTTGTCGAGTCAAAAACTAGGTCACTGGGTCAGATCTAAGAAAAACATTGTGTACACTCTAGGGGCCACATTTCCATTCCAAAACTCTTGAAAATTTGTCGGAATGTTTGTCTTAATGATATCTCGGACGAGTTTGAAAATGGGTCATGTCGGGTGAAAAACTGGGTCACTAGATCAAATCTTAGAAAAACATTGTACATGTATACTCTCTTCAGACCACATTTTCAGTCCGATTCTCCTGAAAGTTGGTCAGAATGTCTGTTTTGACGATCCATTGTATCTAAAATGAGGTCGAAATTGTTTCAGATGGGAACAGAGACTAGGTCACTCGGTTAAATCATAGAAATACTTTGTGTATATTCAACAGGCCACATTTTCTATCCAATACTTATGAAACTTAATCAGAATGTTTGTCTTGATGATATCTTGGATGAGTTTGAAAATGGGTCACATTGGGTCGAAAAACTAGGTCACCAGGTCAAATTTTAGAGAAAAAAAAAATATGTGTACACTCTAGAGGCCACATTGTTTTCCCCAATAGACATGAAACCTTTGTAAGAAATTTTGTCTGGATGATATCTCGGATGAGTCTGAAAATGGGTCATGTTGTGTGAAAAGCCAGTTCAAATTTTAGAAAACACTGTGTACATTGTAGATGCCACATTTTCTGTGCAATACCCATGAAACTTGGTCAGAATGTTGATTTTGATAATATCTACAAAAGGTTTGAAAACTGGGCATGTTAGACTAAAAATTAGGTCACTGAGACAAATTCTAACAAAAGCTTGCGCACACTTTAGATGCCACATTATCAGTCCAATACTTATGTTTATTATATACTTTGATATTGTCCCCATGTATTTGTACTGGATGAAAGTATGCAATATTTTTCCTTATTATATACTTTGATATTGTCCCCATGTATTTGCACTGGATGAAAGTATGCAATATTTTTCCATATTGCATACTTTGATATAAGATACTTTAGAGCTTTTTTCACGTGCGTTGCTAAGTACGGAACTATTTTAAAACCCGCCATTTCTCCAAAAATCAAAATATGAACGGCCGCCATTATCATAAATTTCATCGTTAAACATCATATTTTACGAACTTTTCAATGCGTAGTACTTAATAAAAACATGAAAAATAAGCAGAATGTTTGTTTCCAGAATGACAGTCACTACAAAGTTATGAAAAATTTGTCTATTGAATATGTTTATCGATGATGAAATATTTAAGTGCTGAAAAAGGATCCTCGGTCGCCATCTTGTTTGTTTACATACCTTTAGCAACGGTGACGTCATCAAAAGCTAAGGTTGAAAATTTTGCGAAACCACGGTAAATCGACGAAATAGATTTCTTATCGCTTTTGAAATTTTGAAATAAAGAAAATAAATCAAGAAATTTGATGAAAACACTGTTAAATCACGGGAAATTGTGTAAACCATATCGAAGTATATAATAAAAATGTTATTGCACTTGTATGGGAATATATTGTGTTGAACTCGTTCTTTCGGCGTAGTTGCCCTCGCAAGCTCGGGCAACTCTACTAAAAGAACTCGTTCAACACAATATATTCCCATACAAGTGCAATAACCTATATCATTTCATGCTTTCCGGTAGGTTATCGAGAAATATCGGTGAAATATTTTTCGGTATTTCATGGTTACGACCAGTGAAATATACCGATTTTATATTCTAACTCTTCAATTGAAGGCGGAAACAGTTGTTCCCGTGCACTAGTTACCTAGGTAAAATGCGCGTGCCTCTCTACCAGATGGAAATCTGACGTAATTTACCCTACAATTCTCGCGCTTTACGTAATATTGTAACGCGTTGCTATGCGGAGGGGGTACGCCACGGAGAACAACCGAAAAGAACTGTACTGGATTTTGATGTAAGTTCCCCCCCCCCAAAAAAAAAGGGTTAAAAGCATGAAATAAATAGAATATTTCTTTTTTTCGTTGAAAGATCGAAATTTATTTCATCACTTGAACATAATCTGTAATATTTTCACTCATGGCTGCGCCACTCGTGAAAATATACCGATGATATTCACTCGATGAAATAAATTTCGATCTTTCACCGTGAAAAACAAATATCCTCTATATGTTTGTTGGAATGTTTGTCATTATATCTCGGAAGAGATTGGAAATGAGTCATGTTCGGTCAAAAGGCTCAGGTGAGCAACTTCTGGGTTATTTTGGCTTTTTTGTCCTCGTGCTGAGCCTAGTAGCTCAGTTGGTAGCGTACAGGAATTGAAATCAGGGGTCGCAGATTTGAAACTCCAGTTCGGCAAATTTCTATCCGAGAATTGATGATAGTCATTGCGACACGATTCATTCCTCTGATCATTCTTTCGGCGACGGTTATGTGGGAAAGCAGCCAGTGGCTTGAGAAGAATATTATGCGAAGTACTGGTAAAAGAAACTCGAAGGAAGGATGGATAAGTGCACTGGCCGCAACGACAAACTGAAATAATGTTGAAAAAGGCGTTAAACGCCATACAAATAAAACAAAATAAAATTATCTTTTGGTAAACGCTTTTCCAAATGTCCCGCAGTTTCGCTGACTTCAGGTAGAAAGCTCCTAAAAACATAGGTTGAAAAGTTGAAAAGAAAGCTCCTGTTCTCACGTTGTATTCTCTCTCTGTTCATGCACGTATAATTCCCATCTTTGAGCCACATTTTGTTTGTCGTCTGCAAATACTTTCTGTATCGACCAGTCTAAATTTTGAAATCAGATAAAAATTTTACTTGTATACGAAATAAGGAATTTGATACCCGTTTAAAAATCCGTGTTTTGGCGACCCTTATCAAGAAGGCTTTTGTAATCATTCAGGAAAAAGGAGAAAATGCTTTCAAAAAGCATTTTCTGCTTTTTACACCATACAATAGTCATGGCTTTCTACCTGTTCAGAGACATTTACTATCATATGAGTCACATTCAATATGCCATCTGCTCAGGCTAGCAATTTTGACATGTCTTACATTTTATCGTGTCGTAAAGAATTAACTCTTTACCCACACGAGAAAAATGTAGACTTGTCCAAATTGAAAGCATTTGCAGACGACAATTTAAATTTGGCTCAAATGATGAAATTTGTGTTTGATAGGGTAGAAAACATTGTGGGAAAAGGAGAAAATGCTGGTTACCAGCATTTTCTCCTTTTCCTACAATGTTTTCAAAAAACTTCCTCCTCAGGGTCGTTAAAACTTAGGATTGTGTGGTATAGAGTAAGGAAAAGCTATACAATTGTATTTTAAAGCGATAAATACTTTCTAACCCTTTTCAACCCAATCCCGAGTTTTAACGACCCTGAGGTAGAAAGATTTTGCATACATTGTGGGAAAAGGAGAAAATGCTGAGAACAAGCATTTTCTCCTTTTCTCACAACTTTTTCATAGACAAATCTTATCACTTTGAACTCATTCAGATGTTACATTTTCTTTGCGAACCATTTTGATGTAACGCCACGTTCTGTATACATTAACTTTGTGATCTTTCATGGAGCAGAGTTTTCATGGATGGTTTGAAAAGACCAGGATATGGCTGCATATCCTTGTGTCTTGGTCTAGATCTATTCCAACCGTCAATCATATTACAAACACGTACTCAAATAACATTTGACGATAAACAACAAAAACTAAACTAAACTCTAATTTCGTTTATTATAAATATGTCACTCGTTGTACAAAAAAAAAATGTATATTTTGTAAGGCTTTGTGGGCCAGAGGCCTAAATACTTGATAAAGATATTGATTGATTGATTGACTTTGCCGTTATCTATTTTGTCCTGCAATATGCTTTCAATTTAGACATATCCAATCTCGTACCAGTGTATAAAGTTTTTAATCTATCCGTTTTGAAAACATTTTTGTACTACAAATTCAGTTTCGTTGAATTGAAAAAAGTTTAACTGAAAACGGTAGAAAACATTCTGGGAAAAGGGAAAATACCGGCCTACAGCATAGTCTCCTTTCTCCATAATGTTTTCAAAAGCCACTTTCTTCTTGGTCGCTAAAATTCAGGATTGTTTGGGATATGGTTCAAGGACATAGATGCAACGTTATCTCAGATTAGCGATCAACAATTTTATGGGCAAAATTTTAGGGTACGACTTACCTATTCAAACGAATATTTTGAGCCATGCTTTGTGAAAAGGGGGTTTAATGCATCTGCAAAAAGTATCGACCCATGTCAGCCTGCGCAGTCCGCTGACATGGATCGAAACTTTTTGCTATTTGTAAATTTTGTGTATGTCCAAAGGACCATTTTACTTCATGATTCAGTTGGTTGTTGGACAAAATAGACTTTAGGTTTCTATAATTATGTGATGACTTGCTTGGTATAATGCATCATAGAGGTGTATTAAACTCGCTTTTGCGAGAGCATGACTCATTTTTAACAAACGTGTTTGGATATGTCTACCGAGGAAGTCTTCTAAAACATACACTAAGCATTTTTTTCTCCTTTTTTCCACAACTTTTTCTACCATTTTAAGAAACTTTTGAATCGTTTGTACCTATTTCAAATTTGTTTTATGCAGATGTTTTGAATTTGGAAGAGACTAATACGCTGTCTGCGCATGTCATATTCTACGAAGATTCGACCTGTCTGCTATGAGGCATCACCCATCCCATATACATGGAAAAAGTAGGGCTTATACCGAAGCTATTATCCAAGCCTGTAGCGGGCTGTTTTAAAAAATGGCTGGTGCATAGGTTACATGTATGCTAGCTGATCATAGCTAAATGAATCGCACCAGATAGCGTTTCATAGAGTAAACGTTTATTTTGAAATTCAAAGTAACGGTTGTCGTTTTGAAAAGTAGTCCGGTTCTGTACCAAGAATGCCCAAATTAGATAGATGTGTATTTGTAGATATGCCATCTAGCGTGAGATAATGGAGTCTAATATTTGTTGTATGGGAACGGGGCTAATCTTGATCTCGCCCTTTTTACACGTGAGTCATGCTCTGTAAAAAGGGGACTTAATGCATCTGCGAAAAGTATCGACCCAGGCAGGTCAAACTGCGCAGTTCGCGCAGGCTGACCTGGGCCGAATCTTTTCGCTATTGATCAATTTTCCGTATGTCCAATGACCACTCTACCTCATGGTTCCAGTGGTTTGTTTAGTTAGTTTAAACATATTTATTTTACATCGATTGAGAAACAAGTTCTTACCACTTATACTAATCTCTCTCGGTTTTGTTTTCTAGGAACTACACCAGTACTTGCGCAGAATGTGTGGGCCAATGAAAAATCCCAAAGTTGACACCCGCTCCCGGGTATCGAACTCAGGACCTAATGGTTACGAGGCCGACCCTCTACCTCACAACGACGGACACCACTAATGCAGACATTATAAATTTTGAGGATCCATAATTATGTGATAGCTTACTTGGTATAATGCACCACGAAGATGCATTAAGCTCCCTTTTGCCAGAGCATGGCTCATGTATTTGAGCCATGCTCTGTGAAAAGGGGGCTTAATGCATCTGCGAAAAGTATCGACCCAGGTCAGCCTGCGCAGTCCGCGCAGGCTGACCTGGGCCGAAACTTTTCGCTACTGGTCAATTTTCTGTTTGTGAAAGGACCAATCTACCTCATGATTCAGTCGGTTATTCAAAAAAGTGGCTCCTTTGGATCCATAATTATGTGATGATTTGGGCTAGTATCATGTATAACGGAGATGCATTAAGCCCCCTTTTGCCAGAGCATGGCTCATGTATTTTGTTTACCTTGACAAAATTTTAACCCTTTCGCTGCTTAGTGCGACTCGCTAACCTTTTGTGGACAGTGTAGATCAAGATCAGACTGCACAGAACGTGCTGTCTGATCTTTGATCTACACTGTCCGATAAGGCGATATTATTCCCCAAAACATAACTTTGAAACAAAAATATTTGGATTATTAATATCGAATTGAAGATTTAATTTTAGTTATTTGGCAGGATAAGGGTTAATGACATTAAAAGGGGACTATTTGGAGGTTTTGTTTTAGTCATGAACCTATTTTGGTTTTAAAACAGCAATAAAAATCAAAATATGTGAACCATACTCTGTGAAAAGGTGGGGGGGGGGGGGGAGAGTAAATGCATCTGTAAAAAGTTTTGATTCAGATCAGCCTGCACAATCCTGCGCAGGCTGACCTGTATCGAAACTTTTTGCTTGTGGTAAATTTTCTCCATGTCCAAGGACCACTCATCGGATGATTCAGCTGGTTACCAGACAAAGTGGATTTTATGGATCCCTAATTACTTGATGGCTTGCTTGGTATAATGTATCAAGGAGACGCATAAAACGTATACTCTTTTGCCAAAGCATGGCTTATATGTTTTTCTATATATGTGTAAGGAGACTGAGCCATTATCTTCCGCTAGGTGGCATTTTTCAAATACAGACCTAGTCTATCTGATTTGGGCATTTCGGGTTCAGAACCGTACTACTTTTCAACACAACAACCGTTACTTTGAATCTGAAAATAAAATTAACGTTTGCTCAATAAAATGCTACCTGGTATGATACATCAAGATATTGTCAGCTAACATGTTACATATGCACCAGTCATTTATATATACTGCCGTGTCCGGTAATCTTGCGCTTCCGGTAATCTTGCGCACTACGCTATTTTTTGTTCCGGAAGTTTGTGTATTTGTGAACGGCCGTTTCTACGACTAATTCGGGAAAAAAAGGAATTTAGCAAAATCGAAAAGGTAAGTAGAGCAAATATTTTTACCTGAGAGTGTTTTTGTTAGTGTATGATGTCATCATTATAAATATTCATGAGGAACGCCCTTTGACCCATTTTCCGATAAAAGCCGGCTGCAACATTTCGTCTGTCTGTTAAACGAGTAATTTGTGTCCAGTCATCGAAAAATATCAGTAAAAAGCTTTCTTCACAATTTTATAAGTCACAAAAATTATTATCAACAATACATTTGTTGTTAAAAGGCAGCAACAATCAGACGACAGCTGCTCCTCGTTTTGCCGCCAATCTGTCAAAATATTCAGTGTAAGTACCCGGATTGCGCATGACCAATATTTTTTTCTACGGAAGCCAATAAATGCCATGATTTTCCCCATTCACTTAGAGCTATTCATAAATAGAAGGGGAAAAAAACTAGTAAGATCAACTAATAATAAAAATAAATTTGAGTGATCATAATAGCAATATCTTTTGATTTTTCTATTTCTTTCAGGTAAAACAGAATGGCGACACCAAAAAAGTCTAAATATGGGTACCTCATGATGAGAGAAGCATACCAAGATGTGAAAGAGAAGGGTTTTGCAATCAGGCGAGCAGCAAAGGTACATGGCTTACCAGAGTCAACACTCCGTTGGAGGCTGGTGAAAGATAAACCAGATGATGTAAAGCTAGGGGGTCCAACATTTTTTACCCGATCTAAAGAAGAGATGTTAGCTGAGCACTGCGTTTCCATGGCTCATC
This sequence comes from Hippopus hippopus, assembly GCA_946811185.2. Taxonomy (NCBI): domain Eukaryota; kingdom Metazoa; phylum Mollusca; class Bivalvia; order Cardiida; family Cardiidae; genus Hippopus; species Hippopus hippopus. Next base: position 11,110,536 of record OX328113.1, on the reverse strand, counting down.
TAGGATATGGTTTCACAAGGTGGCAGGTACATGATATGGCTAAAAACATGTGTGGGGCTATAGGAATGGACAGCGAGCCTACAAAGCACTGGTTTTATGGATTTCTTAGTAGATTTCCTGATCTTAAGATGGTTCACCCTAAGAAAAGGGATAAAGCAAGAGATGATGCTGTGAATCATGAAATGGTGAAGAGTTACTTTGAACAGCTGGGTAAGACACTTAATAAATATGACATTAAGGATAAGCCACAATTCATTTGGAATGTAGATGAGACAGGAATTTCCCTTGATCACAACCCCCCAAAGATCCTGGCCAAAGGTGGTAGTAATCCACATTGTATAACATCTAGTAAATCTGCAACAACAACTGTCATTGCTGTTGTAAGTGCCCTTGGTGAAACCATCCCACCCTATGTAATTTTCAAAGGTGAAAGAATGTCAAGAGATATTAGACATGATGGCCTTACAGATAATGAGTACAGGTCTTCGCCAACTGGATGGTCTAATTCACACCTGTTCCTAGATTTCTTCAAAAATCACTTCTTACATCATGTAACAGCTAGACCATGTGTACTTCTATATGACAGCCATTCAACCCATGTTACCCTTGATATTATTGATACTGCAAGGAAGGAGGACATTCATTTGTTTGTGTTGCCCCCTCATAGTAGTCACTGCCTTTGAACAACCCCTTGATGTGTCAGTATTCAGTCCATTCAAAAAGAATCTCAACACTGAATGTCACAAATTTTTACATGCTAATCCAAGCCGAGTTATAGTAAAAGAGGATCTTCCGAAGATCATAGGGGCTGCTTTTAAAAATTCATTGACAGTGAGTACAATTATGTCAGGTTACAGGAAGACAGGAATATTTCCTTTTGATCCATCTGCCCCTTGTGTAACTCCACCCGTAATCAACAAGGAAATAAAAAAGATGAAAGTGAGCAGAAAAGAACGGAAAGATAACAGAACTGTCAAAATACTTTTTCAAGAGAAATCAGATGACTTTAACAGACTAAAAGATTGTGTAGAACCAAAGAAAAAAAGGTGTGTTTTTGTGCCACCCTACGGAGCAGCAATAACAGAACTCTTTCTATGAAAAAAAGAAAACGATGGAAGCAGAGAAAAACCAAAATATAAAGAAAAGGGAAAAAACTGAGACAGAGAAGGGAAAGCTTTTAGGCAAGAGGAAAATTTTATTTACGCCACCATTTTCACAGAAAGGGGCAAGTTTAAGTGAAGTGGACACTGATATGACTGGACATTTGGAAAGAACTCAGACAAAGAAAGCAAGGAAAGACAGAGACAGTAAGGACGGTAAATCTAAGACTGGGCAAAAAAAGGGAAAAGGTCCATTTCAGCATTCTGTTAGGGGGAAGGGTCCAGCTAATAAACTGAAATACAAGCAAATGGCAGAGTGTACTGAGTCATGTGAAGAGATTGATACAGAATGTTGTGTAGTGTGTGGTAAGTTCCAGCCAGAGGAATTAGATCTGAACAAAAGGATACAATTTGTTGACTGGGGTTGCTGTATGTCATGTGGTAAATGGGTGCATCTGAAATTTTGCTCTGTCATCGAAAAGTTGCGTGAAAATGACGAGTTCAAGTGCCCTTTGTGCAGCAGTGAACAGTAAAAAAATTCATCCCTTCTGTGTAAATAAGTTAATTTGATTACAAATTAAAAACTGTTAATGAGTTGAAATTTACTGTTGCAGAACTTTAACACTTTAATTCGTTTTCATGGTCTGTGAGGGCCACCATACCTTAGAGACTTTTTTGTTGTGACGTCATTTTATACAAGTGCGCAAGATCACCGGACAGTTGCATGTCGGTTAAAATATGGTGGTAAGTGTTTACATTTTAAAAGTTTGACTTGTTTGGGGAGATTATTTCACGAAAAGCTTGTGTCATTATTCGGATGAGGTATTTTTATAAATGAAAAAACAGCGTAGAGAATCTTTAGATTTTATGAAGTATTACAATCAAACGGTCTTTTGCTTAGGTGCGCAAGATTACCGGACAGCAGCGTATATAAAAAAATCCCCTACAGGCTTGGGTAATAGCTTGGGTACAGGCCCAGACATTTCTTGTTGATAACTCTGTAGAAAAACTCTGCACACATCCTGGTTTCCCCAAAGTCTATATTTAGAAATTGTATTCAAAGATAAGCAGTGAGACAATTAGTATTTGTAAAAGCCATTTTTCCTGTTTGAAATAATTTATTTTTTTAAGAAATCTGGGTGAAACACAGGCTAGAATTTATTATTTTCACTATTGCTACTTTACTAGAGGCGAGTTTTAGTTTACAAACCGCGTATTTATATTTATCCTGTACAGGATAGTGACGTGTCATAGCAGACAGGTCAAATCTTTGAAGAGTATGACATGCGCAGACAACGGAAACTGAACGGTTACATTCAGTTAAAAGGTGCAATTTTAGACATTGAATTTCCATAGGTTATTGTAGTTTTGCAATCTGATACTCTGTCTATTTTTATGAAGCAAAATAAATATTATGACGTCATCATACCAAGCGGCTCTTGCTTAATGCAGGCGCCCACTGAATGCAGGTACATGTACATGTCAATATGTTCGACTTCTTAAGGAGTTTAGATGATGATTGCTTAATGCATGTTCCTAGCTTAACTGTTCTCGAAACGACAAAATGTCAAAATTTGTCCAAATAGAAAATATTTGCAAACGATTGAATAAAGGTGACTAAGAAATTGAAATTCATACTTGGAAACTTAGAAAACGGTTTTGGGAAAGGAGGAAATGTTGGTTATGATTTAAAAAAACCCCTATCTCAAGGTTGTTTAACTCTTTACCAGACCATCCCAAGTTTTAACGGCCCTTAAGAACAAGTATTTTGAAAACATTGTGGGAAAAGGAGAAAATGCTAGTAACCAGCATTTTCTCCTTTTACCACAATATTTTCTACCCAAAGAAAGAAATCATCATTAATTTTGAGCTACATTTAATTCGTAGATGCTTTCAGTTTAGTCCAAGCCAAAATTTTGTCGTGTGGTAAAGGGGTAAACACGGAACTGTTCGGTAAGGGTCGCCACCCACTCGTCACACCTCGGCCAATGCCGTGTTTGTATCTAACTTGATCACCGGATCACCCGAGGTATGCCGAATGGGTCGCCACCGTGACTGGTGTAACTGTAGTTTCTTTTAAAACTTTCTTTCAGAATGGCCTCCACTGAGCTAACACGTAACTGGCAGAAGGCAAACAGCGGGAGAAAATTCTTTCACGAGGGCATTGTTGACTTCACGTGTGACATCATTACTGACATTTACGATCGCTTCGTCGGACGGCAGTCAGACTGCGTTGAAACGGGCCATGTGATTTACACCCGTCAATCGAAGTTAGACCGCGTTGTAACAGATGTTCATTACCCCGGTTTACAGTGCGATCGGGGCATAAATAAACAATGCTTGTGCAAAGACGAGAGATGTCAAAGTAATTACGACAAAGTCATCGATCTCCATGTTTGTTCCTCGCACACCCGTCTACAAAACTGGCACAGGTGTTTTTGTCACGATAAACTGTCTGTTGCTGCTTGTTTTTTAACACTGCACGAGCCCCATGAACAGAAGAACACACATCTAGATAAGCTGGAAGATGTAGATTCGCTGGGGTTGTTGACAATTTTAGATAACTGCAGTTTGGAAAGCGAAAAATATATCAAGAGACATCTAATTCAGAAGGTACAGTATGTAAACATCTGCTTCATTTTGTCACGGTTTCACAAGTTCTGAAATGGTTCAGAGTTATTGTTTTTAGCTCACCTGATCACAAGGTGCTCAAGGTGAGTGCTTGTTATCGTGCTGTGTCCGTCATCCGTCATCCATCCTCCGTCGTACGATCAACAATAACATTGTATGTACTCTGGAGGCTATATTTTTAGTACATTACTCATGAAACTTGGTCAGAATGTTTGCCTTGATGAAATCTTGGGCGAGTAAAATAATTGGGTCAGGTCCTGTCAAAAAATAGGTCACTATGCCATATTTTAGAAAAGCATTCTGTGCACTATAGAGGCAGTATTTTCAGCCAATTACTCATGAAACACAGTCAGAGTGTTTGTCTTAGTGATATCTAAATTGGTTTGAAATCAGATTACGTTAGATCAACAAGTGGATCACTGGGCCAAACTTTAGAGAAACTTTGGTGCACTCTAGAGGCAACATTTCCTGTTCGATACTCATGAAATGTTGTCTTGACAATATCTCGGACAAGTTTGAAATTGGTTCACAATAGGTCAAAAAGTAGATCACTTGGCAAAGTCTTAGAAAAACCTTGTGTGCACTCTAGTTGCAGTTCGATACTCATGAAACTAGGTCAGACTTGATGATATCTCGGACAAGTTTGAAATTGATTCAAGTCACGTCAGGTCAAAAAGTAGGTCACTGGGCCAAATCTTAGACAAACCTTGTGTGCACTCTAGAGGCCTCATATTCGGCTACATGCTCTTTGAACTGCATGTTTGTCTTGGTGATATATCAGACAAGTTAGAATATGGGTCACGCCGGGTCAAAAAATAGGTCACTGAGCCAAATCTTACAAAAACCTTTAGTGCAGTCTAAAGGCCACATTTTCAGCCTGATACTCATGAAACTCTTTCAGAATGTTCGTCTTGATAATACAGATCTATCTGACAAGTTTGAAATTATGTCAAAACAGGTCAAAAAGTAGGTCACTGGGAAAAATCTAAGGAAAAACTTTGTTTACATTTTAGAGGCATTATTTTCAGTCTGATACTCTTGAAATTTAGTAAGAATGATTTGTCTTGATGCCATCTAGTAGAACGTTTGAATCGGGTCATGCCGTGTCAAAAATACGTCACTGGGACAAATCTTAGAAAAAAACTTGTTTTTTATGCAGTCTAGAGCCCACGTTTTTAGCCTGATACTCATGAAAAGTGACCAGAATGTTTCTGTGGATCGAATCTAGTACAGGTTTTGTCATATCAGGTCAAAAAGTAGGTCATTGGGACATATATTAGAAATGTCTTGAGTCCATTCTGGTGGCCACACTTTCAGCGCAACACTCATGAGAATTTGTAAAAATGTTTGTCTTTATGACATGTCAAACAAGTTCACAATTTGGTCATGTCGGGTCAAAAAAGTAGGTCACTGGGACAAATCTTAGAAAAATCTTATGTGTCGTCCAGAGGCCACGTTATCAGTCTAATACTCATTAACATTGTCTGATTGTAACCTTAATAATATATCTGACAAGTTCAAAAATAGGTCAAGTCGGTCAAAAAGTAGGTCACTTACACTCATATGCTTTACGTCACTAGAACCAGCATCTCTTCAGTTATATCAATCCTAGATGACTTTACACGGGTGAGCGCTTTAGGGCCAGCGGCCCTCTTGTTCGGAGAAGTACTAGTGATTATATTTCTGCAAGTAATTTTATTATTGGAATTATTTTTATATTAGCTTACATGTGACCAAAGCTTCTAAGTTATTTCCGAATCAATTGATTTCAAGGCATTCAGTGTGCAAAGAAGTTCTCGTTTTGCAATCAAGTATTGTTTAAATTAAATACTCAAACCATGATTTGCCCCCCCCCCCCCCCCAAAAAAAAGTTCACTCTGGATTGTGTGTTAAAGGGTTATTTAAAGACAATGTTGTTCACAGGATCTGTTTTACATTCCAGGCCATAGAAATCCACAAAAAGATTACAAGAAATCCCAAAAATGAGACGGAGAAAGAGACATTGTTCGACTTTTTGGACGTTTTGTCGCAGATACTTAGATCTCTGGATAAAACGAAATACCCCAAGGTGACCGTTGCCATCATGCGACTCGTTGAGGTACACACCATTTTTATCCATTTAAACTTTTAGAGCTTTAAAGTAACCGAAAGTAGATGCTTTCTGTGGATGCCTCTCGGTTGGGAAACTTATAAAAAGCATATTTATCACATACATGTAACTCTCCTTGTTTTCAATGTAAGACAGCTATTACGAATTTTCTTGTCTTACACACGTGTGAGATACGAAAATAGTGCCGTATTTGGTCAACGCGCTGTAGTGATACGCCTAATTTTTAAAACTTTTCCTACCAAGATTACTGTGAAATTGCCTGTAAAAACTGATGCTCGTGATAAAGCTGCAAATTGTAGTATCTTTATATGGGGAAAAAACCCGTTCTTTGGAACTATTTTGTTTGTGATGTACAAACTTGTCAAAGAAACAAAATAGGCTATATGTAAATTTCAATACACATGCACATATAGGGCTATGTTTTAACACGTCATGAACTATTATTCTTGAGAAAGTTATATGATAAAAAAAATCAGGCATTTGTGTGGTGTTCGTGTTTGTGAGGTAGAGCGTCGGCCTCGTAACCATAAGGTTCCGAGGTCGAGACCCGGGAGCGGGTGTCATCTTTTGGATTTTTCATTGGCCCACACAATCGGCGCTAGTACTGGTGTAGTTCCCAGGAAGCAGACTCGAGAGAGATTAATGCAAGTTGTAAGAACTTTTTCCTCAATCGATGTAAAATAAACATGTTTAAACTAGACATTTGTTGGCTTTTGAGGTAAAATTTTTATCAAACTCGTCCACAAAAAGTGTGATTAAGCTAGCCAAAGACTCGCTTAGTTACATTTTTTGTAAACTCGTTTGGTAAAATTCTATCTCAAACACCAACTCATGCCATATCCTATAAATTATATTCTACATTTATGTAAAGGAAAAAAAGAGAGAGACTATTTTTGGTTAGGTGTTATCGCTGGTATGGGACTTCGAGTAATCTCAATAATTAGATGTTTACTATGGTTTTTTCAATAGTAGCTAGCAACTACATGAAAACGAGAATAGGTGTATCTTTAAGAACATTCTTACGCTTCTTCTCTTTCTGAAATTAAAGTATCAAAGAGAGACTATCTTTGGTTAGGTGTTATCGCTGGTATGGGACATCGAGTAGTCTCAATAATTAGATGTTTACTATGGTTTTTTCAATAGTAGCTAGCAACTACTTGAAAACGAGAATAGGTGTATCTTTAAGAACATTCTTACGCTTCTTCTCTTTCTGAAATTAAAGTATCAAAAATTCTGAGTGGCTTAACCAAATGGTTTAGCCAATCAGAGTTCTGTTACTTTCAAACTTAGAAAATTCTGGAGAACAAATCCAGGGATGTTCATAAGAATGGTTGGTGAATATGGAACCAGCATAGTAACATTCAATTCGGACATAGGTTTGTTCGTATATGATGAATTGATTGAATTATTGATTGCATTGGAGTTTAACGCCGTTTTAACAGCTTAGGACATATTACGGCGGTCAGTACACCTACACATGTGTTTCCTGGCTTGAGTTACCCGACCGGTCAATTTAATGCATTGACCGATCAACAAGATTTAACGCTAAAATACCAAAGGATAAAAGTCTAGACTTGCTAAAATTGAAAACAGACGACAAATTAAATGTAGCTGAAATGGTTGTAATTGATGATGAAAGTGTAAAAAAAAAAATAAAAACCTTGTGGGAAAGGGAGAAAATGCTGGTTACCAGCATTTTCTTCTCTTCCCACAAGCTTTTCAAGAGGCTATTTCCTCGGGGTCTTTAAAACTGGAGATTGTGTAGTAAAAGAGTTACGCACAAAATACAGAAATGGCCATTTACCTAAGCATTTCGTCACTTTGATGCCATTTTTTCTTATCAGTATATCAAAACTAAATCACATGACTGCCAACCTTGTTTGTTGCTTTCGTTCTAGCTAAAGACTGACGATTCCTCCATCGGAGAATATGCAAGTATGAGTTTTGTTATAATCTTAACACCCCGAAAATATAATAACTGATTTTTTTTTCGATTTTACTCAACTAAGATTCGGCCATTCTTTTGTAATAAACTACAAACTATGAGCGTTCCCAATGATTATAAAATTATAAGAAATATAAAGTTCTTATCTTTCCTTGATTTATTGTGATACTTTATATTATATCTAGACGTGTGTGATATTTAACATCAAACAAATTTTATGTTATTCCCTGCCTTGTTAAAAACAATGAAAAAAAAAACCAAACTATGATTTGTGCAAACGACAAATTCGACTTTTATTTTTGAATTTTTTTGCCAAAACCCTGTATTCGAAAAGTCATTGGTATTTGACATTAATAACCCCGGGGAAGGCCTAGACATCTTCTATTTTCACTGGCATAGAAAGGATTGTTGAAAAATGTAGGCTTGATTTGTTTCTCTGTGACTCTTTACCACACAACCCAGAGTTTTAACGATCCTGAAGTGGAAGACATTATGGGGCGTGGGGGGAGTAGAAGAAAATGCTGGTAACCACAACATTTTCTTCTTTTTCCACAAGTTTTTTTTTTTTTTTTTTTTTAAGACAATTCCTTTTGAACCACATTTAATAAGTCATCTGAAAATATTTTGAGTTTGGACGAGTCTAAAATTTTGTTTTCTGATAAAGCGTTGAAAAATCATTATCATTTTAGAATGGCCTTTATACAGATTTATTTTCATGTCCATGCAACGTTGGCTCATTTATTTATAAAGAAGTAGAGTGATACAGGGCCTTAAAGACTTTCTTGTTTCTACACAGTTCAACTTACGCCAGGAAAGCTATATGATCCGACAAAAGAGCTTGGACGTGGAAGGTTTGCAGTTGTATATAAAGGTATGAGTGGTTCTGGTGATGCTATGTTTCCTGCGGCTGTGAAACAAATTCTATACAGAGATGAAGATAAAAGTCTAGTGAAAGAGTTGTCCGAGGCAAAGATCATGCAGCTCCTGGAAACAAAACGCCATCCACACGTGGTTGGCTATTATGAACTTTACTGCACACCCACCCATCTATACATCTTCACGGAACTGTATGACGGCACACTGGAAGATTATGTGAAGGAGTCTCACAAGTCTCTTAGAGAAAATTTCGACGCAACAAAAGTAAACCTGTGTCTCGCGGAAGGTCTTCAGTTCCTTCACCATGAGGGCGTTGTACACAGAGATCTCAAACCGAGCAATGTCTTCATTCATGTACATGATCAAAACATCGACAAGGTTGCCATTGGGGATTTTGGACAAGCAAAGCTTTGTCGCATGAAATTTGAATATTCAGCATCATTAAGTTATGCAGCCGCACCTGGAACAGCCGGGTATGTGGCTCCCGAAGTGTGGGATTGGTACGAAAAGGACCCGGAAGAAGACGAGAAGAAATATTTCACTGTTAAGTCGGATACATTTGCATTAGGGCTCATATTTTACTTCACGATCTCGACGGGAAAGCATCCTTTCGGGACGGGCTCTGGATTCAGAATTCAGCAGCGGATTCAGAACAACGAAACACCGAACCTAAGCGATGCCGGTCCTGAGTATCGCTGTTTGATAGGTCGAATGATCAGAATGGACATAAGAGAAAGAATGTTTGCAGAACGTGTCATGGATCATCCGGCGCTCTGGACCTCGGAACAAGTTCTCTGCTATTTCAAATGTAAAAGTAACTATCTAAAAGACTGTAAACAGCCTGTTGTCGACCAAATACAAGCACAATTAGAATCAAGATCAAGGGAATTAATAGATACCTGTGGGTGGATTGCGAATTTGCCAGCCATGCTGAAAGAACGTCTGTCCAGTGGCCCTCATTCTTTTGGAGGTAAAGACCATAGTGTGTTAGCATTGCTTAGAGCGATAAGGAACGTGGAACATCACATTGACGACTATCCAGAATTGTCTGCTGATCCGGATGAACGTGTTGCTATTTGGAGCAGAGCATGTCCCGGTTTACTCATGTGTGTTTATGAAATATTCCAAGAATACCAGTGAGGCAAGATTGATTGAATTGTGTTTTACACCGCTGTCAACACTATTTCAATCACATCACGAGACAGCTCGCTTACTCATGTATGTCCTGGCTTTCCCCGGTACAAAGCTAGGGCTCTGGAGTGTCTTGCCCAAGGACACTCCCAGGAAAAACGACGTGCTTCCAATGAGGCTCGTAGGTTCCTTTACGAGTCCTACACTTTACCACTGTGCCACGCAGGACCCAAAACGACAAAAGTTTGGACTGGTCCGAATTGAAAACGTTTGCAGATAATAAATGAAATTTGGCTCAGATGACCAAATTTGTGTCTGAAAAGGGGAAAAACCATGTGGGAAAAGAACAAAATGCCGATTACCAGTATTTTATTACTTTCCCACAATTTTTTTCAGTTTTTTGTAGAGGCGTCAATTGACTTGTCCATTTTGAAAGAATTTGCGGACGATAAGGTAAATGAGAATCAAAGAGTGGGATTTTTCTTTGAATGGGTGGAAAACAATGTGGGAAAGGAAGAAAATATTCTTTGTCAAAGGATACGTTTTTGAGAACCAACCACTTGAAAACATGACCAAGTACAGTTCTTTTTGTACTTCGATTTAAAAAAACCGTTTCTGCTCCTGTTAAACACGTGTTTTATCAATAGATATAAGTGTATCAAACGTCGTGATATCTTTGTGACAAATTAACTTTCCAAAATATACTGAAACTTTAACTTGTATGGATATTAATACCTTGTATGCAAAATGCACTTGATGACACTTCATCTCCGTAACTAGCAAATACCCCTCTCGCCAAATGGCAGACTTTGACAAAGTGCTCAGGGAACATCGAGGTTCATCACAGAAAATAACGGTGCTGAAAATTCCCCTGATTTTGTTTTTGATTTTGCAGATTACTGTTTCATTTGCGCTAATTCCTATGCTTTGTCCATACTTCATCTGTTGCTTTGGAAACAGCCCAATTCAAAATGAACTCTTTGCCAGACAATTCCAAATTTTGACATCCTATAGAAGAAACATTGTGGGAAAAAGAGAAAATGCTGGTAACCAACATTTTCTCCTTTCCCCATGATGTTTTTCGAAATCTTTCTTACTCAATTTCGTCAACACCTAGGATTGTTCTTGAAGAGTCATTGCTTTTACAAGGACATGTACATTGTGAAGGGTGAGTACTTTATCAAAGACATGTCTACTGTAAAGGCTGAATGCTTTAACAAGGACATATCTATTGTAAAGGCTCAATGCTTAAACAAGGTCAAGTCTATTGTAAAGGGCAAAAGCTTTAACAAGGACATGTCTGTTGTAAAGGACCAATGCTTTAACAAGGACACGTCTGTTGTAAAGGGTCAATGCTCTTACGAACAAAGTCCGTAACAAAGAAACAAATGAACAAATGTATGGCAGTACAAACCCCATCTGGCGGGATTCGAACCCATGGCGGACAAATGACCTCGTTTTTCGAGGTATAAAAGACCAATACCATAACCACTGAGCTAAAGAGATATCTCCCTAACGCAGTTATTAGGTATTGTATTTAAATCGGGACGAAGCCATGCATGAAGGGGTGGTCTCCCGTAACACACCCCCCTCTTAAAGTCATCATTTATTGATGACTCAAAGCCTTATTAGGCAGTAAGTCTATTTTTTAGACAACAAATGTCCGTTTTTGGACAACAAATGGGATTAATGGCTCAATGGCCAATCCCGGACGAGCCCCCATCATACGAACAAAGTCCCTAACATTGAAACAAATGAACAAATGCATGGCAGTACAAACCGCATCTGGCGTGATTTGAACCCATGGCGGACAAATAACCTCGTTTTTCGAGGTTTAAAAGACCAATACCATAACCACTGAGCTAAAGAGATATCTCCCTAACGCAGTTATTAGGTATTGTATTTAAATCGGGACGAAGCCATGCATGAAGGAGTGGTCTCCCGTAACAATGCTTTAACGGGGAAATGTCTGTTGTAAAGGGCAAGTGCTTTTACAAGGACATGTCTGTTGTAAAGGGTCAGTGCTTTAACAAGGACATGTCTGTTGTAAAGGTCAATGCTTTAACAAGGACATGTCTGTTGTAAAAGGTCAGTGCTTTAACAAGGACATATCTATTGTAAACGGCAAGTACTTTAACAAGGACATATCTATTGTAAAGGGTCAACGCTTTAACAAGGACATGTCTGTTGTAAAAGGTCAGTGCTTTAACAAGGACATGTCTGTTGTAAAGGGCCAGTGCTTCAACAAGGACATGTCTGTTGTAAAAGGTCAACGTTTTAACAAGGACATGTCTGTTGTAAAAGGTCAATGCTTTAACAAGGACATGTCTGTTGTAAAAGGCCAGCGCTTTAACAAGGACATGTCTGTTGTAAAAGGTCAGTGCTTTAACAAGGACATGTCTGTTGTAAAGGGTCAATGCTTTAACAAGGACATGTCTGTTGTAAAAGGCCAGTGCTTTAACAAGGACATGTCTGTTGTAAAGGGTCAATGCTTTAACAAGGACATGTCTTTTGTAAAAGGCCAGTGCTTTAACAAGGACATGTCTGTTGTAAAAGGTCAGTGCTTTAACAAGGACATGTCTGTTGAAAAGGGTCAGTGCTTTAACAAGGACATGTCTGTTGTAAAGGCTCAATGCTTTAACAAGGACCTGTCTATTGTAAAGGCCAATGCTTTAACAAGGACTTTTGTCTATTGTAGAGGTCAGTGCTTTAACAAAGACTTGTCTATTGTAAAGGACCAATGCTTTAACAAAAATTTGTCTGTTGTAAAGGGTCAGTGCTTTAACAAGTACGATGTTGTTGTTTTTTAACCCATATCCTGCTAAATAAGTTAAATGAAATTTTCAAACCGATAATATAAACCCAAAGTTTGGCTATTTCAATGGTATTTCTGGAGAAAAATGTTGTAAAGGGTCAATGCTTTAACAAGGACATGTCTGTTGTAAAAGGCCAGTGCTTTAACAAGGACATGTCTGTTGTAAAGGGTCAATGCTTTAACAAGGACATGTCTTTTGTAAAAGGCCAGTGCTTTAACAAGGACATGTCTGTTGTAAAAGGTCAGTGCTTTAACAAGGACATGTCTGTTGAAAAGGGTCAGTGCTTTAACAAGGACATGTCTGTTGTAAAGGCTCAATGCTTTAACAAGGACCTGTCTATTGTAAAGGCCAATGCTTTAACAAGGACTTTTGTCTATTGTAGAGGTCAGTGCTTTAACAAAGACTTGTCTATTGTAAAGGACCAATGCTTTAACAAAAATTTGTCTGTTGTAAAGGGTCAGTGCTTTAACAAGTACGATGTTGTTGTTTTTTAACCCATATCCTGCTAAATAAGTTAAATGAAATTTTCAAACCGATAATATAAACCCAAAGTTTGGCTATTTCAATGGTATTTCTGGAGAAAAATATCGCCTTATCGGACTCTGTATATCTGTGTGTCCGAAAAAGGTCTGTGAATTACGCTTAGCAGCCTAAGGGTTAACTTATTTTTAGATTAACCAGCTAAACTTCGGATTGCAAGCGATAATTTCTTCAGACTACGAAAGTCTACATACATAGGTAAACACAATTGAAGATATGGGACAACAATGCCCTGATTGCTTTAGGCGAAGACATGCTGTATAAATCGAACGCGATAAATTTGCCATGCACCTGGATCAACCAATTAAACTTGAATCGCTAAATGTCGCCAGTTATTTCATGCTTTCCGGTAGTTTATCGAGCAATAACGGTGAAATATTTTTCTATATTTCATGGTTACGACTAGTGAAAAATACTGATTTTATATTCTAACTCTTCAATTGAAGGCGGAAACAGTAGTTCCCGCGCGCTAGTTACCTAGGTAAAATGCGCGTGCCTGTCAACCAGATGGAAATATGACGTAATTTACCCTACATTTCTCGCGCTTTACGTAATATTGTAATGCGTTGTTATGCGGAGGGGGTACGCCATGGGGAATAACCGAAAAGGACTGTACTTGAATTTGATGTAAGTTCCCTAAAAAAAGGGTTAAAAGCATGCGCCACTTGTGAAAATATTACTGATGATATTTACTCAAAGAAATAAATTTAGATATTTCACCGTTAAAAAAACAAATATCCTCTATTTCTACGACCTGACTGGCCATTTTACTATTGTAGGAGATACACTACAAGCAATGTAAAATAACAATTCTAACATGACACGTGAATTCGGCTCTATAAACACAGTGCAACGAAAGTGTGGTAAAATCTACGTCATTCTATGTTGAGTGACGTCATTCTGTATAAAGTAAGTAAGTTATTCAATTGAATATAATCTGCATCCGCGTTTTTACTCTAAGTATGAACTTGTTTTCCTTTCATTAAGAGTTGGTCATGTTAGAATCGAAATAATCTTCTTTCTATCGTGGTTTATCATTCAATAAACTACGTTGTGAGTTATGAGGCACAATGAATAAACCACTCGGGCTATCGCCCTCGTGGATTATTTATTGTGCCTCATAACTCACAACCTTGGTTTATTGAACGATAAACCACGATAGAAAGAAGATTATTTCTTAAGTATGTTCACAACTAATGGACTTCAGCTAGAAGGGGTCCTGCGTTGCTCAGAGGTAATGTGTGGGACTCGTAACCTGGAGGCCTTATATTCGAGCCGCACTGGATCCACTCGGCTTTTCGTGGAGTGTCCTTGGGCAAGACACTTCAGAGCCCTATCCTAGTACTGGTAAAACCCAGGAAATACATGAATATGTGAGCTGTCGCCGTGATATGTCTAAAATAATGTTGAAATGTTCAATCAATCAATCAATTAGCCAAAATTGGTAAACAAATACCACGATTATAGCGTTTGCATTGTACATAATAACCCAAATAAACCGATCTAGATCTATATGTCATACTTCTCTAATTTGTTATATTGGGACCATACTGTGTCGAAACACATAATTAGTGATTGGATTAGAGTTTCGTCCAATCAGCGACGAAAATGGATTTCTACCTTTAAAATCCCACAAGATAACATCTTTTTCGACGTAAAAGTGTTCTGCATGGATAATTTCTACTAGCTCCTCCAAAATGGAGAGGCTTTTAGGGTAGTGTACTTTGAGAAAAAGATGTTTTTTGCTTGCAATGCTTTATGTGTGCCTTCTTTCTTTTGTATCTATCTTAATGATTTGAGAATATGTGTCTGTCTGTCTGTTTGTCTGTCTGTCGGTCATTTATGAAATGATGCACGCCCTTGCAATATGGGGATTTGATGCATTCCCGCAATGCATTGTACCAAGCAAGTCATCACATAATTATGGATGTACAAAATCCATTTTGTCAAACAACCAACTGAATTATGAGGTAGAATGGTGCTTGGACAGGCAGAAAATTTACAAATAGCAAATACAATTGTACCATGTCAGACTGTGCCATGTTGTTCTTCTAAAAGCCAACAAATTCATATGACTCACACTTAATTTCACGTTCTTTAAATACTTTTAAAATAAACAAGTCGAAATTTACCACGTCTCGTAAATGTTTAACTTTAACAGTGCCAATTACATAGTCAGTGTAAAGGGCACCTACTGTATCGTTCCATCAGCATTAAAAAAGACTTAGTTCCAGATCAATATTGCCTACTTCATTTAACCTGATCCTGACCTTTCTGCTGAATATAAAAGTAGGCATATAAATAGAACTGTTATTCGAAAAGTTATATATACACGGGTAGATCTATACTTGTATACACAGGTAAGCAGTATAACTCTTAGCCTACAAAGGGCTACCCAAGGCACGTTGGCGGTCAGTGTAGATTAAGATCAGACAGCACAGAACGTGCGTTCTGATCTTGGATCTACACTGTCCGATGAGGATGTATTTCCAAAAAGATAACTTTGAAATTGAAATATTTGCTTTTTTTTTACTATTGACCTGAAAGTTTCATTAACTTATCTAGTAGATTAAGGGTTGATTGGCGTGCACCGTATGAAATATTTCCGTGAACATTCGGGACATATCCCGAGCGATGCCGAAGGTAAAAACAGAATATTGATTTATGTAAATGATTTTGACCTGGGTCAGGTTAAAGAAAGTAGATAATACCTGCCAGTAATGAGTGTCGCTATATCGGGGTCGAGCTGGGATCTATCAAAATTGAACATATC
Organism: Hippopus hippopus; assembly: GCA_946811185.2. NCBI lineage: Eukaryota > Metazoa > Mollusca > Bivalvia > Cardiida > Cardiidae > Hippopus > Hippopus hippopus. The sequence continues at coordinate 11,094,614 of OX328113.1, read as the reverse complement.
TTTTCCGAAAGATATTCTCTCGGTAAATAAAATTCTCAATTGTAGTGAGAGTCAGTGTAACACAGTCTTACTGCGTAGATCTGTCCCTCAGCATTTTGAAAACGATTTAGTTCCAATCGAGTATCTATTGGTAATTAAATTTAACGGTATATTGAGTAGCGTTATAAAGGGGTCGCGCTGTATCTAGGTGTCGGGTTGTAGATTGCTCAGAACTGGCATATAACGTAATTGGTCTCGTGACAGTCTGTGCCGTGCCACTTCCAGTCATCGTGTCGGTACATTTCTACACAATTCTCTGGACCTATCTCTGGTTGATCTGCTCCCCAGTCTAAATGGTTAAAAACAGGAAGGTGCACAACATGTAAAACATATTATGGTCATTTAAATTTTTACCAAATGAAAAAAAAAATTAAACCAGTGAAAATTCAAAGCATTTAGGGACGACAAATTAAATGTAACTGAAGAACTGAATATTCTCTTTGAAAATGGAGTAAACATTGTGGGAAGAGGAGAAAATGCTGGTTACCAGCATTTTCTCCTTTCCCACAATGTTTTCAAAAGGCCTCTTCCTTAGGGTCCTTAAAACTAGAGATTGTGTGGTAAAAGGTTGACCATGACCGAAGAACTGACATTTCTCTTTGAAAGTGTAGAAAACATTGTCGGGACAAGGAAAAAATGTTGGTAACCAGCATTTTCTCCTTTTTCTACATTGTTTTCTACCATTTGAAATAGGAAGTTCGAGTTCTGAATAACACTTAAGTCGTCTGCAACGCTTTTAGTCGTGTGACAGGCGATATTATATTATTTGTATAGTCTATTCTGATACGGCTATCGTAATGTTACGCTTCACGTTTTATTCTTAAGGTGGTCCTACATGGCATAGTGTTAAAGTGTAGGACTCGTTACCTGGAGACCCCTGATTCGAGCCTTGCTGGATCCGCTGGGTTTTTCGTGAGAGTGTCCTTGGGCAATACATTATAGAGTCCCAGCCTTGTACTGGTGAAACCCAAGAAATGCATAAATATGTGAGCCGTCGCACGACTGACATAATGTTGAAAACGGTGTAAATCACCATTCAGTTAACTAATCTATTCTTCAGTCTTACGTTGGTCTGCACTGGCTGCAGATTCAAGTTGTCTATTAGCAGCAAAAAAAAAAATGCGGGTGTAAAAAATTATTTAAATTTAAAATCATACCATCTAAATGTATGAAAAATATTGTGAAGATGGCAGTCTATTATTGTGTGGTTGGTCCAAGTGTTAGTCGCTGGCAGAAAAAAAATGAATTTCAAAATCAAGCAAAAAGTAAACAAAAGATAGTGATCTGGCAACTTTTAATCTAGTTTTGAAATTAATTTCTCTGCCAGCAGCTAACACTGGGACCGACAATAACAGATTATCATCTTCACAATAGTTTCCATATTTTAAATGGTATGATTTAAATTTTTAAATGCATTTTAACACCCGAGTTGTTTACTTTTGGCAGCTATTGTTACTTTAATCTTACTTGTATATGACGGTGCAGAAGGTGGCACATCACTCCATCTGTAATCATTTGGCACCAGTATGTCATTTAAGCCAATGAAATAACCGGAGTCTAAATAGAAACAATACATAATTGTTATGTCACTCTGCCAGGTAGACGTGGCTAACAATTGTTGAACCTTAAAACGCCTTTTACTTCTTTAGTTGCCTTTGCGGATGGTGTAAATTAAAGATTAGACTGCACAAAACGTGCAGTCTGATCTTTATCTACACTGTCCGCTATACTGAGATATTCTAGACCTTGAATTTACAATTATTTGGTTCTTATTTCTAGACTAAAAGTGTCTGTTTGATGTATTTGACCACAGGCCACTGAAACACCGTTGATTTATCACGGGATACCGACGTTGTCTGCGCATTTAATATTCTTCGAAGATTCGACCTGTCTGCTATGACGCATCACCCATCCCCGAATACTTGGGAAAAGTAGGGCTTATACTGTTCTTGTCGAAGCTTTTACCCAAGCCTGTAGGGGCTGTTTTAATAAATTGCCGGTGCATAGGTTACATGCTAGCTGATCATAGCAGAATGAATCGCACCAGGTAGCGTTTTATTGAGTAAACGTTTATTTCATTCTGAAATTCAAAGTAACGGTTGTCGTTTTGAAAAGTAGTCCGGTTCTGTACCCAGAATGCCCAAATTAGATGGATGTGTATTTGTAGAATGCTATCTAGCGGGAGATAATGGGGATACCGATTTTCATTATCGGATACCGTTACTATATATAGCACATTGGTGACTGCCTCTATATCGTATTATACAACAAAGAGGTAGTCGCCACTGTGCTATTTATAGTAACGGTGTTAATGAAAATTTCAGCATTCCGTTTTATATACAGGCGATGCACAAATGTGCTTTTGTAAGTGTTCAGTGATCGACCAAGGAAAATTTTGGTGTTCCCTGATAAACTAATGGAACTTAAAAGGCCTGTAATTCGACACTTTAAGGGATAAATGGAAATCATTAAAACTTCTCAGAAGAAGGGCATGTACATTTTAACTACGATGGTAATCTTTTCCTTTTCAACCTTGAGTAGCACCTTTCACTTCCATAGTTGCTTTTGTGGCCATTGTTGATTCAGATCAGACTGCACGTATCATGCAGTCTGATCTTTGATCAACACTGGCCGCTTTCCTTAGACATTCTTGACCAGGACGACCTTGAAATTGCAATTATTTGGGTCTTATATCTATAATTGAAAAGTATGTTAGGTTTTTTCGGCGAGAAAGGGTTGAAATGAAACTTATTTTTAGAAAATTGCTGCAAAATTTGGTGGGCATCATTTGTACTAATTTCCGTTAAAAATGCATTTCAGCCATGCTCTGGCAAAAGTAGGTTAAGTGCACATCCTCGTGATCCATTATACTAAGGAAGTCATCACAAAATTATAGATCTATAAAAATCATTTTGTCTAACAACCGGCTGAATCCTGAGATAGAACGGTAAGACGAAAAAAGGGTCATAATTTTGTCAAAGATATTTTGATAATTCAATGGTTCCCTGCCCCTTTTGTATGAGTTCCCCTTTTGATAGTTAACAATTTGTCCAAGTTTGAAGTAAATATCTCCAGAAATAACATGATTGTATGGTGTTTAACGCCGTTTTCAACATTATTTCAGTTAAATCGCGGCGGCCAGTGTACCTATCCATGCTTTCCTGGAGTCTCTTTTACCAGTACCTAGCACAATTTTCTTTCCAAACCACTGTCTGTTTTCCCACATAATCATCGTCGAAACAATGGTCAGCGGTGGGAGAGGAATTAATCATGTCGCAATGACTATCATCAATCCTCGGAAAGAATCTGTCCGAGCCAGGGATCGGACCCACGACCCCCTGTTCTCAAGTCTTGCACGCTACTGACTGAGATATCGGGACTCGGCCTCCAGTAATAACTGAGATGTTACAAAAATGTCAAAGTTTTCGCACAACGACTACGCACACGACGACGGCGCCAGGGCTGTGACAAAAACTCATCGTTTTCGTAGAAAACAGCCGAGTTAAAAAATAATAATAACCATGTCTCAAACGTCCCCGTTTTTTTATGACTCTGAGATGGAAAGCTTTAAGAAATATTATTGCAAAAGAAGTATAATGCTGATAACCAGCATTTTCTCTCATTTCCACAATGTTTAACCTCTTCACCAGACGAAGAATTATAGACTTACCCAAATGTAAAGCAGACGACAGAATTTTACATTTGTCCAAACAGAAAGCATCTGCAGACAATAAAATTAATTGCAGTTGAAATGATGCGATTTGTCTTTTGAAGAAAAGATAACATAGTGGGAAAAGAAGAAAATGCTGGTAACCAGCATTTTCTCCTTTTCCCACAATGTTTCTAGGGACATTTTTCCTAGAATTCGTTAAAATAGGTGATTGTGGTGTAAAGTGTTAAATACAAATCGTTTCATTTCAGCCACATTTATGTTGTCGTCTGCATACGAGGGTATACTTTGAACTGGATGAAGTCTAAATAAAGGTATTCCTTTTGGTAAGCAGAAATCATTTCAATATTAGCCATGCTCTGGCAGAAGGGGGCTTAATGTATCTCCGTGATGCATGACACCAAGCATGTTATCAGGTAAGTATGGATCCATAAAACCCAATTCGTTTCACAACCGACTGAATCATGAGGTAAACTAGTCCTTTGACAGGCAGTATATTTACAAATAGCAAAAGTTTCGACCCAGGCCAGCCTGCGCGGATTGCGCAGGCTGACCTGGGTCGATACTTTTTGCAGATGCATGAAGCCCCCTTTTTACAAAGCATGGTTTAATAGTATACTTACGCATTGCGCTGTTATTCAGTATACTTTTTATGAATTGGTTCTGGTCAGGGGTGTCTATTTTAGCGATCACCATACCAGCAAACAGACAATAGTTCTGAAAAAAAAATACGAATGGTTTGAAAAGAAATGAGTCTCATAATAAAATTATTAAGAGTAAAGGACTATTATTGTTACTATTATTATCACCGACCGACTCACTCACTCACTCACTCACTCACTCACCTCACCTCACCTCACCTTACCTCACCTCACCTCACCTCACTCACTCCACCTCACCTCACCTCACTCATGTAACTCAATTGATTGATGGATGGATTAGTTGATTGATTGATTATCTATCAATCGATCAATCAATTCATTCATTCATCTATCATTCATTCATTCAGTCAGTCAGTCATAATGATGAAAATCATAACTATTTCTATTATTTCTATGGAAAAGGCTTTGCTGTGTGCAAATATGTGTATTGATGTCATACCAAGTCTCCTCTTTGCTTCAGCATTAATGATGTAGAAACCTTTTTTTCTTTTTGTTCGTTTGTTTTTTAACTCTACAAAACAGAAAAGATCTCAACCTTACCAAAGAGTCGGTGAAGTTTCTTGACATGGAATCATCAAAAGTATAACATATCTCGCCGTTGTTGAATGAAAAGGTTCTGTGTGGACAGCGAGACAAGAGTTGTTGCTCTGTTCGGAAAAAGATTAAAACAGGGAACATATTGCGTCCACCCAAAAACGAAAAACAGATCAATTTAGGCTAGAATAACGGCTCGAAAACGATGGTAAGTCCGTGGATATGCCATCAGTGTTTTTAAAAATTCACAACAAAAAATCAGACAGCGCAGTGTACTTGGTTAAAGGGCTCTGTAACCACACACCTATTTTTAAATCATTGCTGATCCAGGGTCCTCCCTGAAATTAACGGTAAAAACTGATGATTATCAAAAAGATGTAAATTTCATCATCTTTATATGCTTCAGACGTAAAACAAAACCACTTGATCTATATGCCGATTTCTTTAGAACTTTTATTTATGTCTGTGATGTACACATCTACCACAAAAACATATAGGTTTCATGTAAATTTAAGTCCACATGTGCATGTAGGCCTATATCAATACATCATCAACTATAAATCTTAGTATACTGTTATGTTATAAAAGAATCGAACGTGCGTTGGCTTTTGAGGTGAAAAAACCTATTAAATTCTTCCACAATTTATTGGTTATTATGCAGTTTTCAACCAATTTGTAACCTGTTTCATCCTTATTTTATGAAACAATAATCGTTCTTGTAGAAAATGTATTTCATGTTTTGGAGGCTTTCAAAGCAATCGCTATTGTCGCTTCCGGTTTTGAATGAGGACGAATCCCTTGTTTTTCTATACATTACACCATATAGTCTATGTTGGTATTTTATCTATGTTTACATAGCTTGATACGTTTTGCTCCCTTTTCACAGAGCAAGGCTCATATATATATTTCAATTTGTTACATCTTGGGCGTTTTTTTTTGGGGGGGGGGAGGGGGGGAATTATTAAGTGTTAACAAACTGTAAACTTTTTGGACAACGACTTTTTTTTCCTTAAATACGGACCATGTTCGCTGTTCAAGCAGACTTTTATATATTATATACTTACCCTCTTGTAATGAGAAACATTTCGCAGTTGGTGATAGCGTCATCGACAGGAAATCAACCGGCACCGCTGGGTGAAGCTGACACAAGTTGTCCAAACTGTCGTAGAAAAACGCCGTACAATTTGACGTCATACTGCACGTGGCACCGCAGTCGGTGCTACTTCTTGACGTAATTATTTGTAGGATAAACCCAGAGTCTGGCATATAACCCGTCAAGTTAGCTTGGAGTGTATATACCGTCCCTCTAGTCGCTGTCAGGGGTAACGGCGTCGTAGTAACCGGTGGCGACACTGCCATGCTGCCTACAAGGTAAAGTTTAACCCTTTACCACACAATCCCTAGTTTTCACGACTCTGAGAATAAAAACCTTTAAAAAACATTGTGAGAAAAGGAGAAAATGCTGGTAACCAGCATTTTCTCCTTTTCTCACAATGTTTTCTACACTATCAAAGACAGGTTTTATCATTTGAGCTACATTTAATTTGTCGTCTGCAAATACTTTCAATTTGGACCGGTCGAAGATTTTGTCGTTTGGTAAAGTTTAACCATTATCTTCCGCTAGTTGCCTTTTTTGGGCGTAGCTGAATGTGCTGGCCTTTGACCTACTTTTTGGTATTGATAGAAAATGAATAAATAGGTATTTGTGATTGGTGGAAAATGTAGACATGTTTATTTTAAGGACCCCTGCCTATTTGCCGGCAAATTTACGCCGTCTATCTTTTTTAAAGATATTTCTTGTTCAAATATACATCTATCTGTACTGGGCATTCTGGGTACAGCACCGGACTACTTTTCAAGATGGCAATCGACTCCGCAAATTTCAAAATAGAGTATAAGTTTAATCAAAACAATGCTACCTGGTAAGATATTCATCTAGCCATGGTTAGCTAGCATATAACCCATCCACCAATCATTCATTAACATAGCGCCTATAGGTCGGTGAAAAAGCCCAAGTATAAGCCCAACATGGCGTGTATGCATACATTGTGTATGGTGCAAAAGTTAAAAAATAAAAAAGTGACAAAGCGGGTGTGCTGGTAGCCAGCATTTCCTCTTTTTTTCCCACAATATTTTCTACATTTGTTTGTTTGATTGGATTTTAACGCCGTTTTAACAGCTTAGGTCATATCATAGTGGACAGTGCACCTATCAGCATGTGTTTTCTGGCTCTCTCATACCGGTACTGACACAACTTTATTTCCAAGCCACTAACTACTTTCTCACATGCATCAGAGGTGAGAGGCAGGAAGGACGTTTGCTTGAACCGGGTATCGAACTCACAACTACCAGGTCAAGAGTCAGATAAGCTAAGCAATGAGTCACCCGGCCGGGCCTTTTCCACCCTTTCATGTTCAAAACCAATTATTTAAGCAACATTTAATATGTCGTTTATGAATGCTTTTAACTTGGACAACTCTAAAATGTTGAACTCTCGGAAAGTCTTGAACTATCAAAAGTAAAACGGAAATTTGTGTTCAATAAAAACTGCACATATTGCAAAGTCTTCATAGTATCTGACCTAAGTTGGCCTTTGAAACGAAATTCTGTTTAAAGAGTCTAAAAAATGTTATCATTTAAGCTAACGTTAGTACACTTTTTAAAAAGGAATAACCATTTTCCTGCATAATATTTTAGCAGAAACGTTCTAACAATAGTACAAACCTAAAATTTGGTTATTCATACGTTATTTTGGTGGGGGAGTATCTCCTAATCGGACAGTGTAGATCTATGATCAGACTGCACGTCCTGCCAGTCTGATCTTAATCTACACTACGCTAAAGGCCATTGAGTCGCGCTCAGCAGCCTATGGGTTAAACAAACTAGAAAAATTTGTTTGCCAAGCTAGCGAACAGTCAGTACTCTTTTAAAAGATACGTTAAAAACTACGTCCTCAAAAACTGAATTTCAACGTTAAAACTAAGTAGGCACTCCTTACTAATTAATTAATTAATTTACTTATTTATTTATTTATTTATTTATTTATTTATTTATTTTTCTTTAACATTTATTTATTTATTTATCTATCTATTTATTTTCATTTTTTCTATTACATTTATTTATTTATTTATTTATAATGTTTATTTTTCTATAACATTTATACATTCATTTATTTATCTATTTATTTACACGTACAATTCAACATTTTGTATTTCTACTTACTTTGCATCAATCCACAAACAACAATTATAAATCTAATCATCTCCAGATGTTTAAAACTATCCTGAGAAATGTCCGCTTTTCTTCCAGGGTATTTAAACTTTTCTGCACTCTACAAACCAAATCGTTCTCTACTACTTCCTTAGTTGAATTTGTCAGTACAAAGGATTGGTCCCAACGTACCGTTGTTGTCTTTAAAAACAATCCGATGTTAAAAAGATCTGAGGAAAAGAGCCCCTGAAAACATTGTTGGAAAAGGAGAAAATGCTGGTAACTAGCATTTTCTCTTTTTCCCATTATGTTTTCTATCCTTTTGCAGATAGATCCCATTTTTTTTCCATGTTTACTTTGTTGCCCTCAAATGCTTGGGATTCGGATGAGTTTTAAGTTTTGTTATTTGGTTGCGGCTTACAACTCAAACCATCGAGTGCAAAAGATCGATCCGGACATACGAGTTTGTTGTTTTTGTAACTGACTTTGATATTATAAGGCAATTATTTTGATGTAATAAGATAAATATTGTACCTTTAAAACGCTGACCATATTGGACAAAGCTGTAGATAAAGCCAATTGGCTCGTGTCATTCCGGTAAAATCGACGTTTATAACCAAACAAACAACTGTGTCATTGGGAAAGGGGTACAGTTTTTTTTATTTTGTTTTCGGCATAGCTGTACATGCTGGCTTTTGACCTACCTCTTAATATTAGTCTCAAATGAATAAATGGTAATCTGTGATAGGTCAATATTGTGATCATATAGATCTACACAATAATAAAAAAAAAAAAGTGTTGCACGATTCACCCCCACCCCCCTGCCTTTTTACCTGGTTTGATTTTCTGGTGTGAATGATATGCAATGGGTTAGAAATTAGAATCCGGCTGCTGTATATATTACCTACTTGTAAACTAGCATTTTTGCCTCTGTAATGAACATAAATTTTATGAGATATTCCTTGACTTTACGGCAGTGGCTACCGATCGAACTGTTTCAACTTCTGTTGAGATGCCTGAGACGAAGACTGCAAGCTGTTATCCAAGCCCTATGCGGAAGTTTGCAAAATTGACCAATTGTGTTTGCCCATTCTCTGCATATCACTGTCAACCTGTCTAAAGATCTAATCCAACATTTAATTTCCAGTTTTTTACCGAACTTAACCCTAAGGCTGCTAAGCGCGACTCAGTGACCTTTTGCTGACAGTGTAGATCAAGATCAGACTGCACAGAACGTGCAGTCTGATCTTGGATCTACACTGTCCGATAAGGGGATATTTTTCACCAAAAAATTAGTTTGAAATATTATTAGTAGGGTTTTTCCTATCGGCTTTAAAGTTTTATTTAACTTATTTAACAAGGTAAAGGTTAAAACATTCTCTTTTTTTTTTTTTAAATTCGAATACAATATCTGAGCAAAAAAAATCCAACTTGGATCTACCATGGTTTGTTGGTGCATGCAGCAGCCGGATTCTAAGTTTACTATTAATGGGGAACTATTATTCTAACATGACACGTGAATTCGGCTCTATAAACACAGTGCAACAAAAGCGTCGAAAAATCTACCTTATTCTATGTAGAGTGACGCCATTCTATATAGAGTAACGTCTTTCTGTATAAAGTAAGCAAGTAAGTTAGTTATTCAATGGAATATAATCTGCATCCGCGTTTTTACTCCAAGTATGAACTTGTTTTCCTTTCATTAAGCGTTGGTCATGTTAGAATCGAAATAATCTTCTTTCTATCGCGGTTTATCGTTCAATAAACCACGTTGTGAGTTATGAGGCGCAATAAATAAACCTCGTGGATTATTTATTGTGCCTCATAATTCACAACTACAGGTGGTTCATTGAACGATAAATCACGGTAGAAAAAAGATTATTTCTTTAATAAACCCCCTTTTGCCAGAAGAAGGCTTGATTCGATTTGTTGTTTTTGGTTAGAAAATTTGTTTTCGTAGTAAAAATAACAGTTTAAAAGTACAATATTAATTCCATCTCGTAAGAACGACCTGAGGACGGAAACAATATTATTGTAATGTCAATTAGACCAATATTAATCAATTTCCTGTACATTGTCAGAAACCAAACATTACGTCAACCCTGTTGTGAAAAAAGGCCGATTCAGACTGATTTTGCGGACAGTGCAGGTTAAGACAAGACTGCACAGAAAGTGAATCCTGATCTTGGATCTTAACTCTCCAATCTTTTGTGACATAGATCTATATTGACAGAAAAAACTTCAAAAATTGAACGTTAGAATTTTTTTTTTTTTGCCACCCATGGAGTAAATAGGATTCATCTCCCCCTTTAACCCTACAATACCGATTTTTGGCGACCCTGACGAAAAGGCCTCTTGAAAACATTGAGGGAAAAAGTAACCAGCATTTTCTCCATTTCCCAAAATGACTTCTACCCTTTCAAAGACAAATCCCAGGGCTATCATTTGAGACACATTAAACCCATGGCTGCTAAGCGGGACTCATTGACCTTTTGCAGACAATGTAGATCAAGATCAGACTGCACAGAACGTGCAGTCTGATCTTGTATCTACACTGTCGGATAAGGAGGTATTTTTCAAATAAAAGTTTACTGGAAATTTTATCTAGATAAAATGAAAAGATAAAATTTATATGAAACTTTGATTTATCGCAATAGTCTTCTAAAATAATCGTATCTCGTGGCAGAAATATGCTACCATACTATAGTTACGTAAAACTTGCGCAAATTTTGTTCGTAACTACCTTAGTAAAATGGGGCCCTGCAGGTGAATAAGTGGGAAAAAAACGTCCAAGTGAATGAGTGGGGGGGAAAAAAAAGTCAAAGTACTGAAAGTACTATCAGACTACCCAATTTGGAATGAGTGGCCTTGGTAAGATAAAAGTATACTGGTCTAGATTGAAGAAACATGCTCAAATCAAACAGCGCATTGCACGTTGCTAAAATCGACATATTTGTATTTGATAGGGTAGGAAACATCGCTGAAAAAGGAGACAAGAGGACCATGATGGTCCAATATCGCTCACCTGAGTACTAAGCAGTAAAGGTCTACAATGAAGATAAATATCAAGGTTCAAGGCCAAATGATAATGAAACAAGAGCGGCAAATTGTTGCAAGATATGCCCGTCCCACTGCCAGTTGTAGAGGAGGTATAATAATTGCAAAGGGCAGGTAATGCAACAAACATGTTTACCAAGTCTCAAGTCAATTTGACTTGATAATTCAAAGTTCCATTCCGGACAAGCAAGAAATACTGTAAAAATGAAGATCAAAGTGGAATTACTCAAAATCCACGTTAGGTAGAGTTATTGTTTTTGCGCACTGTACTCAGTAATATTGCAACAAACATGCATACCAAGTTTGAAGTCGTTCTGACTTGAGATGACAAAGTTATATTCCAGACAAGCACTAAATGTTGAAAAAATGACGATCAAAGGGAAATAACTCAAAGACAGCATGAGGTAGAGTTACAATTCTTGTGCACTGCACTTCCAAATATTGCAACAAATAAGCATACCATATTTCAAGTCATTCCTACTTAAGATCACAAAGTTTTGCTCTGGACAAGCAAGAAATGCAATAAAAATGAAGGTCAAAGGGGGAATAACTCAAAATTCGTGCTAGGAAGAGTTATGGTTCTTGTGCACTGCACTCCGTAATTTTTCTACAATCATGCATACCAAATTTGAAGATGTTCAGGCTAGAGATGACAAAGTTATATTCTGGACAAGCAGAAAATGCTGTAAAAATGACGATCAAAGGGAAAAAGCTCAGACAGTACGAGGTAGAGTTATGGTTCTTTCACACTGTACTCCGTATAATTGCAACAAACACAAACGCCAAGTTTCAAGTCAATCGGACTGGAGATGACAAAGTTATGCTCTGGACAAAGAAATATTCTAAAGAACTTTCTAATTCAAGGGCAAATAACTCCAGAAGTTCTGGTCCGATTATCCAAACTCATCCAAGATCTTATGGTCATATATATTTTGACCAAGTTTGGAGCTGATTGGTTGATATTTGTAGATGCTAGAGTAAACAAAGTCAAATATAGCAATTTTTCTAATTCAAGGGCAAATAACTCCAGTTGTTCTGATCATCGAACTCATCCGAGATCTTATGGTCACATATATTTTGACCAAGTTTGGTGCTCATTGGATAAAAATTGTAGATGTTAGAGTGTAAACAAAGAAATGTGAACGGACGGACGACGGACGGAAGACGGATGCTGACGGACAGTGAGTGATCACAATAGCTCATCCTGAGCACTTCGTGCTCAGGTGAGCTAAAAATGCTGGCTACCAACATTTTCTCCTTTTCCACATGATATTTTACATAGCTTTTTTCCTTAAGATTGCTAAAGGTCAGAATTGTTTGGTAAAATATTAATCCTTTACCAAACAGACTAAGCATGGTAGCATAATCCATAGCATACAGGACTTGAGACCAGGGAGTCGCTGGTTCAAATCTTCAATATCTCGGCAAATTTCTTTCCAAGGATTGATTATAGTCCTTGCGACAAGATTCATTCCTCTCTCTACACTGATCAGGAACTAGTTATGTCAGAAAGCCACCAAAGGCTTGGAAAGAACTTTCTGCAAAGTCCTGGTTAAATAGAAACTCCAGGAAAGTATGGATAGGTATACTGGCATCCGCAATATACATGAAATACTGTTGAAAACAGCGTTAAAACCATACTAAAACCGTCTTTAAACAATCCATTGTTTTTCAGACAGAGAAGCCAATTTCAATTTCAGTTTGATCTACACTCTTTTTTTTTTTTTGGGGGGGGGGGGAAAGGGGGGATTAACTACAAAAGAATTAAAAATCTGTAAGTCCTGTTTATTTAAAATAATATAACTGTTAAAAAAAACATTGTACAAAATACTTTGCTTAACACAATAGAGTATGTTTGAAAACATAAAAAATAAATTATTATCATTATATAAAAATGGAATTCAAAGTTGAAAAATCACAGTTATTTTGGCTCGATTGAAACTGAATATGGTCATACCTCTCTTAGTAACAATCCCTATTAACCTATTACTACACAATCCAATCATTTAATGACCCAAAGGAAGGCACCTTTTGAAAACACAGTGGGAAAAGAAAAAAGTTCTGGTAACCAGCATTTTCGTCTTTGCCCACTGTCTTCTTCACAATTAAAAGCATAACCAGTCATTTTAGTCACATTTACTTTGTAGTCTGCAAGTGATAGAATTTGGACATTTCTGAAATTTTGTCAATTAGTAAAGAGTTAACTCTTTATGGCATGACAACATTTTGGACTTGTCCAAATCCAATGTATTTGCATACCACTATTAAAGATGCACCCTTACAGCCAGAGAGTAAACAAACGCTGTTAAAACTTTACAATGTGTAGAATCTAGATAGCTGCGTAAACGTAGATAAAAAATCAATATAAGGTGTATGGGATAAAGAGACGCCAGGGATTTGTCTTCAAATTTAAACCGGAAACTGTGGTTGTAATGTTTAAAGATAGCCTCCATAGAACGAATTGCATTTTCTATCTGTCCTAATCTGTGCAACCTTGCAACCGTCAGGGGCAACATTTGGCACGAAGGTACAAGAATGATTATAAGTTCATATAATAAAGATAAAATTGGTTACAAAACTGGATGAAAATAAGAAAAGACGTATCTTTAAAATGTAGCTCAAATGCTTTTATTCATCTTTGAAAAGATAGAAAAATTGTAGAAAACAATGAAAATGCTAGTCATCAGCACTTTTTCCTTTTCATACGATGCTTAAAGATACATCTCTACTTGTTTTCAGGCAGATTTTTGACCAGTTCATCCTTATTTTATGAAACTGTAATCATTCTTGTATCTTCCTGCCAAATGTTGCCCCTGATGGCTGCAAGATTGCATAGATTATGATGGATAGAAAATGCATTTCATGTTTCGGAGGCCCCCAAGCAATCTCTGTTGTCATTTATGGTTTCAATGAGGACAAATCCCTTGTGTTTTTCTATCTCCTACACCATATATATCAGTAATTTATCTCTGTTTACACAGCTGAGCTATTACATACACTTACAAGATTTAACATAGTTTTTTTTCTCTTTACCTATAAGGATGTACTTTTCCTTCCAGACTGTTAAAACACATGGTTGTTTTATACAAAGTTAGTTGATCATCAATATTTCACAGTTTTAAATCTCGTCTGCTCCAAACTTGTTTTCAGGATGTGATAAAGATATGATTATAGACTTAACTTTTCACCGCAAAATTTTGGGCTTGTCCAACTCTAAAGCATTTTGCAGACAACAAATTATACATGGCTCAAATGGTGTAAATTCTTTTTGAAAAGGAAGAAACGTTATGGGAAAAAGAGGAAATGCTAGATACCAGCATCTTCTGCTTTTCAAACAGCTCTTTCATAAGCCTACATCTTCACCGTTGTTAAAACTTGCAATTTAGTGGTAAACTTTGCTCCTCCTTGTAAAAAGTGTCAAGTTAACCAGAAGCTCCGGGAAAGCTGCCAGAATCTAAAGCACTTGCTGACAGGCTCCACATGCAGACTTTGCCGTCAATACTCCCTCCACCTGATACCATGTATCTGTTTATTAAAATAAATCAGAAATGTCACAAGTTGCTTGGCTTTTTACTAGATAAAACAAATTTAGACTTGTCCAAATTGAAAGCTGAAATGATGGAAATTGTAGGTGAAAGTATGGAAAACCTTGTGGTAAAAGAAGAAAATGCTGGTTACCAGCATTTTCTCCTTTTCCCACAAGGTTTTCAAAAGGCTGTTTCCTCAGCTGCACTAAAACTCGGAATTTTGTGGTGAAGAAGTAGCTCTGTACTGGACAACAAATTTTAGACCTTTTTCATTTTGAAAGGATGTGCAGACGACAAAGTGCACCATCCGAAATTTGCTTTGGAAGGGTAGAGAACATTGTGGGAAAAGGGGAAAATGCTAGTTACCAGCATCTTTTCTTCTTTTCCTACAATGTTTTCAATGGCCTTTTATTGTCAAGGTTGTTAAAACATGGGATTATTGGAAAGGCCTCATTCTTTACCAAAACACTCAATGGACCTATTGTTAGAACCCTGATGAAGAAAGCTTTTGAAAATATGGTGGGAAAAGGAGAAAATCCTGGTACTTTTCCCACCATGTCATCTACCCTTTCAGAAACTAATTTCGTCATTTGAGTAAAGTTCAAAATGTCACCTGAAAATGTCTACAATTTGGACAGATCTATAATTTTGGCATTTGGTAAGTTAACCCCTGTACCACACAATCCTGAGTGATAACAACCTTGATGGAGGAGGCTTTTGAAAATATTGTGGGAAAAGGAGAAAATGCTGGTAACCAGCATTTTCTCCTTTTCCCACAATGTTTTCTATCTTTTTTTATGACAAATTTCATTATTTGAGCCACATTTGATTTGTCATCTGCAAATTCTTTCAGTTTGGACTAGGCTGGTACAGAGTTAAACTGCAAAATTTGATTATATTTCAACAACCAAAGGGAACTATTCAGAATTTTATGGTAAAACCAAACATTAAAAGTATTTTATCACAGAATTAAGTAAAGCAATACCTTGCAAAACATGAGTAAAAAAGAAGGGTAAAAGTAAAAAAGTAAAATTTTAATGGTATTTCCTTACTAAGCTATGAAGCCCCTTTAAGTATTTTTAGATTGGATGTCACATGATCAAAAACATACCGGTAAGGCAATTATGTAGATTAATTTTCAAATCAGTACAATGGCATCATATCCAATCTCATAGAAATAGAATGACCAACTGCAAAATGACAATCCCATTATTTACATGGCGTATTTACATTTCATTAATGGATGTAACCTGCGAGTTTCTCTACCCTTGCAAAGAAAAATAAATTTTGCCCCTTTATCTACATTAATTTTCACGTAAAAATTTTATCATAGCAACCTTTATCAACATTCATTTTCATGTAAAAATTTTATCATAGCAAAACAAGAGTACCACATGTGGGTGCCAATGCTTGGCTGCAGTTGCTCTTTTAGAAATAGATTCATTTTCAGTGAAAATTTAAGTTGAAAAAGGGGCATAAATGTGTCAAAAATATCTTGATGGTTACTTGCCCTTATTTAACGTGTTTCCGTTCTGATAGTTAACAACTACTCCAAGTTTGAAATATATATCTTCAGTAATGACAGAAATATCATGAAATGTCAAAGTGTTTGCATAATGACACTGACTACAGCAGGGCTATGACAATACCTAAATTCTTTTTGAAAAACAGTTGAGCTAAAATGTAAACATTTTCAGCAAGGAAGAAAGTGTTTGAAAATACTGTAGGAGAGGAAGAAAATTATGAAAATCAGCAAAAATCTTCTTTCCCTTCATACATTCCCCACCCCCCTTTTAAAATTTCCAAAGGCAAATCACTTTGTTCGAGACACATGCAATGTTTTGGCTGCAAGTACTATCAATATGGACAAGTCTAAAGTTTACCATCTGGTTTTTGTTTTGCCGTTTTAACAGCTTAGGTCATATCAAGTTGGTCTATGCACCTAAACATGCGTTTCCTGGTTTTCTCACACCAGTACTGACACAACTTTCTTCCAAGCCAATGACTGCTTTTCCCTCATGCATCAGAGATGAGAGGGAAAAAAAAAAAAAAATGCCGAAAAGAAAGTTTGCTTCAACCGGGTATCAAACCCACCCACCAGATCATGATTCAGATAAGCTAACCACTTAGCTACCCGACCAGGCTTTATCATCTGGTTGATTGATTGATTGTATGGTGTTTAATGCCATTTTCAACATTATTTCAGTTATACAAAGGCAGCCAGTGCACCTATCCATGCTTTCCTGAAGTCTCTTTTACAAGTACTCCACACAATATTCTTTCCAAGCCACTGGCTGCTTTCCCACATAACCATCGTCGAAACAATGGTCAGCTGTGGGAGTGGAAGGAATCCTGTCGCAATGACTATCATCAATTGTTGGAAAGAAATTGGCCGAGCCAGGGATCGAACCAACGACCACCTGTTCTCAAGTCCTGCATGCTACTGACTGAGCTACCGGGGCTCAGCACTTTACCATCTGGAGCAGTGGCTTATCAAGGATTCAGACAAAAATCTACCTACCTGTCTTTAACGGTACACAGAACACGCACAGCATCCTCGTGTGCTTTGACCGTAGAACAAAGTTGTTTAGATTCTGTCGAGAAGATGTTGATGGATCCTTCTTTACTTCCGACCCACACCTGTCAGAAAAAAGTTATCTTTTGTTCAAACCTACAATTTTGACATGGATTGAGAAACAAGTCTTATAACTTATATTTTTTAATAAAATCCTGTGGGCATGCCTGTTCAATGCAGTGCTTTAACACAGCTCTCTTTCTGTGCATGTACAATCCAGCTCTGGCTGTGTTATAGCATGGCAGCCATGTAAATAAAAGCTTAGTGTTTCCTTGCAAGTTAAAGAAAGGCATGCAAAAAAAGCACGGAAAATTTGAAAAAAATAGACTATCCACAGATTTTCCTTGCTTCATAAATATACACATTTACTTTGACTCTTTATCAGAAAATCCTAAGTTTTAATCACCTATAGAAAGAAAGCTTTTGGAAACATTGTGGGAAAAGGAGAAAATGCTGGTAACCAGCATTTTCTCCTTTTCCCACAATGTTTACTAACCTTTAAACCAAAAATTGCATCATTTTGCACCACATCTAACTTGTTGTCTGCAAATGTGTTCAGGTTGGACAGGTTAAAAATTTTATCGTTAGGTAGAGAGTAAAAATAGTTGTTGATTATATCTTCTGGATACCTTACCTTATCATCAGCTTGAGACATTATACTGACGCCTTTACTGTCCTTGGGCAAGTCTATTCTTCTAATAAGTTCTCCGCTATTTATATCCCAGACATAGACCCAGCTCTCTCGTCTGCAGCCTGTCCACATCTGTCAATCAATTATATAGCATTTACTTTACTCTGTAGCAAACTAGATATACTGCAAAATGGACAAATACCTTCCACCAGCATCTTGTCACTGAAGCAGCACAATTAGAAAAGGGAAATGATTTTCGAAACAAAGATCACCAGTGACCTTGACCTTTGACCCATGTGACCCAAAATCAATAAGGCACCTCCTTGGGTCATGAGCAGCACTTGTATGAAGTTTCAGGGTCCTGAGTCAAACAGCTATTGAGTTAGAGCATGGAAATAATTTTCAAACAAAGTTCACCTGTGACCTTGCCCTTTCTACCCATGTTACCCCGAAACAATAAGGCACCTCCTTGGGTCATGAGCATTACTTGTATAAAGTTTCAGGGTCCTAAGTCAAACAGCTTTTGAGTTACAGTAAGGAAACGAAAACAAGATGGACAAACAGACGGACGGACGGACAGACAAAGACATATCATGAAACCAGTATATCCCCCTCTACTTCAAAGGTGAGGGGTACAATAATCCATGAATTTCAGTTGTAACATGACACATGAATCAGGCTCTGTAAACAAAAAACAACAGAATCATGCATTGTGTATATACAGCCGGATTCATCTGTCATGTTAGAATTAAGAAATAATCTTCTTTCTATCATGGTTAGTCATTCAATAAACCATGGTTGTGAGTTGTACGGCGCAATGAATAAACCATTCGGGCTATTACCCTCATGTTTTATCTTATATTATCTTAAACAACTTCTAAAAAGTTCTTCACCCTTTATCAAACAATCCCATGTTTTATCCACAACAAAATTTTTGACACATCCAAAGCCTTTGCAGATGACCAATCAGATCTTGCTCTAGTGATGGGGTTTGTTCTAAGACATGTGACAAATACTGTGGAAGAGGAAGAAAATGCTGGTTTTCCCACAATGTTTTCGAATGCCTTCCTCTGTAGGGTCATTAAATCACAGGATTGTTTGGTCAAGGGTTAAAATGTTTTCCACTTTTAAAAAGTCAAATCCAATTCCAATCATTTTTCTCACACAGAGAGGGGGTTGGGATAAGAGAGAGAGAGACAGAGAGAGAGAGAGAGAGAGAGAGCCAGAGAGAGGGAGGGAGAGGGAGAGGGAGGGAGAGAGAGAGAGACCAACACAGACAGACCGACACAGAGAGATAGTCAGTCAGACACACAGCAAACCAGTATTTCTCCTTTCTCCACAAAGTTTTCTAACCTTTCTGACACAAAATGGCATTTCTCAGTCAGATTTGATTAGTCATCTTCAAACATCATTAATATTAGCGGGTCCAAAATTTCGTTGACTAATACTCAATTAAAATTGCATCAGAAATATTTATCCCTATTCTTAAAAGCATGCCAAGTTCTTTTGAAAATTTAAGACATATTCAATCTAAGATCCAAGAAATTGTGACATAACTTGACATAACCAACAACTCCGAATCATGAAGTAAACTGTCAAAAGACTTGATTTTGAAAGATATCATAGACATAGACCATCAAATTTCTGAAAAAGAATGAAAAATTGACAAGCTTACTTCTCCAGCAGGCAGTATTATAAACCTATCAAGTTCTATAACTCTGTTGGCATCCTTAGCTTGAAACTGCGACAGTACTGTCCCTTTAAGATCACACATAAGAACACTTGACCAGGATCCTGAAATGTAACAGCAAGTTATAACTCACAGAGGTGCACAGAAGTGCAGATTAGTATAGATAACTGTCCCCAGTTGCGATTTTGGTTTTTAAATTAGTCGCCTCAGGATACAGAGACGATCATGAAAAAAAGAATTGTTGGAATATGCACTCAGATTTTGTGCACACATTTAAACTCTCATATTTTCACACATTGACGACAAAACTAGAATCTGAACATACCTGTTGCTTGTGTATTCAATAATCCTTTGTTTTAAATACATATATTTTCCATTCAAATGCTTAATATACGAAAAAAAGTTTAATTCATCTGTAACAAGACGTTTACGTTCTCCAAAATAGAAACAAAATGGCTGCCAAACACAACCAATTTTGCTTTATTTTTAGATTTACATGTTATAACTGACTTCTATAAGCACTTTAGACAATGAAATGTTTAACAATTTGTCCTTTAAAATTGTCATGTGTATCACTGACTAGAGGCCCTTGTGTATCACTCTACTGCTTATTTTCTGGCATACATCATTAATTTACCATGAAACAAGAGGGCCAAGATGGCCCTGGATCGCTCACCTGAATTTTTGAGAGGACCATAGCCATTTTTTTTGAGGTATTGAAACTTTGGAAACAAAATCATTATTTTGCCAAGCAATTTTGAAAAGGTCACCTGTAAAAGTCATTTCAAGATCTGTCACCACCCCTACAATCATCACCACAGCAATGATTTTGATGAATCAGAATTCTGCAAATAAATTTTTGGATAGATCACCCAAGGACAATTTCTTAAAGAAGAGCACATGCTCGAAAGTGACTAAAAACATAAGTCCAACAAGAGAACCACATGCAGGTGCCAACAATTGACTGTTGTTTTTCGACGGATAAAAATTTCCCTAACAATTTTTGAAAAGGGTCACTCTAGGAACATATCTGTGAAATTATTTCAAAATCTGACCAGCCGTTCCAAAGAAGAAGAATTGAGAAATTCCTCTTCACATCCCTATAGTGCAAATAGCCCCCACCACCAGAGCCATGTTTCTTGACAGATCACAATTATGTGAACAATTTTTGAAAAGAATCACCCAAGGAACATTTCTGTGAAAATCTGACCAGAGGTTTCAGAGAAGAAGATTTTTTTAGAATTTCTTCCTGTCCTTATAGTGTAAATAGCCCACAGCCATCAGAGCCATGTTTCTTGATGGATCAAAATTTCTCAAACACTTTGCGAAAAGGGTCACCTAAGGAACATTTCTGTGAAATTATTTCAAAATCTGACAAGCCCTTCCAGAGAAGAAGAATTTTTAAGAATTTCTTCATGGCCGTATAATGCAAGTAGCCCCCCCCCCCCCCCCCCATCAGAGCCATGTTTCTTGACGGATCAAAATTTTGAGAACAATTTTTGAAAAGGGTCACCAAAGGAACATCTCTGTGAAATTATTTCAAAATCTGACCAGCCGTTCCAGAGAAGAATTTCTTCATGGCCGTATAGTGCAAGTAGCCCCCAGTCACCAGAGCCATGTTTCTCGATGGATCAAAATTCGCGAACAATTTTTGAAAAGGGTCACCCAAGGAACATCTCTGTGAAATTATTTCAAAATCTGACCAGCCGTTTCAGAGAAGAAGAATTTTTAAGAATTTCTTCATATTCGTATAGTGCAAGTAGCCCCCAGTCACCAGAGCCATGTTTCTCGATGGATCAAAATTTCGCGAACAGTTTTTGAAAAGGGTCACCCAAGGAACATCTCTGTGAAATTATTTCAAAATCTGACCAGCGGTTTCAGAGGAGAAGATTTTTAAAGAATTTCTTAGAAAATTCCATTTGGTTGCCATGGCAACCAGAGTTTTTAATGGAATCAAATTCTGTGAACAATTATTAAAGAGGACCTCCCAAGTAACATTCCAGCCAAGTTTGGTCCAAATTGGCCCAGCGGTTTAGGAGGAGATGATGTTTAAAGAATTGTTGACGACGGACGATGGACACCGGGTGATCCTAAAAGGTCCCCTTCTGCACATTGTGCTCAGGTGAGCTAAACGATGAAAAAGACTAACACTCACACACAATAAAAAAAGTGGGGGCAGGGTGTTGTTGCAACTGGGCTTGAACCCACTAAAACAGCAGAATAAGTAGGCATAGTGAATTGAATAAATATTGAAAGAATTGAAGTGCAATTTCTCAAAACCAATGGATTGGAATCTAGCCAAATTTAATATGGTTTCAGTACCCATTGTATAAACAATCCCTGCAAATTTCAGAGAAATTTGACCAATAATATGGACTGTGTTGAGTAAACAAGAGTAAGTCATCAAATGGCTGCTTTTCCTAAACTGAAAGCTGGATTTTCTTTATTTTTGATACAAATGATCTTTGCATGTTCCAAAAGGACTGAATCAAAAATGCCAACTTAATCGCGTTAACAAGAAATGCATATTTTCAACTTTAAATGGCTACTCCTCCCTTACTTATGGTCAGATTTTTTTTTCAAAATCAATAGGCTACAAGCTATTGATGATATAAAGCAGCTGTGCAAGTTTCATGAAAAGCAAATCACAAATGTGGACTTAATCCCATAAGCAGCCAATGTAAATTTTCAACTTTAAATGGCTACTTTTCCCTTAATATTTGTCTGATTTTTTTTTAAATCACTAGGGTTCAAGCTATTGATGGTATAAAACAACTATGCAAGTTTCATGAAAATCAAAGTACAGATGTGGACTTTATCATGTAAACAAGAAATGTAAATTTTCAACTTGAAATGGCTACTTTTCCCTTACTGATTGTCAGGATTTTTTCAAAACTAATAGGGTTCAAGCTATTGATGGTATAAACAAACCGTGCAAGTTTTTAAGAAAATCTGACCAAAAATGTAGACTTAATCACATAAACAAGAAAACGACTCACAGATGGATGGACAGATGGACAGAGGACAGAAACAACCCCATGACATAAGCTCTGCTAGTTTTCAGCCAGTAGAGATAAAAATTATCTTGATGTATTATATGGGTTTTGAGACAAATTCTAAAGAGCCGTTTTATCTTGATGTATAAAAAAAAATATGACACCGCAAGTTGAGATATTTACCACAAACCAGTTTATGTTTATATATTATAAGCCAATTACCGCAAAAAAGTATTCTTTTTAGGGATCTGAGACACTTACCACAAAACAGTTTATCTTCATGTATTTTTAGGGATCTGAGACACTTTATTTGTCCTTGAAGATTAATGTCTGGATGAATCTTCTTCAATTTCTTAACATCCCATTTGATAATGGTCCCATCTAGACTGGCACTATACACATATCTGAAATAACAGAACCTGCAGGTCTATTCAACAACCAGTCTAATTAACCTTTTACCCAAAAATTCCTGAGTTTTAATGACCCTGTGGGCATAGCCTTTGAAAACCTTGTGGGAAAAGCAGATAATGCTGGTAACCAGTATTTTCTCCTCTTTCCCACTAGGTTTTGTACACTTAAACAGACAATTAGCATCATTTCAGCTAATTTTTTATATGTCCTAAGTAAATGCTTTCAATTCAGACCAGTCAGAAATTTTTTTGTTTGGTTAAAAAAAAAAAATCAACCTTTTACTAATCAATCTCACGTTTTAATGACTGTGAAGAAGAAGTATTTTCAAAATATTGTGGGAAATGGAGAAAATGCTGCAAACTAGCATTTTCTCTGTTTTAATGGTTACATGTAACTGCTCCAGTTGTACGGGTTACCCTTTTAATAGTAAACAACTTGTCTGAGTTTGAAGTAAATACCTCGAGTAATAACAGAGATATTACAAATGTCAGAGTTTTTAAATTCAATGATTTTTTTTTGATAGTCTCCATGACAAAACTTTGCAATATACTGAATTTGTTGTACTGTCAGCTCGGAAACCTGTTCACAGCTGCGGCGAATCATGTCACCACCTCACCTTTGGCTCGGGATGCCTTGATTCGCCACAGCCATGAACAAGTTTCTAAGTCCCCTGCCAGATGACCGTAAAACTAATACTCTAATGTTTAAGATTTTATGTTAGTCATACTTGTTTTCATCATATGGTACAATTTCCACCACAAGATCCTGATGTTCCTTCAATGTTTGGGTAAATGTGATTGTTTCTGTGTTGATGATATGTATATCATAGGACCCAGCCCACACCTGTCCCTCACTGACTGCAGTAAGACATGCCTGAAACAATCACAAAGAGGTCATACTACAATCTATTAACCCTTTAACACACAGTCCTGAGTATTAACGACCCACAGAAAGATACCTTTTGAAAACATTGTGAAAAAGGAGAAAATGCTGGCAACCAGCATTTTCTCCTTTTTCACAATGTTTTCTACTCTATAAAATACTGAAATCATCATTTGGGTCACATTCTAATTTTGTTCTATGCAAATACTTTCAATTTGGCCCGGTCTAAAATTTTGTTGTGTGTAAAAGAATTAAGACTTACTACTGGAAATGATCTGTGAGTCACATTCTAATTTTGTTCTACGCAAATGCTTTCAATTTGGCCTAGTCTAAAATTTTGTTGTGTATTAAAGAATTAAGACTTACTACTGAGACATGTAAACAATGGCATCACATATAGGGTACTATAAAATGCAACCATCTATACTACAGAGGCACATTTCATTGCATTTCAGTGTCAAATAAGCATATGTAGGCTTTCCTTTCTCATTTTTTTTTTTTTTTTAATAATTATGGGTTAATTAACATTTTGTTTACATTGCAGGCACTACATATGTCCTGATAATGTCACATTGTACTCACAAGACTTATTCATTTTCATACCATATATTCACAAGAATACTCAAAGAGAATTGACTCTATTGGACTTGTTACAATAAGTATCATATCAATAGAATTTACCAGTTTACGGCCATATGAACTAAGGAGAATTCTGCGTGGCACAGCGGTTAACATGCTGGAGCTAGGTTTGATCCTAAGCTTAGACGTATTCTGGCAAGCGTCCTTTGGCAAGGCACGACAAAGCTGAAGTGCAAGTGAAACCCAATAAACACAAACATGAAGTGAGCTGTACTTGTGACATAAATTAATTAATGTGGAAATGTTGAAATCATTGTCAAGCCATCCTTCCTTCCTTCCTTCCTTCACTCCTTCCCTCCCTTCCTTCATTCAATCAATCATTAATTAATTAATTAATTAATTAATTAATTCATTCATTCATCCATCCATCCATCCATCCATCCATACTTACAACAGATTGCCGAGTTTGGAGGGGTCCTCCTTCTACTGTCAAAGTTGTAGCATTATAGACCTTCACCTTTCCATCACTGAGCCCACACCACAGTTTGGGTGAAAGTGTTTCATCTGTTATAAATAAAAAAGAATGAGGGTCATGCTCTGTGAATAGGGGGTCAAATGCATCTCTGTGATACATTATATCAAGAAAGTTGTAACATGAGTATGGAGCTATAAATTCCATTATGTCTAACAACCAAATAAATCCTGATGATAATTTGTTAATCATCGAAGGTTAAGCCAATCAGAAGTTGTGTTACTTTCGACGGTTAGAAATCTAGGATAATTAACCAACCTTTCATATGATTCTTTGTCTAATTCTAGATTTAGAAAGTAACCTAACTTCTCATTGGCTAAACCATTTGGTGTAGCAAATCAAAAGTTGTGTTACTTTCAACATTAGGAAACGTTGGAGAATAAGACCAAGAATGTTCTTAAGCATGGCTAGTGATAAAAGTTCCAGGAAAACATAATCAGGTGCACTTGTGGCAGTGATATGACTTAAATAATGATAAAAACATCATAAAACACACACAAAAAAACAAACAAACCTCCTTCTGAATAAAGAAGAGCCTGCACAGTCTTTCTATCTCGTTCCCCAATATTTGGATCAATCTTTTTCTGCAGAGCCTTAAATGTTGCCTTTGATAAGATATGTTTACCATCTTCGACATCTTTTGTAAAACAACACAACATTGAGGCTGCTTCAGACGCTTTCTTGGAGTGAGCAGTGATGTCATCCTGACCACTGTCATATATAGAAAGGTATGGAAATGATGTTAACTCCACGCCAAACAACACTGAAACCATTTGCAGAAATTCAGTGTTACTCAAATGGCTGGATTTTTCCTTTGAAAGCTTAGAAAACTTTGTGGGAAAAGGAGAAGATGCTGGTTACCAGCATTTTTCTCCTTTACCAACAATGTTTTCAAAAGTTTTCACTTTCAGGGTCATTGAAACTAAGGTATGTTAGAAAACTCTGGCAAAAGGGGGCTTAATGGTTCTCCATGCTTCATGATACCAAGCAAGGCATCACATAATTGTGGATTCATAAAATCAGTTATCTCCAACAACTGACTGAATCATGAGGTACACTGGTCTTTTGACATGCAGTAAACTGACCAAAAGCAAAAGTTTTGGCCCCGGTCAGCCTTTGCAGACAGTACAGGCTGACCCAGGCCATTACTTTAAGCAGATGTATAAAAACTTGTCTAGCATTTTCTCCTTTTCAAACAATGTTTTCTACCCTTTTCAAGACAAATATCAATGTTTACAGTTTTGAATCGAAGACTTCCTATATATATGTTTATCCCTTACACCATTTATATTGGTAATTCATCTATGCTTATACAGCTGACTAAATTCTGTACCATTCTACAGTCTATCACATTTCAACAGATACTGTGTTTCTCCTCTCAGGCTGTAAGGATGTATCTTTAGAAATTATGTTGTTTAGAATGGTTGAATACAGACCCACAAAATAAACTGTACCTTCCTATGACAGCATCAATCAACAGAGTGTTCTGAGCTGCCTGCTGTACAGCAATGATATCCTTTGTGCCAAGCTCCACCTGCTTCCCTGCCCACATTTCCCTTATCAGCACATACCACCAGTTTCTCTCCTCTTTCAGATAGGCAGTGAATAGACTTCTATCTGTAAAGAAATAACCCTTTCCCACATGGCAGTATTTCAGATCTGTCAAAACCAAAAGCATAGTTATGCAGACACCAAATTAGATGTGACAAAACTTGTGGAAATGGTCTCTGGTAGGGTAAAAGACATAGTGGGAAAAGGATAAGTGCTCAGTACCAGCATTTTCTCCTTTTCCCAAGATGTTTTCAAAAGCCTTCTTACTCAGGGTGGTTAGAACTCAAGATTGTGTGGTAAATGGTTAAGGCATTACATGTTCAATTGGTAGCATGTGTGACTCATAAGTGACAACTCTTAACACACTTGAGGATATGGGACCGATTCCCATGGCTTGGCAACTTAAATTTCAAATACCAAATTAAATTTATAATAAGTATTTCAGATGAAATGTTAAATCTTGATCCCATGTGACAATGCTATACAACGAGCATGTTAATGAACCAGGGATAACTTAGGATTGATTTTTTTCTGTACCTTACACTATCCCTCACATGTCACAGTTCAACAGGCTGATGCAAGGATTGCCTGGAAAATCATTTATTCTGCAGAGCTACAATTATAGAAAATATCAAAAGTATATATAACCCTTTACCCTATCCAACATGACAAATTTCTGAGTTTTCTACTTTGAAAACATCATCAGTCAACAGCCAACAAATTCAATATTAGTAAAAAGAGCTGGGGTTCTCTGATAAAATAGAAAACATGGTCGGACATGCAGAAAATGCTGGTTTTCAACAATGTTTTCAAATGCCTTCTTCCACAAGGTCTTTAAAACAGAGGAATTCTTAGTGAAGGATTAACTGTTTACAGAACTTCACATAGTTTTTCGGTCCTGAGGAAAAAATTGCTTTCAAAAATATTGTAGAATGGAGTAAATGCTGGCAACAATGTTCTTTATGCGGTCGTCTTCATGTACTTTCAATATGGACAAGTCTAAAATCTTCTTTTAAAGAAAGACTAATTAATTGATTGCATGGTGCTTAATGCAATGTTCAACATTATTTCTGTTATATTGCACTGCCAGTGCAAATATCCTTTTTTTTCCTGGAGTTTCTGTGACCAGTATTTCACACACTACATGTATTCTTCACAAGCCACTGGCTGCTTTTCAAAAGAAACATCATGAAAACAATGATCAGCTTTGACAGAGGAATTAATCCTATTGCCATGACTTTCATCAATCCTCAGAAAGAAATCAGCAGAGCTGTATACTTGTACCTGTGACCTCCCCACCCCCCCACCCCCATTGTCAAGTCCTGTAGGCTTCCGACTATGCTACCAGGACTAAGCCTCGAAAGAGATAAAGTACACAAATAAATCATTACAAACCTTTTTTATGTATCAACAGTATATCAATTGTACTTTGAAACAGACCATAATGTTGAGATTTTTCCAACCTCTCGATGTCCTGTAGTTTGGCAATCTCTGTATACTTGTTTGTGACATTCAGTAGAAAAAACAATCTAAATATAGAAAAGAAACAAGTTGTGCTCTGTGAAAAGGGGGCTTAGCTCTATTCCACACAAAGAAATTCTAGAGTCTCCTGCATTGAAAGCACTTGCAAACAACAAATCAAATGTGGCTAAAGTTATGAGATATGTCTGTGATAGGGTAGGAAGCATTGTGGGGAAAGGAGAAAATGCTGGTTGCCAGCATTTTCTCCTTTTCCCACGATGTTTTCAAAAGGCTTTTCCATCAGGGTTGATAAAACTTGGGATTCTGTGGTAAAGAATGAACTCTTTACCAAAAAATAGAATTTTGAACATGCCCAAATTATAGCATTAGCAGGCAAAAAATGAAGGTGGCTCAATTGATGGGATTTTTCTATGATGGGACACAAAACATTGTAAGATTAGGAGAAAATGCTGGTTACCAGCATTTTCTCCTTTTGCCAAAATGTTTTCAAAAGCCTTCTCTTTCAGAGTCATTAAAACAAGGAATTATGTGGTAAAGGGTTAATGCATTTGCTAAAAGTATTAACTCAGGTCAGCCTGCGCAAACTGCGCAGGCTGACCCGAGTTGAAACTTTTTGCTATTATTAAATTTCCTGCATTTGGAAAGACCATTCCAACTCATGATTCAACCAGTTGTTAGACAAAATAGATTATTATGGATCCATCATTATATGATGACTTGCTTGGTAAATGCATCATGGAGTTGTAGGTAAACATCCTTCAGCCAAAGCATGGTACAAATAAAGTCAAACCTTCATTTCATTTATTTAGTCCATAAAGCACTGGAGCCGGCTTAAATAGCTTTTAAGGATAATGTAGATCAACATTAGATGTCACAGAACTTGCAGTCTGATCTTAGACCTACACTGTCCTCTGTTTTGACAGACATCTAGAAATTGCATCATTTTGGCCATTGTTTTGGCCATTTTTTCCTAAACAACAACAATGTAGACTTGTCCAAACTCAAAGCATTTGCAGACAACAATTTAAATGTGGAACAAATAATGACATTTGTCTTAGACAGAGTAGAAAAAATAGTGTGAAAAGGAGAAAACGCACATCACCACCATTTTCTCCTTTTCCCACAGTGTTTTCTACCCTTCCCCAAACAAATTTCAATTTTCAGTCACATTTATTTTGTTGTCTGCAAAAGCTTTCACTCTGGACTAGTCTAAAGTTTTGTTGTTTGGTAAAGAATTAAATGTGCCTCATATAATGGAAATTGTCTTTGATAAGGTTTCAGCATTTCCGCAGATGACGACGATGCCAGGGCTATGACAAAAACTTGTCGTTTCCTTGAAAACAGCCGAACTAAAAATGGATTGGGATAAGGGGATCTAACAAACTGTAGTAAGAGCTTGCCTTTTGTCTGTTAGACCTATCCGCCCTAGTCCATAGTCTGTTTTAATAAAATCTGATATTTTCAAAATTATCTCCTCTTCCTGCAGCTTATCCTCATCAAACTTTACGTGGCTACATTGATGTCGGTTGTTCATCCAGTGTTCCACACACGCAGCAAATGTAAAATGGTCGACTTCATCTATATGTATAGGATACAGCACAAGTTGCATTTGAGATCAAATTTTGTTAAACGAGTCTATGGAAAATTTTATTCAGGGAGCCTTTGGTGAGCTTAATAACATTTTTTCTTGACAAATTTAATAAAATTTGATCTCAAACACTAATGAGTATCAGATTCTTTTTATCACATAATGATATTTCTCAAATTATAGATCAGAAGATGCAAAACCAATTAAAGTTGTACCTGCGGTAATATCCGTAAGACCTATTCACTTCAATGAAATACGTACAAAATGACGTCAAAAATGACGTCACACAATTTTGATATCAAACGTGTATAAGATAAGAAAATTTGTAATGGGTATATTACACTGAAAACAATGGAGGTTATGTGATGAAATATAAGGTGTTGCGCCAACACTTACTTATCTCTATAACAGGAGAAAAACTTTCCTCGACATTAAAAGCATTTGCAGATGACAAATGAGGTTAAAATGATGGGATTTATCTTTAACTCTTTATAATCGACTAAGTTTTAGACTGGTCTAAATTGAAACCATCTGCAAACAACATTAAATGTGACCCAAAATCTGCCCAAGGAAGGGTGAAAAACAGTGTACAAAAAAGAGAAAATGCTGATTACCACCATTTTCCTTTTCCTCAAGGTCTGTACAAAGGAGAAAATACTACTGGTACTTCTCCAGTAATTTTTTCCCTTTCCCACAATTTTTTTTTAAGTTTCAACAGTGTAAAGATGAGAAGTGTGATAATCCTTTGCTGCTAATCAGAGTTTATATGGCAAAATCAGAAATGGCAATTTCATTCACACAAGGGGAATAATTTTTTTAGAAAAAAAAAATCTTTTAAGGATCTTTATACTGTATACATGGATATATATACGCGCAACAAAAATTTGCGAATTAATGATTACGGAAATTTTGCGTACGGAAATGTTTGCGATTTCAAGACACTTTTTATGTATTGGTATACTTGTGGTAAAATACACAAACAGAAAAGTTTGCCAATTTTTCAAATTTGCAAAATCGCAGAAATTTCCACATCACGAAAGCTTCCACTTATACAGTACCATGTACTCAACTTAAAAGTTCTTCAGGACAGAAGAAATTTCTTTAGTATCTAAGCCCATCTTCAACATATACACCCCCCCTTTTACTGCTTTTTACATAGCCTACATGCATTTTATGAAAATATTTAGGAAAGGATTGTTACATGAGGCATTATACTATAGTGTATGGAGTCTTAAAAAAATATATTTGAGCTATGCTCTGTGAAAAAAGAGCTTATAGCATCTGCAAAAAATGTTGACCAAGGTCAGTCTGCAGTCTGCGCAGGATGACCTGGGATGACAGTTTTTGCTATTGGTCAAGTTTCTGTGTGTCAAAGGACTTTCTACCCACAAACTCATTTGTTTGTTATAAAAAATGGATTTTATGAATCCATAATCATATGATTTGCTTGGTTTAATGCATTATGGGCATGCATTCAGCCCCCTTTTCACAGAGCATGGCTTATTTTCAATTTCAAATATATTTGACTTTATTTTCATATAAATTTCCTAGAGATTGATTGATTGATTGTATGGTGTTTAACGCCGTTTTCAACATTATTTCAGTTATATCGCGGCGGCCAGTGTACCTATCCATGCTTTCCTGGAGTCTCTTTTACCAGTACTCCGCACAATTTTCTTTCCAAGCCACTGGCTGCTTTCCCACATAATCATTGTCGAAACAATGGTCAGCGGTGGGAGAGGAAAGAATCCTGTCGCAGTGACTATCATCAATCCTCGGAAAGAAATTGGCCGAGCCAGGGGTCGTAGCCAGGGATCAAACCCTGGACCCCGTGTTCTCAAGTCCTGCACGCTACCGACTGAGCTACCGGGGCTTGGCAAATTTCCTAGAGACAGGTTAATTTTTGAACCTACAATGAATTCAGAACTATACTTGGAAGTAAATCTAAGCAAATTGGGATTCAAACCTTGCTGAAATGATCAAGGTCACTGACCGTGATTTTTGAATCCTTTACCATAAAATCCCAAGTTTTCACAACCCCGAGAAAGAAGCCACTTGAAAACAATGTGGAAAAAGGAGAAACTGCTGGTAAGCAGCATTTTCTCCTTTTCCCACAATGTTTTCTACCCTATTAAAGCCAAATTCCATCATCTGAGTTACATTTAAATTGTCATCTGCCAATGCTTTGAATTTATGAAGCCTACATTTATTTCATTTGGTTAAGGATCAAGCCAAGTTTGACTGGTTCAAACTAGTGTCAAAGGTCAACTAGAATTCATCACTGAGCAAGTATTGTACCAATGTAATCAGATGAGATAAATACAAACATTATGTTGTAGTAACCTTCCTAGTACTTGTATTTCATTTGAGTAGTGTGAGAAAATTCGATACCATGCCAGACCGAATGTCTCGCGCAATGTCAACTCTGTCTCTCGCAATGTCAAAATATTCTTAAGCAGCGAGAAGTAAACACAAGCACCAGGAAAATCACAACATAATATTCCTTTTATTATATACCTACAACTTTCAATGACACCATTTTACAATTCTTGAAATTTTATTTGAAAACGGTAAACAAAATGAGATAATTAATAGTGTGGCAGGTAGTAACTGTGTTGTTACTGTTGTTATACCGTATATGTTGGATTAATATAACAGCGTAACATTTTGACTTATAAAATTGCAAATCTATTCATGCTTAGTCCTTGGGCAAGATACATCATACCATATTTAGAACCGTATTTCATAGTGTGCAGATACAGATTTTTTTCTGGCGTGTGTGTTATTTTATCCAATTGCAACACATGTAT
Source organism: Hippopus hippopus (assembly GCA_946811185.2). Classification (NCBI taxonomy): domain Eukaryota; kingdom Metazoa; phylum Mollusca; class Bivalvia; order Cardiida; family Cardiidae; genus Hippopus; species Hippopus hippopus. Next base: position 11,062,188 of record OX328113.1, on the reverse strand, counting down.
TTCAGCTGAAAATTTACTGGTATAAAATGGAAACTCACATGCATTTTTGTTGTTGATAGTCAAGGCTTTAAATAATCTCTGAGTTGTTGTAAAGTCATTACTCATGTTTAGTAGGGACACAAAATCTGCAAACTCTTCAAGCTCTGTAAAACAAAAATTACTTTTCTCTGTAATTTTTTTAACTCTTTACCACATGAAAAAATCTTAGACTTGTTGAAATTAAAAGCATTTGCAGACGATAATTTAAATGTAGCTCAAATGATTGAATTCATCTTTGAATCGGTAGAAAACAATGTGGGAAAAGGAGAAAATGCTGGTTACCAGCATTTTCTTCTTTTCCCACAGTGTTTTCATAAGGCTTCTACCTCAGGGTCGTTAAAACTCTGGATTGTGTGGTAAAGAGTTAAAGAGGTGAAAAAAAAAAAAAGGATCCATTAAACAAGAGGGCCATGATGGCCCTCAACTGCTCTACTGCCTTTTAAACCTTTTACTGCATAATGCCGACTTTTAACGACCCTAGGAAAGAAGCCTTTTGAAAACATTGTAGGAAAAGGAGAAAATGCTGGTAACCAGCATTTTCTCCTTTTCCCATAATGTTTTCTACCCTATCAAAGAAAGATTGCATCGTTTGAGCCACAGTGATATTTTCGTCTCCAAATGCTTTCTATGCAGACAAGTCTAAAATTTTGTCGTCCGGTAAAGTGTAAAATAAAAAGAAGAGCACTGCATGCCGGTGCCAATGCTCAGATGCAGTTGCTATTAGAAAGAGATTCGTTTTCATTGAAAATTCTATGTTGAAAAAGGGACATAACTATGTCATAAGTATTTTGATGGTTACCTGCCCCTTGCTGTATTGGTTCCCCTTTTAATAGCTTACCATTAGGCTGCTAAGTGCAACTCAAGGACCTTTTGTGGACAGTGTAGATCAAGATCAGACTGCACAGAACATGCAGAAAATATGGGGTTTTACCATCTACTGGAAAGTTTCATTCAATTTATTTAGTAGTCTGAGTTTGAACTAAACATGTTCAGTAATGACAGAGATATTATAAAATAATATGAACCATGCTCTGGCAAAAGGGGGCTTAATGCATCTCCGTAATCCATCATACCAAGAAAGCCATAACATACTTATGGATCCATAATAGCCACTTTTTTTAACAACCGACTCAATCATGAGGTAGACTGATCCTTTGACATGCAGAAAATCTACCAATAGCGAAAAGTTTTGGCCCAGGTCAGCCTGCGCGGACTGCGCAGGCTGACCTGGGTCGAAACTTTTCGCAGATGCATTAAGCCCCCTTTTCACAGAACACGGCTCATATATAATTTGCACTACAACAATGACAAAGCTGACTTGGCTATGACAATACCTCGACTTTTTCTTTGAAAACAGCAAAGCTGATAAATGTGCCTTGACTAATTTGGAATTGGTAATTTGGCAGAGACCCTAAACCGGGCAAAAAGGCTAAAAAATCATACATCACCTAGGGAAGAACCTCTTTGATTTATTGTATGGTGTTTAATGCCATTTTCAACATTATTTTAGTTATATTGCGACAGCCAGTGCACCTTTCCATTCTTTCCTGGAATTCCTTTTACCAGTAATCCACACAACATTCTCTCCTAGCCATTGGCTGCTTTCTCATGTAAGTATTGTCGAAACAATGGTCAGCAGTGAGAGAGGAATGAATCTCCTTCCAATGACTATCATCAATTCTCAGAAAGAAATGGGTCGAGCCAGGGATTGAACCAGCAACTGGGGCTTGGCAAAGAACCTCTTTGAAGACATTAGCTTTGTCCCCAAAAAATTCATATCTTTCTCACAATGCCAAGATGATGTCCTCACTGGCCCTTGGACAAGCAGTAAAGTTACAAAAAGGAAAATGTTTTGACCCAGGTCTGCCTGCGTGGACTGCGCAGGCTGACCTGGGTGGATACTTTTTGCAGATGCTTTAAACCCTTTTTTCCCAGAGTATGGCTAACATACTTATGTCCCTTTCTGGCAGAGAGATTGGGTCCATTCTTATCTTCTTGGATCTGTGCTCAGAGTGTTCGTCGGCTGACTCGACCGCCTCTATTATTTCAAGCAGAACTTCATGGCCCTTTTTCTTATCGAACATTTCTTTCTCTGAATCACTTAATTGGTTATATGTCTCACATAAGTTCCTAGAAAAAAATAAGAGCACTGCATGCAACACTTGGCTGCAGTTGCTTTTAGAAATTGATTGATTTTCATTGAAAATTCTAAGTCAAAAAAGGGGCATAACTGTGTCAAAGATACTTTGATGGTTACCTGCCCTTGTTGAATGAGTTCCCCTTTTGATAGTTATCAATTTGTCCAAGTTTGAAGTAAACATCTTCAGTAATAGCAGAAACATTATGATATGTCAAAGATTTTGCAGGGCAATGCAGACAACAGCAGGGCTATGACTATACCTCGACTTTTTCTTTGAAACAACCAAGCTAATAAAAAAATTATGAACCAATGAACTGACTCACTCTCATCTAAAACTTTTAATATGATTGCCTAGAACTCTCAGGAAATTTTGTTATCTGATAGAGAGTTAAAGGTCCAGTGTTAGTTGAAAGATAAAACTCATTTAAATTTCAATCATACCATTTAAAAGTATGGAAATTATTGCGAAAAAGACAATGTGTTATTGCTAGCAGCAAAATGAATTCTTATAACGTGGGTGAAAAGTTGCTAAGTCACTCTATCTTTTGTTTACTTCTTACCTAGGTTTATAATTCATTTTTCTTCAATCAACAAGCACCAGGACCTTAATCGGATTCTTCCTGAAGGTCTTTAGTACAAAAATTACCAGCACTCAGAGGCTAGTTTTTATGTTTTATTTAACTCTTTACCACATGACAAAATTTTGGAGTGGTCCATATTGAAAGCATTTTGCAGACGACAAGTTAAGGATTACGACCCCTAACTCAACGGTAAATATCGTTTAACATTGACGTTTTTGTTAAGGCTATTCCGCCAATCTGGGCAGCTTCTGCCTTTTAATATGAGAATTAGTGGCTGGTACATATCGTGTAACATCAACGTTTTTGTAAAGGCTCTTCGCAGTATTCGGCCAGTCTAGGCAGCTTCCATCTTTTAATATGAGAGTTTGGGGCCGTAGACCTTAAATGTGCCTCAAATGATTGGATTTGTTTCTGAAAGGTTAGAAAACATAGTGGGAAAAGGAGAAAATGCTGGTTAGCATTTTTTCCTTTTCCCACAGTGTTTTCCAATATCTAATTATCCCAGGGTCGTTAAAACTTGGGATTGTGTGGTATAGGGTTAAACTTTGTTACCTCCGTACCAACTGACACAGTTTCATACTTAACCAAATTAAAAGAATTTGCAGACGACAAATGCAGTGTAGCTCAAAAGATTATTTCTGTCATTGAAACGGTAGAAAACATTTGGGAAAAGCAGAAAATGCGGGTTACCAGCATTTTCTCCTTTTTTCTCCGCAATGTTTTCGAAGCCCTGTTCCTCTGGGTCATTAGAACTCGGGGTTGTTTGGAAAAGAGTTAACTGTTAACCAAACGACAAAATTGTAGACTAGTCCATACTGAAAGCATTTGCAGACGACAAAACGTGTGATTAAAAAATTAAAATTTGTGTTGGGAAGGGTAGAAAACATAGTGGGAAAAGGAGAAAATGCTGGTTACCAGCATTTTCTCCTTTTCCTACAATGTTTTCAAAAGGCTTCTTTCTCTGTTTCATTAAAAGTCGGGATTGTTTGATAAAGGGTTAATCGTGTGAAATTTGTATGCATAAGAGAGAAAAAAAAATCTTACTTAATGGGTACAATTCTGGTTATACTACTGGACAGAGTGATAAAATCATCCATAGCAGCCATCTTGTCATTAGCAGCCATGTGAAACATGGCCCTTAAGTAGATGTAGGACAATCTTTCATAATAGTCTGAGCAGTCCTGCAATCCATTATTCATAAATTAAACTTTAGAGTGCATTCCACAAATTAATGAGTGCATTTACAACTAAATCATTGGAGTGCCGAATATTAATTTTTGTTTGTTTGTTTGTATTGGAGTTCAACGCCATTTTAACAGCTTAGGTCATAACATGGCACACCCATGTGTTTCCTGCTTTCTTACAACAGTGCTGACACAACTTTCTTTCCAAAACTACTGACTACTTTTCTCACATGCATCAGAGGTGAGAGGCAAAAAATTAACCTCCAAGTCACGAGTCAGATACACTAACCACTAAGCTACCCGGCCAGGCAGAGTGCCGAATAAACTAAACAGTTTATTTCAGTCAATAGATTAGATCCAAGTGATAGCAATCCTTCAGTTCTTTTTGTCCAGAAAGTCTCAGCAAATGGACAGTGTACATTACAGATTAGAGTCTACATTTTGATGTTTTCTACTCTTAATTTTTTACCAAATGACAAAATTTTAGACTTGTCCAAACTGAAAGCATTTGCGGATGACAAACGTGACTCAAAAATTGAAACTTGACTTTGGAAGAGTAGAAAACATTGTGGGAAAAGGAGAAAATGCTGGTTACCAGCATTTTCTCCTTTTCCCACAGTGTTTTCAGAAGGCATCTTCCTCAGGGTCGTTAAAGGGTTAAAGACAAATGATATCATTTGAGTCACATTTGTTGTCTGCAAATACTTTCAATTTGGACAGATATATAGGGTCTGACATGAGTTGGAGTTTGAGATAAAATTTCATCAAATCAGTCAGGGCAAAATGTTATTAAGTAAGCCTTTGGCGAGCTTAACCCTTTACCACACGGCAAAATTTAAGACCTATCCAAATTGAAAGCATTTGCAGACGACAATTTCATAGTGGCTCAAATGACGCAACTTTTCTTTGATAGGGTAGAAAACTTTGTGGGAAAAGGAGAAAATGCTGGTTACCAGCATTTTCTCCTTTTCCCACAATGTTTTCAAAGGGCCTCTTCTTCAGGGGCGTTGAAAGGCGTCATTGTGTGGTAAAGGGTTAATGACATTTTTTCTTGATGAGTTTGATAAAAAGGCCAAAGAATGTCAGATTCTTTTTTTCACAAAACAATATTTTCACAAATTATATATCAGAAGATACAAAACCATCTATAGATGCATGGGCCTTTTCCCACAGTGTTTTCAAAAGGCTTCTTCCTAAGAGTCATTAAAACATGGGATTGTTTGGTGAGAGGTTAACCTACCTTTATCTTATCGCTCAGTTTTTTACAGCAGTCTGCCACATAATGCTTTGTGTTTGTAACGTCAGGTAATTTAAACACCGAGAGTTCATTGTGAAATGATCTGGACATTGTAAATCGTTGATATAATATCTCACCGAATCTGTAAACAAACAATCCGAATTAACTCTTTACCAAATAACAAAATTTAGGCTGGTCCAAATTGAAAGCATTTGCAGACGACAAATTAAATGGGACTCAAAAAGTGAAATTCGCCTACTGAAGGGAAATGAGAAAACGCCTTTTTACCAATGTTTTCTGCCCTCTGAAAGACAAATCTCATAAAGCATTCAAAACGGTAACTCAATTTGAAGATAGATCAAATCTCTGAATTTTTTTCTAAATAACACACAAATGTATTATGCATTTTGAGTGTCCTTTTAGTGCCCACTTCTTTTTTTAAAGATGACAAAATTTAAGACTTGCTAAAATTGAAAACATCTACCGATGGCAAATAAATTTGACTCATATCACTGAATCTTTTTTTGATGGAGTAATAACCTTCTGTGAAATTAAAATGCTGGGTGACAGCATTTTCTCTTTTTCCAACAATGTTTTCAAAAGGATTTTTCCCAATTGTTGTTAAAACATGAGACATAATCAAAATTTGGGCAACAGCATTTTATCCTTTTCCCACAATGTTTTTCAAAAGCCTTCTCCCTTAGGGGCACTAAAATATGAGATTGTCTGGCTACTGGTTAAACAAAATCTGACCTGTTGGAGGTCTGTAAAGAAGCTCTACGTAAATAATCTCTCGTCTTCATTTCAAAGTCGGACCAACAATCTTTCTTCTCATCCATCCTGTCTTGCAGGAATTTTTTGAACATGTCAGTTGTTAAAACCTGTTGTGATTGGCAGAAGAAAAGTGCTTTTAATCGATAGTTTAGTGCAAAATATACCAGCCATGCTCTCGGCAAATACATGTACCTGCCTGACAAGGTGTCCATACAGATTCTGAAAAGTGTATGAGGACAAAAATAAAAAGTGACACGAAAACTAAAATTTCATTTTGGAAGGAAAGAAAACATTGTGGGAAAAGGAGAAAATGCTGGATGCCAGCATTTTCTCCTTTTTCCACAAAGTTTTCAAAAAGCTTTTTCTTCCAGGTCATCAAAACTTGGGATTGTTTGGTAGACGGTTAATCTTTGAATTTTACTGTTTTCCAAGCAACCACTCAGGTAGGGACAACTCATAGGACAAAGCACTCGCATAACTGAAATGCAACTGTAATCTTGAATACAAAATCAGGATAATTCTATAAATGTATATTTTGCCTCCCATTAAGTTATAATAAATGAGCCATGCTCTGTGAAAAGGGGGCTTAATACATCTCCGTGATCCGTGGTACCAGGCAAGCCATCACATATTTATGGATCCATAATAGTCACCTTTTTTAACAACCTACTTAATTCTGAGGTAGACTGGTCCTTGGACATACAGAAAATTGACTAATAGCGAAAAGTTTCAGCCCAGGTAAGCCTGCGTGGACTGCGCAGGCTGATCTAGGTCGATACTTTTTGCAGATGCATTAAGCCCCTTTTTCACAGAGCAATGCTCAAATGTTTATGAATTTTCTCTAAAAATACAAGTTTGTCATTACAAGAGCATACTGGCAAAAGGGGGTTTAAAGCATCTCTAAGATGCATGATACCAAGCAACTCATGACAATAACTATAGATCCATAAAATCCACGTTGTATAACAACTGACTGAATCATGAGGTAGACTGGTCCTTTGACATGCAAAATACTGACCTAGATTCATACTTTTTTTTAGATGCATTATACCCCCCTTTTCACAGAGCATGGATCGCATAAAGTTGACATCTTAAGTGTTCAACCTTTACAATACGACAAAATTTCATACTTGCTGAAATTGATAGCATTGGTCTGTAGACAACAAATTGCATGTAGCTTAATTGCCGGTCCTTGTTTTTGAAAGGATAGAAAACATTGTGGGAAAAGGAGAAAATGCTGGAAACCAATATTTTGTGGTATTCCTACAATCTATTCGAAAGTCAGTTTCCACAAAGTTCTTTAAAGTTGGGATTGTGTCAAAAAGGAGTTAAAGAGGTCCAATCATGAATGCTTTATAAACAATCTGCCTTCAGTCTTAAATTATACAAAAATATGATATGCAAACCTTCTCATAGAATTCCCTATCTCTCCCTGTGAATTGGTTCAAAAACTGTTCCTTGTTGAAATAACGCTGTTCTACTCGCAGGTTGTTCACCACAGACCTAGATCAGAGAGCATCAGAAATGAGAGGCACTCTGGTAAAAGCAGGTAGAACTCTTTATAAAAGGATATGAGCCATGCTCTGGCAAAAGGGGACTTAATGCATCTCCGTGATCCATGATACCAGCCCAAGCAATCACATGATTAAGGATCCATAAGAGCAACTCTTTTGAATAACCCACTTAATCATGAAGTAGACTGGTCCTTTGACAAACAGAAAATTGACCAATAGCGAAAAGTTTTGGTCCAGGTCAGCGTGCGCAGACTGTGCAGGCTGACCTGGTTTGATACTTTTTCGTAGATGCATTAAGACCCCTTTTCACAGAGCATGGCTCATATAATTTTGGACTTGAAAATTGTATTGAAAGGATATGCAGAGGACAATATAACTGCCTTTTTGCCTTTTGAAATTTGTTTGTAGAAGGGTGGAAAACATTGTTGAAAAAAAGAGAAGGCTGGTTAACAACTGATAGATACCAAACAAGAGCAAAGCATATGAATACTAATGCTCTGCTGCAGTTACTTTTAGAAATAGATTGATTTTCAGATAATAATATATCAAGTTGAAAAAGGGGCATAACTGTGTAAAAATATTTTGATTGTTTTCTGCACCTGCTGTATGGGTTCCCCTTTTGATAATCAAGAACTAGTCCAAGTGTGAACAAAATATCTTCAGTAATGACAGAGATGTTATAAAACATTGAAGTTTTTGCATGACATCGACCAGCAGACAATGACAATACCAGGACTATGACAATACCTGAACGTTTTCTCAGGAAACAACTAAGCTAAAAAAAAAGAAAGAAAAGATGGCACCCAAAGTGACAAGAAAAAAGTACCTGAATAGATTTACTAGAAGTTCTAAACAAGCTTGAGTAATGATCTCTGTAATTTCACTTTCCTTTTTGGCTCGGAACTGTTTCAAATCATCCAGATTGTAGAATGATGGTCTGAAATAAGATAACATGGGTCAGGGCTTATTTTTTTTATCTGAGAACAAAATTTAGGCTTGAACAGATCATCTATTACATATTGTTCATTTACTTCGAGTATTCCTGTATTACAAGAATGTTTTTCAACATTGTCTGCTACAAGAAAATCTTCACACCTTATAGTCCATTTGGTTTCTTTAAAAACTAACATTTTGATCAAATGCATTCAAATGGAACAACTTCTTCATAATTTCTTTGTTGCAATGTTAGTTATTTACAAAAACCATGCAGAAATCTAATTTTTCGTAACTTTTCATTTTCAATTTCATGCTTTTGACTATTTAACTCTATAGTAATATTTTAGCATTTTTTTTTGGTCTTCGCCACAGAGGAGTGAGGGACAGTTGGAGAACAGCCATAAACAATAACAAATTTCAGTAAAACCATGTGTTTTTGTAGTAATTTCATTCATATTTAGACTCAATAGTGACTTTATGTACACAACTAGCATAACAATAGAAACAAACATGTTAATCTCATGTTTACAATGATCACCCCTAAGGGCATAAAAATTGAATTATTTGAGTATGTATATACATTTATCAATTCTTCTACCATCAAACAGATGGCAATTTTATCAATCTCCCTAGCCAAAAAGATGTGATACAAATTATCCATAATTTAGAGAATTGATAATATCATTCCCAAAAGAAAAGAAAGAAGGTATACCTCTTCAGGGCTGTTTCTGTTTTTCCAGAAATGTTTCTTGAAAGTTGCTCTCTTCAAACAACTGACAAAGTGTCTGTGTAAGGGTAAGTTATTGTGAACCTAGTTTTTCAATTTTCTTGGCCTCATATGTAAATGCTTTCAAATTGACCATGGGATAGTATGCTGTTCTATTTGTTGCACTTTCGCCACCTTTTTTCAGATGTCAAAATTAACATTGGGTTTAATGGACAAAATCATTAAAATACACTTTTAAATTCCTCAAGTATTTTTTCTTTCATGCTTTTTGTAAAATAATCAAATAGGTATAGAGAAATTTCCCCCAAAAATTTTTAGATAGATGATTTTGAGCCAAACGTTAGTTTTTATACCAACCAAATGGACTATACCAAATGACAAAATTTCAGACTTGTCCAAAATGAAAGTAATTGCAGACAATAAATTTAATGTGGATCAATGATTGGATTTGTCCTTGATAGAGCAGAAAACATTGTGAGAGAAGGAGAAATTGCTGATTACCAGCATTTTCTTTATTTACCACAATATTTTCATAACTCTCCTCTCCTAGGGTGGCTAAACTTAAGATTGTGTGGTAAAGGGTTCAGCCTTTACCACACTATTCCAAGTTTAAACAACCCTGAGGTTGAAGGCTTTTGAAAACATTGTGGGAAAAGGAGAAAATGCTGGTAACCAGCATTTTCTCCCTTTCCCACAATCTTTTCTATTCCTTCAAAGACAAAGCCCATGATTTGAGCTACATTTAATTTGTCTTCTGAAGTTTTGTCATTTGCGAAAGACTTAACCCATTACCACACAATCCCTACTTTTAACGACCCTGAGAAAGAAGCCTTTAGAAAACATAATGGGAAAAGGAGAAAATGCTGGTAACCAGCATTTTCTCCTTTTCCCACAATGTTTTCTACCCTTCACAAAACAAATTTCAAATTTTCAGTCACTTTTATTTTGTCGTCTGCAAATGCTCTCGATTTGGACAAGCCTAAAATATTGTCGTTTGGTAATGAGTTAATTCATATTGAATCCTTCTTGGCAACGATATTTCAATGTTGTCTGCTGCAAATTTGTTTCTGGTTGTAGGGTTGATTTATTGTCTGGTGTTTAACGTTGTTTACAACATTATTTCAGTTATATCACAGCAGCAAGTGTACCTATCATGCTTTCTTTGCGTTTCTGTTACCAGTGATAAGCACAATATTCTTCCCAAGCAACTGACTGCTTTCTCACATGACCATCCTCAAAACAATAATCAGCAGTGAGAGAGGAATGAATCCTGTCGCAATGGCTAAAATAAATCCCTGGACAGAAATTGGCTGAGCTGGAGTTTCAAACCAGTGATCCCCTGTTCTCAAGTGCTGTTCCCTATTGAATGCCCTACCGGGGCTCTGCACTTTCTTTCTGGGGTTTCTGAGAAAGTCCTTTTCAAACCTCTGTAGTGGACAGCTGTTAAAAACGTGGCAAGAAAAGGAGACATTTTTTAGCCAACATTTTCTTCTTTTCCAACAGTGTTATCAACCTATTTCATAAAAAGGTCACATCAGTTGATTCATTTTTAATTGCTGTCTGCAAATGGTTTTAATTTGGACAAATATGAGTTGACTTTTTACCAAACAACAAAATTTTAGACTTGTCCAAACTGAAGGCATGTGCAGACAACAACTCTAATGCTGCTGAAATGATGAAATTCATTTTTGAAAGTGTAGAAAACATTGTGGGAAAAGGAGAAAATGCTGGTTACCAGCATTTTCTCCTTTTCCCACAATTTTTCAAAAGTCTTTTCATAGGGCCGTTAAAACACAGGTTTGTGTGGTAAACAGTAAAAGCCCTACCTCTGTAAAAGCTCTGTATCAAATACAAGTCGAAATTGTGGAGACACATCCATAAATGTTTTTGTTGCATCCTTTGGGAGAAATGGAACTGACGTAACTTTATCGTGGGCAGATATGGAGTTCATGGTTACCTCCCCTACATCTATATCAACTAGCACCAGATCGTCTATCTGCAATACTCCAATGTGCCCTAACTCTTTCCAACACATCCCAGGCTTTATCAACTTTGAGAAAAAAGCCTCAAGGAAAACATTGTGGGAAAACGGGAAAATGCTGATTACCAGCATTTTATCCTCGTCCCACAATTTTTTCTCTATTTTCAGAAGCCATAATTTTAGCTGAATTTATTTTGTCATCTGCAGATGCTTTCAGTTTGATCAAGTCTAAGATTTAGTTGTCTGGTTAAGAGTTAAATAACTTGAGTAAAAAGACTTAAAAACACTGTGGGAAAAGAAGAAAATGCCAGAAATTAGCTATTACTCCTTTACCCACAATACTTTCTATCCTGTCAGAGACAAAACCCCGTAATCTTAGCCTCATTCAGATTGTCTTCTGCAAATGTTTTCAAATTGGGTCACAGTTAAAAATTTACTGTCAAAATATTAACTCATTAAAACATGACAAAATTTTAGACATGTCCGAATTCAAAGTATTTGCCGACAACAAATTAAACATTACTTGAATGATTAGTCCCATCTTTAGACAGTTTGAAAACATTGTCAGAAAATGATAAAAAGTTTGGTCAATTTTTATAAAACAATATAAAGAGATTTTGATTTGTCTGAATTGAAGGCATTTATGGACAACATATCAAATATGGACCAAAGTATAGGATTTGCCCTTGAATGGGTAGAAACTTCTTTTCCTACAATGCTTTTCAAAAGTATCCCCCCTTAGTGTTAATGAAAACATGGTATCGTTTATTAAAAAGCTTATAAAGTTATTTTTTTCCACCATTTCTAGTTCTCACTAACTGAGCCTCATAGATAGCACAGACAGGGCTTGCAACCATGGGTTGCATCAGCCAATTTCTTTCCAAGGACTGATAAAAGTGACTGATACAGGATTCATTCCTCTATCACCACTCGTCATCGCTTGTTGATGGTTATTTGGGAAAGCATCCAGTGGCTTGAAAAGAATATTGTGAAAAATACTGCTAAAAAGCACCCAATGATAGGTGGACTTGCACACATGATAAAACTGAAATCATGTTGAAAATGGCATTAAGTATAATACAAACAAACTGTAGCTAAGCAGGTCGAATCCCTGCTCAATCAACCTTTCAACAAGAATGAAAAGCCCACTAGCTGACAACTGTTAGCAATTTGGGGGTTAAATTGCAGACAAATTTAATTCATACCATTTAAACCCCATACTTTGATAAACCTAAGGCTTTTGAAAACATAGTGGGAATAGATGAAAATGCTTCAGATCATTTAATGCCATTTAACTCATTACCAAACGACAATATTTTAGGCTTGTCCAAATCGAAAGCATTTGCAGACGACAAAATAAAAGTGACTGAAAATTTGAAATTTGTTTTGTGAAGGGTAGAAAACATTGTGGGAAAAGGAGAAAATGCTGGTTACCAGCATTTTCTCCTTTTCCCACAATGTTTTCTACAGGCTTCTTTCTCAGGGTCGTTAAAAGTAGGGATTGTGTGGTAATGGGTTAACTACCAGCTGAATCATGAGTTAAACAGCAGAAATCGACCAATATAAAAAAGTGTCAAACCATGCCAGCCTGTACAGACTGTGCAGGCTGACATGGGTCAAGACGACATCCAAACATGAATGTAACAAAATTAATGTATATTGACTCCGGCATATGGAAAAATCATATAAGTTGTAATTCTGTGGATGCTACATACTTGTGCACTATTTCTAGTTCTTACCTCTTGCACCCTTTCTTTATGTCTAGAGTGACATCCGAACATGAACGTACCCGGGGCCTGTAGGTATCCTAGACCATTAGAGGGCAGCACAGTCACATACGTAAACCTCCACTCAAATGGCAAAATTAGATGTCGTACACTCTGTAAACAACATAATTATGTTTACTTTTCATAAGACAAAATTTTCAAAGCATTCACAGATAACAAATTAAAGTGAGCTCAAGGGGTAAGATTTGTCTGTGAATAGTAGAAAATAGTGTTGGATATCAGTGTCTTTTTAAAGGTGCACGATTGCAGGTTTCACACTAATTTTTTCAGATCTCCGATAAATTCAGACCCAATGAGTGACAGTCCCGCCTAAAATATAAACAATGAAAAGGTCTCAAAACAAAAAATTTCCTCTTGCCTTGCACAAAACACCGCTGTTTGGAATAAAACGGCATCATTTCCAAGCTGTTTTCACAACATATTATGTCCGTTAAAGTAACTTTACTTGACAGTTTGATGAAATTCCTGAACAACTTTCATCATTCTTCAAAATAAACTTTGCACTGCAGTGTACTGATGTCCTGGAATCCCTTTTTTGTCGACTTGTGCTCCAATTTTCTATGATTTTTGTTTGAATTTAAATCTCTTTATTCCGGAAGCTGTCTTTTGACATATAAAAAGGTCAGCTAGGGTTACTGCTTGGTCTTGGACAGGAATAAATGTCCGTTATATGAGCTATATGTTTTCTATCTTTTTCAAAAAATGTACCCCTGTATATTTAAAAATCTTCCCCCATACTTTTCGATTGAGGGGGAATATCTCCCTTCATTTTTAGTTTCTAGAAAAGACTCTAGGATATGGAGAAAATACTACTTGTTCAGGCCTCTTGTGCAAGGGGCTCTTGATTCCAATTTCATGTTGTGCTGGTTCAAACTGTATAAGCATTGATTTTCAGAGAGTAATCATCAAGGGTATATATAAGTTGTTTGTTTGTTTGTTGTCTTTTGTTTGTTTGCTTGTTCCTTTGGTTGTCTGTTTGTTCCTTTGGTGTTAACTCTTTACCCAACGAAAGAATTTTAGACTTGTCCAAATTGAAGATATTTGTAAACAACAAAATTTATGTGTATATCAAAAAATGAAATTTGTTTTTGGAAGGGTAGAAAGCATTGTGGGAAAAGAAGAAAATGCTAGTTACCATCATTTTCTCCTTTTTCAACAATGTTTCAAAAGCCTTATTCCTCAGGGTCATTAAAAACCAGCATTGTGTGGTAAAGGGTTATTTAAAACTCTACAAACCTCCATGATGATTGTCAATAAGGAATAATTCGATGACAGGAACACAAGCCTCTCTTCTTGTAAAACATACGCTATGATCTTCAGGAACTCTTCAGTTTTGAAACACAAAAAGATGAGATGGAGAGGAAAGTCAAGGACAGGCTTGTCTGGATGGCCTGATGGCTTGAGAACAACAGGTAGTTGGTTCAAATTCAGCTCCTGTGCAATGTGAAGGAAAATATACTGTATAAGTAGAAATTTTTGCAATGTGGAAATTTTTGTGATTTTTCGAATTTGAAAAAATCACAAACTTTTCTATTCACATATTTTATCACAAATATACCAACAAATAACGCATGTTTTGAATTTGCAAATATTTTCATACACAAAATGTCCGTAATCAGTGATTCGCAAATTTTTCGACACACACATATATCCACGTATACAGTACTTATCAAGTAAGCTCTTTCTACCGAACAACAAAATTTTAGACTTGACCAAATTGAATACATTTGCACACAACAAATTCAATGTGGCCCATATGGTAGAATTTACTTTTGAATATTGTAGAAAAAATTGTGGGAGAAGAAGACAATGCTGTTACTAGCATTTTTTCCTTCTCCCACAATGTTTTCAAAAGGCCTCCTTCTCCTGGTCATTGAATGTCACAACTGTGTGGTAACCAGTTACTGGTTAGTCTTTGCCTAACAACAATATTTTACATTTATCAATATTCAAATCATTTTCAGAAGACAAATAACTTGTTGCCAAATTGATAATGTTGTTCACACAATCCCAAGTTTCAACAACAGAGAAGACTTCTGAAATAAAGCAAAAAGGTATTATGGGAGATCACTCCCATAGCTTCTTTCCGTTAAAATCAATACCTAACAACTGCGTTAGGAGAGAATTCTCTTTAGCTTAGTGTTTAAGGTGTTGGTCTTTTAAACCTCAAATAACAAAGATCTTTTCCACATGAGTTCAAATCCAGCCAGGTTCAGTTTGTATTTCAGCTATGCATTTGCTGCCAACTTTCATGTTCGTAAGAAAGGAGAAATGCTAATAATCAGCAATTCTTTTAATACAGCCAAGTTTTATTTCTTGTCTGCAAATGCTTTTAATTTGGACCAGTCTTAAATTTTGCCATTTGAAAAAGAGTTAACCCTTTACCACACAATTCCGACTTTCAAAGATCCTGTGGAAGAAGCCTTTTGAAAACATTGTGGGAAGAGGAGAAAATGCTGATAACCAGCATTTTCTCCTTTTCCCACAATTATTTCACCCTTCCTAAAACAAACCTAAATTTTTCAGTCACACTTATTTAGTCGTCTGTTAATATGCAGACAAATTTTGAATATGAAAGACAATAAAATTTTTGATATTGGGATATTGAACCCTTGGATAACCTTGGAAAATAATTTAGGAAAAGGACAAAATGCAGGTGACCTGCATTTTACTCTATTCCCAAATTGTTTTCTACATCTTTGAAAGATAAGCCCTATCATGTGAATCACATTTTATTTCTTGATTGCAGGTGCTTTCGATTTGGGTGAGATTTAAGATTTTGTCATATGGTAATAGGTAAAGTGATACATTTTGTCTGTTAAAGAGAAGAAAATTCGTTGTGATAAAGAAAAATACTTGTTACCAGCATTTTCTTCTTTTCCCACAATGTTTTCAAAAGTGTTCTCTCTCAGGGTCATTAACACAAAGAATCATGTGGTAAAGAATAAAAAAAAAACAGCCATAATCTTGATCTACAACCAGTGAAATGTGTGGAAATATTAAAGCTAAAGTCAAATTAAACCTTTAACACGAAATCCTGAGTTTTAACGACCCTGAGGAAGATGGCTTTTGAAAACAATGTGGGAAAAGGAGAAAATGCTGGTAACCAGCATTTTCTCCTTTTCTCACAATGTTTTCTACCCCTTTGAATAAAGATACCCTTACTTTACCCACATTCACTTTGTTGTCTGCAAATGCTTTCAATTTGGAGAAGTCTAAATTTTTTTTGTGTGGTAAAGAGTTAGAAAAAAAAATTAAGCCCAACACTGCCTTGCTATACTTGCTTTTACAGCAAGTGTAACAGATAAGATCAGATTGAAAACAATGTAATGTGCAGTCTGATCTTAAATCTACCCTGCCAGATATTTCGTGACGACCAGTCTTGCCCAAAAAAGCCTTTAAATTGCAATCTTTTGGTCTTTTCAGGTAGAAAATGTCCATCGTGTTTATTTGGCACTTTATAAGTTAAGATTTTTCAATACAATATAATTACTGTCCACTACTTCTACTCAGCAATCTGTGTGTTAGACTAGAAGCTAAAAACTCTTTGCCACATAATTTCATGTTTTAAATAATGACCTTGACAAAAAGGGTTCTGGAAAACATTGTGGAAAAAGGAGAAAATGCTGGTTTCTCCTTTTCTCACAGTGTTTCCTACCTTTCCAAAGACAATTTTTAAATTTTTTATCCCATGTTTAATTTGTCCCCTGCATATGCTTTCAAACTCTTTACTGGATGACAAAACTTGAAAGCAATCACAGACAAATATCATTTGCTGGACAAATAAAACAATCTTTTCTGACA
Source organism: Hippopus hippopus (assembly GCA_946811185.2). Taxonomy (NCBI): domain Eukaryota; kingdom Metazoa; phylum Mollusca; class Bivalvia; order Cardiida; family Cardiidae; genus Hippopus; species Hippopus hippopus. Next base: position 11,045,484 of record OX328113.1, on the reverse strand, counting down.
GGGCCGAATTATTGTGGGAAAAGAAGGAAATGCTGGCAACCAGCATTTCCTTCTTTTCCCACAATGTTTTCTACAGCCTTGTTTGTCAGATTGTAAAAATGCTGGACTGTTTGGCAAAAGGTTGATCTAGTTACCACAGCAACATTTCCAGGAGGTGGCACTGGTGTGTTTGTAAGGATATGTGAATATTCTTTGAGGAATGTGTAAAGTTCTTCCTGATCCTTCTCCACATGTGTAATCATACTGTAATTATACAAAGAACTCTCATCATGATGCTGATACACAGAGGGAACTCTGGTCAACCATATTACAAATAAACAGTATAATGAAAGTGTAAATGTACACCAGAAAATCTGTGGAATTATACGTAAATATAGGGTGTACTCTATGAAATCATAATACCGGTACAAATATACAGCAAATCCAGTGTAGTCTGGATTTCTTTCAGGCCTTCATAAAACTTCTGAAAACATTGTAAAAAAAGGAGAAAATGATTGTTAAAATCATTTTCTGCTTATCCTGCAATCTTTGCTACATTTCTCAATACAAATCTGCCATCTGCAAATGCTTTGAGTCTGAAAAAATCTAAAATTTTGGGTAATAAGAGAAACCAGGATTTCATTTCACAAGCTTGGTGTTATTTGCCTGTGAAGATGGCTCCAAACTTAAAACACAAAAAGGCATACTACATGTAAAAAACTTGTGGAACCTTTCATTATTTTTTCATTTTTTCTTCCATAAATTTCTGATCCTGTTAATCACTGACAGCTGCTTTTGCGTTAACATGGAATAGATACAATTTGAACACATTTTATTGTAAGTTGCGTGCATAGCTCATTCCATCAAGCTACTGGACTACAGATTTGAAAGTTGCAGGTTCAGATCCCAGCTATGGCAAATACTGTTTTTGTATGTTTGTGTTTCCTCACTTAAAACAAAAAGCCACATTCAAATGTGTTTTTTTTTATCCCTTACACAACATCGTTTTTTTAATCAAAATCTAGTTTCTTTTTCAGCTTTAAAGATACATCCTTACTGCTACAGAGAAAAACAACACTGTTAAAACTTGAATGTGTGTAGAATAGCTCAACTTTTTAAATAAAGATAAATGACTACTAAATATGGTGTAAGGGATAGAAAAACACAAGAGACTTGTCATTTAAAACTGGAAATGACCAAAGCAATTGCTTTGAAGGCCTCCACAATATAAAATGCATTTTCTATCCTTCTTAATTTGTGCAATCTTGCAGCCATCAGGGCAACAATTTAGCACGAACAATAATTATAATTTCATAAAATAAGGATGAAATGGGTAAAAACTGCCTTAAAATGAGTACAGATGTATCTTTAATTGTAATCTACACACAATGTAACCTACCTTGATAAGCACTCTTTCATTTTTGCATAATAGGGGAACTGTGAAATTGTTATACAACAATGTGGAATATAGACAAATGTTTTAGAATTGTCTTCTGCGTCTCCAGCATTGACGTCAACTTCGAATGACACATACTGGTATCCTTGATCATCCTGAATAAACAAAATAACAGCATAACCTCCTTAGCAACAATGGCACCATCTTAACCCTTTCCCAGACGAAAAAATTTCAGCTTTGTCCAAACTGAAAGCATTTGCAGATGACAATTTCAGTGTGCCTCAAATTGTGCTATTTTTCTTTTATAGTGTAGAAAACATTGTGGCAAAAGGAGAAAAGTCTGCATTGTGAGGTAAAGGGTTAATCTTAGCCAGTAGCCTTTTACCAAATTATTGCTGTTTAACCCTTTCCCAAACGACAAAGTTTTGGACTCGACCAAATTGAAAGCGTCTGCAGGCATTAAAGCAAATGTAACACAATTGATGATTTTTGACTTTGATAAAGTAGAAAACATTTTGGGAAAAGGAGAAAATGCTGGCAACCAGCATTTTCTCCTTTTCCCAAAATGTTTTCAAAAGACTTCTTTCCCAGGGCCGTAAAAACCAGGGATTGTTTGGGAAATGGTTAAAAGATCCTGGGGAAGGCTTTTCAAAATACTATTGAAAAAAAAAAGCAATTAATTTGTAAAGAGCATTTTCCCTTTTTTTTAATAATGTTTTCCACTCTTTTAAAGACAAATTCCATTGTTTGGGTTCTGCAAAAATTTCAATGCTTTCAGCTTGGACAAGTCTAACATTTTGTTGTGCAATAAGAAGTTAACTCTTTACCAAACGACAAATTTTTTTACTTGTCCAAACTGAAAGCATTTGCAGACGACAAAATAAACGTGACTCAAAAACTGAAACTTAACATTTTCAAGAGTAGAAAACATTGTGGGAAAAGGAGAAAATGCTGGTTACCAGCATTTTCTCCATTTCCCACTATGTTTTCAAAAGGCTTCTTCCTCTGGATCGTAAAAACCAGGGATTGTTTGGTAAAGGGTTAACTCTTTACCAAATGACAAAATACTGAACCAGTCCAAAATCAAAACATTTGCACAAGACAATTTACATGTAGCTAAAATGATAGAATTTGTCTGTGATAGGGTAGATAGGGTTACCAGCATTTTCTCCTTTTTCCACAATGTTTTCAAAAGGCTTCTTCCTCCGGGTTGTTAAAACTCGAGACTGTGTGGTGAAGGGTTAAACAGTAATACAAGTGGACCATATAGTCATATATTGCTCACCTGAAATAAAAAAAGTTGGACTTTTTTCATAGGTTAACTCTACTGCAGGTGAGTACATAAATACAACAGAAAATATTGTTTCATAGAATAAATTATTTTTTAAGAACAATTTTTCCTTTTGCTACAATGTTCTAAGCAGCAGTCTGTTGCAAGATCCAAAATGTTGTCAACAGGAGATAATATTAGAATCTCTATTTTTTTTAAACCTTTTACCAAAACGATTCTTTATTTTGATGCGGCACCCAGTGACTAAGTCAGTAACATACACGGCTTGAAAGCAAGGGGTCAATAATTTGAATCTGCCACTTTCTTTCCATGGATTGATGATAGTCATTGCAACAGGATTTATTCCTTTCTCACTCCTGATCATTGTTTTGATAATGTTCACGTGGGAAAGAAGCCAATTGCTGGGAAGAATTGTGTGCAAAGAACTGGTAGAAGAAACTTCAAAGAGCATAGATAGGTGTCCTGGCTGCTGCAATATTACTGAAATAATGGTAAAATCAATGTCAAATACCACACAAAGATGCAAACAAACAGACAATTTATCTTAACTAGCCCCAGGAAGAAGCCTTTTGAAAACTTTGTTGTACAAGGAGAAAATGCTGGAAACTTTTTTTTTACCATAAGTTGAGCCAGTTTAATATGTCATCTAAAAAGACATTTCAGATAGACGAGTCAAGAATTTTGTCGTTTGGTAAAGAGTTACACTGAATTTTCTGCAATGAAAAGTTGTGAAGCAACAACAATTTTCATCTAGATCAATGTTACCTCCTCCACTGAAAAAGTCCTTGAGAAAGTGAGACAACAGGCATAGGACTTGGAACCAGCCATGTCCGTAAGAACAAGGAAATGTATGCTGTTTTCCGGCTTGACTCTGTATATCTCCATTCCATCTAAAAGAAGAAACAATATAAAGCCTACATGTAGGACTTGTCTATCAACCATTTAGAAGCATTTTGAATACTAAGGCCTTTACCAGATGAGATTTAACCTGTTACCAGACAACAAAATTTCAGCCTTGTCCAAATTCAAAGCAATTGCAGATGACAATTTCATTGTGGTTCAAATGGTGCAATTTTTCTCTGACAGGGTAGAAAACATTGTGGTAAAAGGAGAAAATGCTGGTGACCAACATTTTCTCCTTTTCCCAAAATGTTTTCAAAAGGCTTCTCTCCAAGGGTCATTCAAAGTTGTCATTGTGCGGTTGTGGCCTTTATACCAGATGACAAATTTTTAACTCATTCAAATTGACAGCATTTGTTGGGGGCAAATATTTAACATGAAACAGAAGGTACCATTTTGGGAAATAATTAAAGATGTTTACACTTAGGGCACCAAAACGACCCAATCAACTTTTTCAGCCAAAAAATAAAACCAAAATGGTTTTAATTTCATGGTTGCTTTAGTCTATAAAGATTAAGCAAAGTGGACAGTGTAGATCAAAGATCAGACTGCACGTTTTGTGCAGTCTGATCTTGATTTTCACTGGCCACAAAGGCAACTATAGTCGTGAAAGGCAATTTAAGGGTTAAGCCTTTACCATGCTGTAGAAGACAGATTAAATATTTTCTTTCAACAAAATTTTAGAGTGTTCCATAATCCAAAACATCTGAGAATGACAAAACAAACATGACTAAAATGTTGGAAACTGTCTTTGAAAGACTGTAGAAAGGAGAAAATGTAAGTTACAAGCATTTACTCCTTTTCAAACAATGTTTTCAAAAGTCTTCTTCCTCGAGGCCATAAGAACTCATGATTGTGCAGTAAAGGATTACATATAGCTCGAATAAAGTTTTTAATAAGGAAACATTGTGAAAAATGGAGAAAATATAGGCAACCAGTATTTTCTCCATGATTACTTCACAGCATATTTCCTGAGGGTCCATAAAACACTGGATTGTTTGGTAAAGGGTTAAATAAGTCAAAGTTGTAGTTTACTTTCTAAATTACGACAGATCCTTTCAAACCATTGAAAACCATTGGGTAAAGCTGGTAGTTATCACTAATCTTGGCATTTCTCTGTTCAAATAGCAAGCTCAGCCAAGTTCTTTTCAAAAATTTAATATTGATGATTGGATTCCTTTCCCTCACACCTTAATTTTGTTTTGACTTTGTTGATCCTGGGAAGCAGCTTAGAAAGAGTGTTGTGCAAAAGACTAGTTAAGACAAAACACCAGAAACAGATAAATATATGACTGGACACCATAAAATGACTGAAATAAAGTTGACAATGATACTAAACACCAACCAAATAAGAAAAAAACAATCCCTTTAAAACACAATTCCAACTTTTCATAATCCTAAAAGACAAGGCTTTTGAAAATATTGTGAGAAAAGGAGAAAATTCTGATGACCAGCATTTTCTCCTTTTCCCACACTGTTTTCTACCCCATCAGACAAAAATAATTTGTTGTCATCAAATGCTTTCAAATTGGGCTAGTCTAGAATTTTGTCGTATGGTAAAGGGTAAAAAAGCCAAGCCTGGTAGCTCAGTCGGTAGGGTACAGGACTTGAGAACAGGGGGTCGATGGTTCAATCCCAGTCTCGGCCAATTTCTTTTCAAGGTTTGATGATAGTCTATGTGGCAGGATTCTTTTCTTTCTCACCACTGACCATTGTGTCAATGATGGTTGTGGGAAAGCAGCCATTGGCTTAGAAAGAAGATTGTTCAGGGTACTGGTACAGAAACTCCAGGAAAGCATGGATAGGTGCACTGGCCATCACTATGTAACTGAAATAGTGTTTAAAACAGTTAAACACCAAACAATGAAACAATGAATGAAAGGGTAAAAAAGCAAGCAAGCAAGCAAGCAGACAAACAATGTCCTCTTACCTGGGAAGCAGAGAGATGGTATTGAGCGTATAACTTCCTCACTGATTGGTAACTCTGGCAACAGTGCTTGTGCTCCAGACTTATTGCCCGTCCGTCTTATTGAGGCATGTCTTGACAACAATTTGGGATTTAGTGATATCCTATTTGTGATCCGTGGACTGAAAAATTGTAGTTAACTCTTTCCCACACAATCCCGACTTTTAATGACACTGGGAAAGTAGGCTTTTGAAAATATTGTAGGAAAAGGAGAAAATGCTGGTAACCAGCATTTTCTCCTTTTTCTATAATGTTTTCTGCTCTTCCAAAAACAAATTTTGATTTTTCAGTCACGTTAATTTTGTCATCTGCAAATACTTTCAATATGGAGGAGTCTAAAATTTTGCCGTTTGGTAAAGAGATTAAGAAAGAGCACAATCCAACCTACATGTATATCAACTCTTTAGCAAATGCCAAAATTCTCTTCTTGTCCATCAAATTAACCCATTACCACACAATCCCTACTTTTGATGACCCTGAGAAAGAAGCCTTTAGAAAACAGTGTGGGAAAAAGAGAAAATGCCGGTAACCAGCATTTTCTCCTTTTCCCACAATGTTTTCTACCCTTCACAAAACAAATTTCAAATTTTCAGTCACTTTTATTTTGTCGTCTGCAAATGCTTTCGATTTGGACAAACCTAAAATATTGTCGTTTGGTAATGAGTTAAACAGTTGTCTGCTAACTCTTTAGCAGATGACAAAAAAGTAGACTTGTCCAAATTCAAAGTGTTTGCAGAAAACAATTTAAATGTGACTCAAATGATGAAATCGCCTTTGATATGATAAAAACAAATTTTGATTTTTCAGTCACGTTAATTTTGTCATCTGCAAATACTTTCAATATGGAGGAGTCTAAAATTTTGCCGTTTGGTAAAGAGATTAAGAAAGAGCACAATCCAACCTACATGTATATCAACTCTTTAGCAAATGCCAAAATTCTCTTCTTGTCCATCAAATTAACCCATTACCACACAATCCCTACTTTTGATGACCCTGAGAAAGAAGCCTTTAGAAAACAGTGTGGGGAAAAAGAGAAAATGCCGGTAACCAGCATTTTCTCCTTTTCCCACAATGTTTTCTACCCTTCACAAAACAAATTTCAAATTTTCAGTCACTTTTATTTTGTCGTCTGCAAATGCTTTCGATTTGGACAAACCTAAAATATTGTCGTTTGGTAATGAGTTAAACAGTTGTCTGCTAACTCTTTAGCAGATGACAAAAAAGTAGACTTGTCCAAATTCAAAGTGTTTGCAGAAAACAATTTAAATGTGACTCAAATGATGAAATCGCCTTTGATATGATAAAAAACATTGTGGGAAAAGGAAAAAATGCTAGTTACCATCATTTTTCATTTTCCCAAAATGTTTTCACAAGGCTATTTTTTTAGGGTCATTAAGACTCAGGATTGTATGTTAGAGGGTTAAAAGGTCTGAGAACAGTGTGAGAAAAGGAGAAAAGGTTAGTTACAACCATTTTCTTCTTTTCAAACAAAAGTTTTGAAAGGTGATTAACCAGGACTCAAGGTCATAAAAACATGTTTAGTATAGGATGAGGACAGATTTAAAGGTATTTTCTTTCTATTTTATATGACCCATGCTCTGGCAAAAGGGGGCTTAGTGCATCTCCGTGATGCACTACACCAAGCAAGTCGTCACATGATTATTAATCCATAAAATTCATTTTTCCTAACAAGTGTCTGAATCATGAGGTAGACTGGTCCTTTGATAAGCAGAAAATTGACCAACAGCAAAAAATTTCGGGACAGGTCAGCCATCAAATCTACCAGTGACAGTAACATAACAGTCGGTCATGTTAATCCAAAAAATTCATGTCAATTTGAGTCAAAACACCACAACACGTATGTTTCAGTAAGACTCCCCGAACCTTTATGTAACTTTTATTCAGACTGCCCCGACCCTTCTCGTCATATTTACATTGAAACAATTTTTTGGTCACTGTCAAATTCACGACAGTGGTGGTACATTATATCAAGAGCACCCTGTTTGCGCAAGAAACAAGAACCAAGCACTCAAGTGCTATTGCTCAGGCAGATCTAAAATCGCATTGACAGCGAAAAATTAGGCATAACTGTCTCAGCATTTTGCTGGTATCTAACATTTCTGTCCTTCCCACAATGTTTTCAACCTTTTCAAGGACAAATCGCATCATTTGAGCATCATTCAATTTAGGACATAAGTAATTTTTGGTCTGCAAAATTAATGGTTTTTCCATGGATAAATCTAAAACCTAAAATCTAGAGTTCAAAACACTAACAAAAAAGTTTGACCCTTTACCAAAAAATGATGTGTTTTCATAACCCTGAAGAAGAAGGTTTTTATTATCATTACAGAAAACCGGCATTTTCTCCAATACCCACACTATTTTCTACCCTTTTTAAAGACTTATTTGAATGTTTTAGCCATGTGTAATTTGTCGTCTACAAAAGCTTTCAATAGCAAAGTGTCTAGAATTTTTTCATCTGGTACAGGGGTAAACGATTGATAAGAGAAGTAAACCTACCTTGTTGGAGCCATCACACTGTCTCTCTGTTGTGTCATACTCTTTGTCTATATTGAAGAATGAAATGTGATGCATTAGATTTTAATCTATAACTCTTTACCACACAATCTTGAGTTTTAACGACCTTGGAGAAGAAGAAGAAGGCTTCCGAAAACATTGTAGGAAAAGGAGAAAATGCTGGTAACCAGCATTTTCTCTTTGTCCCACAATGTTTTCTACCCTATCAAAGACAAAAAAACATCATTTGAGCTATATTCAATTTGTCATCTGCAAATGCTTTCAATTTGGCCTAGACCAAAACTTTATCATTTGGTCAAGAGTTAACTATTTACCAAACGACAAAATTTTGAACTGGACCAAATTGAAAGCATTTGCAGACGACAAATTGAATGATGCTAAAATGATGTTTTCTCTCTTTGTATTTGTCTAGTTGTAGTGAAACAACTTTAATATTTTTCAGTGTTCCCACTCATGCAAATCACTGTGTAAATCACGTTACAGAATTGAAATTCACGTGGCAAATTTTGGTTACACATGAGACCTCATGTAAGCAAAACGTTTAAAAAGAAAAAGCCATTATCTGCTTCTCTTGTGTACAATGACAGGTTTTAAAGTTACTTGTTACCCTTATTGACGATTTTTGTCAAATCATGTGGAAATACATATCCATAAATTAACAGTTATTAAAAATTGATCAGTGCAAAAAACACAGAAACCCATGACACAACAAAATGTCTCTTTGACACTGTCCGATCAGAGTCACTTTAGACTGCCTTTTCAGCTTTTAATGACTTTAAGCAGTAAATTTCCATAAATATCACAATATACAAGACTTTTTTTTTTTGCTGCAAATCATCGATATGGATTGCTTCACCTCTGGTTGAGAACCATTATTGTCATATCCTCCAATATGAAATCCTACCCCCATATTTACAGCTCAGAGGGTAAGTGTACCCTTGAATTAAAAAGCTAGAGGGAACGCTGTTTTTTATCATATCGCTGTCATGACAGAAGATATTCACTACCAACTTGGACAGGTTGTTAACTATCAAAAGGGTAACTCATACAACAGGGGCAGGTAACCATCAAAATATTTTTGCCCCCTCTTTTGACTTATAAGGCAACTGCAGCCAAGCATTGCCACCCTCTTGTTAAAGGGACAATGGCTTATCAGTTATGGGATTCCTGCGATGGCCTTGCCTTGATACAAGACTGTAAACACATGATCACAATGGTATTGGTTTAAGCCTTTAGCTCTTTCAGCTCCAAATATATAAACTTGATCCTTTTCAATGCCTAAAAATAGAATCCATTGAGACTTAGAAGGATTTTTGTCTCTTAGGCTTGAATAAACAAGCAGGCGGAATCGATCTCAGATCAGACTGCACATTATGTGCAGTCTGATCTTGATCTACACTGTCTGCAAAAGTCCCTCTTTTCATCTATGGTGCTGAAAGGTTTAACTGACTCCCACATAATCATGACTTTTAACAACTCTGACAGAGAAGACCGTTGAAAACATTGTGGAAAAACAAGAAAATGCTGTTAATCAGCATTTTCTCCTTTTCCCACAATGTTTTCTAACCCTCCCAAAACAAATTTTAATTTCTGAGTCACATCTATTTTGTCATATTCAAATGCTTTCAATTTGGACTGGTCTGAAATTTTGTGGTTTGGTAAAGAGTAAATAAGCAAATCTGAGATTAAATGACCTTGAAGAAAAAAGCATCTGAAAACATTGTGGGAAAAGGAGGAGATGATGTTTTCTTCTTTTCCCACAATGTTTTCAAATGGCCTTTTTCTCAGGTTCATTAAAATTGGAGATTTTTAGGGTAAAGGGTTAAAACTTTACCTCAATGTTTGGTGGGTATCCAGCAATCCTATCAGGGTATGGAAAGAATTTCACCATGTCAGTAGCGGATGCTGCAACCAGGACCTGGGGCTCATAGTCCATAGCTTCTGCTATGTTTCTCTGAAATAAGATGTAGCTATAGTCTTAAACAATACATCTTTACAGCAAAGGGAGAAAAAACACTGTTAACTATGTATATGACAAATGTTCGGGCTCATCCTGCTGTGCATGTATTTTTGTCGTGGATATTGAATCAAAAGTTCACCTATGTATTTTCTGCATATAATGGTTATACTATTGGTGCACTGAAATAAGTAGCACTTACTTCGGGTAGTACTGGTGAAGAGAAAAAAATGCATCTTTAAACTGTCACTGTGAAATAATCAAAATGCTGCTGACACTGCCTTACATACCAAACAAGGAAACAAAGGCAGGAAATTTAAAGCTGTGGACGTATAGCTGTTTCCACTTTGAAAATTATTATTGGAAAAAGGAAAAAATCACTCCAACTGAGTGATTTCTCCTTTTCCCGCTATGTCTGCTGAGCTTTTATCCTATTTTTTGCTTGAAAAAATAACTTCCACGGTGACCTTTAACCTTGTTTTCTGATGAAATAAGCATGGATAGGTGCCAATTTTATTTTTTCTTATTGTTAAGAATTATAAATACTATAATTGTGGAAATTTTAAGAAAAATCTGTCCGTTAGAAAGTATGTACTTACTTAAGATTAACCCTTAATTTGGTCAAATTATCTCCCTTTTTAACTCAATGTTCTATTTGTAACATGCATATTTGTACATTTACCATGCTCAAAACCAGGCTTTTATACATTTTTGTGCAAAAAATATGAATTTTCATTAAAATGATGTATATTTGTATATTTTTCCTGTTATTTTCCTGTTTAAGGAAAGACGCTTTAAATCCAATATAAGCTGAATTTTGAAACGGTATATATACCTTTTTCAAAGGCAAATTTCTCAGAAATGAGCATGGTGACCCACATCTTTTTTGCTGTAATCTCCTAGAGACATGATGAGCTTTGAATGTGCAAAGTTTTAAAAAAATCTGTCAGTTAGAAAAATTTGTCATATACTTCATTATAACTTCATAGTGTGTAGAATCAATTCAGATGTGTAAAAACAGATAAATGACATCAAGTCTCGGATCACTTGAGAGTGACGGTTTGAGCCCCACAGCTGGCCATCTGATACTACTGGTTTCAAGCACTATATATGAACCAAGCTCTGTGCAAAGGAGATTTGCATCTTGCATTTGCAAAATGTATTGGCCAAGGTCAGCCTGGGCTGACTGTGCAGGCTAACACGAGTCAAACAAATTGTTGCTATTTGTCAATTTTTCGCTTGTCAAAAGACCAGTCTATGCGAAAATACGGTCAACTATAAGACAAAAGGTTTTTATGGTTCCATAACTATTACGATGACTTGCTTGGTGTAATGTATCATGGATATGCATTAACTCTTTACCAAACAAACAAAATTGGGAATGATCCATACTGAAAGCATTTGAAAAGGACAGAATTATAAGATATGGCAGTGAAAGAGTTGATAACATTGCGGGAAAAGGAGAAAATGCTGGTTACCATGTTTATCAGTGTACCAATATTTAGAAAAACTGTCTTGTGATTGTTTGGTAAAGCTCCCTTTTGCCAGAGCGACACTGATATCATATCGATATCTGTGACGATATTGACTAGACTGCCTATAACTCAACAGGGTTCGTCTTACCTGGGATATTGGTTGAAGGTTGGTGTCATCATCCAGCCCAATCAGTAACAAAACATCAACCAGTGTATTTGGTATTTTGCCTGAAAGTGCCATTTTCACACAGAGAACGTATAATCGTGTAAGAGTTCATATAAAAAGCACATTCTTTCGATCAATTCTTGAAACACACTGCCATTGCATGGATTCTACAAATTAAGGATAAATCTTGTTTAGACAAACTCTTTTTTAAATAATTTTAGACTTGAACAAATTGAAAGTTTTTGCAGATGACAAATTAAAAGTAGCTTGAATAATAATTTCTAGCTTTAATATGGTAGAAAACATTGTAGGAAAAGAAGAAAATGCTGCTTAACAGCATTTTCTCCTTTTCCTACATTGTTTTCATCACCCATCCCGTTTAGGATGGTTAAAACTCAGGATTGTGTGGAAAAGAGTTAACTCTTTCACTCCTTTACAATGACAAATTTTAACGACCCTGAAAAAGAAGGCTTTTGAATGATTGTGAAAAAAGGTAAACATGCTGGTAATCTGCTTTTTCTTCTTTTTCCAAATGTTTTCTATCCTAGCTATTAAAGACAGGCATCATAATTTAAGTCACATTTATTTTGTCGTCTGCAAATACTTTCAATTTGGTCTGGTAGAGCCGAGCCCTGTAGCTCAGTCTGTAGGGTACAGGACTTGAGAACAGCTGGTTCAATCCCCGGCTCGGCCAATTTCTTTCAGAGGATTTATGAAAGTCATTGCGACAGGATTCATTTCTCTCTCACCACTGACCATCCTTTCTACCATGGTTATGTGTGGAAGCAGCTAGAGGCTTAGAAAGAATATCATGCAGAGTACTGATAAAAGAAACTCCAGGAAAGCATGGATAGGTACACTGGCTGCCACAATATAACTGAAATAATGTTGAAATGGTATTAAACACCATACAATCAATCAATGGTCTGGTAGAAATTTTGTTGCTTGGTAGAGGGTTAACAGCTGATGGAATATTCATCCTACTTTAAACCACTAGCAGATGACAATTTAAATTTGAGTCATAGTCTACATGTATAATGTTATCTGTCTTTGAAAAGATGGAAAACCTTGTTGGAAAAGGAGAAAATGCTGGTTATCTGCATTTTCTCCTTTTCTAACAATATTTTCAAAAGCAGTCTTTGTTCAAGACATTACTCTCATGATTATCTGATAAAAAGTTTAGCATCTATCACACAATCAAGAGTTTTCACAACCTTGACAGAGATGGCTTTTGAAGAATTGTGAGAAAAGGAGAAAATGCTGGAAACCAGCAATTTCTCCTTTTCCCATAATTATTTCTAGAGTAACCCTTTCACAGACATAATTATATCATCATTTGGGCCATGTTTGATCTGTCGTCTGCAAGTGGTTTTAACCCTTTACAACACAATCCCGAATTTTAATGACCCTGAGGAAGAAGGCTTTAGAAAACATTGAGGGAAAAGGAGAAAATGCTGATGACCAGCATTTCCTCCTTTTCCCAAAATGTTTTCTAACCTATCAATGACAAATTTTGTCATTTGAGTCACCTTTAATTTATCTTCTGCAAATGCTTTCAATTTGGACCACACTTAAATCTGTTGTTCAAAAATGGCAATGACTTTACCCTTTACCAAACAATCCCAGGTTTTCACAACCCTCAGAAGAAAGTCTTTTGAAAACAGTGTGGGAAAAGGAGAAAATGCTGATGACCAGCATTTTCTCCTTTTCCCACAATGTTTTCTAACCTATCAATGACAAATTTTGTCATTTGAGTCACCTTTAATTTGTCTTCTGCAAATGCTTTCAATTTGGACCACACTTAAATTTGTTGTTAAAAAATGGCAATGACTTTACCCTTAACTAAGCAACCCCGGGTTTTCACAACCCTCAGAAGAAAGTCTTTTGAAAACAGTGTGGGAAAAGGAGAAAATGCTGATAACCAGCATTTTCTCCTTTTCCCACAATGTTTTCTAACCTATCGATGACAAATTTTGTTATTTGAGTCACCTTTAATTTGTCGTCTGCAAATGCTTTCGATTAGGACCAGTCTTAAATTTGTTGTTCAAAAATGGTTAAAAAAGAGTAAATAGGCACTAGTCTAAAATTTTCTTGTCTTGTAAAGGGTTAAATAAAAGAGATGTGCTACGGTAAACAAATAATTTCCTCATTTCTACAGTGTATACAGTTCCTGTATACTTACAATCTTACCGTGACTCTGTTGTTGATATATGTAAGTTTTTTTTTACATGTACACAATGTGGAAATTTAACCAGTACAAAACTAGATTACCACACTGTTATTACTCGAAATCAAAGATAAAAAAAAAAGTTTAAACCTTTTACTCTGATTCCATTCTGTGATTTCACTGTTCATCATATGATGACACCCACTTCTTGACCCGTGGATAACTAGGACACACCTTGATTATTCTTCGAAATGTCCTAGTTTCAGTTTGAAGGGAGGCATTATTACTTCATGCTTCAGTAAATCTCAATGCTGTTGGAGAGATTGGTGACAAACATTTTGTTCCTTGTATTTTTATGAAAACATAGTGAAACACAAACGAAATCTGATGTTTCCCCCCTTAAAACCCAACAATTTTTATATCCCTATCAAGAATTACATTAATTTTCCGCATTTGTTACCGAGAACCGTATATTAGCTCATACTTCAACTTCCGGCACGTGAAGAAACCAAAACAAGACAGGTAAAATGGGAAAAACAAAAAGATCCAAAGGTCATGGCCCAGCTGGATTTTCGCTGGCGGATCAGGTGCTGGATGAGAAAATTGCAAAACCATCTGGCAGAGTAAAACGTCAGGCCAGAGATGACAATGACGATCAGGTAACGATTGCCTCATAACCAAAAAGTTAACATAATTTCGGATGATTCTAGTTAACCTTCTACCGGATGACAAAATTTTACTCAAGTCCATACGGAAAGCTTGTGCAGAAGACAATTAAAATGTTGCTCAAATGATGGAGTCTGTCTCTGATTGGGTAGAAAACATTGTAGGTAAAGGATAAAATGCTGGTCACCAGCAACCCCCAATTCAAATGTTATTTTTGGATAGTATCTCTGCTATGTGTGGTAAAACTACCCCTGCAGGTATGTATGTTTTGGTATTAAATAAATCAAGGGAGATAAATGTGCCGAACATGGGACTCAAACCCATGATCCCTGGAACACAAGTACCACAGCTCTACCAACTGAGCTAGCCCAACAGTTGGTCGTGAGTCCACCCAAAGTTAGCTACAGCACTCCTCCCCCTCCTGATTTTTTGGGAGTAACCAACTCCCCCTTTAGTCCCCATGGACTGCCAGTGTGGCTTACCCGCGCTCACCAATTGAACTTGTCGCCAATGAAGTAAATCAGCGGAGAAAAATGTGCCCGGTGTGGGACTTGAACCCACGACCCCCGGAACTCTAGTACCGCAGCTCTACCACCTGAGCTAGCCAGGCATCTGGCCGTGAGTCCACCCAACTTACATGCAACTCTCCTGCCCCTTCTGATTTTTTTGGGAGTAACCAACTCTCCCTTCAGTCCCCACGGACAGCCGGTGCAGCTTACCCACGCTCGCTTATTGACCTCGTCACCAATGAAGCAAATTATGGGAGAAAAGTGTGCCCGGTGTGGGACTTGAACCCACGACCCCCGGAACACTAGTGCCACAGCTCTACCAACTGAGCTAGCCAGACAGCTGGTCATGAGTCCACCCAACGTCAGGGCTTTATCCAGGCATTTTAGGAAAAGGCCTCTGGCCAAATTGGGAAAAAAAATCTTCAACAAAAGTCAAAATTGGGAAAATAGTATCGACAAAACATTTGAAGTTCTGAACACATTTAACCTTACAATAAACTTAATAAGGTATTTAATGTACTACTGAATCAGTGCTGCTTCTTTTTTTCAAACTTCTTTCCTTTCGGATGGATGTGCTGTCTTTTGCACTAGTTGCAGTGGTCTTCGCTGTAAGACCACTCCCCCCCCCCCCCCCCATATTAAGTAGGGTTTTTAAATTCTCTTACAAAGATATCTGTTTTTCTGGTGAATGAACAGAGGAATTATTTCCTGTTTTATATTCTGTATTGTGTGTATGCAAGTCAGCTGATAGAACTCATTATCAAGGCTAAATAGGACAGATTGGAGAGCCTTTGATCGGTTGAGGTCTACACTAGTTTTGTCATGAGTTTTCGTGATTATTTTCATGACGATTAATCTTTTAAAACAACTTTTTTTTTTGTCTTGACATATATGGAAAGATTGATAAATCGTCATTTTTGGTGGTAGACCTAACACAGTATTGAAAAAAAAACTATTAAAATTAATTGTGGAGACGAAACTCCACACTAGATTTTTGCGTCATACGAGTTCGGGTACACGTATTGATAGTCCCACAGCCATACTGATACCAGCTATTTAATCAACATCATGATTTTATGACCTATAATTGATGACTTTTTTTTGTCCGAGTATGAATTTCCTTGTTTTTGATAGAGAGTATCTATTTCGGCCGAGGACAAGTTATGTTCACCTTGTATACGGTCTATTCCTAAGACAAAGACGAAGCACAACCGCTCAAAATTTGAGAGGGGGAAAAGAATCAGGGTCTAGGTAAGGCCAGATATTTTTCAAAACTTCATCCTGGATCAGGGCTATCAATTTAGGAGCTGGATTTCTTTATTCTTGCCTCACGAAATATCGCGTCCCTGCAAAACGTGAGGCAGTTGCCGAGAAGTGAACAGTTGTCTGTATTCTTTTGTATGAGTACACCAAAAATACGGCAGAAAAAGTGTGCCTAGTCTAAAATTTGATAAATTAGAACGGTTTACAGCCACAAAATCTAGTCAATGCATGAATCGATTGAAAATATACGGACGCAGACTATAGTTCATTAGCCCCTGAATAGTTTCGCACCTAAAATATGACGATTGTCGATTTCCTGCTTGTACTGTGGTCAATGCTTGTAGTCGAAGAATTTTGGCAAGTAATTTAGTTAAGAATGAGTCAAAATGCTCTAAAAGTGGGGAAACCTCGGCTGATATATCAGATGATTTTCTTTTTCTAGCGTCTGATTGGGAAAAAAATTTATGGAATTGGGGAAAAAATACACTTTTTTCAACTGGGAATGGGGCCGAAATTCGGCCCCGCAAGGAAGGAAGAAAATCCCTTGAACGCCAACTACAACACTCCTCCATCCTAGTCCCCAATGAAGTAAATCAAGGGAGAAAAGTGTACAACTGGTAAATGACTTAAGAACGGCACTTATCGGTTGATTGGTTTGGCGGGGTTCGCTGTGAAAACATCATGCAACCAAACTGTCAGACAAAGAACGACAGCAGAAGTGAAAGGACATATTTCCAACTAAAGAAGAACGAGAAGCCAAGAAGCTGTGGAGGTTATTTGTTGATAACTATTGGTGAAGATAGTTGGACAGATAAGTTCTCGGTTTTACAACATATGGAACATGACAGTTCCCTAACAAGACAGTTCCTGAACAAGACAGTTCCCTGACACAAGTTTGGGAGACAGTTCCCTGACAGATTCAAAGACCACTCCCAGAGATGTCTGAAGACAGGTCCTGGACACTTTTGTGAATGAAATACATCCAGTACATTTTAGTTTTCCTTTCAATGCTGATAAATTAAAAGCCACATTTACCTTTTTGTCTAAAAGTGTTTTCAATTTTGGCAAGTCTAAAATTTTGTTGACTGGGCAAGAGAACTGTCAAAAATAAAAGGGATATAAAAAGTAATGGATTTTATGAAAAATGTCTGATATGTCCATGTGGAAATTTGGGTAACTGAGTTTTTTTTTGTATTTTTGTATTTCTTTTCTCTTTTAGTTTGTTAATGATAAATTATCTCAGAAGATTCTGGCTCAAGCAAGGATACAGCAGGAGGAATTGGAGGAAGAACATGGAGTTTCAAGGTAACCTAAACCTTTCCTTAACCTTTTACCACACAAGCTGGAGTTTCAACGACCCCTGTTAGGAAAGCTTTTGAAAACATTTTGGGAAAAGGAGTAAATGCTGGTAACCAGCATTTTATCCTTTTTACACTATGTTTTCCGTCCTATGTCAGATAAGTTTGGCCATTTGACCCGAGCAATATTTGATATGTTGTCTGCAAATGCTATCAATATGGCCCAGGCTGAAATTTTGTTGTTTTGTAAAGAGCTAAACTTTTACCACACAACAAAATTTTGAACTCAACCAAACTGAAAGCAGTTGCAGACGACACGTTAAATGTGCGGTAGCTCAAAAGATGATTTCTGCCTTTGATAGGGTAGAAAACATTGCGGGAAACGAAGAAAATGCTGATTACCAGCATTTTCTCCTTTTCCCACAATGTTTTCAAAAGGCTTCTTTCTCAGGGTCATAAAAAGTCGGGATTGTGTGGTAAAGAGTTAACCCTTTCCCAAACAATCCCTGGTTTCTACGAGCCTGAGATAGAAGCCTTTTGAAAACATTGTGGGAAAAGGAGAAAATGCTGGTAACCAGCATTTTCTCCTTTTCCCACAATGTTTTTTACCCTGCTGGAAACAAATTTCAATTTTTGAGTTACGTTTATTTTGTCATCTGCAAGTGCTTTCAATTTGGACCAGTCTAAAATTTTGTCGTTTGGTAAAGAGTTAAACCTTCTCCTGCTAAATAAATTGTTAAGTAAAACTTTCAAGCCAGTTGCATAGACCTTAATGATGTTATTTCAAACTTAATTATTTTTTTTTTTTTTTTTTTGAGAAAAATGTCTCCTTATCGGATAGTGTAGATCAAAGATCAGACTGCACATTTTGTGCAGTCTGATCTAAACCCTTTACCACACGATGACGACTTTTAACGACCCTGAGAAAGAAGCCTTTTGAAAACATTGTAGGAAAAGGAGAAAATGCTGGTAACCAGCATTTTCTCCTTTTCCCACAATGTTTTCTACCCTTCCCAGAACAAATTTCCATTTTTGAGTCACAATTATTTTGCCGTCTGCAAATGCTTTCAGTTTGGACAAGTCTAAAATTTTGTCGTCTGGTAAAGGGTTAATCTGCACTGTCAGCAAGAGGTCAGTCAGTCGTGCTTAGCAGTTTAAGCATTCACCAAACAATCCATAGTTTTAACAACCTTGAGGAAGAAGGCTTTTGAAAACATTGCAGAAAAAGGAGAAAATGCTACTTTATTTATTAACTGATAAGATGAGGTACTTGGATCATCTGCTAAATCATTAAAGAAATTACAATGTTAATTTTTAAAAGTATAAGCAAAGTCACATGATACAGCTTCAAAATGGCTGCAGGATAGATGAAATGGTATAATATTTTCTGTGAAACTAACTGAGAGACAAAGCTAAGAAAAGGTTTTGTTGTTCTGTGCCATACATTTTTTGGTGTAGCTGAATGCCCTAGCTTTTGACCTACTTCTTGGTACTGATAAAGAATGACTAGATGGTAATTTGCCATTTTTGAAAACTGTACACGTGTTTCTTTGGCAATATCCTGTTGGTATATTTGCTCGCACATCTATGAAATTATGACTTACAAGCGTTGCTTCCGCTAATCAATGCCCCGGAACCTTGATTCATACCATAGCAAATTAATGAAATAGAGCACGATACTTTTCTTGCTCTGTTTGGAAATTCAATATTTTCACAAGCAGCACCCAGTAACTCAATTTACTGCTTTTTAACAAAATAAAAAAAAAATAGAAGATGAGGAAAAGGCAGTTGCTAATGAGGTTCCTTTCATTATTTTACTTCATATTGAATCACAAAAGAGTTCAATATTCATGTTCCAGTACCTCTTACGCCGTCTATCTTTGTAAAAGATATTTCTTGTTGTTATCCCTATACCGCACAATGCTGATGTTTAATGACCCTGCATAAGAAACCTTTAGAGAACATTGTGGGAAAAGGAGTAAATGCTGGTAACCAGCATTTTCTCCTTTTCCCACAATGTTTTCTAACCTATCAAAGAATAATTGCACCATTTGAGCCGCAATGGAAATGTCGTCTGCAAATGCTTTCAATGTGGAAAAGGCTAAAATTTTGTCGTCTGGTAAAGGGTTATTATTTTGTTCTTTTTCCCGATCAGACCATACCTATTGCAGACGGATGTTTCACAATCTTACAGACTTTTTCATATCTTTATCATCTTATAGAAAGAAAGAGAAAAAAGCTCAGTTTGTTAAACTTGGAGCATCAAAAGGAGACAAATCTGAATCAGACGAGTCTGATGCAGAAGAGGACGTTGATGGGGAGGAATATTATGAAAATATTGTAAGTATACTTCAGATGATTATTTATTACATAATATCCCTTGTTTCACCCTTTACCTAATGATAAAGTCATGGACTTGTCCAACTTCAAAGGGCTTGCAGAGTACTAGTAAGATGTGGCTCAAATGATGGAATATGTTTCAGAAAGGATAGAAAACATTGTGGGAAAAAGAGAAAATGCTGGTTACCAGCATTTTCTCCTTTTCCCACAGTGTTTTCAAAAGCAGTGTTTCCCAGGGTCGTTAAAACTCGGAATTGTTTGGTAAAGGGGTAAGTGCAATATACCCATAACAAATTTTCTTATCTTACACATGATTGATATAAGCATTGTGTAATGTCATTAATTTTGTGATGTCATTTGTACATTTTTCAGAGAAAAGAATTGATTTTTTTTTTTCCCATGGAAATTACCCTTTGTGCATAGATGTTTTCATATTTTCTGACTTATTATACCCCCGCAAAACGAATGTTTTCCGGGGTATACTGGAATCAGCCTGTCTGTCCGTGTGTCCGTCCGTGTGTCCGTCTGTGTACAAAATACTAGTAATTTTGTGTCGCATACTCCTCCTACAGTTTTCCTTCCATTGTATTGAAACTTTGCACATTATATTGATCATATATTGAAGATTTGCAAGATGCAATTTTCAAGTGTCAACTCCTCCTGGTTGAGGAATTATCTCCCCTTGAACTTGACACTTTTTTTCTGTCAAAGCGCTGTCGGGGGTATTAAGTCACATTCAGTGACAGCTGTAGTTATTTGTGAAATATTGCTATGTGATAAAAAGAATGCGACATTTGTTGGCTTTTGAGTTATAATTTTTATTACTGATCTACAGAAAAGTGATAAAGCTCACCAGAGGCTTGTGCTAAATAACATTTTTCTAGACTCATTTAATAAAATTTCATCTCATATGCCAACTTATGTCAGATCCTAAAAATGCTTTTAACACTCCACGCTATGTGTCTGTTGAAACTCTTTACCAGACATCAACATTTTAGACTTGCCATAATTGAAAGTATTTGCAAACGAAAAATAAAATGTGGCATGAATGATGAGATTTGCTTTTGGTAGTAAATGCTGGTTACCAGCATTTTCTTCTTTTCCCACAATGTTTTCATTAGCCTTCTCTGAGTAAATTCCTTCACCACACAATCCTGATCTTTAATGACCCTGGGGAAGAAAACATTTCAAAACATTGTGGGAAAAGGAGAAAAGGCTGGTAACCAGCCTTTTCTCCCTCTCCCACAGTGTTTTCTGCCATTTCCCAGATGACTTTCATCCCATGAGCCACACTGAATTTTTCGTCTGAATCTGGAAAGTCAAGAGTTAACTCTTTACCAAACAACAAAATTTTAGACTGGTCTAAATTGAAAGCATTTACATACGACATATTAAATGTGACCCATATAAAGGAATATGTGTCGGAAAGAGTGGAAAACATTGTAGGAAAAGGAGAAAATGCTGATTACCAGCAATTTTTCCTTATCCTACAAGTTTTTACGGGTCTTTTTTCGTTAAAACTTGGGATAATGAGGTAAAGGGTTAAACCTGGGTTTGTTTGGTAAAGGGTTAAGGTAAATTTTTGTACCTTTTTACTTGTAGGAGATAGATGCTGATGATGAAAGAGCCCTGGAGAGATTTATGTCGGATAAGACTCCAGCACGGAGGACATTGGCAGACATCATCATGGAAAAGATTACGGAAAAGCAGACAGAGATGAAATCCCAGATGACGGGTAAAAAGATAATTGAGCCATGCTGTGTGAATAGGGGGCTTAATGCATCTGCAAATTGTTGATTGATTGATTGATTGTATGGTGTTTAATGCCGTTTACAACATTACTTCAGTTATATCGCGGTGGCCAGTGCACATATCCATGCTTCCTGGAATTTTTTTACCAGTGCTGCACACAATATTCTTTCCAAGCCACTGGCTGCTTTCCGACATAACAATGGTTGATCTACAATGTCCAATAAGAAGATATTTTCCCCCTGAAAATAACTTTGAAGTAACAATATTTGGGTTTTGTACTATTGGCTGGAAAGTGTCATTCAAGTTATTTAGCAGGCTCAGGGTTAAACCTCCTCTTGCAAGAAAGTGGCTCATGTTTTCACATAGGAAGATAATAACGCTGTACCCTGCAGCCACTGATGCTGATAGAGTTCAGAAGGCAACACACAGAGATCATAACCCAGTATTTGCCAACCATTCTAAAGTGCATTTGTAGTCTTATTCTAGAGTCAGAGAGTAATACAACTTTTGATTGGGTAAACTAAATGTGCTATGCAATGTGAAAAGGGATTATTGTGGGAAAAGGTGGTTACCAGCAATTTCTCTTTTACCCAGAAATGTTTTCTAAAGCCTTCTTTCTTAGGGTTGCTAGAACTTTCAGGAATCATTTGGAAAAGCGTTTACTGGTAACCATGACACATTGCTTTTCTATTTGTAGATAATGCAAGTGTGGCGATGGTCGAGCTAGACGAGAGGGTCGTCAACATGTACACAAGCATACGAAAAATTTTACGGAATTACCGTAGTGGAAAGTTGCCAAAAGCCTTTAAAATAATTCCAACTTTAAACAACTGGGAACAAGTAAGAAAATGATAGCATTATTTTAACATATCAACTTTCTTGCATTATGATCACACATTTTGATGACTAGGAGGGTTATTTTAGTTTGTTGGATGTTTGATGTAGTTTCGAGATTATGTAAGTTACACCACAGCAGCCAGTGTACCTATCAAAGCTTCCTTGGATATCATGTCACTTATATCATAGTAGCCAGTGTACCTATCAAAGCTTCCTTGGGGATTATTTCAGTGATATCACAGCAGCCAGTGTACCTATCAAAGCTTCCTTGGATATCATGTCACTTATATCATAGCAGCCAGTGTACCTATCAAAGCTTCCTTGGGGATTATTTCAGTGATATCACAGCAGCCAGTGTACCTATCAAAGCTTCCTTGGATATTATTTCAGTTATTGTAGCAGCCAGTGTACCTATCAAAGCTTCCTTGGCTATCATTTCACTTATATTACAGCAGCCAGTGTACCTATCAAAGCTTTCCTAGATATTATTTCACTTATATCACAGCAGCCAGTGTACCTATCAAAGCACTCCTAGAGATTTTTTCACAAGTACTTTGTAGACACTCCTTCTGCAGATAGACAACATTCCTTCTTTTCTCACAGCTGATCATTGTGTCGATGATGGTCATGTTTGAAAGCAGCCACTGGCTTGGAAGATATATTGTGCAAAGTACTTGTTCAAGAAACTCCAGGAAAGCTAGCCTAGGTGTACTGGCCACTGCTATATAACTGAAATAATGTTGAAAATGGTGTCAAACACATAAAAAACAAGTAAGAAAATGATAACATACTTTTGTCATATCAACCCTTTACAGATTGATAACATGTTTTGATGACCTTGAAAGGGTTTTTTTTTATGGTATATTTACTCCTTTACCACATAATAAAATTTTAGACTTACATAAATTGAAAGCATTTGCAGACAACAAATTAACTATGGCCCAAAAAATGTAGGTTATTAGTGAAAGTGTAGAAAATATCGTGTGAAAAGGATAAAAATGCTGGTAACCAGCATTTTCTTCTTTTCCCACAATATTTTCAAAAGGCTTCAATCCTAGGATTGTTAAAACTCTGGATTGTTTGCTTATGGGTTAATACTTTTTCAGGATTGTTTCATATCTCAGCAGCAAGTGTACCTATCCATGCATTCTTTGAATATCTTTTACAAATACCATGTGGACAGGCTTTCTGTAATAGCCCTCATACTTACTCAATTTTTTTATATCTTACTTTGCAGATATTATGTCTAACTGGCCCAGACGTGTGGTCAGCTGCAGCATTTTATCAGAGTACAAGATTGTTTGCCTCGAATATGAATGCAAAAATGGCTCAAAGGTAGGTTGATTGGTAAACTGGCAGCCTTTTATCAATCTTTTATCAACAACAGGTAACACCAGATGCTACAAGGCAGATATCTGCCTGGTTCTAGACTTTATGAGATAACACAAGACTTGCAAGTTGGAAATTTTAATTTTGATATTATATATGCACATAGATAGTCCTTTATCTCCAAAGATTTAATTCTCAACGATTTTGATATATTGATCCTGATCAGGATAATCTTTGTCTGAATTGTTCCACTGTTTTAGAACAGAAATTACGGTAATCTGTTACTCTCTCACTCAGTGAGTATCACTTGGCTCATATGATAACTAGAGACTGCCGTTGTTAAATTAGGTACTGTCTGTTATCTATCAGATAGTTAAGGAAGATATGACTATTCCCAGGGGGTCCTGTGTGGCTCATTGGTTAGGTGTAGGACTCGTGACCTGGAGGTCCCAAGTTCTAGCCTTACTGGTTCTACTGGGTTTTTCACAGGAGTGTCCTTGGGCCAGACACTTCAGAGCCCTAGCCTAGTACTAGTGAAACCCAGGAAATACATGAATATGTGAGCTGTTGCCTTTGATATGACTGAAATAATGTTGAAAGCGGCGTAAAACACAATTCAGCCAAACAAACGACTGTTAGCCGTTAAAATGATTTGCCCGATTACAACATTTAGTTATCCAAATTCAAAGCATTTGAAAACAGAAATATTAAGGTGGCTCTAACTGTGGTATTTGTCTACAGCAGAAAACTTTGTGGGTAAAGGAGAAAATGCTGGTTGCTAACAATTCCTCTTTTCACAATGTTTTCAACATGCCTTCTTTTGGGTCTTTTAAACTAGGGATAGTTTGGCCAAGGGTTAACCCTTTATCACACAATTCCAAATTTAAATGACCATGAGGAACAAGGTTTTGAAAACATGCTGGTAACCAGTGTTTTCTCCTTTTTCTACACTTTTTCTACCCTTGCAGAAATCACAATTCATTTGTACAAATTTCAAATTTGTCATCTGCACTTAATGTTTCGGCTGGAAGAGTCAGTGATTTGTGTTTGGTAAAGGATACAGGGACAAAGAGATGAGAGATAGAAAAAGTTCAAAGACTTAATTGTTTACCTATAGTCCCACGTTTTAACGACCCTGAGGAAGAAGCCTTTTGAAAACTTTATAGGAAAAGGAGAAAATGCTGGTAACCAACATTTTCTCCTCTTCCCACAATGTTTTCTACCCACTTAAAGACAGAAGTCATCATTTAAACTACATTTGTCGCCTGTAATGCTTCCAATTTGGTCCAGTGTAAAATTTTGTCATTTGGTAAAGAGTTAAAATGGAAATTCCGATCTGCAGGTTTTTCAATCTTGTATTACTTCCAAGAGTTAGAGATGACATCACAGAGTATAAAAGGCTGAATTTTCACTTGTATATGGTAAGTTCTCTTGTTAGTGTAAACATTAAATTTTCACCTATGAATAGTAAGTTGTTTTGAATACAAAAATCTAAATTTTCACTTGTGTGTGGTAAGTCACAAACTAATAAGTGTATAAAGAGCCCTGGTAGCTCAGTTAGTATCATGCAGGACCTGAGAACAGGGGGTCTTCGGTTCGATCCATGGCTCTGCCACTTTTTTTCCAAGGGTTGATGATAGTCAGTGTGACAGGATTCATTCCTCTCCCACTGCTGACCATTGTTATGACAATGGTTATGTGGGAAAGGAACCATTGGCTTGGAATTAAAGTGTTGTGGGGTTAAAAAGAAACTCCAGGAAAGCAT
Organism: Hippopus hippopus; assembly: GCA_946811185.2. Classification (NCBI taxonomy): domain Eukaryota; kingdom Metazoa; phylum Mollusca; class Bivalvia; order Cardiida; family Cardiidae; genus Hippopus; species Hippopus hippopus. Next base: position 11,019,890 of record OX328113.1, on the reverse strand, counting down.
GGATAGGTGCACTGGCAGCCACGATGTAACTGAGATAATGTTGAAAATGGCATTAAACACCATACACTCAAACAAGATCTTAATTGTACTTGTGTCTTTTTAAATATGAAAGACAATATTTTTACTTCTTTGTAGTAAAATCTTTTGAACCATAAAACATTACATTTTCACTTTTATATAGTGTGGTAATTCCGAGTATAAAAATCTAAATTTTGGCTTGTTTATAGCAATTTCTTTTGAGTATAAGAATTGTATAATACTACATTCCCACTTGTTTATCATAATTTGTTTTAAATATAAAAATTTGAATTTTCACTTGTGTATGGTATTAAGTTGTTTTTTTAGTACAAATATTAATGTATATGGTATTAAAGTTGTTTCAAATACTAAGAAAATCTAAATGTTGGCGTGTATATATCGTATATACAATATAATTTTGAATTTTAAAGACCAAAAAAACAGCATAATATTATGATAAAGTTTTGATTTTAAAAGACAAAAGAAATAGCACAAAATTAATAGCAAACATATATAGGAAAGAAAATTTTCTTCATAACGGAAAATATTGTGGGAAAAAGAGCAACTTATCGTTGCAAACCTCTTTTTCTGCAGTGTTTTCAAAAGGATATTTCTATGGGCTGTAAAGCGTCGAATAAACCTATCAGACATTTTCATCCTTGAAATGCGACCCAAATAATAGCAATTCCATGATCGCTCTTGTCTACCATTGTCAGCAAACCGGACAGTGTAGATTAAAGATCAGGCTGCATGTTTTGTGCAGCCTGATCTTGATCTACAGGGGCCACAAAGGCAACTATAGTTGTTAAGGCACTTTAAGGATTAAACTGACTGTTCTATATTTACCATATGTTTATTTACAGGCATTAAAAAAAGCCCTTTTCAAACCTGCTGCTTTTTTCAAAGGCATACTGTTACCTCTGTGTGAAGTAAGTCAAAATTTTATCCATTCACTTAATCTCTTACCAAACAATCCCAAATTTTAACAACCCTTAAAATCAACTTTTGAAAACATTGTGGGAAAAGGAGAAAATGTTGTTTTATTAACAATTTCTCCTTTTCCCCACTATGTTTTCAAAAGCCTTCATATCCAGGGTCTGTAAAACTTGGGATTATGTGGTAAAGGGTTGAACACCAACAAACAAATAATTGCCAACTATATGTATAAGTTTTAGCTTCGCTGTTTTTGAAGAAAATATTTGGTTATTTTCGAAGCCTTTGCATTGTTGGAGTCTGCGTCGTCATGCAAAAACTTTGACTTTTTCAAAAACTTCGAACTACTGAAGAAACATGTATTTACTTCAAACTTGGACAAGTTATTCACTATCAAAAGGGGAACCCATACAACAAAGGCAGGTAACTGTCAAAGTATTTTTGACACATTTCTGCCCTTTTTTTGAAAGAATTTTCAATGAAAATCATGCATCTTAAGCCAAGCATTGGCACCAGCATGTGGTGCTCTTTTTGTATTTGGTTTCCATTTTAGCTGGGTCTGTATTCACCAACCATTCTTGACCCTTTACCCCATGACAAAATTTTAGACCTGTCCAGACCCAAATCATATGCTGCCGCCAAAGTAAATGAGGCTAAAATGGTGGAAGTTGTCTTTGATTAGGTAAAAAACATTGTGGGAAAAGGAGAAAATGCTGGTTACCAGCATTTTCTCCATTTCCTACAATGTTTTCGAAAGTTTTTTTTCTCAAGGTTGTTAAAAGTCTAGATTGTGTGGTAAAGAGTTAAGGACATACTTTGTCTTATTCTCCAAGATTTTCAAAATTTGAAAGTGAGACAATTTCTGATTGGCAAAACTAAATTCTAGAGAATAAGACTAAGAATGCTTTTAAGAATGGTTGGTGAATACGGGCCCTGGTTTCTATTTCAGGCTGGTGACTGTACTTTAAGGGAAGCTGTTATAATATCCAGCGTGCTTGTGAAGACTTCCATACCCATGTTACATTCTGCGGCAGCCATTTTGAAAATGGCTGAAATGGACTATAATGGGGCAAATAGTATTTTTATGAAAACACTTTTGGATAAAAAATATGCTTTACCATATCGAGTGATTGATGCAGTTGTTTTTCATTTTCTAGGGTAGGTGTTTATTATGTATTTATCTTTGTATCAGAAGACAATACCTTAGACTTGTCCAAATTGAAAGCATTTGCATAGGGCAATTATACCTGTAGCTCAAGAAATGTTGTTGTCCATTAAAGGGTGGAAAACATTGTGGGAAATGGATAAAATGCTGGTAACACATTTTCTTCATTCCTCACAATATCTTTTATCCTTTCAGAGACCACTTCTGAACTTGTGCTAAATTTATTTTGTCCTCTGGAAATGCTTTCAATTTGAACAAATCTAAAACTAATGGAAAATGATCAATGCCATTTTGACATAATTTCTGTTCCACAGTGGTTATTACTTCAAGGAAGATAGTTTTGTTTCAGCTTAAGATTTTATAGCATTTGGGTTAGAACATTCTATTGATTGATTCTACACCTGACTATGTGACGAATTTTACCCTTATCTGTATTCAAAGTATGTGCAGACAATGAATTGAATAATGCCTAAAAAACGAGATTTTTGAAAGAGGAGAAAATGATCACATGGGAAAAGGAGAAAATTTTGGTTTCTGGTCAACAGTGTTTTCAAAGGTTATGAGTAATTTCTCCTGTGTCCACAATGTTTCAAAAGCTTTATTCCCCAGTAGTTAAAAACAGGATTTTTTGGTAGAGTTAACCCTATACCACACAGTCCCTTGTATTACCAACACTTAGGAAGAAAGTATTTGAGAACGTCGTAGGTAAGGGAGAAATTGCAACAATTGTAACAATTTGGAAGATTTCAAAATTTGTGATGTAGGAAAGAGTTAAAAGAATCTCTGGAAAACTGGTGAACCATTTCACTTTTGTAGGGATATCCATAACTGTATATTTGATGATCAAAATAAAATTTGTGTGGGAATAACAGTACTATAAAGAGACTTTAGGTATTTTGCTACTAAGGTCTACCATTGCTCAATAGTAGAGGGTCTAGGATTTGTAATATGCCAGTCACGGTTTAGGTCATTAATCAAGACATCAGGGCCCATATTCACCAATCATTCATAGGAATGTTCTTAGTCTTATTCTCCAAAATTTTCTACATTTGAAAGTAACACAACTTTTGATTAGCTAAACCATTTGGTTAAGCCAATCAGAAGTTGTGTCACTTTCAAATTTAGAAAGTCTTGGAGAATAAGACTAAGAATGTTCTTAAGAATGGTTGGTGAATACGGACCCAGATTTTTTGTGGGTGTACCCGGGCAAGACACTTCAGTACCCTGGCCTAGTACTGATGAGACTTAGGACATACATGAGTAAACGAGCTATCAACATGATGTGACAGCAATACTGTTGAAAATGGCAGAAAACTCCTTTAAAAGATCGATAATTTAAATATTTCCAGTGAGAGTCATATTTTTATGTATGAGCCATGCTTTGTTAAAAGTGGGTTGAATGCAGGCTGACATGTGTTGAAACATTTTGATTTGGTCAATTTTCTGCATGTCCAAGGACCATTCTACCCCAGGATTCAGATGGTTGTTAGACAAAATGGACTTTTTGGATCCATAACTATGTGATGACTTGGTTGATGTAATAGATTACGCTGATGCATTAAACCCCTTTTTCACATAGCATGGCTCAAATCTAGTTTCCTGTTTAAAATCTTAACTTAATCAATTCAAGTTTTTAGGGGTATAAAAGTAGACTTCCACTATAACTGAGGATGATATTGGTCTTAATTTAGGTAACAGACAGTGTGAATCAAAGACCAGACAGCATACTCTGTGCAGCCTGATCTTGATCTGTACTCTCTGCAAATGCTATTTAAGTATTCATATTATTAATATTTTACTACAAAATTTTGCTTTCATAGACTTTGAGAAAGACAACTTTTGAAAACATAGTGAAAAAACAAGAAAATGCTGGTTACCAGCATTTTTTCCTTTTCCCACGTTTTCTACTCTCCCCAAAGCAAATTTCTATTTTTGAGGGACGTTTGTTTTGTTGTCTGCAATCACTTTCAATTTAGACTAGTCAAAAATTTTGTCATTTCGGAAAGACTTAAGTTTCTGTTGACCATGAAGGAGTCCGTTTTTGTTTTTCAGGTTTATCCCTGACAAGCGAGAACTCCCTGTGCTCTGGCATCAGTGTTTGTTAACATTTGTACAGCGGTACAAAGAGGACATTTCCAGTGAACAGAAAGATTCGCTAATGGACCTTTTACGTGCTCACAAGCACGAAGAACTTACTCCAGAAATTCGTAGAGAACTTGTTAACTCCAAATGTAGAGATGTGGAAGTTTGGGAAGGAAGCAATATGGATTTTTGAATTTCTTGATTATTAAGTGTTTGTTTTTATGCCACGTTGTCCATCCTCAATTTAGTGCTCCTTATGTTGCCTAGAAATGTCAAAATTTAACACTTTGCCGAACAATCCCTTGTTTAAATTACCCAGAGGAAAAAGGCTTTCCAGGTAGAAAGCTTTTGTAAACATCAAGGAAAAAGGAGAAAATGCTGATAACCAGCAGATAATGTTTTCTTCTGTTACAAAGACAAACCTCATTTAATATTAGAGCCACATTTTGTTTGTCGTCTGCAAGTGCCTTCAAATTAGACAAGCCTGAAATTTTGTCTTTTGGTAAAGAGTACATGACCACTAGGGGTTTTTTTAGAAATGAAAATTGACTTAGCCAGTGTCAATCCATTGATCTGATGGCAGAATGGTGAAAAGTTATCATGATCAAAAGGAATTAAAAGTACCCCTTAGATGGCCTTTGACAACTTTGGTAGCCTTTGCAGTTTGTGTAGATCATGATCTGACTGCACAAAACATGTTGTCTAATCTGTGGTCTAAACCCTCCACTTTGCAAAGACATTCTGAATAAAAGCACCTTGAAATTGCTCTTATTGTGGTCTCATTGCAAGACTGAAAATTTCTGTTGGGCTAATTATGCACTCTAATGGTTGACTCTCCACCACACGAAAAACGAAAAAAATTTTGACTTGTCCATATTAAAAGCATTTTCAGACAAACATCTAGTGTGTGTCAAAAACAGAAAATTGTCTCTGAAGCTAAAATGACGGGAGCTGTCTGTAAAGGGATTGTAGAAGCATTGTTGGAAAAGGAGAAAATGCACACATGACATATTTTAAACTCTCCCCAATTCAAAACATCAGCAGACGACAAATTCAAAATTGATACAAATAAGCTATAAGTTCCCTGATAGTATAGAAAATATTGCGGGAAAAAGAGAAAATGCTGGTAACCAGCATTTTCTCCTTTTCCCACAATGTTTTCAAAAGTCTCTTTTCTCAAGGTCATTAAAAGTCGGCATTGTGTGGTAAACGGTTAACAACATCGATGTGATTACTTCTCAAATCAACATCTTTTATGCTAGACTGTCCAAGTATTTTTATTCTTCTAAGTAAATCAAGCACTGCAGGTAAAATACCAAACTCTTCAGCAAATTAGCAAGACAGTTTCCCTAGCGAAATTTTCAAATATAAGTGAATAATTTAAAAAAAAGTATTATATAATAGAACATTACTGAAACTTTAGAAAAAATCTTGGGGTAAGTGAACACACAAAAGGATGATTAATAGTATTTTTTATTGTTATTTACTACCACTGTTAGCTACCCTGACCTTGGTTAGTGATCTTATGTCATAGCCTTGTGTGCATTGTCTTTAATGCTGGTTTCAGCGTTTGAGTTATATTGCTGCAGCCAGTGCACACGTCCATGCCCTCATGCAATTTCCTTTACCAGTGCTTCGCACAATATTCTTCCATACAGGCTTCTTATGGTAAGTATCTTTGCCAATAGCATATACTGCATTTTGTTTATAAGGCAGTTGAGCAAATAGGGGCCATTATTGCCCTCTTGCCATGTGATTGGCCAAGATATTGTCTCAAATAAGCAAGGGGCCAGTTCTACTGGCTGGTTAGCTCAGGGGTTAGTGTATCTGACATGAGACCTGGTGGTTGCAGGTTTGATACCCTGTTGAGGCGGCTTTCTACAAATTAAACAAATTGCAAAAGTCCTACTACTGGGAGAAATTTGTCACAGTACCATCATTAGGATACATGTACTGAAAAGTTGTGGGAATCAAGAAAACATCGAGTTATTTTTTCCATCTGTCAGAATGTTTTCAAAAGCCATATAGTTTTGAGACTTCAGCATGAGCTTGCCAAATGCAAGTGTCACATCGTTCCCAAACTAAGGAAAGATAGAAACACAATGAAGGTTCAGATTCGAGCCAGACTTTACCACGCAATCCCGAGTTTTAACGACCCTAATAAAAAAGGCTTTCCCAAGCCACTGGCTGCTTTCCAACACAACCGTTATCAAAACAACAATCAATGGTGAGAGAAGAATGGATCCAGTCACAATGATTATGTTGATTATCATAAATCCTTGGTAAGAAATTGACTGAGCTGGAGATTGGATTTAGACAGCCCCTGAGTTCAAGTCCTGCATGTTGCCCACTGAGCTGCAGGGTTTGGTTATCTCAATAATGGAATACATCACATATGAATTCTCCATGAAACACATTGGTTGGTTGTATGGTTTTTAACGCCTTTTCAACATTATTTCATTTATATTTCTGTGGCCAGTGCACCTATCCATGCTTTCCTGGAATTTCTCCTACCAGTGCTCCGCACATTATTCTTTCCAAGCCACTGGCTGCTTTCCCACATAATCATCACCAAAGCAATGGCCAGCAGTGAGAGAGGAATGAATCCTGTCGCAATGACTATCATCAATCCTCCAAAAGAAATTTGCCAGGCGGGGGATCAAACAAATGACCCCTGTTCTCAAGTCCAGTATACTACCGACTGAGCTATCGGGGCTTGGCTATAACATTATTAATTCATCCCTTTACTAAAGTATTCCATGTTTTAACGATGTTGACAAAAAAAGCTTGACAAAAATTTTTACTGTTTGTTAATTTTCTGCATGACCAAGGATCACTTTTCTTCATAATGATGTTGTGTGTTCCACGAAGTGGATTTCGTGGATCCATAGTTTTGTGATGCCTTGCTTGGTATAATGCATCATGGACATGCATTTAGCCTCATTTTGCCAGAGTATGGATCACATGTATTTTTGACGTTAGATTTTAAAAAAAGATATATAGTCATACATTAGCCTTTTACCAAACAATTCCATGTTTTAACGACCCTGAAGAAGACAGCTTTTGAAAACATTGTGGGAAAAGAAGACCATTTCACAGACAATCTTTTGGGGTCAATTAAAATTTGTTGCCAGCAAATGCTTTGAAATCGGACAAGACATTTGTGGTCTGGTAAAGAGATAAATGTTATTCTAGATTGGGTGTATGTCTGTCGTTGGCTTAGATTTATACCGAATATCAGTGAAATGGGGACACGCAATTTAAGCGCTGACATGTTTTTAAAGATACATCTTCACTCATTTTCATCCAGTGTTTTAACTGATTTCATCTTTATCTTATGAAACTATAATCATTCTTGTAACTTTGTGCCAAATCTTGCCCCTGACGGTTTCAAAGTTGCACAGATTACGACAGATAGAAAATGCGTTTCACTCTCTGGAGGCTATCAAAGACATCACTGTGGATGTTTCTGGTCTTATATCACCTCCCCAGGAGTTTCTTTATCCCATACACCTTATATCGATCTTTTATCTATGTTTACACAGCTGACAAGATTCTACACACTATCAAGTTTTAACAGCATTTGTTTATTAGCTCTCTGCCTGTAAAGATGTAGGCTATCTTTAAAGGATCAGGATTTTATGAGAAATCCAAATTGAAAGCATTTGCACAGTTGACAGAATGATTTTGACTCAAAAAATGAAACTCGTTTTTGTTAAGTTGGAAAACTGTATTGATTGAACACCATTTTTTGTCGCTTTCAACATTATTTAAATCATATCACGGCGGCAGCTCACATATTCATGTATTTCCTGGTTTTGATAAGCGCCTGGCTGGGGCTCTGAGGTGTCTTGCCCAAGGGCGCTCCCATGAGGGGCCCAGTGGATTTAGTGAGGCTGAGCCTGGGGCCTCCAGGTCACAAGTCCTGCACTTTGCCACTGAGCCATGCAGGACCCCCATGGGTTTTCAGGATTTTGTTTTCTCCTTTTCCCAGTTTCCAAAAGCTGTCTTTCTCAGGGTCGTTAAAACTTGTGATTGTGTGATGAAAAGTTGATTTGGCAATCCAAGTGTTCAACTTGTTGTAAAGAGATAAATCAAAGCACCGAAGGTACTGATGAAGTTGTATTAACACCTTGCTTCCGACAGGTGACTTACAGTATACGTCCTTTAAAAAGAATCATGGCAAACTGAGAAATTGCTCATAACGAGCAATTTTACCTTTTGTGATAATGTTTTGCATGTATTTATTATTAGATTTAGACATGTTTGCTTTCAAAATCATCTGCTGCAAATTTGTTTGTGGTGGCCATGTGTAAATATTGGAATGCTGGGAACACAATCACCAGTGTATTCACCAACCATTCTTAAGAATTTACCTTGTCTAATTCTTCAAGATTTCCTAAATTTTAATGTAATACAACTTTTAATTGGCTAAACCAAATGGTTTAACCAATCAGAAGTTGTGTTACTTTCAATATAGAAAATCCTGGAGACTAAGACTGAGAGCATTCTTAAGAATGGTTGGTGAATATGGGCCAAGGGCTTGAAAATGTTTTTTTCAAAACAAATGTAGCCCTATCAAGTAACAATTCAATAAAATACCTAAAGCCAGGCCTCACTTTTCAAAGTATAAACACTTGAGGAGAGAAAATTCAATTCTTTTAGTGCCAAAAAAGAAACTCAATAAAAAACAGATTTCACTGAGACTCAGATAGATCTTTATCTTATAGGCATGCTTTAAGAAACGGATTGTATAGATCCAAAATTAGACTGCATGCTCGGTGCATTCTGATCTTGATCTATGCTGTCCACAAAAGTCTCTAGTTGACCTATGGTGCTGAAAGGGTTATATTGTTTTGAAATAGAGACATGCCTTACAGGAATTACCGGAAATCGAACAAGTAAACTGAACAAAACAACAGCGAAATGCATCTGTAGACTTAGAATTGACAAAAGAAATGCAATTAAAATAACTGTAATTTAGACTTCGGAGAAATTTGGTTGGTTGCCGGCGGGTTGTATACATGGATAATAGTGAAAAAAAAAATTAAAATCATTTCACCAGTTACAAGAATAAGCATTAGAAATGATACAACTGGAACGTAGCTGTCAGTTTGCCAACCAACTTTCGAGCTTCACAAAATGCTTGCAAGCATTGTGTCAACTTGCAGATCATTCTGAATAGATACTTGTCAAACGAAACTTTATCTGAAAGATTGAATGTAAATGATTTGTAAAAAAATGCGCTCCATTCTAGATTTATGTACGGGCTAAATATGTCTTAGGCATATCTTAAGTCTTTACCATACAACAAAATTTCAGAATAGTCCAAATTGAAATCATTTGCAGACAACACAATAACTGTCAGAGCTCCAGATAAGAGGGAGTAATGGTATTCTAAATCTATTATTTCTCTTCCAAACCCTATGTTACGGGTACTCATAAGAATCGTCTCGGTGAGACGATTCTAATGAGTACCCATAACATAGGGTTTAGTGCAGAATAATTAATATTTTCAATTTTGAACTCGAATCACTCCCTCTATCTGGAGCTCTGAATTAACTGTTACTCAAAAATTGAAATTTGTTCTGGGATTGGTAGAAAACATTGTGGGAAAAGGAGAAAATGCTGTAACCAGCAATTTCTCCTTTTCCCACAACATTTTCAAAAGGCTTCTTTCTCAGGATCGTTAAAATGCGGGATTGTGTAGTACTTAAAGGGTTAAGTAATACTAGAGTGCCATTATTATGGTGCGTAGATCTACTGGATGCCTTCTCTGAGATGAGTCTAGTTGTCCAGTGCGAGTTGTTTAACCCTTATCCTGCTAAATAAGTGAACTGAAACTTTAAAGCCGATAGTAAAAAAAACAAAAACAATTTTTGCTATTTCAAAGGTAACTTTTGGGGGAAAATATGTCATCGGACAGTGTAGATCAAAGATCAGACTGCACGTTCTGTGCAGTCTGATCTTGATCTACACTGTCCGCAAAAGGTCAGTGAATCGCGCTTAGCAGCCTTAGGGTTAATATCATGCATTCAAGAAATTAGCCATCCTCTGTAAAGAGGGGGTTTAGTAGATCTGCAAAAAGTACCGATCCAGGTCAGTCTGACCTGGGTCGAAACTCTGCCTTTGGTAAATTTTCTTGTCCAAGGACCATTCTTCCTCAGGATTCAGTCGGTTATCAGTATAATGCATGACGGAGATGCATTGCCATCCCCCTAAATTTCGCCAGAACATGGCTTAAGAATAGATCTAGACTCTTATCTATTTTTAATATGCTTGTGGCAACATGTGGATCCATGGATTGATTTGTTGAATAAAAAGGCATATGCACATGATGGTAAGAGCCAGTTGGGAAGCAAAACATTATAAAGGCAGTCATGTTTAACTCTGTGCCAAACGGCAAAATTTTCGACTTGCCCAAATCCGAAGCATTTGCAGACGACAAAATATGTAGAACTTTGTAGCTCAAACGGTGAAAATTGTCTTTGTAAAGTTGGGAAATATCGTTGGAAAAGGAACCAGTGCTGGTAACTAGCATTTCCTCCTTTTCTCAGAATATTTCCAAAGGTCTTCTTCCTCAAGGTTGGTGGAATTCAGGTTTGTATGGTAATGGATTAAATATCCGATACGTAAACTTGTATGTGTTTTCGTACTTGAAGTGTATTTCTTACGACGAGCGATAACAATGCGATTGATTATTTTGTCACGTGACTCGACTACTAAAAATGGCGATGAGCATGGCATTCGGAGATGTGGAAGATGTGTTATTCCTTTGTGGGTTTCCGTAAAATTTGATTGCATGCTAATAATAAATTGACGCTTAAGCAATAAAGTTACAAATTAGCTTTCTGTTTGCATGATCAAGGTCGGTAGCCATTTGAAAATCACTTGCCTAATCGTTGAAATTATTCTTGTGTTTACAAAATGCATGTCCTTCAAGGCTTCATTTTACAGCGCGGTTAACTCGCGAAATTACTTCGTGCAGATTAAATGAAGTTACTTTGTGCAGATTTACTTTTTAAATTGCTAACTTTAAGCTTAAATTTTGTTTAAAACATTGAATGAACAATAGTTAAAATTGCTTGTTGCCAGAAATATCTCCTTTCGCCACTTCTCTATTTTCAATCGTATTTATGCATTGCATGCATTTAAATTATGGATAGATCTAGATTCATGTTCTTTTTCTATGGTTGGGCAAACATGTGTCCTAAGTTATCTGCTTCAAGCTTGTTGTAGGAAAAAGATTTTATGAGGATATACGCGCATAGTCATGACACTGAAACAAATACTTTTCGTTCAAAGAACAAAACTTTACAGATGGGTGAACAGAATATCAAAGCAACAAAAAGCCAACCCCCAACTCTTTATCTGATGACAAATTTTTAGATGGGACCTAATTGAAAGCTTTATTTGTCTGTTTAAGATTAATAGAAAAAAAAGCAGCATATTCAAGTTCAATTGTTAGGATTTATGATGGCAAATCTAGCAATATGCCATAAAATTTCTTTTGATGATTGCCTCGATTAACTCTTTACCACACAATCCAGAATTTTAACGACCCAGAGAAAAACAGTTTTTGAACCAGCATTTTCTTCTTTTGCCACAATGTTTTCTAACCTTTCAAACACAATATCAACCTTGTGAGTGGTATTTGTCATCTGCAAATGCTTTCAATTTGGACAAGTCAAAAATTCTGTCATCTGGTAAAGAGTTAAGTCGAGCTTTGCTCAGTGGAACACACTTTGTTCTATTAAGTAAACTGATTTTTTTTTTTATTGTAATTTGGGGATCTTGTTCTTTACATTTTTTTTTTTCTACCTTTGAAAGCACAGTTCTCATTCAAATTTTGACATAATGTTACATTCTTTATCTTTTTTTATGAAGGTTGATGTGAGCTGGATAGTATGAGTGAAGGAGCCCAAAGTAGTGAGAGTCAAACCCTGGATACAGAGTCTAGAGATAGTTCTGCAGAGCTTGTACACGGGGACCAGTCGGCAGATACATTACTCACTGGCCAAACAGATTTGGGTACCAGCCCAGGTAGCTCTGCAGAGCCCTTGTCTGGGAACCAGTCCACAGAGACAGAAGTCACTGACCAAACAGAACAGAGTACAAGCCTGGGTTGGAATTTTGAGGTACTGAGAGGTCCTATGTATAATATTCCTTTACCACATAATCGCATATTTCAACAACCCTAAGATAGGCTTTTGAAAGCATTTTTGAAAAAAGAGAAAATGCTGGAACATGGATTTAACCTAAGCTGTTAAAATGGCATTAAACTTAAATACAAAGAAACAGAAAGCTGTGTTCCCATTTCAACTTCTACTTTTAGGACTTCAAATTTGTTTAGCTGGTGATATTCTCAGTTTGATTCTTTTTTACTGTGATGGTCGCTTGGGAGTGTCTTTGAACAAAGCACAGCAGTGCAACTGCCAGTACTGGTGAGATCTAGGGCATGCATGAATAAGTACTTTAAGCTGTTGGTGTGTTATTACTGAAATACTTTTGAAAGGTTTAAACCACTATAAAACAACTGTATTTGAGCTGCACTGTGTGATAAAAGTGTGTGTGCTGAGTATTAATGTGCCTGTAGTACTTTGCACCAAGCAAGTTGGTCACTATTGTCTAAAGATCAGCATGATCATGAGGTAGACGGGTGGTTCTACATGCAGAAAATTTATCATTATTAAATAGTTCAATCCCAGGTCAGCCTCAACCCAGACACAACCCAGTTTTAATGACCATGACAGAAAAGACTTATGAAAACATTGAGGGAAAAGGAGAAAATGCTGGGTGACAGCATTTTTTCCTTTTCACATAATGTTTTCTCCTATTTTAAGGGCAGAAATCATCTTTTGAGCCTCATTGAATTTGTCATCTTCAAATGCTTTTAAGCTGGACAAGTCGAAAATTTGGTTGTGTGATACATGGTTAACTCTTTCCCAAACGACCATACTTAGGTGGGGGGTCCACTTTGAAAGCACTTGCAGACATCAAAATTGATATGGCACAAATGATGGGTATTGAATCGGATAGTCTAGAAAACGTTGTGGGATAAGGAGAAAATGCTGGTAACCAGCATTTTCTCCTTTTCCCCACAATGTTTTCAAAAGGCCTACTTCTAAGGGTCATTAAACTTGGGATTGTGTGGAAGAGAGTTAAGGATAGGGCAACCTAATGGGATTTGTGTAATATCGCCTTTCATCGTACGGATTCGACTAAGACTCATGTAATCTGTAATTGATGAGGGGAACCAGCATTTATCGGCTGATCGATTATGGATAACCCGAGTGTTAGCTGAATCCGTACGTTTTTTTGGCGATAAAAGGCGATGTAACGGGCATCCGCATCAAGATGCCCTATTCTTAAATCACTTTTTTGTATTGAACAGGACAAAAATCCCTTCAGTGAGTTCTCAGAGGAGCATTTGAACAAACTGGATGAGGTCCTGCAGTCAGAAGAGGTACGAGAACTTTTAAAACAGAGCACCTCGGACCTTGACATTTTGAACATGGATTTGCAGGAAAACGAGAACCAGACCAATACAATGGATGATACAGAACCAGTCACTGATGACATACCAGTATGTTTCTACCCCATTTTTAGTAGCTCACGGGCGCTCCTGGTGCTTTACTCTTTACCACACAATCCACTGTTGAAACCACCCTACGAAAGAAGCCTTTTGGAAAACATTGTGGGAAAAGGAGAAAATGCTGGGTAACTAGCATTTTCTCCTTATCCCACAATGTTTTCTTCTCTTTCAAAAGCCAATTTCTATGTTTCAGTCACAGTTACTTTGTCGACTGCAAAAAATTTCAATTTGGGTAAGTCTGAAATTTTTGTTGTTTGGTAAGGGATTAACTCATTAATAGTATAATGTATAAGTATAATGTAACTGTAGTATAACGTATAAATATAATGTAACTGTAGTATAATGTATTTTTGTAACTGTAGTATAATGTATAAGTATAATGTAACTGTAGTATAATGTATAAGTATAATGTAACTGTAGTTTTAATTCTGCTGTTTTTGAAGAGAACATCGAGGTGTTGTCATTGTCAGCATCATCATGCTAAAACTTTGACATAGTTATGTCCCTTTTTCAACTTTAAATTTTCAAAAACTACGACGTGTTACGATATTTCTGTCAATACTGAAGATATTTAATTCAAACTTGGAGTAGTTGTTAATTAACAAAAGGGGAAACTGTACAACAGGGACAGGTAACCATGCATGAAGGTAGTTTTGACTGAATTTTTGCAGCCAAGCTTTGGCACCCAGATGGGTGCTCTTATCTCTTGTGACAAAGGTGTATTTTATGATTTTTATATAATTCTTTACCAAATTACAAATTTTTAACTTGTCCAAATTGAAAGCGTTTGTAGAAGAATTTGTCTTTGATAGGGTAGAACTCATTGTGGGGAGAGGAGAAAATGCTGGTTACCAGCATTTTCTCCTTTTCCCACAGTGTTTTCAAAAGGCTTCTTCCTCAGGGTCGTTAAAACTGGGGATTGTGTGGTAATGGGTTAAAGCACACTGTGGCCATATTTTGTTTTTTCTTTTCTACAATTCAAATGAGTACCCACAACATAAATTTGAGCCATCCTCTTGCAAAAGGGGGATTAATATATTTCCTTGGTGCATGAGGCCAACCAAGTCATCACATAATTATGGATCAGTGAAATCCATTTTGTCTAACAACCGGTTGTATCATGAGGAACACTTGTCCAGTGATGTGTAGAAAATTTATCAATAGTAAAAGGGGTAGACCAAGGTCAGCCTGCATGGACATGTGCAGGCTGATATGGGTCCATGCCTTTTGCAGATGCATTAAGCCCCTTTTTTACCGTGCATGGCTCATTCTAATGAAGAAATGATTAGAAATTTGCATCTGATTTACAGGATTCCATCATGTCGGCTGTATTCTCTGATCATGGATATTGTATGAACCCAGAGAGAGCCCAGAAATCAAAGAACACTGGTGATAACCAACCAAAACCCAAGCCAGTGGTTGTGAGCTTGGATGAGGAAGGAAATTTATCACCAGTTGATGATGATATCACTAGCAGTCTTCTGTCACCAGCAGTCCTTACTCCAGGTTTGCTAGTTATATTGTCATTTGGGTATTTCTTAACACATAGGCGAAATAAGTGACTTTTGCGGACGGCATAGATCAAGATCAGACTGCACAGAATGTGCAGTCTGATCTTTGATCTATACTGTCCACTTGTTTAGTCAAGCCTATATAATCATAATCTTTGTAAGTTTCAACCGTTTATTTATTTGGTGCTAAAACAGTTAACCCTTTACCACAAACCTTTTAAACAAAATTACTCAACACTTTGGAACACATAGCAAGGAACTTATGAAATAGACAAACACTTTGTAAATGTTAATATATGCCTGCATAAAAGACTTGTTGTTCTCAGGAACAATTTAAAATCTTGTATTACATGTCAGTCTCGGGTTAATTTTGTAAGTGAAGGACACACTTGATTTATAGAGTGTATATAATTATATCCGAATTGAAAATTATGTGTTCCATTTGATGTACTGATAATGGAACAAAGTTCTATTTTATTAGATTGTATATTTACATGTTTATGCTATATTTCATGTTGTTATTTTTGTAAATGGTCTATTTGGCAAAATCTTATTTGACGAATATCAAAATAAAGTTATTTGAGTTGAGTTATTAAAGAGGACCGGAAGCATTAACAAACAAAATTTCCTATCTTCACTGTCCATAAAGGATCTAGAATTGATGGTGGCGAGTGTTGCTCGGTTGCCTAATGAAAGAAAGCCTGAAATTGGTGACTGTGTGTAAGGTAGTACAAAAGTTGCTTAATAAGACAGTAAATTAGAAGAAAACATGGGAAAATGAGAAAATGTTGGTTACCAGCATTTTCTCATTTTCCTCCAATGTTTTAAAAAGGCTTCTTTGTCAATGTCACTAAACCTCAGTAGTGTGTGGTAAACTCTTTTTTTCTGTATTATCAGATCTACCAGTTACAGTGGGAATAAAACCAGAGAGTCCTTACGTAAATTCGCCAAGAAAGTCGGGCCGGGCTCCCACCCGAAACCGCATGTTTGATGAAGAATGGGTAACAGAATCTCCGGGGCGTAATAGAGGTCGGGGAAAAGCACAGCAAACTTCATCTCCAGGGTTTGGAAAAAGGTAAGATAATAATTATGTTTGAAGATTATCCTTGCTTGTAGCTATTTGGCCTCCCCTGCAAACATTTCACTGAACAATCCACAGTTTTTAATGACCCTGAAGTAGAAGGCTTTTGAAAACATTGTGGGAAAAGAAGAAAATGCTGGTAACCAGCATTTTCTTCTTTTCCCACAATTTTTTCTACCCTTTCAAGAAAAAATAACACATCACTAGAGGCACCTCTAATTTGTCATCTGCAACTGCATTTAACTTGGACTAGTCAAAAGTTCTGTCATGTATGATGATGTTCAAGTGGGAAAGAAGCCAGTAGCTTGGAAAGGGTGTCATACCAAGTGCTGATAAAAGAAACTCCAGACACACATGGAAAGGTGACTGACAGCTGTGATATAGCTGAAGCTATGTTAAAAAAGACTTTGAAAACCAAAATGGAATAAAATTTTATGGAAACTTATATTGTAGTCTTTTGGACATGAATGTGGCGAGGTTTATGGTTTAGGTTCATATCAAGTTTCTGTATCATGGAAAGAAATTTTTGTAAAACTTTTCTTGTGGAAACTTTTCAGATCGTCGACTAGAATCAGTGATCAGAAACAGAGAGACCTGGCTGAGAAAATTTTACAAGCAAACCGACAAGCCATGGAGGCAGAAAAGCAGGCAGAGACGTCACCCAGTAAAGGAAGAGGGAGGGGCAAGATTGCTGCAGAAGAAGTTAGAAATATTAAGATATTGAAAATGTTGTTCTTTAACCCTTTCTCAGCCATAGGTAAAAACATGGGCATTTGCGGATGACACAGATCAAGATCAGACTGCACAGAAAGTGCAGTCTGATCTTGTATCTCTGTCGTCCACATGTTTAGTCAATCCGATTTGCTAAAAAAAACTCTCTCTGAGTTTCACTGGAGTGTATTACAGGCATCAAAAAAGGTGGACATTAAATATTTGGTGCTGAAAGAGTTAATGAATCTAAGGAAATAGGCTTTTGAGCATATTGTGTTAAGAAATTCATTTGATTTAATTACACTGACTGACTTTAGAAATACATCACTTTATTCTTCAAATATTTTCCCTCTAATTGTAAATATTAAGCAGATCACAACATTAGGTAACTGGCTCTAACAAAGTAAATGAAAAATCAGTTTTGGTGTGAATGCCAATAAAATGTTAAAAAAGACATCTGATCTTTTGTTCTTTGAGGTTTTCATGTAAGTGATCCATTTCTTAAGTCAGTCAGTATACATGTATATGCAAATAGTATATATATAAATTCTTTGAACATAGAAAAGTCTGCAATTTTGTAGCCTGTGTTATCTGTTGACCACATAATCCCAAGTTTTAACAATACTGAGACAGAAAGCATTTGAAAACCAATAGGATAAATGTCTGTCCTAGGTCAGCCTGTGCTGATTGCACAGGCTGACCTAGAGCAATACTTTTTGCAGATACATTAACCACCTTTTCAATTAAATAAGCCATGCCATGGGAAAAGGGGGCCTAATGCATCTCCTGCGCGGATTGTGCAGGCTGATCTGGGCTGAAACTTTTCGCAGATGCATTAAGCCCCCTTTTCACAGAGCATGGCTCATATATTGGTGCTGTATGTTTTACAGGTAGCATCACCAGGTAAAGGTAAGAAAACAAAAGAGAAAGGGAAAGGGTCAAAGAACAGTAAGGACAATGATAAGGAGGAAGAAGATGATGAAGCAGAGGAAGAGGAACAGGAAAATGAAGAGGAAGAGGAGGAAGAAGTAGAAGTAGAAAAAACAAAGGGCAAAAAAGCTACAAAAAAGAAAGGCAAAAGGTATGAAGATGATAGTGATTATAGTGAACAAGAGGATAAAACGTCAAAGAAAAAGAAAGTAGCTGGTAAAAAGGGAAAGAAGGAAGAGGAAGAGAATGAAGAAAGTGAGGAGAATACAAAAGACAAAAAGGAAGGAAAGAAAAAGCCAGGGAAAAAAGGAAAACTTGCCACAAAGCTTAAAAAGAAGGAAAAGCTTAAAACCAAAAAGGTTAAAAAGGTTAACAAGTCAGGTGAAAGTGTGGAAGAAAAGAAAGGCGAAGAAGAGAAAGGCGAAGAATCAGCTGCTGCATCTCCAAAAAATAAAGGACTTAAAAAACTGTCTAAGAAAGAGAGATTAAAAAAGATTAAAGAAGCCAAGGAGGCAAAGAAAGCTAAGTTATTAGAAAAGAAAAAGGGAAAAAAACTGAAAGTGAAAAAGAAAGTTAAAGATACAGAAACTGGGTTATCAGAAAAGGGTTCAGATGCCGTGAAAGCAAAGACAACTGGGAAAGCGGAAAGTAATGCTGTATCTACAAGTAAAAAGAGAACTGTGTCAGAGAATGACTTGGGAAAAAGTCCTGTCACAAAGAAAGCTAAAGTGACTGCTGGAAACGAAGCTGGAAGCCCAGTCAAGAAAAAGGTATGGTTGAACCTTTCTTAGTGATCACCTCCGCAAAACAATTAATATATAAGAATTAATCTCCCTTCAAAAGGCCAATGCTTCTATTCCAACAAAAGTAAGGAGAAAAAAAAAAGAGTTACCTGTTTTAACCCTTTACACAATGACAAAATTTTGGACTGGACCAAATTAAAAGCATTTGTATTCAACAATTTAAATGTAGCTCAAATTATGATTTCTCTCTGTGATAGGGTAGAAAACATTGTAGGAAAAGGAGAAAATGCTGGTTACCAGCATTTTCTCCTGTTCCCACAATGTTTTCAAAAGCCTTCCTTCCTACGGTCATGAAAACCAGGGATTGTTTGGTAAAGGATTAAAGGAAGTATATTTCTTGCCCCTTAACCCAATGACAAAATTTGAGACCCATCTGTCTGCTAAATATCTTCAAGCAACAAATTTAATTTGGCTCTACCAATGGGATTTTCCTATGAAGAGGGAAGAAGAAAACATGGTGGGAAAAGGAGAAAATGTTGGTTACCAGCATTTTCTCACTTTCCCTACATTCTTTTACAAAGGCCTTCTACTTACGGTCAATCAAACTTGACCGATTATAAGACAAATGCCTCAGCTTCTACATAGTAAAATAATTTAGAAAAAATGAATGTACCAGTTTTCGAGGAATCACCAGCTTTAAACATAATGTTTTTCACATTTTTTCTTATTTTGTGTTTTAGAAGGTCTTGTCACCAAAAGGAGCTAAAAAAGGGCTGAACAACAAAAAAGCAATCCAGGCCACTGCTAACAAAAGGAAGGATTCAGCTGGGGCTTCTAAAGCCGGTGTTCCAGCAAAGAAACAGAAACTAGCAGTGAAGAGTGAAAAAGGAGACTCAGAAAAGGTGAATTCTTTTTTTTTTTTTTTTTGTTATTAAATATCGTAGAACGTTTTTGCTGAAAAACATGGATCCTACTAGGATTAAAGTAACAGTAAAGCCCAAAAGTAGACAAATTGGGTGTTTAAATGCATTTAAATTTATATCTATTGTGAAGATGACAATCTGTCATTGTATGGTCGGTCTAAGTGTTAGTCCCTGACAGAGAAATTAATTTCAAAACTAGGTTAAAACCTACCAGGTAGCAGTGTCTTTGTTTACTTTTGGCCTGATTTTAAATCTCTCTTTTTTTTTTATGCCAGCAACTAACACTTGGACCGACCACACGATAATAGACTGTCATCTCCACAATATTTTCGATACTTTTAAATGGTGTGATTTAAATCTAAATGTATCATGACACCTGCTTTGATATTTTGGCCTCTACTGGGCCTTTAAATCAGACACAATGGAAAAAATTCATTTTGACATGTATAATACAGTTTCAAATATGGTATATTTATGTTATGTTATCGTTTATAAATTTGAGTGAGTTGTTCATGACCATTATGTAGGATAGGACCCAGTTGCTCAGTTGGTAACATACACAACTTGAAACCAAGAGTTGCTGGTTCAGTCCCCAGCTTGGCAGATTTCTTTTCAAGGAATCATGATAGTGATTGAGACAGAGTTCATTCCTCCCTCACCGCTGTTCATTGTTTCCACAGGGGTTATTTTGGAAAGCAGCCAGTGGCTTTAAAAGAAAGCTTTAAGAGGCACTGCGAAAAAAATGTCTAGAAAAGCATAAATAGATGCAGTGTCGTCTGTGATAATTGAAATATTGTTGAAAATGGCTTTAACTCTTTACCACACAATCCATAGTTTTAACAACCCTGAGGAAAACATACTGGGAAATGAAGAAAATGCTGGTAACTTGCATTTTCTCCCTTTAACACAAAGTTTTCTGTCTTCAACTGCAAGTTCAATCATTTGATCCACATTTAATTTGTTGTCTGCTATTGCTTTTAACCAAGCCCTTGGTCCGTATTCACCAACCATTCTTAAGAACATTCATAGTCTTATTCTTCAGAATTTTGTCAATGTGAAAGTAACAGAACTTCTGATTGGCTAAACCAAATGGTTTAGCCAATCAGAGGTTCTGTTACTTTCACAGTCAGAAAATCTTGAAGAATAAGACTAAGAACGTTCTTAAGAATGGTTGGTGAATACGGACTCTGGTAGTTCAGTCATTTGAGCAACATTTAATTTGTCATCTGCAAATGCTTTGAATTTGGAAAACAGAGCTCCAGATAGAGGGAGTGATTTTGATTTCAAAATTGAAAATATTAATCATTCTTCGCTAAACCCTATGTTATGGGTACTCATTAGAATCGTCACATCGAGATGATTCTAATGAGCACCCACAACATTGGGTTTGGAAGAGAAATAATGAATTTAGAACACCATTACTCCCTCTTGTCAGAAGGTCTGTGGAAAAGCTTAAAATTTTATTATTTTGGAAAGATTCAAACTGAATGTATGTTCAAATTTTGTTGTAGGTCAAGTCCAATAAAGACACATCAGACCCAGAGGATGATATCCCACTGAAAAAAGTGAAAACAAATCTGAATGTAAGTTGAACCCATTCCCTCTGAAAAACAAATTGCAACAGATGACTTTTCAATATCTTTGTTAAATATGGACTATTGAACCAGGGGCAGATCCAGGATTTATTTTTCGGAATGGGGGGTGGGGGTTTCCAGAAAATTTAATAGATTGATCATTACATGTTCAAATTTGCTACTACATAAAATTTTTGTATTTCCTGTCAGTGTGTAGATCTATAGTATATAATAGTATACCTTCGAACAATATTACTAGAAAACCTATGCAAAGAAATATTCTCTGAATAATTTTAAATCTTAGATTATTTAGGTTAAGGTTTGACATGAAACAATGAACTCTGTCATGGATCTAGAGCTACAGTCAACTATTGATACCATGCAGACTCATGTAGCTGCAAACGTCATGATGACATGCAACATGAATAAACCAATACGTAGATTGAGGTGTCAGAGCATTTAGTGATCTGCTGAGTGCTCCCAAAGTACTGTTGCAGAGTGTGCTGTGCTACCATAACCTAGAGCATTTGTTACATATGGGATGCAACTGGTTTAATACTTTAAACACTATTTTTAAATGCATTTCAAGTTGTTAAAACTAGTTCTTAATGGGTTTGAATTATGTTTTGATGCAGATCTAGAATCTTTTGCTACATTCATACTTGGTCAAAGTATCAGGCAGACTGCAGTTACTTTGAAAAATCCCTTCAGCCGTCCCACCCCCATCCCCGGTGGATCCAAGGATGTAACCTTTTACCAAACAATCTTGTGTTAACAACCCTAAAGAAGATGCCTTCTAGAAACATTGTGGGAAAAGGAGAAAATGCTGGTAACCAGCATTTTCTCCTCTTCCAACAATGTTTTCTACCCTTGCAAAGACAATTTCCATCATTTCAGCCACATCTTATTTGTAGTCTGCAAATGCTTGGAAAAGAGATAACAGAAATGAATACTAAGTGCATGTATAATTCTAAAAACATTATGACATAAAGAGAAACTGCAAATGCTCTTTTTGCTCAAAGTTTTCAAAAGTTGTCACTGGAGTTTTCTTTTTTGCCAGAAATGTTTTCTGCCCTGCTAAAGTGGACAAGTATATATAAACCATGTTCAGTGAAAAGGGAATTTAATGCATCTCCAAGCTGCACAGGCTGAACTGTGTTAAAACTTTTTGCTTTTGATAAATTGTGTTTGTCAAAGAATCACTCGACCTCAGGATTCACTTGTTGGACAAAATGGAGTTTATGAATTCATAATTACGTGATGACTTACTTGGTATCATGCTGAGAATGCATGACAGAGATGCATCAAACCCCTTTTTGCAAGGGCATGGCTCTTATATACTGTTTTAGTAATGATATAATAGGTCATGAATATTTGTTCCTATGTTTTTTTGCTTTACAGGAAGAAACAAAAAATACTAGTCCATCAACAGAAAAACTGCATGAACCAAGCAAAGTTATTAAAAAACAGAAGTCAGATTTAAACATATTCAGTGCATTAAGTGACTCATTAATGAAAAGTACCAGTGCTGAAACGCCAAATAACAAAGAATGCAAAATAGACGAGTCTGTTACGGTAGATGTTGTCGGTGATGACACTGATGCACAACAACTTGATTCTAAAAAGCTTGAAAAGGAAGTTAATACTCAAACAGATGCTAAAGACAAAAGTGGGAAGAAGTCTGATCAAGTGTCCGACTCCAGTCAGACAAAAACTGAGTCTGTGTCTAAAGATACAAAGTTAGGTAGTGACACTAAGGCTGTGAAAAGTGAAGTCTCTGAAGATCCCAAAGTTACTGTTTCAAAGACGGATGATAAGAAAACAGATAAAACTAAAGATAATAAAGAATCTCATAAAAGACGTGACTCTGTTGATTCTAAAGATAGCAAACATTCTCATCATCATCACCACCACCATCATCATCATCATAGCAGTAGCAGCAGTAGTCGAAGACACTCTCATGAACGGAGAGAGTCCGAAACTGACAGTAAAAAAGAGTCATCTAGTCACCGGAGAGATTCTCACGAAAGACATCATTCACATGAGAGAAAATCTCACAGCAAAGACAGAAGGGATTCCTCTTCTAATAGTTCTAAGAAAGACAAAGAAAGACCAGATAACAAATCTGAACAAGAGAAAAAAAGTGGCAAAGACTCAGCAAAACTTGAAAGGAAAGATAGTCGAGATAGAAAAGATTCATTATCCAGCTCTAGTGCAGTGACTGCTGACAAGAAGCATGTATTAGAGAAATCTAAAAGTGGTTCCATCAATAAAAAATCAGGAAAAGATAGTAAAGTGAAAGTGAAAAAGACAAAGAAAGAGGATATACCAATGGACCAATCAATGGTGGACTTATTTAAACCTGATAATTTGTCAGAAACTCCAAAAGAAGAGACTACTAATGTAAAAACAGAAACTGAAAAAGTTTCTGTTGAAAAGGAAACTAAAGTAAGGTTTATGGATGAGGTAGTCAGTAAAACTGAAGATAAGGGAGAAAAAACTATAGTAGCAAGTGGTCAGGCCAAGAGTGTTACAGTTAAGGAAATTGAGAAAGATTCAGTGAATGATGAGTCTGGAAAAGTAACAAGTAAAGTTGAAAATATTGTAGAGAAAGAAATCAAAGCAGAAATCCATACAAATACTGAACAAACAAAGGAATTTGAAGAAGTGAAAAGTGAAATTCATGGACTTGAAACTGGAGATAAGTGTATAGATAACAGTGTCATTGAAGGGCATGAAAATAAAACTGAAATGGAGAATGATAATGCAACGTTTATAGGTGTTGAAGTTATTCAAATCAACCAGGATACAACTGTTGATTCAGCCAATCAGGTAATGTCAAGCAGCACCATTCAGTTTGACAAACACACTGCTGATACAGCTGTTTTAAATGTAGACAAAGATATAAGACCTGATACAGATAGTAAACCTGAAAATGCTGAAAACAGTAAACCTGAAAATGCTGAAAACAGTCAGAAGGGAAAAAGTGAGGTTTCTAACAAATCTAGTGATCCAGAAAAAGTTGCAGGCAGCATCAGCAGTAAAGACAGTGTTGGAGAAAAAATCCAAAAGGAGTCTGTTCCTGAGAAACCTGCCACTAAAATTAGAAAGCCATTACAGATTTCTGACTTTTTCAAAGAAAAAAGGTTGAAAATAAATGATCCAAAACCAAAGAAGATAAGGCCAAGCACTCCTCCTTTTGAAAAGAAAGAAGAAAGTCCGATCACAAGTGCATCTCAAGATACCCCTACAAGGCAAAGCTCACGAAGAAATAAAGGTGTTGCTTTTGCAGAAATTTTGAAAAAAGAAAAACTTGGAAGTGGTAAGCACCAGTGAATTTTCTGTTGTTTATAAACATGTTAATTTGCAAAGTTTTAACTCTTTACCACACAACTTAATGTTAAACTTGTCGTGTTTGAAAGCATTTGATGGGACAAATAGGATGTATAAATGATGAGATTTGTCTTCGAAGTGGAAGAAAACATTTTGGGAAAAGGAGAAAATGTTGGTTACCAATATTTCTTGATTCCCTACAAGGTTTTCAAAAGCCATCTTTCTCAGGCTCTTCAAAACTCATCATTGTGTGGTAAAGAGTTAACCCTTTACCACACAATGACAAGTTTTGACAACCCTGCAAAAGGAGCCTTTTGAAAAAATTGTGGGAAAAGGAGAAAATGCTGGTAACCAGCATTTTCTCCTTTTCCCACAATGTTTTCTACCGTATCATAGACACATTCTATCCTTTGAGCTACATTTAAATTGTAGTGTGCAAATACTTTCAATTTGGACAAGTTCATATTTTTCTTGTGTGGTAAAGAGTTAAAGCATTTTTTGACAAAGGAAAGCTGCTCAAATGATGTTATTGGTCCCTGAACATGCAGAAATATTGTTGGAGAAGGAGGACATGCTGGTTACCTGCGTTTTCTTCCTTCTCCACAATGTTTTTAAAGACTTTCCTTGCCAGGGTTGTTTAGACACTGGATTGTTTGTGAAAGTGTCAAAAAAAGACATAGGCTTCTTTCCAAAAGTTCAATGAACTATGAACTGTTCACTGGTACTAACAGGGGTAAAGCGTTGTTGCTGAATCAGCAAAAAACAGTGCTTATAATCCAGGGGATGAAGGCTTGGCCAAGCTTGAATCCTTTACCAAACGACCCTGGCCTATGAAAACACTCTGGGAAAAGGAGAAATTACTGGTCAGCATTTTCTGTTTTTCCCATCATGCTTTCTATCTTTTTGGAGACAAATTTCACCATTTGAGCCACATTTGATAATTTGTCTGCAAATGCCTTCAATTTTGATAAGCTCAAAATTTGTTGTTTGGTGAAGGGTTGTAAACTGATGAAAATCCTTGCATCAGG
Source organism: Hippopus hippopus (assembly GCA_946811185.2). Taxonomy (NCBI): domain Eukaryota; kingdom Metazoa; phylum Mollusca; class Bivalvia; order Cardiida; family Cardiidae; genus Hippopus; species Hippopus hippopus. Next base: position 10,994,263 of record OX328113.1, on the reverse strand, counting down.
ATTCATTCCTTTCTGACTAACATTTATGTTTGAAAGCAACCAATGGCTTTGAGAGAGTGATATATATGTATCTTTCTGCTGAAAGTAATTCTAGGCATACATGGATAGGTGTACTTGCTTGTGTTATACGACTGAAATAATGTTGAAAGCAGTTTAATCTTTACCACACATTCCAAGTTTTATCAACCCCAAGGAAAAGACGTTTAAAAAACATTGTTTGAAAATAACGAAATGCTGATAACCAGCATATTTTCCTTTTAAAGAAATGCTGGTAACCGGCATATTTTCCTTTTCCCACAATGTTCTCTACCCTTTCAAGGTCAAATTTCATAGTTTGACTTCCGTTTAATTTGAAGTCTGCAAATGCTTTCAATTTGGACCAGTCAAAAATTTTGCTGTGGGTAAAAAGTTTACTTTCTATCAGATGACGAATTATTTAAAAGCCTTTTCCAGACTGCAATTGAATTGAGGGTCAAAATTTGGGATTTTACTTTCAAAGGGTAGAAACCAATGTGTGGTTGCCAGCATTTTCTCATTTTCCTGCTATAAAATCAAAAGCCATCTTCCTTGTGGTCATAAAACATGAAATTGGTTGGTAAACTAGAAGGGAACAAACAAACAAATGGATCGAAGTAGTCTATTCTTTATCATAGATGATGAAGAAGATCAGTTTGAAGATGATGAAAATGATGAAGATTTTGAAGATCCTGGGAAACTGTACTGTATCTGCCGCCAACCCCACAACCAAAGGTAAATACCTTTTCCTGACAATGATAATTATGAGCAATCTCTGCACGTACCACAATATGAGTCATGCTCTGTGAAAAGGGGGCTTAATGCATCTGCGAAAAGTATCGACCCAGGTGAGCCTGTGCAGTCCGCACAGGCTGACCTGGGCAGAAACTTTTCGCCATTGGCCAATTTTCTGTTTGTCAAAGGACCAGTCTACCTCATGATTAAGTCGATTATTTAAGAAAGTGGCTCTTATGGATCCATATTTTTGTGATGACTTGGGCTGGAATCCTGTATCACGGAGATGCATTAGGCCCCCTTTTGCCAGAGTGTAGCACATATATGGCCTGCAACACGCGAAAAGGGACATTCGGACATTTGCGTAAAGTGTCGTCTCGGATCGGCCTGCGCAGTCCGAGCAGGCTAATCCGAGACGGCACTTTACGACTACATTAGATTTTGTCCTACAATAGACATGCGCAAAACAGAAAATTACATAAAAAGGGGAAGTGTCATTTAGGATTAGTCTGTGCGGAGTGCGCAGGCTGGTTGGGGACGACATTTTACACATATGTCCGAGTGCCCCTTTTCGCATGTTGCAGGCCATATATCTGAGCCATGTTCTGTGTAAAGGGGGATTAATGCATCTGCAAAGAGTATTGACCGAGGTCAATGCTCCAGTAAATGGGATTTTACGATGCTTTATACTAAGCAAGTCATCACATGATTATGGTTCAACCAAATTCACTTTGTATAACAACCAGCTGAATCCTGAGTTAGAATGGTCCTTGGACATACAGAAAAATTTAGTCAAAGGTTTTGACAAAAGCCAGACTTTGTAGGCTGACCTTGACCGATACTTTTGGGAGATGCTTTAACCCTTTACCACACAATCCCGACTTTTAACGACCCTAAGAAAGAAGCCGTTAGAAAACACTTTGGGAAAAGAAGAAAATGCTGGTAACCAGCATTTTCTCCTTTTCCCACAGTGTTTTCTACCCTTCCCACAACAAGTTTTAATTTTTCAGTCACATTTATTTTGTCGTCTGCAAAGGCTTTCATTTTAGACTAGCCTAAAATTTTGTTGTTTGGTAAAGAGTTAAACCCCTTTTCACAGAGCATGACTGCCTTGTATGTTTTTACTATTTAGCCAGTTATTCCAAAAAGATTTCATTATGTCTTATTATCAGGTTTATGATATGCTGCGACTCCTGTGAGGAATGGTTTCACGGTAAATGTGTTGGAATTACCCGGGCACAGGGCCAAGAGATGGAGAAAAACAACGAGGAGTACATTTGCCCGACATGTTCGACAAAGGAAGGAGAGGTCTCCACAACTGCCACAGTCACTCCAGATCAAGTATGGCAAACAAAATTGACGTTCTGATTTTATTTATTGCCATAACATTTTACCATACAATCCTTTGTCTTAAGGACGCTTTTGAAGGTGGAGATTGAAAAACATTGTGGGAAAAGGAGAAACTACTGCCTACCAGCATTTTCCCATTTTGGTATAATATGCTCTGGCAAAAGGGGGCTTAATGCATCTCTGTGATGCCTTATACTAAGCAACTCATTACATAATTGTGGATCTATAACTATTTTGTAGAACAACCGGCTGAATCATGAGGTACACCGGTCCTGTGACATGTAGAAAATAGACAAATAGCAAACAGTTTCAACCTATGTCAGCCTGTGCAGACTGCACAGGCTGACATGAGTCGATACTTTGTACAGATGCATTAATCCCCCTTTTCACAGAATATGTCTAATAAATATGTAAAATGTAAAATGATGCTTAAGATTAAGCTGCATGAAAAGTTTTTGCTTATACTTTATTATTTTATCATATCATGGTTATTTTACTTTGACAGATATCAGTTGGCAGAGCCGAGGATCCCAACACAGAGGTGTCACAGTTGGAGAAAGCAGCCAATGTTTCTGTTCCAGATAGCACAGAGGTAGGGACTGGGGGAATGAGCATGTATATTTTTTACCCCATAAAGCATATGAGCCATGCTCTTTGAAAAGGGGGCCTAAAAAAGTATCGACCCAGGTCAGCCTGCACAGTCTTGGATTTACATCGACCACTTGTCTATTTTCTGGTCAAAACAATTCTGTTTTATGAATTCAGGGTTAACCCTTTACCACAAGATCCCTGGTTTTGACAATCCTTTTGGAAGAAATCTTTTGAAAGCATTGTAGGACAAGGAGAAAATGCCAATAACCAGCAATCTTTTTACCTTTTCAAAGACAAACCCTTTCATTTGAACCATAATTAATGTGTCATCTGCAAATGCTTTCAATTTGAACTTTGATGATTTTGTAATGATTAAGGCATTGGTACACCAATGTTTCTTTACTGTGGAGGTCTAAATGTGTTTATACTGCAGTGGTCTAATGGAGACACAACACAAATGTTTTTATACTGTAAGTGTCAAAAATTGACCTTGTTACATTAATATGTTTATACTGTGGGGGTCAAAAAGTGACATTGTAACATTAATATGTTTATACTGTAGGGTTCTAAAAGTGACATTGTTACACTAATGTGTTTATGCCATAGGTTCTAAAAGTGACATTGTTACATTAATGTGTATATACTGCAGGTTCTAAAGGTGACAATTTTACACTTATGTGACTATACTGTGGCGTTTTAAGGGTACATTGTAACATTAATGTTTTATTATACCCCCGCAAAACGAATGTTTTTGGGGGTATACTGGAATCAGCCTGTCTGTCCGTCAGTCCGTGTGTCCATCTGTGTACAAAATACTAGTAATTTTGTGTCGCGAACTCCTCCTACAGTTTTGCTGCTATTGTATTGAAAGTTTGGTGATACATTGATCGTATACTGAAGTTGTGCAAGACGCAGTTTTCAATCATCTACTCCCTATGATTCAAGGGTAATCTCCCCTTGAACTTAGAAAATGTTTTGTTAAATTGCATGTTTCTGTCAAAGCGCTGGCGGGGGTATTAAGTCACATTCAGTGACAGCTCTAGTTTTGTAATGGGCTAAAGGTGATACTGTTACACTAATATGTTTATACTGTAGGTTCTAAAAGTGACATTGTAACACTAATTTGTTTATACTGTAGGTTCTAAAGGTTATATTGGTATTCTAATGTGTTTATACCATAGGTTCTAAAGGTGGCATTATTACACTAATGTGTTGATACTGTTGGGTCAAAAAGAGGACATAGTTACTCTTTTGTGTTTATACTGTTGGGGTCAAAAAATGACATAAATACACTATTGTGTTTATTCTGTAGGGGTCAAAATGTGACACTGTTTTACACATGTGTTTATACAGCAGCGTGTTAAAGGTGGCCTTTTTACACTACTGTTTTTATACTGTAGGAGTCTAAAGGTGAGCAGAATCAAAGTGAACAAGATGAGAAAGAAATTTCCTCTACCGTTAAAACACCACCAAAACAGAAACCCATTAAACAGGCCACTTCAGCTACAAAGTCCACTCTCATGCAGCAGAAGAAGGCAGACACAGACTTGTCAGAAAAGCGGAACCGTGTCATTAAGATGTTCAAAGAAGGGGTAAGATTATCTCGTTAGTTAGTTCCACCCTTAATACTTCATGTCTAGCCTTGGGAAATTTCCTGTTTTAATTCATTTAGAAGAAGAACACTTTTTAACTCTTTAGGAAACAGCAATTCTATGACGACAACAATAGTTACGTTGGATACAAAATGAGATAAGGCCTGTGCATGCGCAGTCAGTGGCTTCAGTAATGGCGGATGTTTGAATGAAGTCAAACTCAGTGCAGTCGTTTAACAGTCTTTCATCGCTATTGAGCGAAAATTCGAGGTGTCTTATTTGACCATCGAATCTTGATATACCGAGGTGTCTTGATCGACCATCGGTTTTTTGGAAATTATCTTTATTAATCGTGTTTGGACGATTAATTAGTGTCTTTTTCCGTCCAACGTGTTTTTCGTAATGCCTACTGGTGGAGTTGTCTTGTTTGACCGTCAACTCTTGATATACCGAGGTGTCTTGATCAACCATTGGTTTTTTTATACGCCGTGGAAGGGAACATATATTGGCATCATCTTCTCCGTCTGTCCGTCTGTCTGTCCGTTCGTACATCCATCAGTCTGTGCGTAAACCTTTTAGATCACAAGTAACACAATATATCCATTGAGCTACCCAGGCAGATGCTAGAAATTCCAACACTTTAGTCTCTACAGCTGGCTGCTTGAAATAGAAGCCATGTGGTGGTGTATATTATGACGATGGCACTCTTGTTGGAAATTACCTTTATTAATCATGTTTTGACGATTAGTTTGTGTCTTTTACATATATATTTGGCAGGAAAGTAGAATACAGTATCAGCATTTTTACTTTTTTCACGATGTTATTAAAGCCCTCTCTGTCAGGATTTCTGAACCTTATGGGGCAGTTATTAATGCAGGGGACTTGAAACCATGTGGTCACTAGTTTGAATGCCTAGCTTGGTTGATTTGTTTCCAAGGATTGATGATAGATATTGTGACAAGGTTCATTCTTCTTACGGCTGATCATTGTTTTGACAGTGGTTATTTAGGAAAGCAGGAAGTAGCTTGGGAAGAAATTGTGATAAGTACTGGTAAAAGAAAATCCAGGAAAGCAAGGATGGTTGCAGTTGTCCCCAGGATATAAAATGGTTCACACTATGCAAACAAACTTTAAGGATTTTTGAAACATCGAACTGTTTGCACATTAGAAGCATAGTCTTCAACTTTAGAATCCTTTATATATATCTTATCTCTTTACCAAACAACAAAATTTTAGATTTTTCCAAATTGAAAGCATTTGCAGACAACAAAATTCATTTTATTTCAGCTGATGTGATTTGCCTTTGGTAGGATAAAAAGCAATGTGGGAAAAGGGAGAAAATGCTGGTTACCAGCATTTTCTCCTTTTCTCATATGGTTTTCAAAAGCTTTCTTTCTTGGGGTCTTTAAATCTCGGAATAGTGTGGAAAAGGGATAATAAGAGCCAATCATTGAAAAAGGAATTCCCTACAATTTTGCAGGACTCTCCTAGAACTGATAAACCGAAGGTATCTGTTTGTGTTCAGTGTAGATTACGTCCCGCAAAACCTGGCACAAAGTTTTGTAGTGGGGAGTGTCAGGTTCAATACGGACAAGAGATTCCAAAACCAGTCGGAATATTGAAAGTCACGTTTTCAAAGGAAAAAGAAGCGGTAATGATTCAACATTTACTTTTATGTTGACTTCTTGGGTCTTTTTCAGACTTCTGAATTCATATTGAAGTAGTTTGAAGAAGACATTAAAAATGGCTTAACCAGTTACCACACAATCCCCAGTTTAATGAATCTTAAAGAGAAGGCTTTTGAAAACATTGTGGGAAAAGGAGAAAATGCTGGTAACCAGCATTTTCTCCTTTTCCTACAATGTTTTCTAGCACATCAAAGACAGAAATCATAATTTGAGCTACATTTATTTTGTTGTCTGCAAATACTTCTGATTTGTTTGAGTCTAAAATTTTGTTGTTTGGTAAACAGTTAAATGATGGAATTTATCCTTGAAAGAGTAGAAAATGTTGCGGGAGAAGGAGGAAATATTGGTCATCAGCATTTTAACCAGCATTTTCTCCATTTCCCACAATAGCTTCAAAAGTCATCTTTCTCAGGTTCAAATAACAAGAAATGGTTTCGTAAAGGGTCAAGCTGCAGATATCACCTTAAATTTATACCACACAAAAAAATTTAGGACTTTATCAAATTGAAAGCATTTGCAAACAACAAATTGAATGTAGTGATAGGGTAGAAAGCCTTATAGGAAAAGGATAAAATGCAGGTTACCAGCATTTTCTCCTTTTCCCACAATGTTTTCAAAAGCCTTCTATTATGTCTAGGTCTTTAAAAGTCGGGATTGTTTGTTAAAGGGTTAATTTATTTATAAAGTTATATGCATTTCTTGATTTTAGAACTGATAATTAACCTTGAAACATTTATATTTATATTGATCTCCTGAAACGAAGCAGTTTGCACATATCATTAATCCCTTACCACACAATCCCAAGTCTTAATGACCCGCAGGAAAAAATGCCGGTGACCAGCATTTTTTCCTTTTCCCACAATGTTTTTTGCCCTGTCATTGACAAATTTTGTCAATTGTGCCACCTTTAATTTGTCCTCTGGAAATGCTTCAATTTCAACCAGTCTTAAATTTGTCTCTTGGTAAAGAGTTCATTCTTTTTCCAAAAATCCAGTGTTCTTGTGGATGAAAGTGATTTAAACAGCCTTACAAGATGATTTCATCTGATATTAAACCTTAAGCTGCTAAGCGTGACTAAAGAATCTTTTGTAGACAGTGTAGATCAAGATCAGACTGCACAGAACGTGCAGTCTGATCTTTGATCTACACTGTCTGATAAGGAGATACTTTTTCTCCAAAATTAACTTTGAAATAGCAGTGTTTGGATTTTTTCGATCCACTTGAAAGTTTCATTTTAATTATTTAGTAGGTTATGAGTTAACAAAACTGAGGTGCCTTTACTTTCATTTCCATGGATCTGATGAGAGGACATGGTATTCAACCCGTTAGAAAAATGGGCTGAAAAGGAAGGAGTCTTGTGTTCAGATCTATGCTTGGCTATGCTCTTTTTCAAGAATAGATGATCGATATTGCAACAGAATTCATTTATACTCAACATGATTTCAATAATGTTTGTATTGAAAAGTTACCAGTAGCTTGAAAAAAGCATTGCTCAATGTACTGGTTAAAAAAAAAACAACTAGGAAATATGAATAAGTGACCGAAATAGTATAGCAAACTGCATTACCTCTTTACCAAACAATCACATGTTTTTACGACACTGAAAAAGACAATGAAAACATGAGGGAAAAGGAGAATAGTATGTAGTGCAAGAAATCCAGGAAAGCATGGATAGATGCACTGGTTGCCATGACATAATTGAAATAGCTTAGAAAATAGCATTTAAAACTAAAGTCAGCAAACTAGACTTTTACATGTCAAAAGAAACAAGGAACAATATCCGTTTGGCTATATCCAATAAGTCAGCCAATCAGAAGTTGTGTTCGTTTGTAAATTTGAATGCAATATAGAATGGTCGTTGAAAATGGTCTATAATTGAACAATGTTATAGCCACTGATCTCGTTATTTTCAAACAGGAAAAGAAGATCAAAGCAAAGCATATTGCTGTTGTTGAAAAGTCAACAGGAAAGACTCTGACAGGAGAGAAAGCGCCAAGAGAAAGTGAGCTGAAGGAATGGTTGTCAAACCATCCAACATTTGAGGTTCTCAAGGTGCATAAAAAACCAACTCCAAGTAAGAATTTATATAATTGAACTTGTAGATTTAACCCTTTACCACACAATCCTGATGCTGAAAATGGTGCTTAGATACCAAAGAAATTCTTAATGGGTGTACATGTCGTTAGTCAGAGTCAGAAAGAGTATTAAACAAATTAACACAAAAGTGCTAATCACTAACTTCTTCGATATTTGTAGACAGTGTAGATCTAGATAAGGATGACTGTTGTGGACAGTACATGCAGTCCATCTTTTATTTACATTATGCATTTTTCTGTGAAAAATTCTGGCAAAAGTACCCTTCAAATTGCTTTGCTGGTTTAGAAAGTCCATTTTATAGGTGCTCTAAGAGTGAATATGTTTGACTCAAATGAAAGAATAAATTCTCTCTTCTATCAACAACTTTAAGCTTTTACCACTCAATCCCAAATTTCAATGACCCTGAGCCACATAGATAAAGCAGGACATACTTCAAGTTTTCAACAAATATTTTACAGGTAAACAGTTGGATGACAAGTCGTCACAGCAAAGTAAAAGTGGTAAAACTGAAGATACGGAGACAAGTCATGAAGGGCCTGAACCAGTCAGGTTGAATGTTAGAAAAGGACTAAGAGATGCTTTGGCTTCCAGGTATATAAAAGAATTTTTAACCCTTTGCAAGGAGATCTCATGTTTTTATAACTTGAGGAAGAAGGCTTTTTTCTCCTATTACTATTATGTTTTCGACCCAAACCAAGACAAATTTTAAAAATTTGAGCCACATTTAATTTGTCTTGTACAAATGCTTCCACTGTTGAATAGTCGAGAAATTTATTGTCTGGTGATGAGTTAATTTTATTCTTTTTGTTTTACATCCATTGTGAATTAGTTGCACAGTTTACATTTATCTAATGTTGAAATTGGCATAAAACACCAGTCAGTCAGTCAGTCAGTCAGGTCAGTCAGTCATGTCAGTCAGTCAGGTCAGTCAGTCAGTCAGTCATGTCAGTCAGTCAGTCAGTCGGTCATGTCAGTCAGTCAGTCAGTCATGTCAGTCAGTCAGTCATGTCAGTCAGTCAGTCATATAAATTAATCACAATGATTTGCTTCCTAGAAAACCTTTACCAGTACCTGCCCAGTGACCAGGGTAGTTCCAAAAATTGACCAGTGTAGTTTTAATTCTTGACCGTACTCTTCTCAGAGTTCAAAACCGTAGAATCTCTGCTGTGAGAAGCTGAAGTTATAGCCCATACACTGTTCTCTTCCTAGAGAGTGAATTAGCAGACCAAGCATTCAGAGTATAAAATGATTGATCCATGCTCTACTACAAGGGGGTTTAATGCAGGATGCATTTTACCAAGCAAGCCATCACGTAACTATGGCACCATAGAATCCATTTAGTCTTACCACTGACTGAATCTGGAGGTAGAATGATCCGTAAACATGCAGAAAATTGACCAATAGCAAAAAGTATCAACCCATGTCAGCCTGCGCAGACTGCGCAGGCTGACATGGGTCGATGCTTTTTGCAGATGCCATAAGCCCCCTTTTCACAGAGCATGACTTAATTATGACATAATTTTACTTAATTGCAATAATATGTTGCATTGACAGTGGAATGTAAACGCATTGTGCCGTTTTATTTTTTACCAGGGCAGAGACAGCGGACGATATCATGCTCTCTAGCAGTGAGATCAAAAGACTGGCACTGGGTATTGAGAAGGAGCTTTACTACTATTTCAAAGACACGGATTCTAAGTACAAGGCTAAATATAGAAGTCTCGTCTTTAATATTAAAGATGTAAAAAATAAGGTACCAAGATCTTTTTCCTTTTACCTTTGTTTCATGTTTTACTGATCCTATGTTTTGAAAACAATATGGGAAAAGATGAAATTGCTGATAACAAGTATTTTCTACAATTTAACTGCCTGTCCCTCAATATTTTTCGCTCTTGAAAAGACAAATTCTTTCACTTGAATCACATTTGATATTTAATGTTGTCTCAAAATGTGTTCAAAATCACACAGATATGGAGGTTGATTAATTTTCAAATACATGTATTTTTTAAGTTCTAATGCAACATTCTTAAGTTTATGGTTACTCATTTTAATACCTAATTCTTAATTCAGGAGTGTATTGAGGATTATGACTCCTAACTCATCGGTAAATATCATGTAACACCGACGTTTTTGTAAAGGCTATTCGGCCAATCTTTGCAGCTTCCGTCTTTTAATATGAGAGGTAGGGGCCGTAGACCTTAAATTTCAAATACCATGCCAATATTCAATTGCTTTCCAAATAATTTTACCACAAGTGTTTTTGAATGGAAACAAGTAAGCGATTATCAGCTTCCTGTATCTCTGCTTCCCTTGTTTATTTACCTATAGAATACTAAGCATGTCTCAACATCAGACTGTAGTCTGATGTTAGATCTACATTGTCAGCAATGTTTTGAAATATCCTGGCAAAATGACTCTTGAAATTGCAACAATAAAAGTCTGTTTTTCTGCTTAAGAAATTCCTTGTCATTTCTTCAGAGCTTGGAGCACTGAAGGAATGAGATGGACCCTTTCTGTTCAGAAGAACAGCTGAACTTACTACTGTTATATGGTTTGTTTTTGTCAGAATAATATGTAACATAGTAGCAAACAGTATAGATTCAAGATCAGACTACACTGTCTGTGAAAGGAACTTGGGCCAGGTCCAGCACTTTAAGGAATAGGGATTAATCCTTTACCAGGATTCCTTGTTCTAATGACCCTGATGAATGAGGTTTTTGAAAACATTGTCAAAAGAGGAGAAAATGCTGCTTACCAGCATTTTCCCCTTTTTACACAATGTATTCTACCCATTTGCAAGTCCATAGACAAATCCATTAATTTTTCCAGATGTACTTTATCATCTACAAACACTCTCGCTTTGGACCAGTCTTAAAGTGTGTTGTTTGGGGAAGATTTAAGACACCTGTAAGGACTGTTTTGCTTTGTAGAATTGTTGCTCACATGTATGAATACTTAACTTTTCTCAACTACTACATATTTAACAACTTCACCTTATTATAATTATTGCACAGGGTTTGTTCCGGAAGATTTTAAATGGTAGAATACGGCCGTTTAAACTAGTCAGAATGTCAGCGGATGAGCTTGCGTCCAAAGAACTTGCTCAGTGGCGAGAACAAGAGACCAAGCATGTATGTAGTTAATACTTTATTTATCTTTCAGGGTGTATAATACATAGAGGATATTTGTTTATTGCGGTGAAAGGTCGAAATTTATTTCATCAAGTGAACATCATTGGTAATATTTTTACAAGTGGTGCAGCCACTCGTGAAAATATTACCGGTGATGTTCACGAGATGAAATAAATTTGGATCTGTCACCAAAAAAACAAATTTTCTATTTATTTCATGCTTTTAACCCTTTCTGGGGGAACTTAATCAAAGTCCAGTACAGTTCTTTTCATTTATTCCCCGTGGCGTACCCCCTCCGCATAGCAATGCATTACAATATTATGTCAAGCGTGAGAAATGTAAGGTAAATTATTTCATCTTTCCATCTGGTTTTTAGGCACGCGCATTTTACCTCGGTAACTAGTGCGTGGGAACAACTGTTTCCGCCTTCAATTGAAGAGTTAGAATATAAAAATCGGTATTTTCACTGGTCGTAACCATGAAATATCGAAAAATATTTCACCTGTATTTCTCGATAAACTACCAGAAAGCATGAAATAAGTATGAGTCATCCTCTGGCAAAAGGGGGTTGAATGCATCCCCATGATGAGTGATATGAAGCAAGTCATCACAAAATTTTCTCCTTTTCCCACAAGGCTTTTTCCTCAGAGTCGTTTAAAAATAGGATTGTGTGGTAATGGGTTAATGTGCTGGTATTCTTCGACCATTCTAGATGGCAATCTTTGTCTGATTCTAAATTCAGAAAGAAACACAATTTCTGATTGGCTAAAGCTAGTCTGATTGGCTAAAACAAATTTGGCAAAACCATTTGGTTTAGCCAATCAGAAATTGTGTAAATTTTAAATTTAGTCATTAAACACTTTACCAAACAATCCTGAGTTTGAAGGACCCTAAAGAAGACTTTTGAAAACACTAGGGGAAAAGAAGAAAATGCTGGTAAAAAACATTTTCTTTTTCACAATGTTTTCTACCCTACCAAGAAAAAATTTCAGATTCTGAGTCACGATTATTTTGTCATCTGCAAATGCTTTCACCAACCATTCTTAAGAACATTCTCAGTCTTATTCTAGATGTAGAATGTAACACACCTTCTGATTGGCTAAACCAAATTCTGATTGGCTAAACCATTTGGTATAGCCAATCAGAAGTTGTGTTACTTTCAAATTTAGAAGATTCTGGAGAATAAGACTAAGAATGTTCTTAAGAACGGTGGTGAATACAGGCTCTGGATGTTGATGTTGACGTGTATTTTCACAGAGTATTGAGATGATCAAACAAGTTGAGACAGAGCTACAGAAGGAGCCAGTACAAGTAACCAAGAAAACCCACAAGGGTGAGGTGGAGGTGGAAGGAGAAGGGGGCCTAGATCTCAGTAACCTTGTGCAAGAGGTAAGGTTGAATAATAGAACAGGTGGCCTGCAACAAGCGAAAAGAGGCATTCTGACATTTACGTAAAGTGTTGTCTCGGATCAGCCTGCGCAGTCTGCACAGGCTAATCAGAGACAACACTTTACGACTACATTAGAGTTTGCGCTACAGTAGACTTGGGCAAAACACAAACTTGCATAAAAAAGGAGAGCGTCGTTTCGGATCAGCCTGCGTGGACTACAGAGGCTGATCTGGAACAACACTTTACGCAGATATCCGAATGCCCCTTTTCGAGTGTTGCTGACCAGGTATTAACTCTTTACCAAACGACAAAAATTTAGACTGGTCCAAATTGAAAGTATTTGCAGACGACAAAATGAAAGTTACTGAAAATTTGGAATTTGTTTTGGAAAGGGTAGAAAACATTGTGGGAAAAGGAGAAAATGCTGGTTACCAGCATTTTCTCCTTTTCCCACAATGTTTTCAAAAGGCTTCTTTCTCAGGGCATGGCTCAAAAACTGAAGTCTGCCTATCTTGCCTATGGAAGGGAAGAAAACATTGTGGAAAAAGAAGAAAATGCTGGTTACCAGCATTTTCTTCTTTTCCCACTATGTTTTTAGAAGGCCTCTCTCACAGGGGGAAAACCCAGGATTGTTTGGTAAAAGGGTTAAGGTTTTCAACTTTAACTTCATTTTTAGCTCTGCTGTTCTTGAAGAAAAAATGTTGAGGTGTTGTCATAGCCCTGTTGTCGTCTGCGTTGTTGTGATGCAAAATTTGTGACAGTTTATTGTGTCTCTGTCATTACAGAAATTCACTTTAAACTTTAACAGGTTGTTAACTAGCAAAACTTGAACCCCCATTGCATGATCAGGTAACCAGCAAAATATTTTTGACACATTTATGCCCTTTTTTTGACTTGGAATTTTCACTGAAAATCAAGCAACTGCAGCGCAGTGCTAGCATTTACATGCAGTGCTCTTGTTAAGGTCTACAGCCCCTTACTTATCGGTAAACATCAATGTTTTCGTAAAGGCTATCTCGGCAGTTTCTGTCTTTTAATATGAGAGTTAGGGGCTGTAGACTCACTAACTCATCGGTAAATATGGTGTAACATCAATGTTTTCGTAAAGGCTATTCAGCCAATCTCAGCAGCTTCCGTCTTTTAATATGAGAGTTAGGGCCCATTGACCTTAAGTGCTAGGGTCTTGCTTGGCTCATTGGTGAAGGTGTCAAATTTGTAATCTGCCAGTCTCATGTTCAGTTCTCACTGGAGAGGCGAGGGTTTTTTTTTTTCTTGTTTAATTATCCTTTGGCAAGAGATCTTTGAATGATGAAATCCAGGACACACTTGAATAAGTGATCTGTGGCTTTTGTATCACTTAACTCTTTTCCAAATAACAATTTTTGACTGGTCCTAATTGAAAGCATTTGCAGACGACAGTTGAAATGTAACTGATAAAATGAAATTTGTTTTTGAAAGGGTAAAAAATATTGTGGGAAAAGGAGAAAATGCTGGTTACCAGCATTTTCTCCTTTTCCCACAATGTTTTCAAAAGGCTCTTTCACAGGGTCATTAAAACTCGGGATTGTGTGGTAAAGAGTTAAATAATGTTTTCTGTGGTGTAAACATCAATCCAATTTTTTAAGTATAAACTTCTTGGAATGAATTATTTTTCCTTTTCTTTTTTAAAACAGACAAAGAAAGAAGCACCAAAAGTAGAGGAGAAGACTGATTTACTGGCAGACCTATTACCGGATACAACAGATCAGCATGGAAATCACTTGTTTGATTCTAACTGTAAAATTTGTACGGGCAAAGTGGTACCTGGACTTGATGCTACGCCATCTAAATCCTCGAAGGTCTGTATAAAAACATGCGTATCATTTCTGTTACTGCCAATGATTAGTCAAATAGCTTCTGCAGATGGCATAGATCTGAACCAGATCAAGACTAGACAGTACAGAATGTGCAATCTGATCTTGGATCTACACTATCAGCTAACATATTTTGCCTTCTGACCAAAATTTTCTTCATTTGCATCAGAAATCTACCTCTAGACCCTCAAGAAAATTGACTATATGTAATCATTTTCGACACAATAACGAGTTTAAACAACCCCCAAGGAGAAAGGCATCTAAAAATATTGTGGGAAAAGCTGAAAATGCTGGTAACCAATGTTTTCTGCCTGTTCAAAGACAAATTCTATCTTTTGAATAACATATTCATATGCTAATGCTTATAAATTAGACTGGGGTAAGATTTTGTTTTCTGATAAAGAGAGGTTAATTGACAGGGAAAGATTTTATAGATAACAGGAATATTTTCGGCCTAGTAGGGAAGTAGCAATTCCTTCTATAATATTGATTGTAAAACTCTGCAATTTTAATAGAGAAAAATGAAAAAAAAAAGAACAGCTGATATCATGTGTGTACACTCTGACAATAGACAATATTTTCAATGCTGACATTTAGGTCCAGTGAACCATGTGACAGACCTAGTTTCCAGATCAAATGATAAGGGATCAAATGGGGGGGGGGGGGTTTGTTACGTCGTGCAATAAAAGTTTGAATTTATTTTTAACTCTTTACCAAATGACAAAACTTTAGACTCGTGCAAATTGGAAGCATTTGCAGACAACAAATTAAATGTAGCACAGATTATGAAGTTAGTCTTTGAAAGGGTAGAAAGGGTATAAAACATTGTGTGAAAAGGAGAAAATGCTGGTTACCAGCATTTTCTCCTTTTCCCACAATGTTTTCAAAAGTCCTTTTCATAAGGGTCATTAAAACTTGGGATTGTGTGGTATAGAGTTAAACATAATAAACAAGGTAGGAGTTGGGATTTACTGTTGTCCTGTTAAAGTTCTGATCTATTTTAAAAGTAGCTGATCATTGCGTTTGTATCCGACAGCCTGTGAAGTCTGAGACCACACCACCAGTGAAGGAGAAGGATGAGAAGTCAATGACTAAACAAGAGAAAGATCTACAAGCTGAAGAGGTTGTCAAGGAAGTACTCAAGGCTATACAGAGAGCTAAAGAAGAAGCTCAAAGAGAAGAAAAAGAAGCCAAATTAGGCTCATCAGTCACTGTCAGGTATCTACTGTACAGTCATTTAACCCTTTACCACACAGTCCCAGGTTTTAAGGACCCTAACAAAGAGGGCTTTTGAAAACGTTGTGGGAAAAGGAGAAAGTGCTGGTAACCAACACTTTCAGTTCTTTCAAAGACGATTCTTTTCATTTGAGTTACAGTTGATTTTCGTCTGAAAATGCCTTCAAATTGGCCAAGTCAAACATTGTGTCATTTGATAAAGAGTTAACCCTTTACCAAATGGTGCAGGGTTTTGACGATACTGAGGGACCAGCTGAATTTTACATGGAATAGAATTGTTTCAATTCATTTAAATGTATAGTTATACGGAAAACGAAAGGTTTTAAATACATTTAAAAGGCAAAAAGTTAAGTTTTGACTCAGGTCGGCGTGCGCAGACTGCACAGGCTGACCCGAGTCGCCGAGCCAGGTAACTCAGTCGGTAGTGTACAAGACTTGTGAGCAGGGGGTCGCTGCTTCAATCCCTGGCTCAGCCAATTTCTTTCCGAGGATTGATGATGGTCATTGCGACAGGATTCATTCCTCTCTCACCACTTATCATTGTTTCGACAACAGATATGTGGGAAAGCAGCCAGTGGCTTGGAAAGAATATTGTGCAGAGTACTGGTAAAAGGAAACTCTAGGAGAGCATGGATAGGTGCACTGGCCACCGCAATATAACTGAAATAATGTACAAAACAGCATTAAACACCATACAATCAATCAATCAATCTGACCTGAGTCTGTACTTTTCACAGGTACATTAAACCTACCTTTAACAGATCACAGCTCATCTGTAAACAAACTTTATTTGTTCAGTTAATGGGAAATGCTTACGAAAGGTTAGAAAGCATTTTTGGAAAAGAAGACAATGTTGATAATCAATAATTTTCCCTTTTCTCACATTGTCTTCAAAAGCCTTCTCTTCTCAGGAAGTTTTAATCTTTTTACCCTTTCCAGGTCACCAGACTCAGCTCTTAGCTCTGGTTTAGACAAAAAGGAGAAATTTACGCCCAGTGGACCCATGCTATGGAAAGGGTTTATCTACATGCAAGATGTTTCAAAGTTTGTGACCACAGCTTATATCATTACAGGACCTTCAGAAAATCTGGTGAGTAAAAACTGGTCACTTAGTCTGCCTCATTTCAATTTTAATTCTGAAAGGAAAAGTTTTAGTTTGAACGATTCTGGATTTTAACAACCCTGAGGAAAAACTGCTCTTGTAAACATTTTGGGAAAAGGAGAAAATGCTGGTTACCAGCATTTTCACCATTTCCCACAATGTTTTCTACCCAGTTGTAAAGGAACCCCATCATTTGAGCCACATTTTATTTATCATTAAAGTTTTGTGAAAATGATAAATGCTGATGGCATGGATTTTCTCCATTTCCAACAATATTTTTTACCCTTTCAAAGGCAATTTACTTCATTTTTGCCATGTTTAATTGGTTGTCTGCAAATGCTTTCAACAAGAAACAATGTAAAATTTTGATGTCTGCGAAAGAGTTATATAGAGGGTTTTTTTTTTTCAGTGAAAGATCGATATGTAATATTACCGATGATGTTCACTCAATTAAAAAAAAAATTCGGTCTTTCACTGAAAAAAATAAATATTCTATCTTTTTCATGCTTCTAACCCCCATTTTGTTCGGACTTTCATCAAAACCCAGTACAGTTGTTTTCTGTAATTCCCCATGGTGTACTTTCCCACCCCCCCACCACTACATAAGAATGCATCACAATATCATGTAAGGCGTGAGAAATGTAGGGTAAATGTGCGTAAATTACGTCATATTTTCGTCTGGTTCAATGGCACACACTGTTTAATTAGGTAACTAGTGCATGGTAACTACTGTTTTTGCCTTCAACTGAAGAGTTACAGAAATACTTACTGTTAATTTCAGTGGTCGTTACTATGAATTATCAAGTCTTGTAATCCTCTATTATTTCCTGATAAATTACAGGAAAGCATGAAATAGAGGATATTTGGTTTTTACGGTGAAAGATCGAAATTTATTTCATCGAGTGAACATCATTGGTAATATTTTCATGAGTGGCGCAGCCACAAGTGAAAATATTACCGATGGTGTTCACGAGATGAAATAAATTTAGATCTTTCACCGAAAAAAAACAAATATCCTATATATTTCATGCTTTTAACCCTTTCTGGGTGGGACTTAATAAAAATTTTACCAATGGTGTTCACGAGATGAAATAAATTTAGATCGTTCATCGAAAAAAACAAATATTCTATATATTTCATGCTTTTAACCCTTTCTGGGGGGAACTTAAAAATCCAGTACAGTTCTTTTCAGTTATTTCACATGGCGGACCTCCTCTGCATAGCAACGCATTACAATATTACGTCAAGCACGAGAAATGTAAGGTAAATTACATCATATTTCCATCTGGTTGTGAGGCACGCGCATTTTACCTAGGTAACTAGTGTGTGGGAACAACTGTTTCCGCCTTCAATTGAAGAGTTAGAATATAAAAATCGGTATTCTCACTGGTCATAACCATGAGATATCGAAAAATATTTCACCGATATTTCTCGATAACCTACCGGAAAGCATGAAATAATATCCATTATTTTATTTTCAGACATTACCAGATACAATTACTGTATGTGGACGAATCAACCCAGAACATGTGTGGGATTATCTTAGTAAAGTAAAACAGGCAGCCTCTAGGGTAAGTTCCTTTTCCACATGATTCCATGTTTTATGACCTTGAAGAAAAGGCCAATTGGAAACATAGTGAGAAACATAGTGAGAAAAGGAGAACCAGCATTTTCTCCTTTTCCCATAATGCTTTCTTCCTTTTTAAAGACAAAGCTTATCATATGAGTTATATTTTTTCTTTCTCTTTTCAACTGAAATTGAAGGAAATTTAGCAAGACAGTTTTTAGCTCCACTGGCCGAAGGCCAGAGAGCTATTGTCATGGCGTTGTGTCCGTCGTCCGTCCGTCCGTTCGTGCGTGCGTCCGTAAACTTTTTCTTTAAAAAACTTCTCCTCAGAAACTATTGACTGGATTTTTACCAAATTTCACAGGAATGTTCCTTTGGTGGTCCTCTTTCAAATTCCTTCAAATAATTGTGTTCCATGAAGAATTCTGGTTGCCATGGCAACCAAAGTAAAAAACCTTTAAAAATCTTCTCCTCCCAAACCGCTATTTGGATAGCATTATTATTTTGCAGGAATGTTCCTTAGATACAGGTTTACAGAATTCCTTAAAAAAAAAAAGATCTGTCAAAAAACATAGCTTTTATGGGAGACTCATTTTCCTTTTATGGTATAAAGTAAAATCTTTGAAAAATTTCTTCTCTAAAACTATTCATTGGATTTCATTGTTGTTAGCTCCACTGGCCGAAGGCCAGCGAGCTATTGTCATGGCGTTGTGTCTGTCGTGCGTCCGTCCGTGCGTCCGTGCGTTCGTTCGTCCGTTCGTGCGTCCGTAAACTTTTTCTTTAAAAAACTTCTCCTCAGAAACTATTGACTGGATTTTTACCAAATTTCACAGGAATGTTCCTTTGGTGGTCCTCTTTCAAATTCCTTCAAATAATTGTGTTCCATGAAGAATTCTGGTTGCCATGGCTACCAAAGTAAAAAACCTTTAAAAATCTTCTCCTCCCAAACCGCTATTTGGATAGCATTATTATTTTGCAGGAATGTTCCTTAGATACAGGTTTACAGAATTCCTTAAAAAAAAAAAGATCTGTCAAAAAACATGGCTTTTATGGGAGACTCATTTTCCTTTTATGGTATAAAGTAAAATCTTTGAAAAATTTCTTCTCTAAAACTATTCATTGGATTTCATTGTTGTTTTGCAGGTAAGTTCCTATGGTGGTTGTCTACCAAATTGTTTCTTCAGTGAGCTAAAATGCAGGATTGAATGATAATTGTTAAAAACTTCCTTTCGCCATTATAGAAATATCAGGCCTGTGGAGCGATACAGGCGCTCAAGCGCCTCTAGTTATATAATCTTATAGCTTCCTTCTCTACTGTTTTCATTGCTTGCATAATAAAGGTTACATATTTATTTAAGTCATGCTCTGTGTAAAGGGGGCTTGATGCATCTGCAAAAAGCTGCCCGGGGTCTAAACTTTTGCTATAAATTAATTTTCTGCATGTCCAAAGACCATTCTACCTCATGATTCAATTGAATTACACCAAGGAAATCTTTACATAGATATAAATGAATCAGTAAAATCCATTTTGTGCCATTTATTTTGAGCCACATTTGTCATCTGCAAAAGCTTTTAATATGGACAAGTTAAAACATCTTGCTGTCAGATAAAGAGATATTTGGTGAAGCAAATGACCTCTGATTTCAGGACATATCGGTGGTCAGGTTCATCCCAGGTGCAAGCGAAGAAAAGGCCGCGTACATAAACCTGTACTCATACCTCAACAGTCGTAGTCGATGCGGGGTAGTCGAACACAAGGCAAAACATATTAAAGATTTTTACATCGTACCGTTGGCATCTCACAGTAAAATACCCGCTGTTCTGCTTCCATTTGATGGTCCAGGTTGGTTAGATTCTTTAACTCTTTCACTACTGAATAAATAAATTGCATTTTCTCAAAGGCTAAAAATATACTTCCTTTGCAAGATCAAGAGACAGTTTGGTCATAATCTCGAATATTGCAGTGGACAGTGTAGATCAGAGATGAGACTGCATGTTCTGTGCAGTCTGATCTTGATCTGCACTGTCCACAAAGGCTTCTTGTGTTTTCAGTGGTATGGAAAGGGTTAAACCTTACCAAACAATCTCATGTTTTAACAACCCAGGTGGAGAAAGCTTTTGGAAAACATTGTGGGAAAAGGAGAAAATGCTGGGAACCAGCATTTTCTCCTTTCTCTTAATGTTTTCTAACCTTTCCTAACAAAAACCCCATCATTATATCCCCACAAAACGAATGTTTTTGGGGGTATACTGGAATCAGCCTGTCTGTCCGTCCATCCGTGTGTCCGTCTGTGTACAAAATACTAGTAATTTTGTGTCGCGAACTCCTACTACAGTTTTGCTGCTATTGTATTGGAAGTTTGTTGATACATTGATCGTATACTGAAGTTTTGCAAGACGCAGTTTTCAATCATCTACTCCCTATGATTCAAGGGTAATCTCCCCTTGAACTTAGAAAATTTTTTGTTAATTTGCCTGTTTCTGTCAAAGCGCTGGCGGGGGTATTAAGTCACATTCAGTGACAGCTCTAGTTTGATCTACATTTGATTTCTTGTCTGCACATGCTTTCAATAGGGAAATGTCCAAAATTTTTTTACAGTAAAGAGTGAAGTTTTGTCGGGTTTTTAGATTAATATATGGTACAGGCCTTAAAAAGTTGATGAAACTTTACAGCAAACAATCTGTTGGACTATTAGCATAGCTGCTTTCGAAGAAAGATCCCAGTTACTGTCGTACCTGTAGTGTTGTTTTCATCTGGGTTTGTGCTGTCGTCTGGATCATGCAAAAACTTTGACATTTTATAACATCATTGTAATTACTGAAGATATTTACTTCACACTTGGACAGTCTGTTAACTGTCAAAAAGGAAACTCATACAACAGGGGCAGGTAACCATCAAAATATTTTTGATACAGTTATGCCCCTTTTTCAACTTGCGGAATTTTTACTGAAAATCAGCTGCAGCCGAGCACTGGCACCCACATGCGAAGCTCTTGTTTCTTGTTCCCACAAAGTTTCTACTGTTTTAATGACAAATCCAAATGTGAGATACATCTAATTTTTTTACCCTGTAAAGGCCCACAATTTGGACAAGTATTAAATGTTATCGTCTGATAAAGAGTTACAAGTTTGATAGATTTATGGATTTATATTTTTAGACATCTTTTCATATAATTAATACTAAAATTTTTTAAAATATTGAATTACATGTTGTGTGTTACTAAAAAGCAGTGGAACATTTTCAAACAAGAAAATGCCGAGCCCCTGTAGCTCAGTTGGTAGCAAACAGAACTTGAGAACAGGGGGTCCCTGGTTCGATTCGCAGCTCTATCAATTTCTTTCCGAGGAGTGATGATAGTCATTGCAACAGGATTCGCTCCTCTCTCACCGCTGACCATTGTTTCGGCAAAAATTATGTGGGAAAGCAGCAAAGGGGGCGTAATGCAACTCCGTGATGCATGATACCAAGCTATTCATCAGATAATATAAATCCATAAAAAGCATTTTGTATAACAATCCATTGAATTATGAGGTTAACTGGTCCTTTCAGCTGCAGAAAATTGCCCAATCGCAAAAAGTTTTGGCCGTTGTCAGCATGTGCATTGACCTTGGTCAATACTTTTTGCAGGACCAGTAAGCCCCCTTTTCACAGAGCATGGCGCAATTCTGTTGTGTACTATCTATTGAAACATGATTGTGTTGACAGGGTTGGAAGAAAACAGATGCCATATGTTAATTGGGGTAATCATACGGAATAAAGTCAAGTCCTCATCCAGCCTCGAGAGTTCATCTAAGACAAGTCATTCCAGTCGTCATAAAAAGGAGTCGAAGCCATTGAAATCAGCTCTCAAAGATGTGGTATGTAATATATCTGTACAGTCTAACAGAGCTACAGATAAGAAGGAGTGATGGTATTCTAAATCCATTATTTCTCTTCCAAACCCTATGTTGTGGGTAGTCATTAGAATCGCCTCGATGAGATGATTCTAATGAGTACCCATAACATAGGGTTTAGTGGAGAATAATTAATATTTTCAATTTTGAAATCAAAGTCACTCCCTCTATCTGGAGCTCTGGTCTAACCTGTATTCAGAGGCCATCTGAGGGAAGTAAGAAAAAAGGTTTCTTACAGTAGATGATTTAACCCTTTACAACACAACCCTGCTCTTAACAACTCTCAAGAATACAGCTTTTGAAAGCATTGTAGGAAAAGGAGAAAATGTTGGTCACCTGCATTTTCTCCTTTTTCCACAATGTTTTCTGTCCTTAGAAAGACTAATTTCAATTTTTTAGTCATATTTATTTTGTTGTCTGCAAATGCTTTCAATTTGAACAAGTCTAAAATTTTGTAGTGTGGTAAAAGACTAACTTATGACCAGAAGACACAATTTTAGCCTTGTCCAAATTGAAAGCATTTATGCAGAACAAATGAAAATGAACGTTCCTCAGAACATGAAACTAGTTTTTCATGTGGTTGAAAACATTGTGGGAAAAGGAGAAAATGCTTGGTACCAGCATTTTCTCCATTTCCCACATGTTATTAAAAGCTTGTTTTCTCAGGGTTGTTGAAAGTCGGGATCGCATGGTAAACGGTTAAGAGGGTGAAGGGAAAAAAAAAACTGGCCTTTAAAAGCAGTGAGTTGGTTAACTCACTAACAGATGTAAAGAATTTTAGATTTGTCCAAATTTCAAGCATTTGCAGACAACAAATTGAATATGACTAAAAGGCTGAGATCTGTCTTGGAATAGGTAGAAAACATTGTGGGCAAGGAGAAAATGCTGTTTACCAGCATTTTCTCCTTTTCCCAGTATGTTTTCATGAGGCTTTTTGCCACTTAAAAACAAGATTGTGAAATAAAGGGTCAACAGTGGTGGTCTTTACAAACAGGTTCTCTAAAACAGGTTTAGCTTTATCTATAAACTAAGTGAGTGTTGTTTATGCATCTTAAGTTTTACATATTTAATACTTTTACCAGATGAACATGTG
Source organism: Hippopus hippopus (assembly GCA_946811185.2). Taxonomy (NCBI): domain Eukaryota; kingdom Metazoa; phylum Mollusca; class Bivalvia; order Cardiida; family Cardiidae; genus Hippopus; species Hippopus hippopus. The sequence continues at coordinate 10,970,929 of OX328113.1, read as the reverse complement.
TTTTTTGCTACTTTGAGGAAGATTGCTTGTGGAAAGATTGTGGGAAAATGATAAAATGCTTGTAACTAGCAAAATCTTAGTTTTTTACTCTTTTTACTCTTTAAAAGACATATTCCGTCTTAGTGTTTTCCCCCTCTGTACTGAAAGATACAGTTGAAAAAATTATTGAGACATGAATTCAATTTCTATATGTCTGAGATAACATAAATGTTTTCATTTAATTTGTTACCTTTATTGCTATTTTCAGACAAAAACAGTGAAAAAAAAGGAAAGCATTACAAGTGAATTGGTAAATTTTGAGTTGTATGTTTGTGATTTAGAATAGATACTAACCTTTACTGTTATCCTAAGAATGCTGTGATTTTATGACCATAAGAAAGAAAGCTTTAGAAAACATTTTGAGAAAAGGCAAAAATGTTTTCTACCATTTCCAAGACAGAAGCCTTCTTTTCAGCTATGATGAATTTGTCATTTGCAAATGCTTTCAATTGGGAAAAGTCTTAACATTTTGGTGATAAGATTTTTCAAGATAAGAAAACATTGTGGGAAAAGGAGAAAATGCAGGTAACCAGCATACCAGCATGTTCCCCTTTTTTCCCGCAGTGTTTCCTATCATTTCAAACACAAAAACCTTCTTTTCAGCTATTATGAATTAGTCATCTGCAAATGCGTTCAATTTTGAAAAGTCCATGATATTGTTGTGTGGTTAGAAGTTTACAGTTAGAGAGAAAACTCACACCTTGTGGGCAAGTATCCTCTAAAATCGTTATTACGCAGTTTTGCCCCTTTTTGGACTTTGAATATTCACCGAAAAAGCAATTTCAGCCAAGCATTGGCACTGTGGTGCTGTTGTTTTACTTTGAAATTGTGATGAAAAAAATAAGTAAAAGTTTATTAACCCTGTACCACACAATACCAAGATTTAACATCCATGAAGGAAGAGGCTCTTGAAAACATGGTGGGAAAAGGAGAAAATGCTGGTAGCCAGCATTTTCTCCTTTTCCCACAATGTTTTCTACCATTTCAGAGACAGAATCATCTTTGACTACATTAAATTTGTCTTCTGCAAAATTGTTTCAATTTGGATGAGTCCAAAATTTTGTCGTTTGGGAAAGAGTTAAACTTTATATTGTTCATTAATCTTTTCCCACATGAGAAATTTTAGACCCTTCCATATCCAAAACACTGCCAGATGAATTCAAAATCAGTACAAATAAATTTTAAGTGCTGTGATTGGGTGTAAAATGTTGTTGGAAAAGGATAAAATGCCGGTCACGAGCATTTTCTCTTTTTTTTTTAAATAAGTTTTTCAAAGCCTTCTCCTGCAAAGTTTTTAAATCTCTGGATAGTTTGATAAAGGTTTGCCCATTTTTGTCATAATACAAACTGATTGTTGTTTTGCTGTTTTAGTTATATCCCCCAACTATGGGGGGGGGGGGGGGGTATACTGGTTTCACCATGTCTGTCTATCTGTCTGTCCTTCTGTCCATCTATCAATCCATCCGTCTGTAGACTTTTTTGTCACAGGTTAACTTTGTATGAAACTGTTTCCGTGCTCTACCTCAGGAGCTGTTTGATCTAGGACCCTGAAACATTATACAAGTGTTACTCATGACCCAAGTAGGTGCACTATTGTTTTGGGGTCAATGGGTCAAAGGTCATGGTTACAGGTGAACTTTTTTTGAAAATCGTTTCAATGCTCTAACTCAATAGCTGTTTTACATAGGATCATGAAACTTTATAGAAGTCATAATTCAAGGAGATGCCCTATTGTTTTTGTGTCAAATGGGTCAAAGGTCAACATCGCAAGTGGTCTTTATTTTGAAAATCATTTACGTTCTCTGATTGTGCTGCTTCAGTTACAAGGTGCAGGTGGGGGTTATTTGTACACTGCAACAGTTCTAGTTTTTTACTGTTTTAAACCTCTCTAGTGCCTATCAGAAATTTATAAAGTTGCATTTGCAGACAGTGAAGATCGAGATAAGGCTGCTGGAAGAAGCAGACTGATCTCAGATCTACTGTCCAATATGGCCTGCAACACGTGAAAAGGGGCATTTGCGTAAAGTGTCGGATCAGCCTGTGAAGTCCCTGCAGGCTAATCCGAGATGGCACTTTCCGTTTTTATGTAATTTTCTGTTTTGCGCAAGTCTACTGTAGCACAAAATCTAATGTAGTCATAAAGTGCCGTCTTGGATTAGTCTGCACGAACTGCGCAGGCTGATCCGAGACGACACTTTACACAAATGTCCGAATGCCCCTTTTCGTGTGTTGAGAGCCATATCTTGATCAGTCTTGAAGTTACATTATATGAAATATTTTTTGCACTTTTTACCTAATAACTCTCAGTATTACGGATCCTCAGCAGGAGTTAGAAAAACATTGTTGAAATAAGAGAAAATGTTGATAAGCAGTGTTAGGGTTATATTTTACCTATTCAGGTAGTCGATTACCCATCATTATCTACCTTTAAGATTATCTCTGTACAAATTTTGGTTGTGAATGCAATCCTGAGTTTTAATGACCCTGAGGAAGAAGGCTTTTGAAAACACAGTGGAAAAAGGAGAAAATGCTGGAAACCAGCATTTTTCCTCTTTCCCACAATGTTTTCTACCCAATCAAAGACAGAAATCATCATTTGAGCTACATTTATTTTGTCGTCTGCAAGTGCTTTCAATATCATGTAGTATAAAATTTTGTCTTTTGGTTAAAGAGATGGGAGAGGCTTCAGCTGTTTCAGATCTTTAACCTGTTACCACATGGCAAAATTTTAGACCTTTACAAATTGAAAGGGTTTGCAGACGACAATTTCATAATGGCTCAAATGATGGAATTTGTCTTTGATGTGGTAGAAAACAGTGTGGGAAAAGGAGAAAATGCTGGTAACCAGCATTTTCCCCTTTTCCCACAATGTTTTCAAAAGGCCTCTTCCTCAGGGTCGTCAAAAGTCGTCATTGTGTGGTAAAGGGTTAAATCTTTACCAGACGACAAAATTTTCGTCACATCAAAAGTCAAAGCATTTGCAGACAAGGTAAATGTGGTTCAGACATCGAAATTTGTCTGTGAAAGGCTAGAAAACATAATGGATGGTGAAGAAAATGCTGGTGACAATCTTTACTTCTTCTTGTATCTTTACAAGACAACAAAATTTAGATTTACCGGTATTGAAAGTATTTGCAGATGTTAAAATGAAATGAATTGGCCCCAAATGATAATTTGTCTTTGAAATGATAGAAAACATTGTAGGAAAAGGAGAACATGCTGGTTATCAGCAATTTTTCTTCTATCCACAATATGTTCTAAAGGCTTCTTCCTCAGGGTTTGTAATACACATACAATCTGGTACAAATGATGAAATTTTGTCTTCGAAAGGGTAGAAAACGTGACATGTAGCAGAGAAAATGCTAGTGACCAGTATTTTCTTACTTTCTTGAATAGATAATTTATGGTTGAGAAAATGCTGATGACCGGCATTTTTTTGCTTTTCTTAAAAGCTTAATTTATATTGGAGAAAATACTTGTGAACGGTATTTTCTGCTTTTCTTAAAAGCGTTAAGTGGAGAAAATACTTGTTACCAGTATTTTCTGCTTTCTTTAACTCTTTCCCAAACAACAAAATCTAGACTGTTTCGAATTCAACACATCTGCAGACGACAAATTCAATGTTAGTGCAAATGGGCCTTAGCTCTCTGATATGGTAGAAAACATTGTGGGAAAAGGAGAAAATGCTGGTAACCAGCATTTTCTCCTTTTCCTACAGTGTTTTCAAAAGTATTCTTTCCCAGGGTCGTGAAAACCCGGGATTGTTTGGTAGAGGGTTAAAGCATAATTTATGGTGGAGAAAATACTTCTGAGCTATATTTTCTTCTTTTCTTAAAAGCATAATTTATGGTGGAGAAAATGGTGGTAACCAGTATTTTCTGCTTTTCTGAAAAGCGTAAGTTATAGCGAAGAAAATGCTGGTGAACGGTATTTCCTGCTTTTCTTCAAAGCATAATTTATGGTGGAGAAAATGCCATTGACTCAGTGTTTTCTCTCTCTCTTGGCTTGTTTTCAATTATACTTCCTCAGGATGGTAAAACACAGCTTAACTCTTTGCCAAGCAAAAAAAATTTTGGACTGGACCAAATCGAAAGCATTTGCAGACGACAAATCAAACATTGGAAAAAATAATGATTTCTGTCTTTGATAGGGTAGAAAACAATGTGGGAAAAAGAGAAAATGCTGGTTACCAGTTTTTTCTCCTTTTCCAACAATGTTTTCAAAACCTTTCTTTTTCAGGGTCGTTTTGTTAAAAGTCGGGATTGTATTGTAAAAAGTTAAAGGGTACTGTCTGGTTTCTTTATTTCCAGGAGGGATCAGCGGACAATACGCCAGACAAATCGTCTTCATCTAGTACCCCCAAAACTACAAGCTCTTCAAGTACACCACAAGAGAAGAAAACGACAATTTCCTTCGACCCAATCGTTAAAGAGTACTCGCATGTGTCAGAACAAGGTATGAGATCCAACTTAATCTGAAGCAGATGACAAAATTGTTGTAGTCTGTCCTATTAACTCTTTTACCACACAGTCTCAACTTTTAATGACCCTGAGGATAAAGCCTTATGAAAAATATTACAGGCATTTTCTCCTTTTTCCGCAATGTTTTTCTACTCATCCAAACATAAATTCGAAATTTTGAGTCACATTAATTTTGTCGTCTGCAAATGCTTTCAGTTTGGACAAGTCTAATATTTTGTTGTTTGCTAATGAGTTAACTCTTTACCACATAAAATTTTACACTTGTCAAAATCCAAAGTATTTGCAGACGACTAAATGAAAGGCTAGTCAAATGATGAAAGTCGCCTTTACTTGAGTCGAAAACATAGTGGGTAAAGGAGAAAATGCTTGTAACCATCATTTTCCATTTTTCCCACAATATTTTCAAAAGCTTTCTTCCTAAAGGTTGTTAAAACTTGTGATTGTATAGTAAGGGGTTGAAGTCAAATCTGATAGTTTTGCCAACATTCATAGTGCCGAATAATCGCAACAGACCTCTTCAGTCCAGAAATAAAACCTTAAGGATTGCAATCTCATGGTTGCTTATGTCTAGCCTGGGTTCCAGTCTGTTCATTTTTTTTCTTTTTCTATCTTTTGGACGTTCCTTTATCAAAAATGACAGCCTGGGGACATTTGAAAACTGGTGGCAGCGACATCTAGTTTACCAAGTCTCACAGTGGGGTAAAGTAGATGTCGCTGCAATCATTTTCGAATGTAAATAACTAAAAGTAGATGTAGAAATTCCAATGATCACTTTCTGTTTGTGCGCCGTCTTTGAAAATACTGACAACGAAATTTCAGACAGGTATTCACAATGATTTTGGAGGATAGTTTAACAATAGCTGCTAATTGTTTCGGCTGTTTGTTTGAAAGCTTTTCAAAAGGATGCTTTTACAAGTTTTGTTGAAGGTCGCGACAATTCTTTGATAAAACAACAGGTTCAGGAAAATCACTCATCCCCGTCTAACTTGAATTAGTAAAAAACTGTGCCAATCCATCATTATCAAAATTGTGATGTCCCACGATGAACAAGTCTATAAATAGATTATCGGCACAATTATTAATCATGGGGAGACCCTCAAATGTCCCCAGGCGGTAATAATAATGGATAGCTGCCAAAGATCAACAGCAGACCGCGATTCTGAGAGTGTGATGTGAAGTAATTGATAAGTTATAACTGCCTGGACCCAGGCTAGCTTATGTCCAGAACTTTTAGGCAAAGTGGACTGTGTAGATCAAAGATCTAGTTCTGTGTGCACCAACCAATCTTCAGAACATTCCTAGTCATATTTTCCAGACTTTTTTAAATTTGAAAGTAACACAACTTCTGATTGGCTAAACCAAATGGTTTAGCCAATCAGAAGTTGTGTTACTTTCAAATTTAGAAAACCTTGCAGAGTAAGACTAAGAACATTTTAAAGATTGATTAGTGAATACAGGCCCAGACTGTACATTCTGTGCTTTATGGTCTTGGTGTACACTGGTGGCAAAGGTAACTTCAGTCATGAAAGGTGGTACAAAGGTAAATTTGTTGTGTGCAAAGGCTTTAATATTGACAAGTTTATAAAGTTTTGTTGTCTGATAGAGTTGATGGAAACCTCTAGTTTTTGGTCGAGTAGCATGGATTAAAATTTCTGTTACTCTTTACCAAAACAAAAAAACTTTTAGGCTTGTCCAAATGGAAAGCATTTTCAGACAATAAATGTGGTTCAAATGATGGATTTTTATTTCTCAAAAGGTGGAAAACACGGTGGGACAAGGAGAAAATTCTGGTAACAAGCATTTTATGATTTTCTCCTTTTCCAAAAATGCTTTTAAAATCCTTACTCCCGAAGGTTTGTTTTATTTGATGTCAGCCATGCTTTTAATTTGACAAGGTTTAAGAATTGATTTGAAATTAAAATAAGATACTCTGTATTTAGAGGGCTCTTACAAGTATTTAAGATACCAAATGCACATGAGCTGCGCTCTGGCAAAAGGGAGCTAACTGCATCTCTGTGATGAAGTATACTAAGCAGTTTATGACCCAGTTATGAATCCATGAAATTAATTTTGTCTATCGTAATGCAGGTCATGACCCAGTTATGGATCCATGAAATTAATTTTGTCTATCAAGTGGCTGAATCATGAGGTAGACTGGTCCTTTACATACAGAAAATTGACCAACAGCAAAACGTTTAGACCCAGGGCAGCCTGTGCAGACTGCACAGGGTGACCTGGGTTGATACTTTTTACAGATGCATTAAGTCCCCTTTTCACAGAGTGTGGCTCATATATAATTGAAATTATGTTAAATTTCTACATTTAGTGATATTTTGTTAAATCTCACCTGAAAATAATCGTTACAGAGGAACCTTACACACCGGGCGATGACGATCCCTTAGATCTGAATGCACCTTATGATCCAGAGAAAGAAGCCGTTTTGAAAACGGCAGAGAAGAAAGAAAAGGGTAAGAGTCCAGTCAAATTTATTTTGGTCCTGTATTTTGTTTATTAACTCTTTACCAAACGGCAAAATTTTAGACTGGTCCAGATTGAAAGCATTAGCAGACGACTAAATTAATTTGCCTCAAAAATTGAAATTTGTTCTGGGAAGGGTGGAAAACCTTGTGGGAAAAGGAGAAAATGCTGGTAACCAGCATTTTCTCCTTTTCCCACAAGGTTTTCAAAGGACTTCTTTCTAAGAGTCATGAAAACCCAGGCTTGTTTGGTAAAGAGTTAACTCTTTACCACACAACAAAATTGTGGATTGTCCAAATTGAAAGCACTAATATTGCAGATGACAATTTAAATGTGGCTCAAACCATGAAATTTATAGGTTATAAAACATTGCGGGAATTCCTAATGTTTTCAAATAACTTCGCTTTCAGAGTTGTTGAAAGTCAGTACTGTGTGGTAAAGCATTAAACACTATAAAAGCATTAAACACTATAAAAACAAACAAAAGCAACCCACAGATTGCTTCCCCCTTCAAACAAGGAAGAAAAAATGTTGAGCAGCAAGAGATAAGTGAATCCTGTTGCAATAACTTTCATCAGTCTTGCAGGAGAGCTTTGGCCCATCCTGTATGAGCAACTTTCAGAGAAGAAGTGTTCAAAAGTTCCCATGACAGCATGTTTTCATTTTTACCCACTTAATAAAATTTTACTACTCCAGCCAAATATCCAAGCAACATAAGCCACAAAATTTATTTGGTGGGGTGCTTTTTGGTGCGACAGATTTTGATTTGGTCTTGCAAACTCTTATGTCTATCAGACTTACTTTTCAGCAATGTTAAAGACATTTGCCAAGTTTGAATTTTACATCAACTGGAATAGAAGGACAATTAAGGAGATAGATTTCATATGTCCTTAAGGCTTTCTTCTCGATTGTTTTCATTGCTTTATTTTTTCGACAAGTCTAGCTTTTCTTTGTTATCAATTTATTATTATACTTTGTAGTAGCCAGTAGATGTAACCTTGCAGCATTCAATAACAGTCTATTTGAAGATGGTACTTGCTGCTTCTAAAAATATGGATGGTGCAACGTTCAACATCATGGGACAGGCTTTAGCCATCCGTGTCATAGTCATTTGTAAAACATATAGTATCTGACATGAGTATGAGATAAAATTTTATCAAACGAGTGTAGGGAAAAATATTGATTAAGTGAGCCTTTGGCGAGCATAATAACATTTTTTCTTGACAAGTTTAATAAAATTTTATTTCAAATGCCAACTCATGTCAGATTCTTTTTATCATATAACAATATTTCTAAATTATAGATCAGAAGATGCAAAACTATCTACAGATGAGCGCATGGTAATATCCATAAAACCCGTTCACTTCTTTGAAATACGTACAAAATGACGTCACACAATTGTGATACCAAACGTGTATAAGATAAGAAAATTTGTGATGGGTATATTACACTGAAAACAAGGGAGGTTATGTGATAAGTAAAGATCTATCCTATCTTGTTGGATGGATGCTTCAGGACCACTGACCTCTCATCTCTCTCTATTCCTTTCAAATTGATATTTATTTCCAGGAAAATCTGATCCAGTATCAATGATGATAGAAAAGATAGCTTTAAGTAAAAATCCTGCGGAAGCCACTGCTGCCATGGTAACTGCTTTAGCAACCACAAGTCGTCTTGGTAACCAGAGAAAGTTACTTGTTGAACTGACCAAAAAGGTAGATGAACAGAAGAAGTTACTGGAGCAGAAGAGAAGTCTTAAAAAGCCCTCTCAGTCTGCAGTAGCCAGTATGTCTCCTAGTGGATCAGCTGATCAGAGTCCAAGAACTGGGTCAAAAGTTGTAAAGGGAGACAAACCAAAAGCCCTGTCATCCAAGGATCCAAGATTACGCGCCATGGCTGCCAAAAACGCAGAGCCAGCTGTAAAAGAGGAGGCCATTGTGACAGAACCAATGGATGTAGATATGCGAATACATCCCCAACCTGTCCACTCAGCAGGTGTGATCCCAAACTTAACAGTAGCACGAAGTGGGCCACAACCTCAGCCACAATACAGGCCAGAATCTGATAACTTTTCAGTGACAAAGAGTACTTCCGTAGGGCTAGCTAGTGTTAACAAAGATGAAGCAGTCTCTAAAACACATGGACAGGACACCATGTTTCAACCAAAAGGATTTTATGTTGATCAAAAACATGAAGGGTTGGATAAAACTTTGTCATCTAGTGTTAAGATTGATAAGTCAGATGCTGTAAAAGTCAAAGATGTGATTAATTCAGAAAAGCAATCTAATACAAATGTTAAACAGTCAGGTATTGAAAATGTGGCACAAAGCAAAGAGACCCATCTTTCCTCAGACACATCTTCTAATGTTAAAAAAGATTCTGCCTCGTTTGATATTGTCTCTCAGCTGCAGGCAGAGGTGCGTGGAAAAACTAAAACTAATACAACAGAGTCAAGTGTGAAAATAGAGGTGAAATCTGTTCAGGATCAGGGGTCAAATAAATCGGATACCCTTAAAGATACAGATGTCAGTAAGGTTGTTAACCAAATCCAGGCTGAAGTTCAAGGTCCCAAAACTATAAATAAGACAGAAGTCCCTGCAGGAGCAGACCTTTTAAAGGGTTTAGGGAGTTCAACAACTTTGCCCCAAACAACATCGGAACAGAAGTCCATGCAGCTACCTTCTGCTCTTATGTCGTTATTTTCCAAACTTCCTAACAAAACTGCTGTAACAGAAACAGCTCCTGCAGTTTCTGAATCCAAAGCTAACATTGAACAGTCAAGTGAACCTCAGGATGTGGACCTTAGGGCACAAAAACCAGGAAACAACATCCCAGGTTTTATCTCCACGTTTAAGGAAGTTGATAATAAAAAAGATGAAAAGCAAACCAAAACTACTGAGCAAAGTGAGGCTGAAAAAGACAAACTATCAAAATCATTTATGGGTTTTGATTATGATTCAGATTCCGACGCAAGTTTTGACGGGTTTGACGATGATGGCACAAAGGTTCTCAGTCCAAGAAAAAGAAAACTGGTAGACAAGGTTGCTGTTAAGCAAGCCCCATCAACAAATACATTTGGAGATATTGATGGACGAAACTTTGCAGCAGATGTTGATCTAAGGAATCAAGCAGCAGACAAATATGATCCAAAAATAACCAGTCAGGATGTGGGGCCTGACCAGTTGCAATTAGATGTTGACCATAGACCTGCTGTACAACTGCCTGCTGATGAAGGACCACCGATACTTACACCAGAAGTTACAGGCACACCGCCTCCGATACTTGCCGATGTGGATCATAGAAGACCGTTATTTCCTCCTCCTCCTCCTCCAAGGCATGGGCTCCAGTTTATGCCACCAGGGCAGCCCCCACCCCCTGGAGAAGAATGGGACATGAGCCAAACATTACCTCCCCCACTCCCTCCAGCACTAACCCAACTACCCCCTCCCTTAATGCCCCAGTCTAGAGCAATAAATCCCCCTCTGCCACCTTTACCAGCAGAACCACCCGCACCTAAGCCTCCAGAACCCCCAACAAAAAAGGAGAAGAAAAGCAGAGACATTGATGTCGATATTGACGAAAGAAATTCCAAGTTAGAGGAAAAAGTGAAGAAAGTTGAATTGTTACCAAGTGATGAAAGACTTCAAAAAATTGTCTTAGAGATTGCTAAAAAGCCCATAGTTCCTCAAACTTCAAGTTATAGAGCACGCCCCCATCACAACCAGAGGCCCTATATCAGGCCCCCTATATTACCTAACCCATCCATACCTATGAGTACCCAAAGCATGGGGCTTTCTGGTCCCCGTATGTCAAACCCAGGCATGCCATTAACAGAAGGAATGAGATCGTCTGGCTGGATGCCTGGACCCTCACCTCAGGGCAGCGGCCTAGATGCCCAGTCAGCCCTGATGCCACCTCAAGTTCCTCCAAACATGCAACCAGGGGTCTGCTTCCCTCCTCCACAGTCAAATAAAAAGCCACCGTCATTGTTAGACCTGCCAGTTGTGTTGCCACCATCTGCAGGACAAATTTCAAATGAAAAGCCAAGCAGCATGGTTCAGATTAACCAGGACAATAAAGAAAGAGAACAACGGCAGTCACCTTCTGTTGAAGGTGATGTTGGTCCGTCACAAACTGCCAGAAGTGATTTTAGAAATATATCGGATAGAGACGAACGAAAACGGGAAAAGGATTCCGAGAAACAGTCTTCCGATAATAGGAGGAGTCACTCACAGGACAGAGATAGAAGTCGTTCAGATCGGGACAGGGATAGGGACAGAAACAGGGACAGAGACAGAGATAGGGACAGAGAAAGAGATAGGGAAAGAGACAGAGACAGGGAAAGAGATAGAGATAGGGACAGAGATAGAGATAGGGACAGAGATAGAGACAGAGATAGGGATAGAGATAGAGACAGGGACAGGCGTAGAAGAAGCCGAGATCGAGATTATGACAGAGATCACCGACATTCACGACACAGACATTAAATCTTTTCTAGATAATCCCTAATCTTTATGACCCCGAGAAAGACAGCTTTTGAAAACATTGTGGGAAAAGGAGGAAATGCTGGTAACCAGCATTTCCTCCTTTTCCCACAATGTTTTCTACCTTTTTCAAAAACGAATCCAATCATTTTAACCATAGTTTATTTTGTCTTCTTTGAATGCGTTCAATATAATCTGGTGAACAGTTAATGATCTAGCTTCAAGCTATTGATTACTATTAGAATGACAGCTTTTGAAAACATTTTGGGAAAAGGAGGAAATGCTGGTAACCAGCATTTCCTCCTTTTCCCACAACGTTTCCTACCTTTTTCAAAAACAAATCCAATCATTTTAGCTATAGTTTGTCTTCTTTGAATGCATTCAATATCATCTGGTGAACAGTTAATGGTCTTGCTTTAAGATATTGATTAATACTATGAACAGAATTTTTACCTTAACTGATCTGTAGTGATGGTCAAGCATTAGCGCCCACATGCAGTGCTCTTTTTAATTATCAAATGAACTTCCGAGTTTAGTCAAGTTACACATTTCTAATTCTAAATCCTATGGCTATTCAAGTTCCTGTTTTTAATTTTGTTATTGAATTCTGTACTTTTGTATAATAGTTTTCATGAATGTTGTTGTAGAGACAAAAATCAACGTTTTGTCTTGTTTTTATTAGCTCAGCTGTTTTCATAGAAAAAGTTGAGGTATTGTCATGCCCCAGTTATCGCCCTAAAACTTTAAAATTTTGAATTATTGCTTCCATTGCTGATGATATTTACTTCAAACTCAAACTAGTTGTTAACTATCAAAAGGAGAAGCCATGCAATGGGCAGGTAACTATCAAAATATTTTTGAAACAGTTATGTTCCTTTTTTGACTGAAAAGCAACTGCAGCTGAGCATTGGCACCCGCATGTGGTTCATTTAACCTTTAATTACAAACAATCAAATGTTTAACAATTCTGAGGAAGAAGGCATTTGTAAACATCACAGTAAAAGGGTGAAATGCTGGTAAACAGCATTTTCTCTTATTCCACAATGTTTTTTAACTTTCAAAAGCCAAATTTCATCATATGAGCCTCATTTGTCATCTGTAAATGCTTTCATCTGATAGATAAGGGGTTCAGAGATTTTAAAGGGTAACTTTAGTGCAAAAACTTTTTTTTTTTAAATCGGATAAAACTATGCTAGAGTATGTTAACAAAAAAAATCTTAGTGTTCTGCGATTCATATATTTCAAGAAATAGGGGCTTAAACTTGGGATTTTTACCATGTCTAAAAGTTGATAATTCAAAAATTGTGACTTCGGTAGACTGCTGTGACGCCAGAACCATGAGAAGATACAGTTGCTCAGAAACTTATATGAAATTTTTATAGATATAAATTCTTTATCACGTTTCAATCACATGTACTGCAGACAAATTTTTTTGTCGGGCAGCAGACAACACTCTTCAAAAAACATCTTGACAAAAGGAGAAATTCGCTTTTATAAAGCAGTTTCTCCTTTTTCTCACAATGTTTTCAAATGCATCTGTATATTAGATTTAAATTCATATTACTGAAAGAGCAATTTCTTCTTTTGCTCCAGTGTTTTAATATGTTTAACCCCTTACGACACTTTGCCCACTTTTAAGGACCTCTAATGAGAAGGCTTTCGAAAACATTGTGGGAAAAGGAGAAAATGCTGGTAACCAGCATTTTCTCCTTTTTACACAATGTTTTCTACCCTATCAAGGACAAATTTATTTGAGTAGCTTTTAATTTGTCATCTACTATCAATTTGGACAAGTCTAGAACTGCATTGTGTGGTACAGAGTTAATAAATCAAAATTGTAATACATATTGCTGTACAGTTTCAATAATCCTAGGTTGGAGCTTCCGAAGAACAACAAATTGTAACGGTCTTCATATTATACGAGGCTGTTACTTAAATTGTATCTGGCAAGTGTGTGTACTGAGGGTATTATTCGATTAGTACAGTTTTGATGCTTAATATATCTACTTAGTTCACTTCATTTGGGCATAAAGACGTCGGTGCAATTGACAAACATGATGGAAGGTTACAACACCCTGTAAAACACAGAAATGTAAATCTATCACAGATTTTAATGGTGTAGATTCAAGATCGGACTGCACGTTTTGTGCTGACTGATTGTGATCAAAAGTTTGTGTACTCATTTGTACACGGACACGCACATTTTAAAGTTTCTAATGCATTGCAGTTGACCTTTAACCCTTTACCACACAAATCCAACTTGAAATGACCCTGAATGAGAAGGCTTGTGAAAACATTGTGGGGAAAGGAGAAAATGCTGGAAACCAGCATTTTCTCCTTTTTCCCCACAATATTTTCTACCCTAAGAAAATGTTGGAAACCAGCATTTTCTCCTTTTTCCCCCACAATGTTTTCTACCCTATTAAGGACAAAATTCATCATTTGAGCCACTTTAATTTGTCGTCTGCAAATGCTTTGAATTTTGACAAGGTTTTCATTTCATTTTGTAATAAAAGGTTGACCAAACGATCCAGTGCTTTACAAATCTTAAAGAAGAAGGCTTTAAAAAAGATCATAGAAAAAGTAGAAATTGCTAGTAACCAGCATTTTCTTCTTTTCCTACGTTGAGTTCTTTCCTTTCAAAGATTAAGCCATCTTTCGAGCCACAATAAATTTGTCGTCTGTAAAATGGTTTCAATATTGACGAGCCTTAAAATTTTGTCATCTGGTACAAGGATTTGATATATTGATTGGTCTGCAAAAGTATAGAAACCGCCCTAACAACTCTACAAGACGACAAAATTTTAGACTGGTCCATTTTGAAAGCATTTGCAGACGACAAATTAGATGTGGCTCAAATGATGGGAATCCTCAATACCTGAGTAGGAAACATTGTGGGAAAAGGAGAAAATGCTAGCATTTTCTCCTTTTCCCACAATGTTTTCTACTATATCAAAGACAGATTCTATCATTTGAGTCTGGGTCATTAAGGATAGGGCACCCTAATGGGATTCTTGTAACATCGCTTTTCATCGCCGAAAAAAAGTACGGATTTGGCCAAGACTCGGGTAATCCGTAATCGATCGGCCGATACACGCTGGTTCCACGCATCGGTTACGGATTCCCGAGTCTGAGCCGAATCCGTACGATTTTGGCGATGAAAGACGATGTTACACGAATCCCATTAAGGTGGCCTATCCTTAAAAGATGTAGTTGTTTGATAAAGGGTTAGATTAGCGACATTACAGACATTCTGTCTTATGTACAAGTTACTTTAGTACTTTTACATTATTTAGTCATTTGTACATAATTATGCTTGTAAACCTTACGAATTTATCGTGTTTTAAATAGATTGACTGTTCATTGAAAATGTCAGTTTTTCTTGACCATGGACAAGGAATTTAAATGAACTGCATTGGCTCTCCCAACCCCACCCGTAAGCAAAACAAAAGTTGCATTCCATATTTCTTTTAATCATTGATTGATTATGTTGTGTTTAACTCGGTTTTCAACATCGTTTCAGTTATATCGTGGCGGCCAGTGCACCTGTCCATGCTTTCCTAGAGTCGCTTTTACCAGTACTCCGCACAATATTCTTTCCAAGCCACTGTCCCACATAACCATCGTCTTCGAATCAATGGTCAGCTGTGGGAGAGGAATGAATCCTGTGGCAATGACTATCGTCAGTCCTCGGAAAGAAATTGGCCAAGCCAGGGATCGAACCCACGACCCCCTGTTCTCAAGTCCTGCACGCTACCGACTGAGCTACCGGGGCTCGGCATAGCTCAGGTGGTAGAGCGTAGGACTTGTAATTATCAAGTCTTGGGTCACTTGAGGGTGTAGGTTCGAGCCCCACCGCTGGCCATCTATAATTACTAAATGTCTTTCGGATCAGACATTAAACCGAGGTCCCGTGTGACGGCGCTATACACCGAGCACGTTAAAGAACCAGGCGTAACTTAGGATGGGTTTCGTCCTGTATCTTGCACTATCCCCTGTAACAAAACTAACAGTCCTCGGGGGGCGTCGCCCATATGGGCAACTACTGGCGACGATAAATAAACACATCCAATTAATTCTTTTAATCCTTTAACAAACAATCCCTACTTCAAACGACCATGAGGAAAAAGGCTTTTGAAAACATAGAGAGAAAATACAGGTAACAAGCATTGTCTCATTTTCCTACGATGTTTTCTATCCTTTGAAAGATGAATGTCGTATTTTGAGTAACATTTTGTATTTCGTCTGACGATCCTCTAATATTGGACAAAACTAAAGTGTCGTCTGATATAATTAACCCTTTCCCAAACAATCCCTGGTTTTTACGGGTCAGGAATAGAAGCCTTTTGAAAACATTGTGGGAAAAGGAGAAAATGCTGGTAACCAGCATTTTCTCCTTTTACCACAATGTTTTCTACCCTATCATATAGAAAAATCATCTTTTAAGCAACTGTTAATTTGTCATCTGCAAAATGCTTTCAATTTGGTCTGGTCCAAAATTTGCCGTTTGAGAAAGGGTTAAAACCCTCTACCACACAATCCCGAGTTTAAACGATTCAGATAAGTCTTTTGAAAAAATTGTGGGAAAAGGAGAAAATGCTGGTAACCAGCATACTCCTTTTCCCACAGTGCTTTCAACTATATCAAAGATACATTTTATCATTTGAGCCAGATATAAATTGTCGTCTGCAAATGCTTTTAATCTGGACAAGTCTAGATTTTATCGTGGAGTGAAGAGTTTAAAAGAAATATCTTTAAAAAAGGGGGATGGCGTTAATTTGCCAGCAAATAGACAGGGCCCGAAGAATAAACATGTCTACATTTTGACCAATCACAAATTTCTATGTATTCATTTGATATAAGTATCAAAGTAGGTCAAAAGCCAGCACAGTCAGCTACGTCGAAAAAAGGAAATACATATATCTACCAAGGCCCTGATGACGAGTGCGAAGCTGACATTTTCTCATTTCTCTGTCATTACTGGAGAGTTTTACTTCAAACATAGACTAATTGTTAACTATCAAAAGCGGAACCAGTATCGGAAGGGGTAGATTACTCTCAAATCATTATTGACATAGTTATGGCCCTTCTCGACCATTTCATTTATGTTATATGATGTTTGAATGTACAAACAAGAAATATCTTCCAAAAAGATAGACGGCGTAAATTTGGCAGCAAATAAGCGAGGGCCCTTAGAATAAACATGTCTACATCTTTTACCAATCACAAATTCCTATTTATTCATTTATATCAGAACCAGAAAGTAGGTCAAAAGCCAGTACATCCAGCTACCCCGAAAAAGGGAAATATCTACCAAGGCCCTGATGTCGTGCGAAACTTTGACATATTCTCACTTTATGTCTTTCCTGGTGATTTTTTACTATCAAAAGCAGAACCAGTATCGGAGGGGGTAGATTACTCTCAAATCATTATTGACATAGTTATGTCCCTTTTCGACCATTTCATATATGTTTCAATGTACCATTGATTTAATGGTTTTTTACGCCGCTTTCAACTTTATTTCAGTCATATCACGGTGACAGCTTACATATTTCCGTTTTCCTGGGTTTTGCCAGTGCTAGGCTGAGGCTCTGAGGTGTCTTGTCCGAGGGCTTTCCGAAGAAAGACCCGGTGGATCCATTGCGGCTCGAACTTGGGGCCGAGCCCCGGTAGTTCAGTCGGTAGCGTACAGGACTTGAGAACAGGGGGTCGTTGGTTCGATCCCTGGCTCGGCCAATTTCTTTCCGAGGATTGATGATAGTCATTGCGACAGGATTCATTCCTCTCCCACCGCTGACCATTGTTTCGATAATGGTTATGTGGGAAAGCAGCCAGTGGCTTGGAAAGAATATTGTGCGGAGTACTGGTAAAAGAGACTCCAGTAAATCATGGATAGGTGCACTGGCCGCCGCGGTATAAATGAAATAATGTTGAAAACGGCGTTAAACACCATTCAATACAATGAATCAATCGAACTTGGGGCCTCCAAGGTGCGAGTCCCACACTTTACCACTGAGCCACGCAGGACCCCCTGAATACAACAAAAATATCTACGTGAATTGTGAGCTTCGCTTAGTTTCTCTAGTGTGAACGGACCATTTATGATTATGGATTGATTTGTGTTATACGCCGCTTTCAACACTATTTCAGTCATATCACAAGGACAGCTCTGATATTCATATGAGGCTCGAGCCCGGAGCTTTCAGGTTACGAGTCCTACACAGAGCCACGCAGGATTCCTTCTTATGATTAACTCTATACCAAATAATTCCGAGTTTGAACGACCCTGAGAAAGAAAGCTTTTAAAAAGATTGTGGGAAAAGGAGAAAATGCTGGTAACCAGCATTTTCTCCATTTCGCAAAATATTTACGTTCATAAACATGTTTCGTAATTTAGGCGATATTGAGGTTGTCGTGTGCAAATGCATTAATTTAAGGTATTACCATCCTAACGCTTCTAGTGCAACATGGAATAAAATTTCTCATTGGTTGATACATGAAGATTTATACTGATATAATACTTTTGCACATTTCTAACCGACCAGAAATTCCTTTCGTGTCTACCTTAAAAATATTTGTTGATACTTTTGTTAGTTTCCTGAAAAGGGAGGTAATTATCATCTCCCTTCGTAATGAGAATATAGTGGTTTTAGATTTATAAATGATAATTCTAAGAAGGAAAAAAAAGGAAAAAGTGGCTCGGTTAAAGAAGAACAATAATACTCATTTTTAATCATAGCAAATTTTGTTGGATAATATTATAGTGGAAATATCTGTTTTCCATTCGGAGGGTACTACCTTTTATGGACAGGTCCAAAATTTTGTCGTCTGGTAAACACCTAATGTTTGTCATTGCCTATTTTAAACAGGTCCATGGCAAAACAATTCGTCTGCATGGTTGTCAATATACACAAAATGAAGTTGCATTTGTCTTTTAAATGATAGAAAATATGGTGAGAAACGGAGAAGATAAGATTTACGGGCTCCCCCCTCCCCTTTTTATCCTTTTGTTTTTCGCTCGTTGTTTTCAAACACTCTTCAAAGATACATCCTAGCAGCTACAGAGAAAAAAAAAAAACTTTTAAACCTTGAAATTGTGTAGCATGGCTCCGCTGTGTAAACATAGAAGTAAATATGGTGTAAGGGATAGAAAACACAAGGGATCTGTCCTCTTTTAAAATCGTAAACGACATGGCCTCCAAAACATGAATGTATTTTCTGTCCGTCGTAATCTGTGCAATCTTGCAGCGGTCAGGGGCAACATTTGGCATGAAGATACAAGAATGATAAAAGTTTCATTAAATAAGGATGGAGTCTTTGGGCAAGGATGAAGTCTTTCGACCGCAAACGACAAAATGAAAAGGTCCATCTTCCAGGAAGAGTACTGTCATGTCCCGACAAACCAAATTCACGACAGGATTTTTGGAGAGAGTTCCTGGACAGTTTTGAAAAAAAAAAAAGAAATACTCCGACAATTTTATTAACAGTGAAATACTTTATTCCTGATATTAGATAATTGATAAATTTTAATTGTGACTGATTAAGGATAACATTTGATAATTAATGATGTATCAGGATTGCACCTTTGATTGACGGGGACCCGGTTTTCATCGATTGCTGTGCCAGTGAGAGACGCGATGACCAGCCCGCATAGCTCAAGTGGTAGAAGTAGTAATAGCGTCTCTTTGCTTGTAAACAAACGGGCGCCATCTTGGATGACCTAGTTACTATTTTTAGTAACTCATTTACATATAAGGATGTTTAGACCAGCGGCCATCTCAGATGACCTATTTTTTTTTGGCAGAATTTGACGTGCTTTTTGGACAGCCATTTTGGATGACCTAATTTTTATTTTAGACCAGTAGCCATTTTGGATGACCTATTTTCTTTTTTAAACGACCATTTATTTAAATGTGCTTTTGGCACAATATTGATTTTTCTTTTGGGTATAAATTTGGAGAGAAATAGCTTTAAAAATGAGTCGTATAAGCGAGTACCCTAACAGTATACAGAGCTGACTTGTATACTCTATCTAGTAATGATCGCGGGCATTGAGGGTCAGGCCCTTTTACGAGACGGAGATTTTCCCGCTTAGACTCATCTTTAACGCCACACCAAGTCAAAGAGCCGATTCCTAACCTTACTACGACTCTCGGTCAAGTCTATAAGGTTAAGTCGGTCTAACGACACATCCATGCTCTTTGAAGTTTATCACAAAGAATTACAAAAATTCGGTAGAAAAAAAAACGGTACCTTCGATGTTGTCTCTTCAACGTCCTGAACTCAAATGACAAAGGAGTATTTCCGATATGACTCGCGCGCATGCGTCAATCCACATACGTGTCTAAACACGTTTTATAAGCTATTGTTAATGTCGACACACTGTCTGATTTTTGTTTATTTAGGGACGGAAGTACGGACAATGGCCTATTGAGATTCACTTTCAGTATCTGTTTTACATGTTAAGGTAAGGCTTTAGACAAAATGCAGGTGAATATAACATGAAATATAATTTTTCATCTCAACTGGTCAATTAGTATGCAATTACGAATTTTATACATGATAAATAAGTACACTTTTAAATTTCAGATTTTTTACCTAATATCCTTCTTGTTCTGCATACATTCAAATGACAAAATCACAGCCTCTAAATTTTACGGAAATAATTAAATAATAAAAATATTTACCAAATCGATAACTTCCAAATCCAACCTGCAAAAAGACATTTAATTCCCCAATACACACTTCAATATAGAAATATAGTGCGCTAATTCCGGTAAATATGGTCTTGAAATCCATTTTGAGAAAAAATTTAAAATAGATCTGTTCTTGTCTGTAGCTAAAGCAAGAATGAACAAGTTTTATCAAGTGCTTACATGAAAAGGAGTCTTTCAGGGCTGTTGCGCCCTATACGTCAATATTGGTGGACTTGGATTAGGCTTAATTTCATTTTGAAAAGAACGTGGGACAATGTTTTTACAAGATCTTTAAAATATCGGAAAAATTCCCCTAAATTGCTGCAACTTATAGCTCGATGGTAGGTAGTATTTTGAGGGATCTACCGAAGTTTTAGTTCTCGTTTCTTTCGACGATTCCATCTCAGAAGTTGTCTGGGTCCAGTCTGGGTTCATCATCTGGGGATACACTGTATTCAGGCTACTTTTCTTAAATATTAAAGGCCTTTGAAAACCAAATAAAACTGTTAAACCACGCAATCGTTTTTAGCTTCTAGGACAACTGTTTACACTGCCACTTTTTTATAAACCACCTCAAACGTTAGAACAGATCCTCAGCTATCATTTGAACCCTAGGTTCACGGTTCGATTTTTAACCAGTGTGGAACTAGATCATTAGAGCTTTCCACTACCCATTGAACCACAATGACTTATACATAGTGAAAGATATTACTCTTAAGGTTTTCCTACATCTAAATATAGGTATGACATAATTCTTCTAAATAAAGCGGACCAATAAGAACAGAGATCAGTGATGTAATGACTCTAAATATAGTTGATGATCACATATCTAAATATAGCGGACCAATCAAATGAGAGACCAATGAAATGAACCTAGATCAGAATGTGTATAAATAAGAAAAACAGCCCTTATCCTTCATTCTGATTTCAGAATTACAACTGACAACATGTCTATTTTCAGAGGAAACTTGGGTAATGGACGTGTAGTAGAGGTGACAGAATGGAAGGGGGTGAGGCGAGTGGACTTAAGAGAATGGCAAGACGAAAAACCCACCAAGAAAGGTATCAGTTTAACCCTGATGCGTTGGAAAAACTGGGTCGACACTATAGAATACGTGGATCAGGCATTGACAGATAAAACGGACTACAACTGTCACTTGGGAGGCAATGTATATTGTACAATAACTGAAGGCAGCAAATGTGTGGACATGAGACAATATTGGAAACCGAAAGAAAAAGTAGTACCCACAAAAAAGGGGTTGTGTTTACGACCACTAGAATATCAACGCCTCAAAGACCTGATACCTGAGATTGGAAAGACCCTACCCGAACTAGACGCAGTGGTCCCGTGTTACTTACAGTCGGACCATATGAACCAGATAGGGATGCTACAGTGCCCGGAATGTAACCCCAATGACTGTACAAACTGGTAACCAATCAGAGACTGTTACTAAATATGGCGGACCAATCAGAAACTGTTACTAAATATAGCGTACCAATCGGAAATCACTCTTATCTAAAAGGCAAGAAAAGCACACCAAAAAACAGACTCAAATTTATTTGTATATATTTGTGAAGTTGATCATGTATGACATGAATGTACTGTATATACTAATGTATGTATGTCATGTGATTCTATTGAATTGTATGATGAAATAAAATATGAATTGTACTCGATGCTTTATGGTTTGACCCATTGCCCTCAGTCTGGGTTCTAATGATATAAGACCGGATATCAGGACAATACCCCTTTCAACTCCCCAAGGTAATCCCTTTGCAAGTCGTCAGAGTGTCTGACTTAAGCAGGATATGTTACTATCGAGAATGAAGACAACATGTGTATGGCGAGAGCTATAGGCGTCGGCTGGGCAAAGTTACGCCGATGCAGTCAAGAAGAGTGGAAGGAGGTGACGAAGAAGAGACAGGGTAAAAGTAATTTAGATTTAGTATTGGAACACCAGAAAGTGCCAAAAAGCTATTACAATGATCTAGTGAACAAAAACCTTAAACAGCAGAAACAGTTAGCAGAAGCATTATGTCAGTATGCCGGGGTAAACGCAGACAGACCGGCCAGTCTCAATGATGTGGGGGCGTTTGAAGAGCTTCTCGGGGTTCGTGTGATGGTGGTGAGTGCTCGTTTAGGCAATAAATTTATTACAGCGCCAAGCAGTGATGACCGCCCGTGTGTCTACATTTATTTAGTGGACGACGAGCACTTTCACGCCATAACCAGCATCACGGGGTTCTTCAGCGCCATATACTTTTGCGATAAATGCCTCAAACATTATGATCATAGGGAATACCATGAATGCGAAATAAAGTGTATTGTCTGCAAGAGAAACTTATGTTATGATGAGGAGCCTGTCAAATGCGCGAACTGTAACATGACTTGTAGATCAGTAGAGTGTTACGACGAACATAAGAAGGTCCCTTTACATACCAAAGGGAAAAAGAAAGGACAGCCCAGTGGCCCTTCACAATGCGAAAAATGGTGGAAATGCCCCACATGTTTCAAGGTGTTGAGAACAGACAAACGTAAAAAGGAGGAGCATCGATGTGGCGAATACCAGTGCTCCTCCTGTCACAAATATGTCATGGATGATCATAAATGTTATTTAAGAGCCACACCGGCCAAAGAATATTACATTCCAAAATTTATATTTTTTGATTTTGAATGCAGTCAGGATGAGATGAGCTACTGCGTTGAAGGATACGTACCCGATTCTAAATTGAATTGTAAGGACTGCCAATTGCCAGAGATATGTAAATCTTGCTCCAAATGTCAGAATTGCAAAACAGCATGGTGCGGTAAAGCGACCCACCGTCCAAACTTTGTTGTAGCGCATTCAGTATGCCCTAAATGCATTGAAAAAGAACTGACACCCGATTCCGTATGTAAGGGTTGTGGTACTTGTTGCGAAGAATGTGACAACACTGATCTGCACGAGAATGAGGACCCAGGTCCTTGTCCCGGTAAATGCGGATTCAGAGAAGTCATATACGAGGGCGCGGATACCGCCGAAAAGTTTGGACAGTGGCTCTTTACGGATCAACACGAATATTTCAAGGTTGTTGCCCATAACATGAAAGGGTATGATGGCTATTTTATTTTGGAATATTTGATCGATCAATCCATAAGGCCGGACAAAATTATTTACAACGGTTCGAAAATTATGTATATGACAGTGGAGAAAGATTTACATATGAAGGTGATTGACAGTCTCAACTTTTTACCCATGAAATTATCAGCACTCCCCGAAGCATTTGGCTTACATGAATTGAAAAAAGGGTGGTTCCCGCATTATTTTAATACTAGAGAGAATCAAAATTATGTTGGACCCTACCCTGATGCTAAAGATTATGGTTACGATTTTATGAGTGAGAAAGAAAGAAGCGAGTTAATAGCGTGGTTGAGTGAGAGAGAAAATGAAATATTTGATTTTAGAAAAGAAATGTTAGAATATTGTAGAAGTGATGTTGATATTTTAAGACAAGCTTGTATGAAATTTAGACATTTATTAATGAGTGCTACGGGGGAAGAGATAGTGGTTGTCAACAAAAAAGGGAAGGAAGAGAAAAAATGGGTTGGAGCCGTGGATCCATTCGATTCAGTCACTATAGCTTCCGTTTGCATGAATGTTTTTAGAACCAAATTTTTGGAAGAAACATGGCGCGTAAAACTGCAAGGCAATAATCAATGGGTACCCGCAAAAGTCATCGACGAAAAATTGTACATACAAAAAGGAAACGAATGGGTCAACGAATCCAAATTGAAAGGAGTGTAAGTGTGCAAGAAAGAATTTGTAAGTACCCCCATAGCGGAAATGGAAGAAACATGGCGCGTAAAACTGCAAGGCAATGATCAATGGGTACCCGCAAAAGTCATCGACGAAAAATTGTATATACAAAACGGAAACGAATGGGTCCACGAATCCGAATTGAATGGAGAGAAAGTGTGCGAGAAAGAATTCGTGAGTTCCCCCATAGCGAAAATTCCTCCCAGTGGTTACAATGATCAGTACAGTAAAGCGTCAATTCAATGGTTAGAGTGGAGGGCGAAACTCGATAACGTCCACATCCAACATGCTTTGAATGAAGGGGAGAAAACGATCCCCGGCACTCGCTACAAATTGGACGGATATTGTAGAGAAACCAACACGGTCTATGAATATCACGGTTGTATATTTCATGGTTGTCCCGTGTGTTTCTCTGACAATCGTGAAGAAACGTACCATCCACTCACACACCAGTCTTTGGACGAATTGTACGCATTGACATTAAAAAAGAAAACACACCTCGAAAATTCAGGTATGAAATATATTTGTATTTGGGATCACGACTTCAAAAAACAACAAAACCAAAACCCTGAACTTCGGCAATTCATTTCTCAGCTAGATATCATGGATCGACTAGACCCGAGAGAAAGTTTCTTTGGGGGTCGCACCAATGCGAGCCGGCTCTATTACAAAGTAAAAGAAAACGAGCGAGTGAAATATGTGGATTTTACGAGTCTGTATCCATGGGTAAACAAGTATTGTCGATATCCCTTAGGTCACCCCACAGTCATTACCAAAGATTTCGGGGACATCAAGGATTATTTTGGTATTGCCAAGGTGAAGATTATCCCTCCCAGGGGACTCTATCACCCAGTCCTTCCTTACAGGTCCAACGGCAAACTAAAGTTTTCTTTATGTCGGACCTGCGCGGATACCGAAAGTCAAACCCCGTGCGAATGTACAAATGAACAAAGAGAGTTGACTGGTACGTGGTGCACCCCCGAAATAGAAACGGCTGTCAGATTAGGGTATAAAATCACAAAAATTTATGAAGTATACCACTGGGAAGAAAGCACTCAATATGACCCCAAAACCCATGAAGGAGGACTGTTTGCTCAATATATTAACACATTTTTGAAATTTAAACAAGAAGCAAGCGGCCCTCCCAAATGGATTAAATGTTACGATGATATGAATAAGTACATCGGACAATATGTGGAAAAAGAAGGGGTCTCATTGGATCGACAAAATATTCGAAAGAACCCAGGACTTAGAGCTTTGGCAAAACTGTGTCTCAATAGCTTTTGGGGAAAGTTTGGTCAGAGACTTAATATGCGACAAACGGAATTTTTTCACGAAAGTCAGGCCAACATGTTTTTTCAACTTTTTTCCGATCCATTGAAGCAACCCATCGATTTTCATATATTGTCTAATGATACGATACAAGTCGAATGGCAGTATAAGGACGATTGTCAACCCGAAGATAACAAAACCAATATATATTTGGCAACATTTACAACGTGCTGGGCCAGACTTAAACTTTACAGTGTACTTGAGGCATTAAACAGAAGAGTCTTGTATTACGATACGGACAGTGTGATATACGTGAGTCGTCCAAATGAGTATGATCCACCTCTAGGTGATTACTTGGGTGAACTGACGAATGAGCTTCAGAATGGAGAGTACATTGTGGAGTTTGTGTCTGGGGGGGCCAAAAAATTATGCTTACAAAACGAATGAAAAAAATGAAACTTGTAAAGTGAGGGGATTTACCCTAAATTATAAAAACAGTCAACTCATTAATTTTCATAGCGTGAAAGATATAGTCACAGACCCTCAAAGTAGTTCAAATATCACTGTGACCAATCCTAGTAAAATTTGTAGGGATAAAAAGAAAAGAAAATTGTATAATAGAGAAGAACAAAAAAGTTATCAAATGGTTTATACAAAAAGACGAAAAGTAGACCTCTTTGATACAGAGCCATACGGGTTTTGATGGTCGACCACTGTCAAATTTGCTTTCAACGATATTACGACATTTATATATAAACCTGTAAGATATTTCTTCATTGTCACTCAATTCTCAAAAAGAAAAAGAAAGTGTCACTCAATTTTCAAAAAAATGTGTCAGACAGATACTAAAAACTGTCACACAAATATTAAAAAGTATCACTCATTTTCTTAAAAGTATCACTCATTTTTCAAAAAGGTCACTACCCTCTACGTTTTTGTACTTTTAAACGTAAATTCCCGTAGGGTCCGTTTCAAAAAAGTGTCACTCATTTTTCAAAAAGGTCACTACCTTCTACGTTTTTGTACTTTTAAACGTAATTCCCGTAGGGTCCGTTTCAAAAAAGTGTCACTCATTTTTCAAAAAGTGACACTCATTTTCTAAAAAGTGTCATTCATTTTCTTAAAAGAGTTACTCATTTTTCAAAAAGTGTCTATCATTTTCTTAAGAATGTCATTCATTTTCTTAAAAGTGTTACTCATCTGTTGTTCATCTTATTGTATCATGATTGTATTGCTTGTAAATAAAAAGATATTAAGAATGAATTTCCCTTTGTGTTTTGAGTTAATGAAACAAGCAAGAAATCGTCAACGTTCTCTATTTGATTTACCAGGTTCCTCCAACGCGTTATAATTAAGCTTTTTTTTTTGGGGGGGGGGGGGGAAACACAGCTTTAGTATATTTAACACAAACATGATCTAAGAAGATGCAAAAATTATAGGAAAAATGCAAATTTAAAGCTTAATGTGAAAAATGCATGTAAAAACTGTCGTGTTAAAAGAAAATAAAAGCTGTATGACACCAATACTTTGAATTTTTTACCACTAGGAAAATTTTCAGATATTCAAAGCAATTTAGCTTTTTTGCTTAAATGATTGACTCCATCTCTGAAGGAGTCGAAAATATCGTGAGAAAAGGAGAAAATGCTGGTTACCAGCATTTTCTCCCCCACCCACAATGCTCCCACATGCTCTTTACGTACAACTGTTGGAAAAAAAAAAACAGCAATGCAAAAGTTACTGTAGCTTATAAAGCTACCTAATAATCGTAATAGAGAGTGTGCATTGAGGCAAGATCAGACAATGCAGTAGAGCAGGCTGACCTGAGTAACATGTAAATTGAAGTCATCAGTCATCTTGTCTCCGATTCAAATTAACACCAATGATAAATAAACTGTTACCAAACAACCCTGTTTCAAAAATCCCTATTGGAAAAAACGGGAATATGAAAACACTGTGAGAAAATCCAGTAGCCCGCAAATGCTGCTTTCCTCACACTGTCCCAATCCCTTTAAAGATGATTTCTATCACTCAGACCATATCTACCGGAGATACATATTCAATACAACTACTTCTAATTACTTTAACTCTTTACCAGACGACAAAATCGTGGACTTGACTGAAATGAAAGTATTATTTCTTTGCAGACGACAAATCAAATGTGACTTAGAAATTGAAATTTGTTTTGGGAACAGTAGAAAACATTATGGGAAAAGTAGAAAATGTTGTAGGAAAAGGAGAAAATGCTGGTTACAAGCATTTTCTCCTTTTACCATCATTCTCCCCTTTTTCCACTATGCTCTCAAAGGGCTTCTTTCGTAGGGTTTTTAGAAGTAGGGATTGTGCGGTAAAAGGTTAGATATATATATATAGAATAGTAAGCTCCTTACTAAAGAATTCAAATAATACTTTAGAATTCATTCCATGTGGAGTAATAGTACCAAGAATGTGCATCCAAGATGTTTCTTTCAATAGTCTTTTCCTGTTATTTGAAACTTTCTCAATAGACATAAATGTAAAATCATGAATGATATGTCCAGGGGAATTGAAATGTTCTGAAACATTTGTAATCATATCAGGGAAATGTAGAATGTCAAATTTATGTTTATTTATGCGATTGGCACATTTCTGGTGGGTTTGTCCAACATACTGAAATTTACATTTCTTACATGTAATTAAATATATTATATGTATTTATATATATTACATCAGTAGAAATGCAGGAAAGGTCTTGCTTTATTTAATGCATGCATGATGTAGTACTGCTTGTAAAACAATCAGACTCATGAATGGTTAAGCACTTAATGGTTGAAATGTTTCAGTATGGGAACTTTTTTTGACATACACACTCTTTACAATGTATTTTACGGATCAGAATCTCTTCTGATTAGTCCACTTCCTTTTGCAGTTACATGTAATTGGTTGTCTAATTTTAGAACGACTGTCTGATTTCTTAACAGGTCATTTTCGTCATGATCTAAACATAGATAACGTGTCCAATCATGTTTGTCAGTTTATTAACTAGACAACAGGATAAGTAGTTAAAACAATCTGATGCCATTTCTTGTCCTGGTAAATATCATTTCCAGCTTGTTACTCGGTTTATAAAATTCTCAATGTCAGATATCATAATTGAACGTTTGGGTCATTTTGAAGCGTTTGCCACACCATTTCTCTGTGTCAGTATGGTTTAATCACTTTTGTATTACACTATGCATGACTCGTTTGTTGAAAATTACAAAGGCACTTAAATTACATGTTTAAAAGTGCTTTGTGATGATAGAAGTCGAAAATGTGAAATGAAAGTTTTATACTGAAGTTCTTAACGATAATAAAGTAAATGGAACACCGCAGGGCTTAATGAACTTAATAAATGACGGCCTACTTTATTATCCAATCAAGGACGATTTAAATTTAGTCAAATGCAAACGTGTTAAACCATACACTAATACCAGTATGCGTTATAACATATATAAAGCTACTTTTACCTTTTGGTGTTCTTTTATAGTAATCTTTATAGAAAATGGCGTCATTTCCGGCCTCCGACTCCTCAAAAATGTATTCCTTACCTTCGTAAATGGAGTTCTTAGCAAAAGTTAATACAAATAGGTACCAAGATCATGAATATCGATTCATGAACAATGATTTTAGCATTTTTTTGTTAGAGTTACTGCATTAATAGCCTATCTGAAATATTTCAGGTAATATTACGATATCACTTTAATCTCTAGGTGAATTCTGAGTTCAAAAGTGACTTATCGTGGTTAGAGACCAACAGTGTTAACGTTTATGAATATTTCTAATAAAAGGAAAGTTTTGATATGGAGTGGGGAATGTGAACATTATATGGGTAAGTTTTATCTATTTCATCTAATGGTTACAGTAACAGTCTGGTATGCCAGTATCTTGAAGAATATATTCAACCTACGTATCATTTACACAACGAAAGTTTTAGTTCCACTGGCCAAAGGTCAGCAAGCTTATGTAATGGCCCTATGTCTATCGTGCGTGTATGCCTGTGTCCGCCCATTGTCTCAATTTTCGAACAACTTCTTCTCATAAACTACGAGGGTTATTTCAAAGGATTTTACCTGTTTTTTTTTTCTTAATGCTAATGCCAGTGCGTATAATAACATATACAAAGGTTTGTTTTTGTTTTTGTCTTGTGCTGATCTTCTATGGTAATTTTTATAGAAAATGAGGTCATTTTTAACCGCCATCTCACCAGAATGTATTCGTTACCCCCCATAAATGGATTTCTGAGCGAAAGTTAATACAAGTGGACACAAAGATCACGCAATTCGGTTCATAACAAACGATTTTTAGCCACTTTTTGTTTAAGTTACTGTATTAATAGCGTATCTAAAATCTTTCAGGCAACGTTACGATCTCACTATGATCTTTAGGTAAATTTTGACTTCCAATTTGAATTCCAAGCGAAAAATTATCGTGGACAGACACCAAGAACGTAAAAGTCGGTCAGTAAATACAGATTGGAGTCATTTAGTGTCAGTGGATGTCAAAAGCGCGTATCACCCACAGCTTTAACCCCTGTATATCCGTTGTCATTTAAGTGACACCCACAAAACTATACACTTTCTTAGTCCGTGTGACAAGGCCATTCCAATGATACCTATATTGATTCGATCTGACTGCAAATAAAAAAGTCGATTTTTCTAGGAAAAGGAGTATCGGCTCTAAAACGGCTGGGAATTGAACGACAAATACGCAGGTCAAAAGGAAAGAGTAAAGCGTCATGTATCATTTGTCAGGGTTTTCTCAAATTTCATGAATAGAAACTGCCAGAAATTGAAAGAAAGGGTTGAATACCGATTTCTTTGCTTTGTTTTTCTAAAATGTGGTGCCTTTGCCTACATTTCCTAGAATTAAACTTATCAGTACACGAATTCACTTGCTAGAAGGTTGGGTTGTCAAGAAAATATCATTCCATTACTGAAAGAAACAACTTCTATAACTTTCGACCAATATCTTACATTTTTGCTAAATCTAATCCATTACTAGGGTTATTAATAATATTTATGTAAACATTAACCGGCTCTCTTTATAAGTTACCTTAATCCGATTTCAAGTCAAAAACATTGACATATAAATGGGTACTGGACTTTAAAAGGATGATGCGTCTTGTCCAATCTTATTTGAGTCATTTAATTTTTTTTAATTTAAAGGGAAACGACTTGATTTTTTTTGTCATTTGCATCATAATCAATGATATAAATAGGTACTAGACATTAATCCATAGGCTGCTTTGCGGGGCTTTATGTGGTTTTACACCCAGTGAAGATCCAGGAGCCTGCGAGACTGCACAGAACGAGCTACCAGATCTTGAGTCTACTCTGTCCGATACAGTGAGAAATTTTTTGCTAAAAATATTTTGGAAAGAGCGATGCAAGTGACCATGTAATAAAGAACCAGTTTATTGCTGCAAAGTCGTACGCTCTTTTTTACGGGTTTGATTTACCAGAACGGGTTAAAGGGAAGGGGCGTGACATTGTAAAGTCTAAATAGGGATAAGCGACGAATTGGGGTGCGATATTGTGAAATATAAACAATAATGAACAAGAAATCGAGTCGTGTCATTGTAAAATGTAAACATATTGTGAGTCATTGTATATTTTCTTAACGTAAAACATTGTGAGAACTACCATCGAACAATATAATGTCGTAACACATTCAGGAAATAGGATGATTTTTGAGAGAAAATCTCCCTATGTCATTGGCACGGGCACTAATAAAGAACCAATTTATTGCTGCAAAGTCGTATGCTCTTTTTACGCTTTTGCTTTATCAGAGCGTATTTAATAGCAAGATTTTTCCCCATTGTAATAGCCTATCCTGTTGGAAACCTAACAAATCGGATCGGTTTTCATTCTTTGACTCAAAGTATAAAAAGCTTTCCTTGGGAAAGTCAACAAAAAACAACATATTAAACACACAGACACATAAACATGAACGCATGCATGTACGTACTTTACAAGTTTAAAGATATACATACATGCAGAAACGCTTATTACCCGAAACCCGATCGGGTAGCTCAGGTAGCTCGTGATCAGAGAGTTGCGGGTTGGATCCCTATTTGAGTTTCAGGCCTCCCACCTCTGATGCATGTGAGAAAGTTGCCAATGGCTTGGAAAGAAAGTTGTGTTTGTACTGGTGTAAGAAAAGGAAACACACAGATAGGTCCACTGACCTCCGTAATATGACATATGCTGTTAAAGCGGTGTTAAACTCGAATACAATACAATACTTACTACCACAAAACTCATTTTATAGTGTAACTGATTAGTGAGAATGAATTACATAATAAGTGAATTGTGCAATTTGATATTAGTTTACACCGCTCGAAAAAGAAAGAAAAAAAAACTGAAGACGTAGTGAATGGGGAATTTATCTTTTAAAGCTTGTAAAATATTTTGATAAAATATTTCTCGTTTGATAAATGACTTTTCTTTTTTCGCAATGTTCTTGTTCCACCTCAACATGGTGTGTGGGTGTGTGTTTAAGGGTGTATATGACATATAAATCGCGCCAAAACCGAGTCTCATTAGCATGGCTGAATAGTTATACGGGGTCGCGGACTCGTCCCGTACCAGCGGACAAGTTCATTAGTCAGTGTTAAATAACAGTCAGGGGTTTAGGGATGATAATAAAAAAAGTTTGTACCGGAAAAGAAATACTAGAACACTAACTCTGGTTATACGTACATAATTAAATGTAATTGAAAAACGATGTTAAACCCGCTCTTAATACAAGTAACTTTGTTCCTTCATTTATGAAGGCTCTTTTCACCTTAAGTGTTGATAAACATAACGTAAAACGAAATACGACATTTTCCGATCTCATCTCCTTTAAGATTTCAAATTTGTTTACTAACTATAAATCTCAATTACTTTAACAAATAGATACTACGAGTGTGCTTTAATCATGTTTAAAATATAAGGATAATACGTTTTCTTTTTCCCACAGTGTTTTCCGAATCATACATTAAATCGAGTAATTTGATCATAGTTATCAGACGGTGTCTTTCACGAATAAAGTTTGAGTAATTTCTCTTTTTCCCACAATGTTTTTACTGCATCAGTATCTCTTTTCCCCACAATGTTTTTACTGCATCAGTACCTCTATCACAATTTTGAATAAAAGTTAGCACTGAATTTTGTTAACTTCTTTCATAGTGTACTTTAATGATACATTTCTTGTCTGGACACGCTTCTTGTACTTTTTGCCACAGGGTAAACTGTTACTACGCAAATTTTGTATTTGGTCCTGGAATAAACGACTTTAACGGTATGATATTGGGGAAAGGGGGGGGGGGTCGCGCTGCATGTTCTGTGAAGTCTAATCTGATCTACATCGTCCACAAAAGGTCAGTGAGTCGCGATTAGCAGCCAAAGGGCTAATAACAATTGGTGGGTCGCGCCGTCTAATCTTGATCTACACTGTCGGTAAAAAGTCCGCGAGTCGCGACCGGTCAAAGGGTTAAATAATAATTTGGGGCAGAAAGTTATGCTCTCAGTAAATGTTTAAAGACATCGCAGTAAAATTTATATAACGCAATAACTGACAAAAAGAAACTTAACAATAATAATTGGACGGCTGCATGTTCTTTGTAGTCTGATTTCGATCTACACTGTCCTCAAAAGGTCAGTGAGTGGCGCTTGGCAATTAAAAGGGTTAATAATAATTTGGGGCGGAAAGTCAATAATTGTTTAAAGACATCGTAGTAAAATTTATATAATGAAATAACCGACAAAAAGAAACTTGACTGGACACGTTTGAACGAGATTAAACGTACTGCTCACATCCTTTACATCAATAACCTCCAATAACCCAAATATTGCTGTTTCAAAGTTATGATTTAGGGGGAAATAATATTACCTTATCGTGTTCTGTGTAGTATGATCTTGATCTACACTTAAATTTTCAATTCGACATCAATAACCGAAATATTGATCTACACTGTCCGCAACAAACATTAAAGCGCATGTTCTTCTGCAGTCAGACTTTGATCTACAGTGCCTGTAAAAGGTCAGTGAGTCGCGCGCAACAGCTAAAGGATTAATAATAATTGGACGGCTGCATGTTCTTTGTAGTCTGATCTTGATCTACACTGTCCGCAACAAACATTAAAGCGCATGTTCTTCTGCAGTCAGACTTTGATCTACAGTGCCCGTAAAAGGTCAGTGAGTCGCGCGCAACAGCTAAAGGGTTAATAATAATTGGGGGGCTCGCGCCGCATGTTCTGCGCAGTCTAATCTTGATCTACACTAGCCGCAACAAAGATCAAACTGAATGTTCTGTGCAGTCTGATCTTCATCTACACAAAGGGTTAATTATAATTAGAAGGTCGCTCAGCATGTTCTGTGTAGTCTGATCTTGATCTACACTGTCCTTAACAAAGATCAAACTGCATATCCTGTACAGTCTAAGCTCGATCTACATCGTCCATAAAAGGTCAGTTAGTCGCGCTTACCAGCCAATAGGTTTATAATAATTAAAAGGTGGTGGGTTTTATCTCAATACCTCGTCCAACCATCTTTTTTCCCACAATGTTTTTACCATTTATCAGAGCTTCAAATTTCGTACCAATAAGGTTTTTCAAATAATGTATACATTGTCTTCACTTTAAAGACACAATCAAATTACATCTTTAATCAGTCTTCATATACCTCAAAGTATCTTTAGGCGGATTAAGTACCAATCACCAATATTTGAAAAGCACTTAAAGACGAGTGGCGCTATTGAAAAACAATTCAAATAGATGACATCATAATAACCCGTATACTACACAGTAGGTTAGTCTTCATGGTGAAACAAGTTTCAACATGTATGTTTCTATAACAACCTAGCATCTTTGTTTACAAGCAAAGAGACGCTATTACTACTGGTAGAGAGCAGGACTTGGTTACAAACGTCAAATCTAGGGCCACTCAAGGGTGTGGGTTCGAGCCCCATGGCTGGCCATCTAAAAATACAAATTGTCTGTCGGATGAGACGTTTTACCGAGGTCCTGTGTGACGGCCCTATACACAGAGCACTTTAAAGAACTAGGCACAACTTAAGATGGGTTTCGTCCTGTATCCTGCACTATCCTCCGTAACAAAACTAACAATCTTCCGGGGTCGCCCATATGGGCAACCGGAGGTGGCGATAAATAAACGCAAAATCAACCAATCAGTGAGAGACGCTTTTACAGAAAGAGCAGTCTCTAATAAACTATATTCTTATACAGGCTATATGAGCCATGCCCTGGCAAAAGGGGGTTTGATGCATCTCGGTGATGCATAGCCTAATAACAAGGAAGTCATCGTATAGGCCTAATCATGAATCCATCAAATGCATTTTGTCTAACAGCCGACCGACTCATGGGGTAAAAAAGTCCTTTGACATGCAGAAAATTTACAAATAACGAAAAGTTTCTACTCATGTTAGCCTGCACATGCTGACATGGGTCGATACCTTTTGAAGATGTATTCAAACCCACTTTTCACAGAGCGAGACTGTTTACTTGGCTTCGTTTTTTCAGGGTCCATTGTAGATTTAGATAAATGTAAAAAAAAAAACACAAAAGCAGCTTATTAGTTTTTATTAGACCTAGATCTAATGATTTCTTCGGGTTTTTTTTTTTCACTAAATCTTGGTGATTTTTACACTTTTTTTTAGGAAAATGGCAAAGAAATGGCGATAGCATAGGGCTATAACTCTTTACCAAACAGGCCTGGTTTTCACAACTCTGTGAAAGAAGTCTTATGAAAACATTGTGGGAAAAGGAGAAAATGCTGGTAACCAGCATTTTCTCCTTTTCCAACAATGTTTTGTACCCTTCCCAAAACAAATTTCAATTTTTGAGTCACTTAAATTTTGTCGTCTGCTAATGCTTTCAATCTGGAACAGTCTAAAATTTTGTCGTCTGGTAAAGAGTTAAATAACAACTTAAGACTCGTGATTTTGATTTTTCCGGTCACTTGAGGGTGTGGGTTCGATTTCCACGACTGGCCATCTAAAATTCCTAAGTCTTTTGATAAGACGCAATAGCGAGATTTTACTGGTAACGTAGATGAAGAAGAGATTACAGGCCTACGGATAGTCCAAGTAGGATAAGACTGCACTTGCATGCAGTCTGGATCTAGATCTACCTTGTCTCTTTTGCCTACAGCCTACCCTGGCAAAACATAATCCAGAAATTACAGTTTTTTCCTTTTTTCGCAAAATGTTGTCTATATTTCTGTGCGTAAATTGGATAGGCCCTATTGGTTTTTGAATTGGCTCAAAAACATTGTGGGAAAAGCAGAAATGCTGCCTGCTAGATTCAAGCTTAGTTTTCCCTTGCATTGTCTTGAAAAATGTCTCTTGTGTTCAAGTCGTTAAAACATCGGATTGTTTGGTAAAGGGCGTATTCAATGAGTTGTTTTGATTCAGGATAATAATTTCGGTGTTTAAAAAGAGCGGTCGTGAAAACAGCCATTTTAATGCCCCGTGACGCATGCGCATAACTTGTTTACATGTTATGTTGTTCACGTGACCTTTACACTGCAGAAAAAAACATGGCCTCCTTCGGCCATGAATGAGCAGCGATGTTATCGGTTAGGTAAAGTTATTGCGATGCATGCGAGCACCATTATCAAACTGTGATTGCAAATGGTATGCAGAAGTTTTGTTTGACGGATCTATAACGACTTATTCGTTTAACCTGGAAGTATGTGGAAAAAGTATGCAGTTTGTGAATCGGATGCCTCGTTAACAGGTTTCAAGTTGGTGTTCTGAAAAAAAAACAATATTGACTATGGAAAACTAGCCTCCCCTGACGAGGTGTAATAGCTTGAAATATTGACATTGAGTTTTTTCTGTAATCAACAGCCATACAGAGCCAAATCTGCTGCTTTTCATCAAACGAGAGAATGAAATTTGGGATAAGATGTTTGGAAATAACTTGCCAATTAAACTTCAATTAGGGTGATGTCAGGCTTGTAAAGAGACCTTCGAAAATGATGGACCATGAAGGATTTGGTCATCGACTCCAGCTTCGAGTTGGGATGGCGAGAGAGATGCCAGGATCAGACATATTAAAGCAGGGATATTTGAAAAAACTCAAGGTATAATTTGTTTGAAGATCTAAAGTAGTCAACGGACAAATTTGGTAAACTGGACTTGTATTAACCCTTTGCCAGACAGTCCTGAGTTTTCACAACCCTGAAGAAGCTTTTGAAAACATTGTGGTAAACAGGAGAAAATGCTGGTAACCAGCATTTTCTCCATTTTCCTCTGTGTTTTCTTGCCCCATCAGAGAACCATGGCATAATTGTACCAGTGTTCTCACTAGGATTTTGAAAGTTGGATTCCAGGAATCCAACTCAGGAAAAAGTTGGATTCCAAACTGAAAAGTTGGATTCCAGCCTTAAGAATTTGGATTCCATACAGTGAGGATGAATTTTCATACACAAGTAATAAACATCTAAAAATTGTAAATTTAGATTTACGAATTTTAATTTGTATTCCTACACCAAGTAGATGTTCTAATTTCACTTTCACATTAGTCTGATCTCTAGGCTGATCTGGAGCTTTCCTTTCAATCCCCAGAAATTTCTTCATTTTGAAATTTGTTCACCGGATAATATCAAGCACATGTACAATGTACGAGAGATAGTCCAGTAATGGAAAAAAAGATATTTGATTTTCCTGGAATACTGTATTTAATTAATTGTTTTTTCTCAAAAGATTGATTGAAAATTCATTGGAAAGTTGAAAGGTCATGGTCCAGGACAACACACGAGTGACATTCAACTCGGCCGATTCCGTACCTACATCTAACATGATCAACCCACTTGTCACAACTCGGCCAATTCCGTGTCTACGTATAACTTGATCACCGGATCACCCGACGTTTGCTGAATGATGATCAACCAGGATGCCAAATGTCAACTATCTATCACCATTGCATTCTGTCGATGGCATCATTATATCGTCACCGCCTTTTTCTAATTGAATAGATCTATTTATAGATCAACTATCCACGAAAATGAAACTGTAATCTGTTGATTAATGCATAATTTGCAATTGTCAAACGATATGGCTGGCAATTGAGGTATGAGCTAATTGTCATCCACAATTTACTGGGTACTGGGTGAGTGATAAAGAATGACGCATTCCGATTGGTTGTTAGTTTCCTAAAAGGCCACGCCTACCTCTTCGACTACCCGACTTTAGTGATTACCTATGGGTATTGGATGTTTTGCTTTGTTTCACACCTCGCAAACAATCATTTGATAAACAAATCAAGCCAGGGATCGTAAATTATGTGTTATATACGATCCCTGATCAAGCTGAGCAGCTGATTAAGGACGCGTGCCCCGAAAAAACTTGTCATCTGGTGGAACCCTTTGTTAGGATTTTTTGTCGTCCGCTGGGAAAAGTTGTCGTCTCAGACGACAGTATTGGCGTTTCCGAGAACTCTGTTGAACCAATTCCAAATTAGTTGTCCGCAGTAACTTTCAATTTGGAAGAGTCAATAATTTGTTGTTTGGGAAAGGGTTAATAGAAAACTAATTTTAGGGATTTTGCTAACAAGATTATTAGTGTTATTTGCACCATTATTTTTTCACACAGAATTCTATACTTTGATATGCTTATGTTACAGTTTGTTTTCTGATCTTAAAAGATTACTAAAACTGGATTCTACCTTTTGGGACTAGTTTTGATTCTACCCCAAGTTTGGAGGGTAGCCGCAGTGGAGAAACTATTACAAAAATAACACTGAAGCTACCCTTTCAATCGAAAAAGAAATCAGGTTCAGATATTTTGGTGTAAAAAATCTTATTAGGCATGAAATCTGCATAGTTATGTAGTTATCGAAACCTCCAATTTTTTTTTACTATATGAGTCTAATTTATTGAACTTGTCTGTTACCAAAACATCTGTCAACCATTTTGAAAACTTTCAACTGACAGATTCAAGTTTACCCTTTTACCACATAAAAGGATATTAATGAATAGACTTGTCCAAATTCAAAGTATAACTTTGCAGACGACAAAAAAAAAATATAGCTTAAACCACAGGATTTGTCAGAAAATTATCAGAAAATGTGGATTACAGGTATGTCCTCCTTTTCCCACTATGTTTATCAAAGCAATTTTGTAACTTAACCATGATATTGTTTGTTAATTTTGTATTGGATGACATTATTCTAGACTCATCCAACTTGGAAGCATTTGGGACGATAAACTGAATGCTATTAAAATGATTGAATTTGGTTTCAAAAATAGATAAAGCATTGTGGAAAAAGGAGAAAATGCTGGTTGCCAGCATATTCTCCTTTTCCCTCTGTATTTTCAAACAGGCCTCTTTTTTTGGCTTGTTAAAACTCTTGATTGTGTGGTAAAAGGTTAAGGGATGAAATGGACATTTTTAGCTGTAAAGGCCTGACTATCTACGATCTTACTGTTTCAGATCATTCATAGGCCCTATAGCAGCCAAAAGCAAACGATGTGAGAGTCAAAGTCAAATTTAAAACAACAGATTTTATCATAAATCTGACGATGAGTTACAAGAGGTACTATCTGTAAAAGTTCAAGTTAATGGTAAAAACAAGAATTGCAAAACTTGAATCTTCCAACTTGAACTCTAGTGTGTAAGATTCTCTTTGCTTATAATGGATCTTCCGCAGTGGGGTGATGAAGGTTTCAGTAAATGGTTAGTAAAAAATTAAGAGACATGCATACAAACCTTATTAGTTTTATTTATTTTTTTTTTGAAAGAAATTTAACATACAGATTTGGCACTGTTGCTGAATGCTTTTATCAGTTGTTTTTCACTTCTGTTTTCAGACCATGAAGAAAAAGTACTTTGTACTCCGTTCTACAAGCAGCAGTGGTCCAGCACGCTTTGATTATCATGACAGTGAGAAGAAGTTCAAGGCCAACCATCCTCCAAAACGTTCTATTCCATTGCATGAGTGTTTTAACATCAACAAGAAGTCGGACACGAAACACAAGTTTGCCATTGCCTTGTACTTGGTGAATGACAGTTTTTCTGTGATTGCGGAAGATGAAGAGGAACAGAACAGATGGTTGAATCTTATGTTGGAGTATCAAAACGAGTATTTGCTGGAAGGAGAGATACAGAAAGTGCACTACGGTGAGGATTCTTCCTAATTCCATTAGCCGAGAACCGGTAGCTCAGTCGGTAGCGTACAGGACTTGAGAACAGGAGGTCACTGGTTCGATCCCCGCCTCGGCCAATATCATTCCAAAGATTGATGATAATCATTGCAACAGGGTTCATTCCTCTCTCACTGCTGACCATCATTACGGCCATGGTTATATGGGAAAGCAGCCAGTGGCTTGGGAAGAATATCATGTGAAATACTGGTAAAAGAAATGCTAGGAAAGCATGGATAGTTGCACTGGCTGCTGTGATATAACTGAAGTAATGTTGAAAATGGTGTTAAACACCATACAATCAGTCAATCCTAATTCCATTAACTCATTACCAGATGGCAAAATTTTAGATGTGCCAAGTTTGAAAGCATTATGTGTACAACAAGTTGAAATTAGTTCAGAGGTTGGGTTGGTCTTTGAAAGGGTAGAAAGTAATTTTTTTTTCAAAATGCCTTTTTAAAACTCAAGATTGTGTGGTAATGGGTCAAACAACTCTTCAGATTCACCTCTTGGACAATTTCATAGGAAACACATCCATTTAACCCTATGATTTACCCAACATTATTTCATGCTTTTCTGTAGTTTTATGAGAAATAATGGTGGATTATGGTTTGAAATTTCATGGTTACGACCATTGAAAAATATCAATACCATATTTTCTAATTCTTCAACTGAAGGCGGAAACGGTAGTTCTCACACACTAGTTACATGTACCTAGGTAAGCAGTGGATGCCATTCGACCAGACATAATATGACATAGTTTATGTGCATTTACCCTACATTTGTCGTGTTTTATACGTAATATTGTAATGCATTCAGAATGCCGAATGTCGAGTGGGTATGCTACAGGGAATTACCAAAAACAGCTGGACTGGATTTTGATGAAAGTCCCAACAACAAAGGGGTTAGAAGCGTACAATGAATGGAATAGATTTTTTTATTTTCTGTGAAAGATCAAAATTTATTGCATTGAGTGAAAATCAATGGTAATATTTTCACAAGTGGTACAGCCGCCACTCATGAATATATTTCAGATGATGTTCACTCAATGAAATAAATTTCGATCTTTCACCGAAAAAAAACCCACAAACATTGTCTATATCCCAAATTTTATCGATCTTAAAGGAACCTATGAAAACATCTTGGGAAAATGAGAAAATGTTGTAACCAGCATTTTTCTCCTATTCCCATAGTGTTTTCTACATTTTATTGGCAGAACTCATGAGCTACATTTAATTTGCTGTTTGTAGATGACTTGACTTTGGTTGAGTCTAAACTTTGTTGTTTGGTAAAGAGTTAATCCTTTACCACACAATTTTGAGTTTTAACGATCCTGTAGAAGGAGGCTGTTGAAGACATTGTGTGAAAAGGAGAAGATGCAGCTTACTGCGCCCGACATTTTCTCCTTTTTACACAATGTTTTCTACTCATTCAAAGACAGAAATCATCATTTCAACAACAGTTAATCTGTTGTTTGCAAAAGCTTTCAATTTGGTCAAGCAGGCTGTGCAGACCAGTAGTTGACATGTATCAAAACATTTTGCTATTGGTCAATTTTCTGCATGTCAGGGGACTAGTGTACCTCATGATTCAGTTGGTTGCTATACAACTTGGATTTTATGGGTCCATAATTTAGGCCTAACAAAAAAATATCAGTGTTTAGGGTTTCGGTCCGAGATGCTGTAGGTAGGGTAGGTAGGGATTTCTTTTTCAGAATTTTTTCACATGGACCATGTACTGAAATCACACCAGAAAAAAATTTTTTTTAAACCGCAGGGTAAAAAGTTTAGGGTCGGCAGCATTTTCTAGGTAGGGTCGGGAAACCCTAAACACAGATTTTTTTTAGGCCTTATGTGATGACTGGTATAATGCATGATCACAGAGATGCATTAAACCCTCTATTGTCAGAGCGTGGCTCATAATATAATATCATGGACATAAATAACATATTGAAAAAGCTTATATTTCACCCCTTCATTATTCATAGACCCAAAAGACATTTATTTGTTTAAAAATACAATCAGAATAATTGCAACAGACATTTATTGTTTAAAAATAAAGCCAAAATAATTGCAATATTATGATGGCTGCAGTCTTTAGTGTTGCAGCAAAGCAGACAGTGTAGATCAAAGATCAGACTGCACGTTTTGTGCAGTCTGATCTTGATCTTCACTGGCTGCAAAAGCAACTTTAGTCATGAAAGGCGCTTCAGGGGTTAATGCTAAACACTGCCTTACAAATCAGTTATTGTATTTCTACGCATTTCAGACTATATTTGGCAAGGATTCATCAAGCAGAAAACTCCTCAGTCATGCCCTGGTATACTGGGACCTTATCGCCTATGTTTAACTGAGAAGTCTTTGTCCCTTGTGAAGGTTACAGAGTTCAAGCCTTCCTATGATTTTATGGTAGGTATGTATAGTAGGTCCATACAGTCTGTTTATTCTAAAAGTCAACATCCCTCGCCTTTGTTGTGGATTTGAAGTCTTCCTGTGATTTTATTTGCCTAGCCCAGTCGCTCAGTTGCTGATGGCAAGTAAATTGAAAAAGTTGAAAGTTGAGTCTTCTTCCAAAAAGCTAACTGTCAGCTTTTTTTGCCTTGCCATGGAAGATCATTGTGTTAATCTTCAGATTTTTCAGATGGAATCTGTATGTGTCAGAAAATCTGGACGTCTACCTCCCTGAGTATTGGATATTATCCTCATGTAAGCCTTAGATGGTCTGAAGACCTCAGAAATAGTTGGTCAGAATTTTTTTCTTGTCAAAAACTGGCATCAGAATTTGTCATGAATAATTGGTATCAAAATTTGTCTGTCATGAATTGGCGTCAGAATTCACTGTTTGTCATGAATAATTGGCATCAGAATTTGTTTGTCATGAATTGGCGTCAGAATTTGTTTACCATGAATTGGCATTAGAATTTGTTTGTTGTGTATTGACATCAGAACTTGTTTGTCATGAATTGCTATCAGAATTTGTTTGTCATGAATTTGGATTGGAATTTGTTTGTCATGATTTTGTATCAGAATGTGTATTTCATGAATTTGCATGAATGGTCCTGGGATAGATCCTGTAAGATTCCTTAATAGAAAATTAGATTTAACCCTTTCTCACACAAATCCGAGCTTCCTTCCATAACCATGTACCACACAATGACGACTTTTAACACCTCTGATAGAGAAGGCTTTTGAAAACATTGTGGGAAAAGGAGAAAATGCTGGTTACCAGCATTTTCTCCTTTTTCCACAATGTTTTCTACCCTATCAAAGAAAAATCATTTCATATGAGCCACATTGAAACTGTCATCTGCAAATGCTTTCAATTCGGACAGGTGTAAAATTTGTCGTGTGGTAAAGGGTTAAGGAAGAAGGATTTTTGAAATCCTTGTGGGAAAAAGAGAAAATGCTGGTATCCAGCAATTTCTCCTTTTCTCACAATGTTTTCCATCCTCTCAAAAGCAGTTCCAACCATTTAAAAAATGTTTATTTTGTCGTCTGCAAAGGCCTTCAATTTGGAAAAGTCTAAAATTGTGTCTTTTGGGAGAGTTAATTATTCAATGAGATAATGACTAATTTTGTCTGTTATTGTCAAAAGCTTTCCAGTATCCGGTGCTGTGGTCACAGAGACAATTTTTTCTTCATGGAAGTTGGGCGATCAGCGGTAACTGGGCCCGGTGAACTATGGATGCAAGTGGAGGAGACCTCCATTGCTCAAGGCATGCATGATCAAGTTTTAAGGTGAGATTATT
Organism: Hippopus hippopus; assembly: GCA_946811185.2. Classification (NCBI taxonomy): domain Eukaryota; kingdom Metazoa; phylum Mollusca; class Bivalvia; order Cardiida; family Cardiidae; genus Hippopus; species Hippopus hippopus. The sequence goes on along the minus strand of OX328113.1, from coordinate 10,927,766 downwards.
TTCAGCCATTTCAGCTGAAAAGTAAACAAAAATCAACTTACCACTCAGTCCTGTGTTTAACTTTTTACCCGACAACCCAATTTTTGATGTGTCCAATTTTAAAGCATTGTTTTCAAAAGTCTTCCTTTCCAGTGTTGTGAAAACCTGGGGTTGTTTGGTAGAGGGTAAACTCTTTACAAAACAACTCCAGGTTTTCACAACCTGGAAAGGAAGGCTTTTGAAAACAAAATTTTTGATTAGTTCAATTTCAAAGCATTTGCAGACAAAAAGTTAAATATGGCTTATATGATGAAATTTGAGACTGAGGGGACAATAAACGTTGTGGGTAAAGGACAAAATGCTGATTACAAGCATTTTCTCCTTTTCCACGATGTTTTCAAAAAGCTTCTTTTTCAGGGTCGTTAAAGGTCGGGATTGTGTGGTACAGGGTTAAGTAGATTCGTAATAGCTGTATCACACTGAAAATAAGAGAAGTTATCTGATCGACTTTTATTTGATAACAACGAGGTATTGTCATTGCTCTGACATTGTTGTCTGCATTATCGTCGTGCAAAAACTTTGACATTTTGTAATATCTGTGTTATTACTGAAGATATTTACTTCAAACTCAGACAAATTGTTAACTATCTAAAAGGGAATGCAAACAACAATAGCAGGTAACCATCAAAATATTTTTGATGCAGTTATGCCTCTTTTTTCAACTCAAAATGAGCATTTGCATCTGCACGCAGTGCCATTGTTTCTTTTTCAGTGGCATGACATCTAGGCAGTCAGACTTCCGGGGAAGAAGTAACACAGGAGGGTCAACTATATCACGGCGAAGTACCATTCATGGAGATGATCCTCCGTTTATTAGGAAGAGAGCAACCAGTGAAAGTCATCATGGGCAAGGGTAAACAAAAAAAATTTTTTTCAGGGGGAGTGGTGGTGGCAGGGAAAGAGAGAGTGTTTGAGAGACAAAGAGGGAGAGAGTGAGGAATAGGAGAGATTGATTGATTGATTTTGATGGTGTTTTTCGCTGTTTTCAACATTATTTGACATTGTTGCGGACAGTGCACCTTTCCATTGATGGTGTTTTACTGTTTTCAACATTATTTGAGTGACATTGTTGCAACCAATGCACCTTTCCTTACTTTCCTGGAGTTTCTTATACTAGTATTTTGCATAATATTCTTCTCAAGCCACTGGCTGCTTTCCTACATAACCATTCTCAAAACAATGGTTAGTAGTAAGAGAGAAAATGATCCTTTTGCAATGAGTATGATGAATCCTCAGAAAGAAATTGACCGAGTTGGGGATTTAAAATGGCGACCCTTGTTCTCAAGTCCATTACTCTACTGACTGCGCTACAGGGCTCAGCAAGGGAGAGGAGAGAGAAAGAGGCAGAAGAGGGATAGAAAGAGAAGGGGTACAAGGAGAGAGTTGGGTGGAGAATTGAGAGATCAAGAACACGAGTCTGTACATAGGTACCACGTTGTAGAATATATTGTATCATTGAAGACATGAAGTATCTCATTATAAAATAGCAAATTAAATTTTGCTTAATTGATTGAATTAATTTTTGAAAGGATAATAAGATGAGCCATGCTCTGTAAAAAGGGGCCTTAATGCATCAGCAAAAAGTATTGACTCTGGTCAGCCTGCGCACTTCGCGCAGGCTGACCTGTGTCAAAACTTTTTGCTTTTTGGTCAATTTTCTGCATGGCAAAGGACCAGTCTACCTCACAAGTCAGTCCGTTGTTAGGCAGAATAGATTTTATGGATCCATACTTATATGATGACTTGCTTGGTATAATGCATCACAGACATGCTTGTTATAATGCATCATGCAGATGCGTTAAACCCATTTTGTCAGAGCATTGCTAGTATAGTTTTGTTTTGTTGTACTGTGTATCATCAAAGAACTTTAAGTGATATAAACAACAATTATAATTACAACAAGAATAAGAATGATAAAGGGGTTGAATTTTATATTGCACAGAAGTCCGAGACGTACACGAGGTTACACTATACAGCGCCCTCAGTCCACTGTTGTGTACCAAAAATCATTGATCCCTGTAGTGCCCAGCACTTCAGTATTACCAGGAACCAGTCCTCACAGGTATATTATAGACTGTGTCACATATTCTAATCATAGAATGGTATCCAGTGTTTCTCCTTTAAATGTCCTTTCAAAAAACCAGCTTTGCCCAGTGGCTCAGTGGGCAATATGAAAGGCTTGCAATCAAGGGTTTGATTTCCAGTTCAGTAAATTCTTTCTTAGCACTGATGATAGCATCTGTAAAAGGATTCGTTCCTTTCGTATAGACGAATGTTGTTTTGATGATGTTAGCTCTTTTCCGAATGGCAAAATTGTAGACCTGTCCAATTTGAAAGCATTTGCAGATGACAAAATAAATGTAACTCAAATGTTGAAATTTGTGTTTGAAAGGGAAAAAAGATTGTGGCGAAAGGAAAAAATGCTGGTTACCATGCTTTCTGTCTCTAGATATCCATAATAACTTCTCACTATCCACTATTTCTTCTCAGAAACCATGTCAAACAATCAAAGCTGTTAAATTTATGTCCTTTGGGTCGAAGTAAAGAATAAAAGTTTTCCTGTCAAAAAAACAAAAGATCTAAGTTGTGGTCACAGAGACCTGTATTTGCAAAGTAGAGCATTGCATAGACCAAGAGAAATAGTGGTGTACTGGTAGACCGTTTGCCTCTCAGTCAGCAGTCAGGGTTCCAGGTTCAAGTCTCTTGATAGCTGGATCAACCTTTGGAGCTGTCCATATCAGGGCATGATGACTTGTGAACTGTTAACCACACAATCAGGAGTTTTAACGACCTTGAAGAATAAAACTTGGAAACATTGTGGGAAAAGGAGAAAATGCTGGTTACCAGCATTTTCTCCATTCCCCGCACTGTTTTCTGCTCTTTCAGACACATAGACCATCATTTGAACATCTGCAAATGCTTTCAATTTGGATTGGTCTATAAGTTTGTCATGTGGTGATGACTAAAGTGATTAAGTTTTAAGAACTTGTTTCACTATTGATGGAAAATGAATAAGTTTAAACGAAACATTGATAGAAAGAAAAAGGGTTTAAATCAGCGAGGTGTTTGTGTGGATTATTTTCAGTCATTTTGACAGTTCCTTTTTTGAGGAGAGGATCCGATCAGACAGCATGGGATCTAGAAGTTCAAGAACAAGTAAACACTCGGATATAACTGATGGCGGACAGTATCAAAATCTGGAAATTATCACAAGCCCCGAACATTCATCAATGTAAGTGTTAAACAGATCGGATTCGACATTAATTGACTTTTGACATAAAATTTAATTCAGTGATTGTGGCAAAATGTTACCATTCTTTTACAAAATACTGGATTGATGTAGTGACCTGAAGGTAAAAGGCTTTTGAAAAAAATTGCTGGGAAAGGAGACACAATGTTCTCTACCCTTTCTCTTACAATAAATTCTTGACTACTAGTATTCCACATTGAAAGCAACTGGGGAGGAGAAATTCAAAATAGGCACAAATTACCTGTAGATCTCAGAGCAGAAAACATTGCGACAGGAGTCATTCCCCTCTCACAGCTGCTAATTGTTTGGATGATAGTTATTTGGGAAAGCAGTCAGTGGCTTGAAAGGACTATTGTGCAAAGTACTGCTAAAAGAAACTCCAGAAAAGCATTTGTAGTTGCACTTGCCAGAATTATAAATCTTTAATTATGTTTAAAACGGCTTAAACACAGTACGGTAAATAGGTTTGTTAAAAGTCAGGACTGTATTGTACATGGTTAATTTGCCCGGCTAGGACCGAATTTTTGCATAATTATATCATGGGAAAGTATGAATATTCATAATATCATGGGAAAGTATGAATATTCATACAGGACTATTTGCATTTAGCACCTTTTTGCCTTCACAAATCACAGATTTCATTCTATGCCCCCTCTTAAGTTAATGAACTTGTATTGACAGACCTCCTGTGTTAAAAGACCTTTTTTTTTTCTCTCTCTTTTTTTGAATGTTTTGTTAACTCTTTACCACATGATAAAATTTTAAACTGGACTAAATTCAAAGCATTTTCAGATGACAATTTAGACAATGCTCGAATTGTGGAAGTTGTCTTTCAAAGTGCAGAATTCATTGCGGGAAAAGGAGAAAATGCTGGTCACCAGCATTTTCTCCTTTTTCCACAATGTTTTCAATAGCATTATTCCGTAGGGTAGATAAAAGTCAGGATTGTGTAGTAAAGGGTTAATACATGTTTGATGGTATGTTATTGTTTTCACAGAAGTGTTCGCTCTCAGACTCCGGAAACCCCAGTCTCAATCACTGAGGAAGATCCAATGGACATGGAAAAAAGTGACTACCTACCTATGACCCCAGGTCAAAGGTCAATGACCCCTTCACCAACAAGAGGTCAAGGTCAGAAGGACAGGTCAACTACCAGTAGTGATTATTTGCCAATGACCCCTACAAGGGGGTCAGGAACGCCATCTCCAACACGGTTCCTGGAGAGACTAGGTAAATACAGTAGAACCTGTCTCACTGATCACCTCTGTAATGAAACCAACCTGTATTAAAGTCTCAGTCACAGCCAAAAGTAAACAACAGGTGTTAGAATGCATCTAGTTTTAAATCATACCATTTAAAAGTATGGAAATTATTGTGAAGATGACAATCAATTATTGGATGCTCAGTCCAAGTGTTAGTCAATGGCAGAAAAATGAATTTTAAAATGTGGTAAAAAGTAAACAAAAGACAGAGAGACCTAGCAACTTTTGACCTACTTTTAAAAATCATTTTACTGCAACTACATGTTTCACAAAGTAAAGAATTTTTCTTTGAAAGTGTAAAAAGTATTGTGGAAAAAGGAGAAAATGCTGGTTACCAGCATTTTCTCCATTTCCCACTTTGTCAGAAGTCCTTTTCCTTAGTGTAGTTTAAACTCGAAAAATGTGTGGTAAAAGATTAAACAAGCACATTTTTAGTATCCCCCAAAGGTAGGGGTCCTGCATGGCCTAGTGGTAAAGTGTAGGACTCGTGACCTGCAGGTCCCTGGTTTGAGCCTCACTGGATCCACCGGGTTTTTCGTGGAAGTGTCCTTGGGCAAGAAACTTCAGAGCCCCAGTACTTATGAAACCCAAGAAAGGCATGAATAATGTGAGCTTTCGCCATGATATGACTGAAATAATGTTGAAACTAGCGTAAAACACCATTCCATCTGTCCTGCAAGGTGATTGCTTAACTGTTCACCAAACAAATCCAAATTTTGATGACCCAGAAAAAGGAAGCTTTTGAAAACAATATGGATATAGGAGAAAATGCTGGAAAGCAGCATTATCTTCTTTTCCCTCAATGCGTTCTACCCGTTTAAATACAAATTCCACTTTGTGAGTCATATTTGTTGTGTTGTTTGGAGAGGCTTTTAATTTAGAAAAGTCTTAAGACTTTGGTTGATTTGTGAAGAGTTTTCACATGATGAAGAAAATTGACAATTAGCAAACAGTTTAGACCCAGATCAGCCTGCTCAACCCACACAGGCTGATCTGGGTTGATACTTTTTGCAGATGCATTAAGCTGCCTATTCACCAATCATGACTCTTTTGTTAATGCTTTAACCTTTTACCACACAATCCTGACTTTTAAACAACCCTGAGAAAGAAAGCATTTAAAAACATTGTAGTTAACCAGCATTTTCTCCTTTTCCCACAATGTTTTCTACTCTTCCCCAAACGAATTAAATTTTTGAGTCACAGTTATTCTGTCATCGGTAGATGGTTTCAGTTTGGTCTCAATGAAAATTTTGTTGTTTGGTAAAGAATTCAGTATTGGCAAATATAAAATCTTATTATCTGACAAAGTTAAACATATATATCTTTGACAGGATCTGTTTCATCGGAGCCGCAGGATATCAGTTTGTCCGAGGGTTACATGGACATGCGACCAGGGAGTGTGGTGAGCAGTCCCGCCAGCAATAGTAGCGGTTATATAGACATGATGCCTGGTCAAAGAAGTACGTACTTTGTTTTATTTAGCAGTATTCATACTGTATGCGTGGATATATAAGCATGTAGAAAAATATGCGAATTACCCATTACATATATTTTGTGCACAGAAATGTTTCCAAATTCAAGACAGTCATTATTTGTTGGTATACTTGTGGTAAAATATGTGAACAGAAAAGTTTGTGAATTTTTCAAATTCACGAAATCGCAGAAATTTCCACATCGCAAAAATTTCCACTTATCCAGTATCTAACATATATCGAATGTAAACAAATGTAATACATATTGAAAATAATGTTTATATATTATGTAGAAAATAGAAATAAAGTTGGAAAAAAAAAAGAACACCTGGTACCCTACAGTGTAGATAATTGTCCTTGAATTGGATTTTAGTTTTTGACTGGTCACATCCTTGTTCAGAGACAATTGTTAAAAAAATTGGTGAAATCTTATGATAGAGTTTGTGTGCATGTTGAAACTCTAGGTATATCACAAATTCACGACAAAACAAGAATTTGAACAAACCTGTTGCTTGCATATTCAATAATCTTTTGTTGCAAATATACAAATATTTTCAACTGAAATACTAAATATCAGAAAAAACAGTTTAATTCATTTTTAGCTTGGCTTTTACAACAGTTTAGCGAGGATTTATAAAAATTCATCTTCTGTATGTACCTAAATGTTTTTTAACTGTTTGTTTTTCAGCACCTACTGATCCGGGCCCTGGCTACATGATCATGGATGCAGGCTGGACGCGGGGCACGGCCCCTATACCCATTAGAAATACTAAAGAAGTGGGCTATATGGATATGGCACCATCTAGTCAACCTTTACCCACAGTAAAAGAGGGAGGAAGTAAGTTTGATGAACCCTTTACCACGCTATCCTGACTTTTAACGACCCTGAGAAAAAGGACTTTTGAAAACATTGTGGGGAAAAAGGAGAAAATGCTGGTAACCAGCATTTTCTCCTTTTTCCCACAATCTTTTTCTACCCTTCCCAAAACAAATTTCAATTTTTGAGTCACATTTATTTTGTTGTCTGAAATGCTTTTGTCTGATTAACCCTTTACCACAAAATCCTGACTTTTAACAACCCTGAGAAACCAGCATTTTCTCCTTATCCCACAATGCCCTCTACCCTTCTCTTGGAGAAATCATTTGTGCCAAATTTAGTTTGTCATCTGCAAATGCTTTCAGTCTGGACCAGTCTAAAATTTTGTCATTGGTGAAGTGTTTATCTTTACCAAATGACAAAATTTCAGACTTATCCAACTGAAAGCATTTGCAGACAGAAGAAGTGGTACCAGCATTTTCCCTTATTCACTCGACATTTTGTACCCTTCCAAAGACAATTTCCACTATTTTAGCTGTAACTAATTTTTTGTCTGCAACTCTTTTAGATTTGGACAAGTTCAAAGTTTTGTCTCTTAGAAAAGAGTTGAAGAGTTGAGTGTACTTGTCTGATGAGCTATGTATTCTGCCAAACTTTATATGTCACAATTTATTTTCACTTCAGGTGGTGAAGCGTACCTGCCAATGTCCCCGGCAGGTCAGAGCCCGTTGTCAAGCGAAGGTCTAAAGCCTGCTAAAGTGTTCAGTTATCTGTCAGATGACTCCATGTCGGGGGAATTTCCAAAGAGAGCCTACTCTGTTGGGAGTCGACCAACTCCCAAACCCACTCACCGACAACACCCCATTGAAAGTATCCGTCGGCAACCACTGGACAGTTCAAAGAGTTCTAGTGCTCCACATTTAATACTTCAGAAGTCAAGGTTAACAAACACTGATCCGTACAATAGAGACTACATGGATATGTCTTCTAATGCCAGCTCGCTGAATCAGTCATTACGGTCCGATGATACGGACAGTTTTATGGAGATGGACTTTTATCGACCCAGAACTGCAAGTGACAGTTATGGATGCAGACCGAGGTCGTCAAGCTTTGGTAAACAAATCTATCAAGGTCATCGACCGAGGTCATCAAGTTATGGCCAGTCATCAAAGTTGAGCAAACTGGTGACATCAAATAGAGTGGATTCATTTGAGTCAGTGAGGAGAGCATCGCAAGATTTTATTCGGAAGCGATCACAAGAATCTTTAAGTAAGCATTCATGTTCATCAAATGAATCACTGAAGAAATTTTCCGAGGATGTTCAGAAAAAGGCCTCCATTGGCTCAGATTATATGGACATGGGATTTGACAAAAATAAAGATACTTCTCCAGTTGTTCATGGTATTGGTTCCCCAATTGACCCCACTGGTTATGTTGACATGACCCTTGGTTCAAGCGTCCCAAAGCAACAAAGAGGCATATCACCAAGTTCATCTACTCACAGCTTAGGGTCTTCTCCTGCATCGGGGTATGGTCATCATGAAAAATCTCACGATAGTACAAAGATAGTTCACCCGTCTGGAAAGATCTCACAAAAACAAAGCTTCAAGTCCTCACACCCATCTCAACATTCTACAGAGCAGCAGTTAAAGGTGGTAACATCACGTCTTAAACAAAGTGACAAAAGATCTCCGGCCAGTTCTGGAAAAGAATCAGAAGATGAGAGTTATGTACCTTTTCAGCCAGGAACCATCAGTGACAAGCCTGGGTCCCAGTTATCTGGTTCCCATGACTTCATTTATAAGAGTCCTCCTGGTATCAAGATTCAGCATGGTTACAGTCGATCTTATGACTCGGCAGTGAAGCCAGTCGAGTCTCTCAAGAAGTTGAAAAGTTCTAAACATAAAAAAGACGACAAGAAAAAGGAAGTTGTTCAAAAACAGAATAAATCTAGCAAGCATGAGAAACATGATAAAGAAGCAAAGGGATACAAAGAGAAGGACAAAACGGCTGTAAACTTGGAAAAGGAGAAGTCCATTTCAAGTAAATCAGGGAATGGTTCATTGCAAGAAAAGGTTGTACTCGGACATAGTCCAACCTTTGAGAGGAAAATTGATTTTATACCAGATACAGATTTATTTTCTAACAGCATTTTCACAAAGTCTGTGTCAAGCCCTGATCAATCTTGGAGCAAAACTAAAGCAGATGACAGTGGCTACATAGAATACTTACCTGGCTTTGAGGGAGATCTGTCTGGCTCAATGCAGCAAAATGAGGATAACAGTGTGGCAAAAACCCAAGATATGAAAGACAAAAAACTTACCAAGGATCAAGATAAAACATCACCAACTGCAGCGCGAAACATGCAAGCTGAGTTAAAAACTGACATGAAGAGAAATAACGCAGTTCTACCTCAATCAAAAGTTGATACATCAGTATCGGATTACATATTGTCTGATCCAGTATCAGTATCAGATTACATATTGTCGGATCCAGTGTCAAACGTAGCAGTGGCTGCTGAAAGAACTACATCTGTTATCAATAGTTCAAACACGCGGAATGAAGCGTTTTCATACATGGATTTTGACCCTGCCTCAAAAAAATATGATGAAGACAAGTCTAGTGTAAAATCTCCTGCACAAGTTAAATCATTTTTTGCACCAGAAGACAAGTTAGGTAAGAAAGAATCTGTGTTAACACAAGAAAAATGCAGTGAAAGTGACAAATACTTATCTTCTTCCACTGTACAGTGCGAGGGGAACTCTGGCAATGGTTGTATGGGAGATACCAACAGAAAAGGTTCAAAAGTGAAGCCCAGCTCAAACAGTCGTAAACAAGAAGGTGAAAATGATAGCAACAAATCAGGTAACTTCAAGAGTTCAAAGGTTGAGAGTGGAGATTCTGTCAAGAGTGATAATAAAACTGTGATAGACAAAACAGTGAATGATTCTGTTAAAGATAAGACAAGAAAGACTTCAAAATCAAGTGCTGAAGAAATTAAAGCCAAATTTGTTGTTTTGAAAAAATCAGAACAAGAGGTAATGGATGAAGGATATATAGAGCTGGACTTCACTAATCATGCAGGCAGGGAGGAGAAAAAACATCATAGATCTGGAAGTTCATCAAGCACTGCTAGTATAGCCAGTGACAAAAGTAGAAAGGGCACAGACACAAGTATAGAGGAAGTGATGCCCAGCCCTAGTCCTATAGTTAGTTATATAAGTACAAGAGAGGATGATTTGCCGAGACCACAGGTCCCTCTCAGTTATATATGTGATAATAGAGACTCTGATCACAAACTTCACAGTGGCCTGAAGGACCCGAGTTCTCCAGATAAACACGGAAGTGGTAAGACGAGTACGGAGTCTGATTCTTGTTGTAGTAAATCTCAGAACTCAAGTAATGTCTTCGTTGATAATAGTCAAACCGGTGAAGTGTTTACTTCTGCGCCAGTACAGCCATTAAATTTGACTCAAGTCAATCAAGCCTTAAGTCAGTTATCACGGCAAACTAGTGTGCCCCTCGGACCAAGTTATAGTCCACGGACAAGTGAGGATATACAATCAATTAGAACTCGGAAAGCCAGTGGCCCGGCCACCCTTTCAGCCACTAGAAAGACAAGTTGCAACAGTGGTAATATTGTAAAACAGCTTGAACCTGTGCCTGCTGGACAGGGGGCAGCAAAACAAGTCAACTTGCTGGGTATGAACTCTCCTCTTGGTGTGGTTGATAAAATCAGAGTGGAGAAAGGACAAGAAATGGGACAAAGACATAGTTACACGGATTTATCTCAATATGGGGAAACGTCTCCTGCAGGTAACCTTGAAAAACTGAACAGCGGCGGAAGATCAAATTCGCAGCAACAGTTGACAGAGGTGACGCAGGAAAATAAACTTAATTATGCAGACCTGGACTTAAAAGGTTCCTCGGAGAATGTAGATGAAAAGCCTCGTGTAAATTATGCGACAATCAATTTTGAGAAAACGGAGAGTTTGAAAAATTCAAATGCTAAGGAAGAAGTTAAGTTTTCTATTTAACTCTTTACCATGCAGGAGAATCATGTAGATTTGTCCAAATTGAAAGTATTTGTAGATGATATTATAAATGTGGCTCAAAAAATGAAATTTGTCTTTGACAGGGTAGAAAGCATTGTTGGAAAAGGAGAAAATGCTGGTTACCAGCATTTTCTTCTTTTCCAACTATGCTTTCAAAAGCCTTCGTCGTTAGAGTCGTTAAAACTTGTGATCATGTGGCAAAGGGTTAAGTCTTTTGTTTTATCAAGGTTTTTTATCTTTTAGACTGTTATATTTACATTTTAAACCTCTTTGCTACACATCAAAATTTTAAACTAAACCATATTGAGAGCTTTTTGCAGGCAACTAAAAACTTTTAAATCAAATGATCAGCATTGTCTTTTAAAGAGTAGAAAATGTGGTGGGGAAAGAAGAAAAAGCTGGTTTCCAGGATTTTCACCTTTCTGCCACATTGTTTTCAGTAGTCTTCAAAACACTGGACTGTTAGGTAAGGGGTAAAGGTAGAATAGACTTGTCCAAATTGAAAGAATTTGTAGACGACAGTTAAAATGTGGCTTAACTGATGGAATTTGTCTATGATGGAGTAGAGAACTTCTGGGAAAAGGAGAAAATGCTAGCTACCCTCTGTGCTTTCAAAAGGTTTCAAAAGGTTAAAAATACAAATAAAGTGACCCGAGCTATTTTGATGCTTACATTCTTTGAAAAAATTTAAATCTTTTTGATCATGAAAGAGTTACATGTGTAACTCTTTGACAAGGTAGTCCCATGTTTTCATCGCCCTTATATCTTTACCAGACGGCAAAATTTTGGACTTGTCCAAATTGAAAGCATTTGCAGACGACACAATAAATGTATTTCTAATGATGATTTCTGACTTTGAAAGCTGGTTACCAGCATTTTCTCCTTTTCCCACGTTTTCAAAAGTCGTCTTCTTCAGGGTTGTTAAAACTCGGGATTGTGTGGTAAAGGGTTAAGAGGAAATTTTTGTACTAAATGTTGTGGCAAAAGGAGAAAAAGTTGGTAAGCTACCCAACAATCTTTTTCTTTAACAAACCCATTGGTAAAAAGGCTTTTGAAAGCATTTTCTAGGTAATTTAATTTCAGTTACCGGTAGCCGGCAAACTTTTCTTTTTTCCTCAGTGTTTTCTAAACTTTTGAAGGCATATCCTATTAATAGAGCTCACATTTAAGTCTTTACCACACAATCCCAACTTTAAACAACCCTGAGAACAAAAGCCTTTTGAAAATAATGCGGGAAAAGGTGAAAATGCTGGTAACCAGCATATTCTCCCTTTCACACATTTTCCATCTTTCCCAAAACAAAATTCAGCTTTTGAATCACATTTATTTTGTTGTCTGAAGATGCTTTCAATTTGGACTAGACAGAAAATTAGTCGTTTGTCAAAGAGTTGATTTATAATGAGTAGAGAAGGAGATTTCATTTTCTCCTTTTTCTACAGTGTTTTAAGAAGCATTCATCTTCTTGTTGGTTCAAACATTGTATTGTTTGTTATTATTAAAACTAGGACTGACTTTGCTCGAAAAACATCAGGTTGGTTGTGATGATTTTTAGCTTGCTTGTTTTCAAAGAAAATGTCAAGGTATTGTCATAGCCCACTCGTCACAACTGCTGATTCTGGACCTACATCTAACCTCGTATGTATCAAGGGGGTTTCCCATTTTGAAATACTGTCAGTCACATGATCTTAAACATGGCGGGGCCCTGTATATCAATTAGCAACAGCAACAACAGCCACGGTCTTAAGCAACCTGTCGTTGAAAAATGCCAACATATTTGATAGACCCAGTTAGAAAATAAACATAGAAAGTATTTGTCATCTGAAATGTATTTAGAAAAATTCCCACAGAAAATTGTGACTAGTGTTTGCGTTCTAAGTGAAGTGTTACGATTTTAAGTTCGTTGAAGTGGTGTGTTTCCGGCGAAGAAATATACCATGTAGGTGCATATCAAGCTACGTGATACAGCTGAGGGACTTGATCACCCGAGGTTTGCCAAATGTATCATAGCCCTGTCGTTTTTGTCAAGGGCAGATAACCCTCAACATTTTTAACATTTACACACTTTTCTTGACCTAGAATTTTCACCCAAAAGCATCCACAGCAGAGCCTTGGCGCGGCATGTATTGTTCTTATTATTAAGTTAGATGGGTTGTGGTCCTTGTAAACACTAGAAACTATCATAACTCTCACAGGGGCATACTTTAAATATTTTAGCCATGAGGTAAAATTTCTTGTCAACACTGATATATATTCTACTAAGTGGTTTTTTTTTTCAAGTATAAAGAGACTATATGGCTTGCAACACGCGAAAAGGTGCATTCCGACATTTACGCAGTCGGCACAGGCTAATCCGAGACAGCACTTTACGACTACATTAGATTTTGTGCTACAGTAGACTTGCGCAAAACAGAAAATTACATAAAAACGGAAAGTGTCGTTTTGGATTAGCCTGCGCGGACTGCGCAGGTTGATCCAAGACGATACTTTACGCAAATGTCCGAAAGTCCCTTTTCGCGTGTTTCAGGCCATATGGTTTACATTTTGCCGTTTGTTTAAGAGTAAAAAGGATTTCTGTGTACATAGTTGTGCGTTAATGTTTATGTAATTACTGAGAGCTCATTTTCACCAACCATTCTTAGTTTCATTCTTTGTCTTATTCGGGATTTAAAAAAAGTAACACAACTTCTGATTGGCTAAGCCAAATGCTATAGCCAGTCAGAAGTTATGTTACTTAAACAGTTAGAAAATTAGTGTGAATAAGACAAAGAATGTGGTTTACCCTTTACCACACTATGCTGACTTTTAACGACCCTGAGGAAGAAGTCTTTGGAAAACATTGTGGGAAAAGGAGAAAATGCTGGTAACCAGCATTTTCTCCTTTTCCCACAATGTTTACTACCCTATCAAAGAAAAAATGCATCATTTGAGCCATATTGAAATTGTCGTCTGCAAATGCTTTCAATTTGGACGAGTCTAAAATTTTGTCGTCTGGGAAAGTGTTAAGAACGGTTTTTGAACAAGGACCAAAAATTGTTATGAGAACTATCCCTTTACCACAAAGTCCCGAGTTTTAACGACCCTGGGAATAAAAACAGGCTTTTGAAAACATTTTGGGAAAAGGAGAAAATGCTGGTTACCAGCATTTTCTCCTTTTTCCCTAATGTTTCCTATCCTAATTCAGACAAACCTTACCATTTAAGCAATTTTTTATTTGTCGTCTGCAAATGCTTTCAATTTGGACAAGTCTCAGATTTTGTTGTTTTATAAAGAGCTATTGTGTTGTTACAAATGAGTATAAATTTTTGTTCATATCTGTATCGATAACCAGACACTTCCATGTTTTTTCTATGACCCTGATGCACAGGTGATAGTTTTGTGACAAATTACGCCATCTATATAAACTATATTGACTCTTTACCACACAAGCCTGTGTTTTACCGACCCTGACAGAAAAGACTTTTAAAACATTGTTGGAAAAGGAGGAAATGCTTTTGAGCCAAATTGAATTTTTCATCTTTTGATGCTTTTAATTTGGATGAATCTAAAACTTCGTTGTGTGGTGAAGGTATAAATCTGAGTCCAGGTAGCTCAGACAGGAGCCTACAGGACCTGAAATCAGGGGGTCGCTGGTTCGAATCCCCCACTTGGCCAATTACTTTCCGAGGATTGATGCTAGTCGTTGTGACAGAATTAATTCTTCTCTCATGGCTGATCATTGTTTAGACGATGGTCATGTGGGAAAGCAGACAGTGGCTTGGGACGAATGTTGTGCAAAGTACATGTATGGTAACAGAAACCTCAGGAAAGCATGGACAGTTGCACTGGCTGCCGTGATGTAACAGAAATAATGTTAGAAACAATGTTAAACACTATACAATCAATCAGTACACTTTATTATGTAGATGTTGAAGTTTGTCACAAAACGATGACCTGTGAGGGGATGAAGAAGGTCTCTGAAAACATTGTGGAGAAAGAGAAATTGCAGGCTGCCAGCATTTGATGATTTCCTTTTCATTGACAAATTCCATTATTTAACCCTTTACCAAACAATCTTGTGTTTAAATGACCATGAGGAAGACAGCTTTTGGAAGAATAGTGGGAAAAAGATAAATGCTGGTCACCAGCATGTTCTCCTTTTCCCACAATGTTTTCTACGATTATGTGAAAGAAAACCTCATCATTGTAGTCACACTTTATTTGTTGCATGCAACCTTAAAGCAAAAGGCTTTCGGAAACATTGTGGGAACAGGAGAAAATGCTGGTCACCAGCATTTTTCTTCTTTTCCCACAAAGTTTTCTGCAATCAAATAAAAGAAAATCCCATCATTTCAGCCACACTTTATTTGTTGCATGCAAACGCTATCAGTATGGGAAAGTCTGAAACTTTGTCATTTGGTAAAGAGGGGACATTTAATTTGTCGTCTGCCAATGCTTTCAATTTGGATGAGTGTCAGATTTTGTCGTCTGGTACAGTAACAGACATTGTGTTGTTAATGATAATTATTACGTATCTGTTGAATTTATACATGTGTAATGGTGGTAAACTGAAATTATGATTAAACTATGGAAAGTTTGTTTGTGTTGCTATGTTGATTACTTCCTAAATGGCTTTCCTCAGCCAAATAGGGTGGGTAATACTGTTTTGGCCCTTTTTAGCTCACCTGAACACGAACTGCTCAAGGTGAGCTTTTGTGATTGCCCAATGTCCGTCGTCCGTCGTGCGTCGTCCACAATTTCTTTAAACATCTTCTCCTCCTAAACCACTGGGCCAATCTTGATGAAACTTGGCAGAGATGTTCCTTGGGTGAAGCTCTACCAAAGTTGTTCAAGAGATTGAATTCCACCCCCAACTCTGGTTGCCATGGCAACCAAAAGGAAAAAAAATAGCAAAATCTTTGAAAATCTTCTCCTCTGAAACTAGAAGGCGTAGAGCTTTGATATTTGGTATGTAGCATCTCCTAGTGGACCTCTACCAAGTTTGTTCATATGATGCCCCTGGGGTCAAAACTGGCCCTGCCCTGGGGGTCACAAGTTCAAACATAGTTACAAAGAAGGAAAACTTTAAGATTCTTCTTCTCTGAAACTGGAAGGCATAAAACTTTGATATTTGGTATGTAGCATCTCCTAGTGGACCTCTACCAAATTTGTTCAATTGATGCCCCTGGGGTCAAAACTAGCCCCGCCCCGGGGGTCACAAGTTCGAACATAGGAACAAAGAAGGAAAACTTTAAAATTCTTCTTCTTTGAAACTGGAAGGCATAGAGGTTTGATATTTAGTATGTAACATCTGCTGGTGGACCTCTACCAAGTTTGTACATATGATGCCCCTGGGATCAAAACTGGCCCCGTCCCGGGGGTCACAAGTTCGAACATAGGAACAAAAAAGGGAAAACTTTCAAATTCTTCTTCTTTGAAACTGGAAGGCCCAGAGCTTTGATATTTGGTATGTAGCATCTCCTAGTGGGCCTCTACCAAGTTTGTTCATACGATGCCCCTAGGGTCAAAAGTGGCCCTGCCCCGGGGGTCACAAGTTTAAACATAGGAACAAAGAAGAAAAATTTTAAAATTCTTCTTATCTGAAACTGATAGGCATAGAGCTTTGATATTTGGTATGTAGCATCTCCTAGTGGGTTCATACCCTGCCCCTGGGGTCAAAACTGGCCCGGCCGCGGGGGTCACAAGTTAGAACAAAGGAACAAAGAAGGAAAATTTAAAATTCTTCTTCTCTAAAACTGGAAGGTGTAGAGCTTCGATATTTGGTATGTAGCATCTCCCAGTGGACCTCTACCAAGTTTGTTCATCTGATGCCCCTGGGGTCAAAACTGGCCCCGCCCCAGGGGTCACAAGTTTGAACATAAGAACAAAAAAGGGAAAACTTTAAAATTCTTCTTCTGTGAAACTGGAAGGCTTGGAGCTTTGATATTTGGTATGTAGTGAACCTGTTCTAAGTTTGTTAGCCCACCTGAGCACAACATGTTCAGTGAGTTCAAAATTGGGTCACCTGGGGTCATAAACTAGGTCACTAGGTCAAATTAAAGAAATATCTTGTGGGCACTCTAGATGCTACATTTATTGCTCAAATGACCTGAAATTTGGTCAGAATGTTTGTCTTGATGAAATCTCGGATGAGTTTGGATTTAGGTCACCTGGGATCATAAACTAGGTCACTAGGTCAAATTAAAGAAATGCCTTTAGGGCACTCTATAGAAATGCCTTTAGGGCACTCTAGAGGCCACATTTTTTGCTCAATTGACTTGAAAATTGGTCAGAATGTTTGTCTTGATTAAATCTCACATGAGTCTGTATTTGGGTCTCCTGGGATCATAAACTAGGTCTAGGTCAAATTAAAGAAATACCTTTAGGGCACTCTAGAGGCCACATTTCTTGCTCAATTGATTTGAAAATTGGTTAAAATGTTTCTCTTGATGAAATCTAAGATGAGTTCAAATTTGGGTCACCTGAGGTCATAATCTAGGTCACTAGGTCAAATTAAAGAAATACCTTTAGGGCACTCTAGAAGCCACATTTCTTGCTCAACTGACTTGAAAAGTGGTCAGAATGTTTGTTTTATGAAATATTGGATGAGTTTGAAACTGGGTCACCTGGGATCATACACTAGGTCACTAGGTCAAATTAAAGAAATACCTTTAGGGCACTCTAGAGGCCACATTTATTTCTCAATTAACTTGAAAACTGTTCAGAATGTTTGTCTTGATAAATATTTTGATGAGTTCTAAATTTGGTCACGTATGGTGATAAAGTAGGTCACTAGGTCAACTTACGCAAATTTCTTGTGGATGCTCTAGATGCCACATTTTAAGCTCAATTGACTTGACAATTGGTCAGAAATTGAATTTTGCACGTGGAGTGAAATTTTGCCTATTGACTCAGGTGAGCGATCCAGGGCCATCATGGCCCTCTTGTTTGTCTTTCCACATGTTTTTCCTTCTGTCTGTTTGTTTCTACAATGTTTATGTTAAGAAAAAAACAGCTAGTAGCTTGGAAAGAATGTGTAGTCACGACATGTAGGTTTACGGTACATATTGCTTCGAGGAAACCGGTATTATTTCGTCAAACCAAGAATCGGCGCCCTCTAGTGGCTTTTCTGGCCTCTATTTTGAATGTAAATACCTAGACGCGGACATTTCTTTACCTTAGCCAACCTCAATTTCCAAAATAAAAGTCTAAATAGGAAGAAAAGTATAAC
The DNA here is from genome assembly GCA_946811185.2 of Hippopus hippopus. Taxonomy (NCBI): domain Eukaryota; kingdom Metazoa; phylum Mollusca; class Bivalvia; order Cardiida; family Cardiidae; genus Hippopus; species Hippopus hippopus. The sequence continues at coordinate 10,909,664 of OX328113.1, read as the reverse complement.
GGAAGTGAAAGCAATGTCATCGGCACCTACATGCTTAACACCATTTACCCCACCCGCTTAAACCCTTCACTACACGCAGTTTTACTAAAAAAAAGTACATGATGACGTATTTAAATCATCTGCTAGGTCATGTGGCAATACTTTCAAATCATGTGACTGCAAAATGGCGCCAAATATATCGAGTTGCAACGATTTTTATACGAAGACCATCTAAATCACGTGATTCAATTTTAAAATCGCAGTGGGACAGTGGTAAAGGTCAAAATGGATTTTCTTTCAAATGTTTGGATGAAATTGAATGATGTTTTCCATGTAGCTAAGTCAAAGATGAATTTAGAAAATTATTTGGTGAATTATTCTATACCCTTACAATTTTAACTTTTTCTTGGTCGGACCGTAACTACCTAGAACCAATGAAGCGCAAGGCTAGTACTAACTACTGGTAAGAGGAAAGTCTAGGAAAGCAAGGATAAGATTTTTTATGTGCCTTGATAAGATAGCTGATATAGTATTGAAAACGGTATTCAACACCATACATACGTAATCTTTCATTTATTTTTAGTTTGGCTATTTTTAAAGAAAACATCGAGTTATTATTATCTCACCATTAGTTGGCAACATGTAAATGTGTCTTTGTTACCTTGACAATGAAATCGTTTCACTTTTACGAAGTGACATGTTACTGTGTCTTGCTTTACCTTGACACCGAAATGGTTTCATCTTTTCTGGATAACAGATTAAACCCTTTACTACAGAATCCCGAGTTTTAACGACCCTGAGCAAGAAAGCTTTTGAAAACATTGAGGGAAAAAAGAAAATGCTGGTGACCAGCATTTTCTTCTTTTCCCGCAATGTTTTCTTATCCTTTACAGGCAAATCCCATTACTTGTGCCACATTTACCATGTCCTTTGGAAATAATTCCAATCTGGATCTGTCTAAAAGTTTGTCGTGTGGTAAAGAGCTTAAGGATAGGGCACCCTAATGGGAGACGTGTGACATTGCCTTTCATCGCCGAAAAAACGTACGGATCCGGCTAAGACTCGGGTAATCCGGAATCGATCGGCCGATAGACACTGGTTCCCTGCCTCGATTACGGATTACCCGAGTCTTAACTGAATTTAGCCGATGATTTTGGCGATGAAAGGCGATGTTACACGAATGTCATATGAATCCCCTTAGGGTGCCCTATCCTTAATGTGTCTTGCTCTACCTATAGACTGACATGGTTCTACCTTAATCAAGTGACATGGTGTCTTGCTTTACCAAGTCCAAATGGTTTCACCTGTACTTGGTGATGCATCAAAGTGATTTGCTCTACCTAGATACCAAAATGCTTTCACATTTAGATGGTTGTCTTTGTTTACCTTGATACTAAGATTCACTAAATGACGTCATATTTTTCCTCTGGTTGAATGGCACGCGATGTTTACCTAGGTAACTGGTGCGCAGGAACTACTGTTTCCGCCTTCAATTGAAGAGTTAGAAAATATGAAATCGATATTTTTCACTGGTCGTAACCATGAAATGTCAAACCATAATCCACCATTATTTCTCGATAAACTATCGAAAAGCATGAAATAAACACGGAAGGTGTCTTGCCTTACCTATATATCGAAATACTTCTACCTAAATCACGTGACATGTTACATGGTGTCTTGCTTTACTTTAACTCGTCACCAAACGACCAAATTTTAGACTTTTCCAAATTCAAAGCAATTGCAGACGACAAATTGAAAGTGGCTCAAGTATTGAAATTTGTATTTGATAGAGTAGAAAACATTGCGGGAAAAGGAGAAAATGCTGGATACCAGCATTTTCTCTTTTTCCCACAATGTTTTCTAAAGGTCTCTTTCTCAGGGTTGTTAAAACTCGGGATTGTGTGGCAAGACGTTAAAGTCCAAATGATTGTACCTCTACAGGGTGAGTCATTGCAGTCCGCGCAGGCTGACAAGGGTCGAAACCTTTTGCTAACGGTCGATTTTCTGCATGTCAAAGGACCAGTGTACCTCATTATTCAGTCAGTATACAAAACGGATTTTATGGTTCCATAATTATTTAATGATTTGCATGGTATCATGCATCACGGAGATGCATTAAGCCCCCTGTTGCCAGAGCACGGCTCATTATGTATCCGTTGGCTAAATAATCACCACGGACTGTGTTTTTATGGAATTCTTTTATTATGTTCTTCAAACAATGTATTTTTTGTTGGTCAGTACTGCAGTCTTTCTTCTTGTCAGCATCTGTGAAAAGAGATACATATATATAGGATCTGTCATTTATCTAAGTTGAGATAAAATTTTATTAAACGAGTAGTAGGTTCCATAACGAACAATACGCATAAATGCGTAACGTTAAAAAACATGCAAACCGGTGAAACATTCTTATATCACTTTATAGAACAAGTCCATCTTCATAAAGAGAGAGAGAGAGAGAGAGAGAGAGAGAGAGAGAAGAAACTTCCAGTTCATATTCCATTATCTCTTACGCCGTTCTTTAAATATGAGCCATGCTCTGACAAAAGGGGGCTTAATGTATCTCCGTAATGTATTATACAGATCAAGCCATCACAAAATGATGGATCGATAAAAGCCACTTTTTCTAACAACCAACTAAATCATGAGGTAGACTGGTCCTCGGACATACAGAAAATTGACCAATAGCGAAAAGTTTTGGCCCAGGGCAGACTGCACAGGCTGACCTTGGTCGATACTTTTCGCAGATGCATTAAGCCCCCCTTTTGCCAGAGCATGGCTCATATATTTTTTAAAGATATTTCTTGTTCCAGACCCAGTGACAAGGCAGCCGGCGGTCTTGTGAACTAGTGATAGTTTTAGCTTTCATTTAATAAAAAAGATAGCTTTTGGAGAGTTAAAATATGTGTAAAAAAATGTATTCGCTGGAACGGAATGATTGTGAAAGCATGTAGGACTGAGTCCGTATTCACCAACCATTCTTAAGAATATTCCTAGTCTTTTTCTCTAGAATTTTCTAAATTTAACAGTAAAACAACTTCGGCCTCGTTACTACCAATTAGTTTAGCCGATCAGAAGTTGTGTTAGTTTCTTAATCTATAATAAGGGTCCTGCTTTTAATCTATTTTTTATGATGGTGTGTTTGTGTGTGTGTGGGGGGGGGAAGGGGGGGGGAAGGACGCAACATAAGTATTTCGAAAGCGTAGTCCTGGAGGTTTGTAAATGGTGGTGGGGGGGGGGGGCTTATCGCCTTATATGACATGCCTTTTTAGTATTTTCTTAAGGAAAAGTCCTGGAAAACATCACGAAAACAGGAGAATTTCCATGTTTGAAGCAATTTCTCACTTTTATAAATATCTTCTTATATACAAGTAGGCCTACCAGTAACAGTTCATTTCATTTCTACCACAGATTTTAGATTCGTCGTCTGCAGGTAGTCAAACTTCGGTAGGTCTGTAATTCCGATTAAGTTGAATCTTTGTTATTTGGAAAATGACAAAAACCTTTTTTTAATCAATGAAAATAAAAAGGATTAAAACAGGATTTAAAGTATTTGGGGTCTGATGCCTGCTGGGCCATCCTGTTGTTTTTTTTTTCAATGTTCCGTTTACTAGTATTTATTGTCGCCACCGATTGCCTATATTGGCCACGCCCCCTGAAGACCGTTAGTTATATTACGGGGGAATAGTGTAAGATATAGAACGAAACCCATCCTAAGTTACGCATTGTCCTTTAACGTGCTCGGTTTATTGCACTGTCACACGGGACCTCGATTTAACGTCTCATCCAAACTATCATTACTTGTTGGTGGCAAGCCGTGGGGCTTGAACCCACATCCTCAAGTGGGCCAAGACTTGAGGTTTACAAGACCTACGCTCTACCACTTAAACTCTTCAGGCTAGTCAGGGTTACAAAGTCACAAAATCCAATCTAAGTCATTAGTAAAATACCTAGGGAGAACAAAGCCTTACAGGCGAATCCATGGCTCAATCTGTTATAAAAAAAAAAGCAAACAGTAGGTTAAAGCTACTGTATAGAAATAAAGACTATCTTACGGAGAAATCAAAGAGACTGTTGGTTTCAGCTCTTATTCAATGTCACTTTGATTATGCTTGTTCGTTTTGGTATATTAGTCTTAGTAAATTATGGAAAGACAGACTTCAAGTCACCCAAAATAAATTAATAAGATTTGTACTAAATTTAAATTTTAGAACACATATTGATAATCAGCATTTTAAGTCAGTCAAATGGTTACCAGTAAATAGACAGGTTGAGCAGATTGTAACGTTACTATGCCATGTTTATAAAATCAAAAATGGATTAGCCCCAGAGTACATGTCTAAAAATCTTACTATGTTAGCTAATTTACATGGGTATAAAACACGATCTAGTGAGACCGGTGCTTTTGTACTACCATAGGTGAAGAGCTTTGGCATAAAGTCCTTTTCATTTGCAGGTTCAAGCTACTGGAACAAATTATCTCCTGAAATTAGAGCTATCCCTAATCTTTATGCATTCAAGAGAGCAGTAAAAGAACATTTGTTGTCTTAGTAAATGTAGATATTATGTCAGGCAGTGAAACTCAAGATCAGTATGCACAGTATGTGCAACCTGTTTTTGAATCTAAACTGTCTGCTTTATTTCAAACATTAATATTTTTGTGGTTTTTATGTCATAGTATGTGATACTCAAGTCTTAACTGTGATATGTACAAGTATCTCTGTGATTTGTCATTTCCTAAAACAGTATTCAGCCCTTCTGTGATTTACTTTATGCGTTAAGCATGTATCAAAATGTTTGTCTTTTGAAATATTTCAATCCCATGTCTCTCCATGTCGGACCGTCAACACTTAAGGATCACAAAGAAAAAATAAGGGATCCTTTCCCTTTTTTGTGATATCCTTGGTGCTGATGTGCCTGATATGGTTCTATGCATTTCCACCATATTTGACTTTTTATTTGAATATTTTGTGTCTGTTAAAACCATATTATGTGCATTCAGTGCTAAATAAATAAATAAATAAATAAATAAGGGCCCTCTCTTAACGCCTATGTATCTATTCATTCTAAAGACAGACGGGTACCCGGACTGCGCAGGCTGATCTGTATCGATTTTTTTTTTTTTTTTTGCAGATGCAATAAGCCCCCGTTTCACAGAGCACGACTCAAATATAGAAAGTTCGCTGTATTTGTTTACGTAATTACCCGACAATCCTAACAGAATCTACTTCCCACCAAAACCGACCGTACAATGACAATGTCCGTCAATACAGTGGTTGCCGAAACGATTTGGATTTAGGTTGTTTAGTATACATCTTCCAGTGCATTCGCTTTGATTTGCACAGGGTGCGCCTGAAAATACATGAAATATAAACAAAATAAGTTATTTTCTTGAAATGAACCCCTCCTAGCACCCCCCAGTCCTTTTAAATGGAAACATGTCTGAGTATAAAGCTTTACATGTAAGCAAGGTGATTGATTGATGGATGGATGGATGGATTGATCGATTGATTGATAAATTGATTGATTGATAAATTGATTGATTGCTGAATTGATTGATTGATTGATGAATCGATTTTTTGATGTTTATTGACATTTTCAACATTATTTCAGTCATATCACGACAGTTCAGGTATTCATGTATGTCCTGAGTTTCACCTGAAGTGTATTGCCCTAGGACACTCCCTCGAAAAACTCAGTGCGTCCAGTGAGTCTCAGACCCAGATTATTTTTGTAACAGGACCAGTGTTTAATCTATATGACACATTGGCATAATGAAAGTGGACAAATGTAAGAAATGTATATGTGTGTCAGCGTCATGAATTAAAATACGGCCTTTTGCAGACGACATAGGTCAAAATCAGACTGCACCGAACATGTAGCCTGATCTTATATGTAATCCGTCCGCTTGCTTAGTCAAGGTGCAGTAAAACATTTTTCTAAGCCCCAGCGAGTTGTTTTTTCAGTGGTCGAAAGTGGTCGAGTCAATATATCTGGCGCTGAAAGGGTAAAAACAGGACCAGGGTTTAAACTCTTTACCAAACGACAAAATTTTAGATTTGTCCAAATTAAAATAATTCAAAAACGACAAAATTAATAGGCTGTGACTCAAAAAATGAAACTTGTTTCGGGAAAGTTAGAAAACACTGTAGGGAAGAGAGAAAATGCTGGTTACCAGAGGCCGATACCAAGGTAAATAGAGGATAATCAACTGGTTGTGTGTGATATTAAAAATATGTCCGCATCAAACCCCAATTCGAGTGACAGATTTTTAATATCACACGCAACCAGTTGATTATCCTATTTATTACATTCCTAATTCACCCTTTTTTATTCTTATAATTATCAAGAAAGGTACAATATGAGCAATAAAGGAAAAAAAGTAGTTCCGGCAAACATTGCAAAAATATATCATCACTAGTGATGATACCATATTTATCATCACTAGTGGTGTTATTCACTGTGAAATTCCAGTAATTCACTGATAAGAATATAACAAAAACAAGTTTTAAACAAAAAATAGTATACGTCTTAACCTATATCCTGCTAAATAAATGAAATGAAACTTTAAAGACGATAGTAAAAACTTATATTTTGCTATTTTAAACGTAGACTTTTTTTTGTGGAAAAGATGGCCTTAGCGGACAGTGCAGATCAAAGATCAGACTGCACGTTCTGTGCAGTCTGATCTTGATCTGCACTGTCCGCAGAAGGTCGATAAGTCGCGCTTAGCAGCCTAGTGGTTAAATCATGCAATTTATTTTTATCACATAAAACCTCTTCCGGCAGTGTATTAAACCCATATACACTAGTGTATCATCGTTTTTTGGGTCCCGGTTCTCATCAATTTTCAGTCATGAGCGCGTGAAGCCAGACAAATCAACCACACCATGCGCGGGAATTTGTACTCCTACCCCGTCTCACGGAAAAATGACGTCATTGTTGCTAAGACGTATACGCGTTGAAAGTTTTTTATTTTAATGTTTGATAAAAAGCAAGAAATGCAGCGAAAGTCTCTCAAAATCAATATTTTTGCCAAAATAGGTGGACTTAACCCCTCTATAAACTATTCCATTCTTCTTTCGGTGTAAATGTCAAAAAACTATCTCCTTGCGTATATACACATTTGAAACCAAACTACAACTGTAAACATGGACCCGTGAACGGTATAGAGGCTAAAGGTGATGATGCAGGATATTTTTCTGTCTGTCATTCGTTTTATGTGATAAATAGAGGATCTTACATGAGTGTTTATGTATTATCATTTTTATCAAACGAGTTGACTAAAATGTACTTGACGCTCGCCAAGGCTCGCGTCATACAATTTTAGTCAACTCGTTTGATAAAAATGATAATACATAAACACTTATGTAAGATCCTCTGTTTATATTGTGGGAAAAAGTAGAAACTTCCAGTTTCCAAGACAAACTACAGTGGTTTTTACTTGAATATCATACCGGTATGTAAATCTATGTACTTGCATTTGCGAGATGCTCTATAAAAAGGGGGCTTAGTGCAATCTGAGCAGGCTGATCTGCGTCAAAACTTTGCTATGGGTGAATTTTCTGCATGTCCATAGACCATTCTACTTCATGGATCGTTCGCTTGTCCGAGGAAAAAAAAAAAGATATCACGGATCCATAATTATGTAATGACTTGCTTTGTACAATGCATTACGGGGATGCATTAAACCTTCTTTTCCAGGAGCATGGCACACTGAAGTCTTGTCTTTTCGGCAGATTTGGATCATGAAACTTCCTTTCTTTTTATCATACCTTCGCGGCCGTTCTGTACACAAGTGCAAGTGCCCTTCCTATTCGGCAAGAGACCGGTTAAGACTCCGTGATAACACGATAGACTCCATCCAGCTTGAGTTTCACAGTGTTCAAAGTCACAGTCATTGTCTGTGTTACAATCTTCACCGTTTACCAGCACTGAAAAGAAACAAGAGGTCCATGATGGCCCTGTATCGCTCCACTGGCTTTTAAAGAAGAGTAACGCATGCGGGAGCCATTTCGACCGCAGCTGCTTGATTTTCATTGAAAATTCTCGGTTGTAAAAGGGGCATAATTGTGTCAAAAAACCTGTGATAGTTACCTGACCTTTGTTTTTGTTCTCCTTTCGATAGTTACTTAGTCCGTGTTTGAAGTAAATATCTTCAGTAATGACAGAGAACTAAAAACATGTAAAAGGTTTTGCTGAATGACGCAGACGACGCACACGACATCAGGGCTATGACAATACCCCAATCTTCGACGACAGCCGATTGATTGATTGATTGATTGTATGGTGTTTAACGCCGTTTTCAACATTATTTTAGTTATATCGCGGCGGCCAGTGCACCTATCCATGCTTTCCTGGAGTCTCTTTTACCAGTACTCCGCACAATTTTCTTTCCAAGCCACTGGCTGGTTTCCCAAATAATCATCGTCGAAACAATGGTCAGCGGTGGGAGAGGAATGTCGACGACAGCCGAGCTAACAAATACATTATGCAGTAAACTGACATTAATAGAAACACAAATGGCCTGCAACATGCGAAAAGGGTCATTCGGACATTGGCATAAAGCGTCGTCCCGGATCAGCCTACGCAGTCCGCGCAGGCTGATCCGAGACGACACTTTCCTTTTTTGGGTTATTTTCTGTTTTGCGCAAAACTACTATAAGACGAAATCTAATGTAGTCGTAAAGTGCCGTCTCGGATTAGCCTGCGCAGACTGCGCAGGCTGATTCGAGACGACACTTTACGCAAATGTCCGAATGCCCCTATTCGCGTGTTGCAGGCCAAATCAGCCCCAACCCCACACGCACAAAAGATGTATCTTCTTCAAATTCAGATGCAAAGATTATGTCAATGAATACATGCAGGTTATCAATCATACCAAACACCAATGAACTCTAACAAAAATGCTTTGACAGGAAGATTTCCAAATCTTAGGAGAAGAAAACATGTTTTCATTGGCATGAATGGTAAAGTTTTGGAACAAAAAATGAATGATTGAAACCTTACTTTAAATTATGTATACCACTCATCTGATTATAACTATAGACATCAAAATAAATCACTATCACTAGATACATTGTGCCAAACTTTTTCTTTAAAAAGGTTGAATACCCAACACCAACCGCATGATGATGCGTTTGATAATCAGGGGAGGTATGTCACAACAAACTATATATCTGTACTAAGAGTGGTTATTTCAGTATCATGCCCTCAAGTCATTTGACTTCATGCTATGTGGGATTCGTGTAACATCGCTTTTCCTCGCTAAAATCGTACGGATTCGGCTATGACTCGGGAAAAAAATGGTAGACGTCTTTTGGATGTTCAAACTACAACCCAAAACTGGTAGCCATAGGCCTTGAGGTTTAGGACAAGTGGATTTTTAAAGAGTGTCAATATTATTTTTTGTGTTGTCATGGAAACCAGAGTTTTCATCGGAATGAAATTCTGTAAAGAAATTCTGAAGAAGGTTGTGGCAGGATCATTTCTGTGAAGTTTCATAAAAAGTATCAGGGAAGAAGATGTTTGAAATAAAAGTTAACGCAAGTACGCGCAGACGGATGGACCCGCGGACGGACGCACTACCGACACTGGGCCATGGCATAAGTTCGTTGGCCTTCGGCCAGTGGATCTAAAAACAAAGTATATTTATTGATTGATTGTTACCTCCTCTGGTGCAGCAAAGTGAATAGGTATATAACTTACGAATACGTAAAACGGACACCAGTTCAATTTGTTGCCTGTGTTTGGCACATGTAAACAGTTTGTTTCGAATTGGCCATTTTGAAAATCAGAAATAATGGGGAAAGATACACTTTAAATATATTTTTGATGTAAAGAGTGGTCATTACACCCATAAATGGAAAGAGACTTGTTGAAAGGGAGGATTCTAATAGTTTGTCTTCGAATTAAGAGGTCGTGATCTTTCCTTCATTGTTCCATAGTTTTGACCCAAAATGCGAAACTTAGATGTCAAGGAGTTAGTGGCTGTTTTTAGTGGCAGAAATAAGGAGGGTGTAAGACCCGGGAAGATTACGAAAAACAGGCATGGTAATGTGCTATTTTTGGTTTAATCCCCAGATTAGGTGTTGTTGTACGTTTCATTTTTTCAGGCTAGTTCCCTGGTTTTGCACTGCACATAAGAATTTCGGAATATAGACAAAAAGGCCAGTCTTGTTGTGTTTTTCTAGCTAAACCATTTGTCGGATAAAGTATGTGATTTAACTGTGTCATCAGTTGAACATGATCTAGTGATAAATACTAAACATTTTGGGCTATGCTGCTACATTCAAATACATGTTTGTCAGTTCAGACTGATTTTTAGATCTTTGACAACAGAACTTCTGTCCCGCGTGTCGTTGGATCAATACAGTGGAGAACTGTGTTACGCCGCCTATTAATGCAGCTTTTTAGCGGACACAGAAGACGAGAGCGGACTGTGGACTACGGACTACAGACTTTTAGGGGGGGGGGGGTCTCAAAACTCATAAGCCATACTTGCTGTGTATAAAGGGGAGCCATTTTGAATTTTATTGTCAAAGCTTTTTCTATTATCGGAAGTAATTAATAGTTCAACTTATTGTCATTCCTCCTGCAGACTAGTTTGTTTATCATGCATACTAATTTGACACACAAGCACCTTGAATATGTCCAAATAAAACTTATGGATTTGTTTTTCATATCTCTCGGATGTCTTACGATGGGTGATATTCACATACGCTTTAAATGCCTTCGCCGGAAATGGACTACTTCACTTTTTGTGAGATAACAAGAGTCCGCTAAAAGTGAACCGTGAGTCGGAAGTTACCATCGAAATCTTTCTAAATACATTTCCGTTCACATACAGTTTGTCAACTCATTTTCTAATGTGATTTAACAATTTCATTAAGCGTACTCTATTCGTGTGCAATCAAATGCCTTTGCACGTGCCCTTTTAAATTGAGCACTTGCTATCCTTAAATATCACTTTTTACTACCTACCCAGAGATATCTAAAACCGTAGGTAAATTTAAATAAAGTTTTATTAGCTTACCTCAGCACAAAAATGCTTGGGACGAGTTATCGTGATCGCTTGCAGTCCGTTGTTCGTTCGTTAGTGCGTCCGTCCGACTCCACGGAAAGTATTTCTCTTCAAATAGACTACTGTTTTTTTTAAATTTAAATCAAATATCTTTACTGGAATCCTTTTGGATGTTTTAAAGAAATACCTTTAGATGGCCTTGGTCGCATGACAAAGGTTGCCGCTGTTACTATATTTATCAAAAACCTTCAAAAAATAATCTCCATCAGAACAACGAGTCCGATGATCTTCAATTTTAATACATATGATAAGTACTGTTAAAAATAATTGATTCAGGATTCCCTTTGACCTACTTCCGGATAGGTAAACTTCAGGCTACGATATTTTTGTGATGTATACCGAGAAAACATCCTAAATCTTCTTATCTGAAACAGAAAGGTCTAGAAAGGAAATTATTTTGTGTGTATCACCATTTAAAGAGATCCTTCATCAAAGGTTGTTGTTTTTGTTCAGTTATGTTCAATGATACCGTATTGTCAAATATAGTACCGTCTCAGAGGTCACAGGTTTTACTTGGAGTAATATTATGGAAAAAAAATTTTTTTTTTTTTGGTTGTCTTAGAAAACCGCATGGCCTTCTTTTTCATGTATTATCTTGTTATCTTGTGGTCCCATGTCAAAGTTTTCCAAATTATGTCCTCGGTTCAAAAAGGCCTTGTTCTAGAGGATACCATGTTTTCATAAATTAAGTTGTATGGAAAATTTGAAAATCTTCTTGTATATAGCTGCAAGGCCTAGACAGTGAATACAAGTATGTGGTAAGTGGCATCATCTCTGGTCTTATATTAAAATCGTTCAAACTGCGGTCCCTGGGTCCGAATTGGTCCTTTTCCGAAAGAGCAGGATGTTGTACTAGTAAAGCGTTGTATATACGATGGATACAGACCAAATTCTGAGGGCTAATTAGCTCACTATTTGAAACCGTGGTCTTATGTCTTTTCAATTCTATATTTGGCCCCATTCACATGCACATGTTGAATCGTCCGCATAGAGGTCCAAATTTCAGGTAGCATCCTGCATGCCTGTGTCATTTATTTTAATAAGAAGAAGGAAAAAAAGTATTAGTCATAAGATAAAACCCTGAGGAACGCCGTTGGATAGAAATTGGGGAGAAGAAAATACTAGTAAATCGTAACTTGCTTAATATACTGCCTCCTGCTATTCAAGTAAGATTTGAAAAGTAATAAGATATTTTCAGAAAACTGGCGAATCTTCAATTCGTGTAATTAAATTAGATGGTCAAGAATATCGAACACTTTCTTTATATCAACGAAAGTCGAAATCCTCAAGCCATTCCTCCATCAGTCGAAAATGTGCTGTGTGATACGAGTGTTTCGCTAAACCCTGATTATTATATAGATATTCTCTTATAATTTTTCACTATTTCCCCCATTTATTTATTTATTTATTAAGATCTATTTATCTATTAAGATCTTTTATTCATTTTCACACCTATTATTACCTACTACATGTTCATGTAATTTCTTTCACGTTTTCCTTATTTTGTCTTTTCCTTTTCTTTTTTTATTTATTTTATTTATTTATTTATTTATTTATTTTTTCTTTCTGTTTATAAAAGAAACATAATGAAATTAACAGTATAGATAATATCATTAATAAAATATCATTAATGTTTATAAATAATGATCGCACTGACTGCAATAATAGCTCTTAATTCTTAAGATAACGTAGAACCTTACAATAGATATGAGCCATCATCTGTGAAAAAGGGGCTTAGCGCATCTGCAAAAAGTATCGACTCATGTCAGCCTGCACAGTCCGCGCAGGCTGACATGGGTCGAAACTTTTTGCCTTTTGTAAATTTTCTGCATGTCGATGAACCAGTTTATCTCATGATTCAGTTGTTCGTCAGACAGAATTGATTGTATTGATGTATCACTGAGATACATTAAACTCCCCTATAGCCCGAGCATACCAAATATATTCTTTAAAATTATTGTACAAAAACTATGCAAAACTCAAACCAGAAACTCTTACCTAGACACAGAGCCAGGAAGACAACAGACAGTATCATGGTGTTACGCATCTTGTGACAAAAGCAGAACTAATCTCGTATCAGACAAGACATGTGACTTTTATAATAGATTATAGATAAGGCCCACACGTAGATTTCGTCTGTTAGCAGCAATTTTTTTATCTTGTTAAAAATGAACGGTCAAGGCCTCTTGCCAATTGTAATAAACTGTCTAAAACAAAAGACAAAATTTTAGACTCCTCCATATTGAAATGATGTGCACCAACAGGTCATGTGACTAACATGAGCGCCAGTTCTTCAGACACTATTAACCGTGAACCTGCTAAGTAACATGAATGATAGATTTCCAGCCAATTGTGAAAAAATAATAGTTTACGATTTATAAAAATATTCTTATCGGAGAAGTCTCATCGTATCGGAAATATAGATCCAAGATCAGAATCTACGTTCTGTGCAGGTCTGATCTTGATCTACACTGCTCGCAAAGGCCCATAAAGCCGCGCATAGCAGCCTAAGTATTCACAAGAAAAATCTTTTGAAAAAAGACAGACAACTTACGAGGTATTGGAATATGAATATTAAAACTTTTTTGTGGTTCAATATGAAGAGGAATAATGAAATACGTCTGAACATACGTACAGTGCTGATAAGTTTAAAAATATTTATTTTACATCGATTGAGAAAAAAGTTCTTGCAACTTATACTAATCTCTCTCGATTCTGCTTCCTGGAAACTACACCGGTACTCGCGCCGAATGTGTGGGCCAATGAAAAGTCCCAAAGTTGACATCCGCTCCCGTGTATTCAAGACCTTTTGGTTGCGAGGCCGACGCTCTATCTCACTACAACCGAAACCACTATGATTACATAACGTATAAAAATATTACACTACCAATTAATGAAAGAATTTTAAGGATGATCTCCTTTCATATCAATTATCAATTAACTCATATGTGAATAAGTGCAGGACATCGGCTCACGGTAGTTACCTTTGTATGTTGGTGTCAGACATGGGCCTGCAAGTAGGCTTGCAGAAATGTCCACAGGTGCCGTCAGAATAAACATGTCCTCATTTTTACCAATCAAAAATTACTATTTATTTCATGCTTTCGGGTAGGTTATCGAGAAATATCGGCCAAATAGTTTTCGATATTTCATAGTTACGACCAGTGAAAATACCAATTTTTATACTCAAACTCTTCAATTGGAGGCGGAAACAGTTGTTCCCGCGCAATAGTTACCTAGGTAAAATGCGCGTGCCTCACAACCAGATGGAAATATGACGTAATTTACCTTACATTTCTCGCGCTTGACGTAATATTGTAATGCGTTGCTATGCGGAGGGGGTACGCCACGGGGAATAACCGAAAAGAACTGTACTGGATTTTGATTAAGTTTCCCCCCGAAAGGGTTAAAAGCATGAAATAAATAGAATATTTGTTTTTTTCGGTGAAAGATCGAAATTTATTTCATCTCGTGAACATCATCGGTAATATTTTCACTCGTGGCACAGCGCAACTCGTGAAAATATTACCGATGATGTTCACTCGATGAAAAAAATTTCGATCTTTCACCGTAAAAAAACAAATATCCTCTATTTAATCAGTATAGACTAGCACCAAGAAGAAGAACAAAAACCAGTTTATACAGCAACGCCGAAAAAACATTGTCTAGAGCCACAGGGGGTATCGCATCAATTGATCAATGGCGATTAGCCTGATAATGCAGCCCTACAAAGCCCTTCAGATTGTGAAATTCTATAGTTAATTAACTTTTCCATCGCCAGATATATCAAAGTACTAATGGAAGGTGATGGTAGAAATTTGTTAGTAAATAGGTTTTAATAGTGGACTATTTCATTAAACATTCATTTATCTTACGACTGAAAATTATTTTTCCAAGATCGATAACATAATTTCACAACTGTTTTCTAGAATCGTCTATCTATGCGTTTTGCACGCGGTTTCAGATGTTAAGAAAGTGGTTTCAGGTGTAATGACAGTGGTTTGGGATTTTTTTTTTTTGTGTGTTTCTCTCATTTATTCACCCGCGATGTAAAGAGTTTCTGAATATGCTGGCTTTTGACCTACTTTTTGATACTGATTATAAATGAATAAATAGAAATTGCTGATTGGTAAAAAATGTAGACATGTTTATTCTAAGGGCCCCTGCCCATTTGCTTGCAAAATTACGCCAGCAATCTTTTTTTAAAAGATATTTCTTGTTATTTTTTTAGGCTTAATTAGGCTGACGGTGTAGAATCAACCGTTTTCTTCTTTTAACCCTTTACCCTACAATCACGAATTTTAAAGACCCTGAGAAAGACGGTTCTTTCTAGGTAAAGGAGAAAATACTGGTAACCAGATAGACAGATTTCATATTTTGAATTGCATTCAATTTGTCGTCTACAAATGCTTTCAATTTGGACAATTCTACAAATTTGTCGACTGGTGGACACATCTTTTCAAAACCCATTTTTAACTCAACCCTTATTCTGCTAAATAACTGAAACTTTCAAATCGATAGTAAAAACTCAAATGTCGCTTTTTCAAAAAAAAAAAAAAAAAATGTATGTGTGGGGGGGGGGATATATCCTTATCGGACTGTGTAGATCCAAGATCAGACTGCACATTTTGTGCAGTCTGATCTTGATCTACACTGTCTGCGAAAGGTCAGTGAGTCACGTTTAGCAGCCCAAGGGTTAAAAACTCGGGATTACTTGGTAACTGTTTATAAAGGCAACGGTAAATTATTACAGTATTTTATTTTCAGTGTGCATGTGAAAAATAATGATGAAAGAGCATTTCCTCTTTACCAGACGACAAAAATGCAGACTTTTCCAAATTGAAAACATCTGCAGACGATGCTGCTCAAAATATGAAATATGTCTATCATAGAGTAGAAAACTTTGTGGGAAAAGGAGAAAATGCTGGTTACCAACATTTTCTCCTTTTCCCACAATACCTTTTCAGGGTCGTTAAAGGTTCTGATTCTGTGGCTCAAATGATGTAATTTGTTTTTGAAATGGTACAAAACATTGTTTTTACCAGCATTTTTTCCTTTTTCCATAATGTTTTCAAAAGATTTCCTTCTCAGGTTCGTTAAAACTCGGGATTGTGTGGTAAAGGGTTATTGTCACGAAGATCGTGGTAGAAGGTGCCCATAAGATGACGATAAAGTAGGTCAATTCCCACTTTGCATAAGTGACAGACATGAACAAGGTCTCTCCGAAAGTAAATATGAGATAAGCTCCTGACCCCATTGTTTTAACCCTTTCAACAAAAATCCCGAATTTTGACGTGCTTAAAGGAGCCCTATTTCGGCCAAAAGTAGACAATACGGGGTTTAAAATGAATTTGAATTTAAATCATACCATTTTAAAATATGGAAATTATTGTCAGGATGACATTTGTTAATGTACGGCCGGTCCAAGTGTTAGTCCCTGACAGAAAAATGAATTTTAATATCGGGTAAAAAGTAAACAAAATAAAAAGCGACATGGCAACTTTTGACTTAAAGTTTTAAAATTTATTTTTTCTGCCAGCAACTATTGTACACTCCATAAAACAGTGGATCGTCAAAGGCCGAAAAGCGGCCAAAAGTAAACTATGCGGGTGTTAATTTCACATTTTCAAATTTAAACAATACCATTGAAAAATATTGAATTACTGTGAAGAAGACAACCTGTTATTATACTGTCGGTCAAGGTGTGAGTCGCTGGCTGAAAAATAAATTTCCAAACCCCGTAAAAAGTAAACGAAAGGTAGAGCAACATGGCAACTTTTAACCTAGTTTTGAAATTATTTTTTCTGCCAGCCACTAACACTTGGACCAACCGTACAATACTATATTTTCTTCTTCATAATAATTTCCATATGATTAAATGGTATAATTTAAACTTAAATTCATTTCAACACCTGCTTTCGTTACTTTTGGCTGCCACTGGGCCTTTAAATATATAAACCCCATCTCTATCGACGGTTGCATAGCTCAGTTGGTAGAGCGTAGGACTCGTGAACGTGATGTTTAGGTCACTTGAGGGTGTGGGTTCGATACCCCCGGCTGGCCATCTAAATTTACTAATACTCTTTCAGATGAGACGTTTAACCGAGGTCCCGTGTGACGGTGCTATACACCGAGCACGTTAAAGAACCAGGCGTGACTTGTTTTCGTCCTGTATCTGCACTATCCCCCATAACAATACTAACAGCTTTCAGGGGGCGTCGCCCATATGGGCAACCGGTGGCGACGATAAATAAACGCAAATTCAATCAAATTCACGGCTGAAAGATACACCCCCGATATTTATAAAGGTTTTAATTTATGAGCTTAAGTGACCAAACGGATGGCATAGATCCAAGATCAGACTGCACGTTCTGTGCAGTCTGATCTTGATCTATGCTGTCCGCAAAAGCCTTCGCTTATGACACTGATAGGACACTAAATATTGAAATGTACTTCTGATAAGAAGCTGTTAAAACAGACATGATATCTCTATCACGAAATAATAAGGACAAAATTTGGAACACTTGCCGTTCACTAAACTTCTGCAAATAAAAATGAGCTATGCTCTGTGACAAGGGGGCTTAATGCATCTCCGAAAAATATCGACCCAGGTCACCCTACGAAGTCCGCGCAGGCTAACCTGGGCCGAAACTTCCCGATATTGGTCAATTTCCTGTATGTCAAAGGACTAGTCTATTTCATGATTAAGTTGGTTGTTAAGAGAAAGTGGATATTACGGATCCATAAGTACGTGATGGTTTGCTTGATACCATGGATCACGGAGATGTACCAAGCCCCCTTTTGCCAGAACACGGTTTTAATCTAATTAACAATTCAGAGTTTTACCATCCTGTTACAGAAGACTTTCGAAAGCATTGTTTCGACGTGCGCAGTGGCGCAGGCTGACAAGGATCGAAACTTTTTCTCTCTTTTTTTTGTAATATTTTTGCATTTTGAAGGACCAGTTTACCTCACGAATCAGTCAATTGTTAGATGAAATGGATTTTATTGATCTATTATTATGTGACGACTTGACTGATACAATGCATCACGGAGATGCATTAAACCACCTTTTGCCAAAACATGGCTCATATGCACATGTACCGTGGGTATAAATCTCACAAAATCTCCATCATCGTATAACCACAATACATTGATTGTGTTGCATACCATCTATGCTCCATAGGCTGTTTGGCTGAAAAAAAAATCTAATGCTTGCGTATGCTCTAATTTATGAAGCATTTCATTAATTCTGCAATAACGCCGAGCCCTGGTAGAGCAGTCAGTAGCGTACAGGACTTGAGAACAGGGGTGGCTTGTTAGAATCTCCAGCTCGGCCAATTTCTTTCTGAGGGTTGGTGATAGTCAGTGCAACGAGATTCATTCCTCTCTCACCGTTGATCATTGTTTTCGACGATGGTTCTGTGGGAAAGCAGCCTGGGGATTGGAAAGAATATTGTGGAAAGTACTGGTAAAAGAAGCTCCAGTAGGTGCTCAGGTTGCTGCATTATAACTGAAATTATGTTGAAAACGGCGTTAAGCATCAATCAATCAATCAAGTAAGTTTCCGCATAACAATGTTCGGAATTTTTGATAATTGCGCTGTACAAATTTCTTGCACGAAAAAAATCGTACTTTTACCAACACAATCCTCGCCAATTGCAACAAAAGTCCACTTGTTCTCACAGCTAGACAATCATAAACACGAAAATCGAACAATCGCTCTTTCGATTTACGGCTATTGACGAAGCAGATATTTCGGCAGTCAAATTTTTCAAAGAATGGGGTGTCAGTGATGTGATTAAGCTGTGGGGCTGTGGGGTTGCGGGGCAGGTGAAGGAGGTCTATAATGATCTAATTCGAAAGTCATTCAGACCATTTCGCTTTACCCTTCACCAAACGATGCAGTGTTTTAAACGATCCTGAAGAAAGAAGCTTTTGAAAACATTGTGGGAAAAGGAGAAAATGCTGGGAACCAGCATTTTCTCCATTTCCTGCAATGTTTTCTATCCTTTTTACCATACGGTATATACCATTCTATACTCTTTATCATACCACAATATCCTTGACAGGTCCAAATTCCATCATTTGTGCAATTTTATTCTATTTGTCGTCTGCAAATGCTTTCAGTTTGGAACTGTCGTGAATATTGTCGTCCTTCACCAGTCTATGCCGTGTTTAAGCAATCCTGTAGAAAGATGCATTTGAAAACATTGTGGGAAAAGGAGAAAATGCTGGTAATCAGTATACCATTGTATACTCTTAACCATATGGCAATATTCTTGACAGGACAACAATATTCTTGACAGGTCCAAAGTCATCATTTGTATAATACTGAATTTGTCGTCTGCAAATGCTTTCAATTTGGAACTGTCGTAAATATTGTCGTTTGGTAAAGAGTTAAATTGGGAAAAAAAAAACTATAGCGAACTTGAATTTTAAACGTAGGCTACGTATATATGCACTTTGTGAGAGATAACGAAATCGAAATCAGCACAAGACTAACAGAGAAAGTAAGTCATCTTTATATATTTATTTTTGTGAAAACAACTAGTCAAAAAATTATGAGGGTAGTGCTTTGGTTCATAGTCCTAGTTGGTAAGAAAATTTCATCACTTTCAATTCGTTGCTCGAATTGGGGACCCTAAGTCAACAATAATTGAGCTGTTCTCTGTGAAAAGGGGCCTTAATGCATCTGCGAAAAG